>BPLQ01008851.1:0-635769 GCA_021605075.1 Caerostris darwini
CATCTGATCGAATCTATAAAGTCGAAAAATCATGTTGAAGAGAAAGAAAACTGACTCTAGAATATAAATTCTGAGGAAGTTTGACTTTACAAAGGAAGGAGAGGTAACACTTTTTGGGAAAAATTTCAAAATAAATCTTCACTTGATATCTTAAAGAAAGCCCAGGTCTTCCAACTGCCTTCTATCGTTGTAGGACACTCTATTGCAATTGTTCAAACCTTAACTGTCTTCCTATCCTTGTAGGAGACTCTGAAGCAACTTTCCAAACCCCAACTGTTTTCTTATCCTTGTAGGACACTGTTGCAACTGTCTTCCTATCCTTGTAGGACACTCTGTCACATCTGTCCAAACCCCAACTGTCTTCCTATCCTTGTAGGACACTCTATCGCAATTTTTCAAACACCAACTGTCTTCTTATCCTTGTAGGACACTGTCGCAACTGTCTTTCTATCCTTGTAGGACACTCTGTCACAACTGTCCAAACCCCAACTGTCTTCCTATCCTTGTAGGACACTCTATCGCAATTTTCCAAACACCAACTGTCTTCTTATCCTTGTAGGACACTGTCGCAACTGTCTTTCTATCCTTGTAGGATGCTGTCGGAACTGTTTTCCTATCCTTGTAGGACACACTGTCGCAACTATCCAAACCCCAACTGTCTTCCTATTCTTGTAAGTCATTCTGTCGCACTCTCCACCCAATCTATTAGTTTTCCAAAACAGTAATTTAAGTGCACGAAATTCAAATTTTAGTCTTCTCACAAGTTAACTAGTTGTGCATTACCACTAACCTTTTAATCATTGAGCTAAAAGTGGAGCATCAATGATTAAAAAGTTAATAATGAATACCATTACATTAGATTACATAAACAATTGTTAATAACTGTTGAAGATTATTTTATATTACAAATTATCTAAAATATGGAACTTTTTACATAATGCCATTTTTTGATGAATGGAAATCGTAATTAATGTAATAATTTTTTCATTAAGGGATGGAGCCAAACTTTGAAAAGATGCAGCCTTCAGAAATAGATGATTTGGGCCTTGATTACGACCACCGTTCCATAATGCATTACAGAGCACACATGTTCGCTCAAGACAGATCTCTCCCGACTTTGAGCCCAGTTGATGACCACATCCCTTTAAAAGCGCTCGGTTATGGGCAAGCCGAAGGAGTTTTTACAGATTTGGATATTCAGAAAATTAATAAATTTTACGAATGTCCATGAACGCTTAGAAAATTATTCTTGTATATAGATATTTTGTAATTTTAATTAGTAATAATATTTACAAATAAACTAATTGATATTTAGGAATTCATGATTTTAAATTAAAGAACGATTGTATTACTTCTCTATATGTTAAGTTTTTAATATGTAGATGGCGGAATTTAAATTGAATAATTTTTATAGAAATTGATTGAATATACTTTTGTAAAGATTTATTTATATATTTCTTGAAATAAGGGTTTAATTAAAAATTTAACTTCTAGGTTTATAACTAATACCTGTGGCTGATACTTAATCCACTTCTTATAAATTTTGGACCATTACAATACATTTTAATTGTAATATTTTTCGTTATAATCACCAAGTATCATAATAATAATGATGATGGGTTTTTTAAAGTGGTGCCAATATGACATCTTCAGTATTATGCCAATCGCACATGCTAATTCTTTCAGTAATCTTTTTTTTTATTAAATGAAATAAAATGTCGAAAAGCCTGTAAAGTATTCTTTTTATTACATTAAAATGTTTGATTAAATAATATTTTTCTTAGCACACTGTTTAAGTGGATTATTACAAAACAAAATCTCTCCTATCTAATCAAATAAATGTTGTATAAAGTTAATTACAAAACTGCTAATTAAATTTCGTCAAGCCATAATTTGCAAATTTTAAAAATCATAGTGATCAGTGGCGGTTAATCATTATGTAATAAACTATAATTAGCATTCAAGGGAATTTCAGAAATATGAATATGTCACAATGTTCCAAAGAACACTTCAGGCAAAAAAAAAAAAAAAAAAAAAAAAAAAAACACATCTTTTAGTGTATGAAATCCATATAAATAGAAATAATACAGTTGTTGTGAAGGTTGAAGGTGATCCTTTTTATGGTTTTTTTGTTAGTATTTTATTTTTATTTTTTATGAACCGTACTCAAACAAGACATACAAAATAATTTTATTATATATATACTACTGCTAATTTTTTTTTTTTTTTTTTGTTAGAAACAAAACTCGTAAAAAATAGAAGAAGATCATCTTAATAATTATGTCAATCATATTTTTAATCATGTTGTATTATAAAAATCACAACTAAATTATAAAAACATGAATCCTTTATTTACATTCTACAGTCAATAATTAAATAATAGATAATAATAAGGCTAATTACATTCATACAATGAGTTTATTTTCTGTCTATCAGTATCTGTAAGAATTCCGACAGCCTTGGCGCGACCCAAATCTCTTAATCGAACATTTGGCATCTTTGGCTTCATGGTGGGCAATTTTGGCGATTTGGAGAAAGCATACGCATCATAGTGCATTACTGATTGGTAATCGTAAGGAAACTTCAGGAAATTGAGTGCTTCCGGGAGATGTTTGGCGAAATTCGTTTGTTTTTCTGCATAATAACAAGACGTTAGTTTGTCAATAATGCTGTAGAATAATATTTTTTATATAAAAATATATTTAAAGAAATAATGTGAAAATTAAATTGATGTATGTTTGAGTATTAAATTGTTCCTTACTTACAACAATTTTTGAAGTCTTGCATTAAATCTGAAGTATTCAAATTTAATTCATCACATTTGTATATCAATTGTTGACAAGTCTAATGCTATACTTTCCAATTCACATTTTTTAAAAATTTTATAGCGGGTTTTTTAGTGGTAGTAGTATAAACATAATTTTATAATAAATTTTTTTTCTTTTTGCATAAATAAATATATAACATTTTTTTTTTTTTTCATAAAATTGAAAAAAAAAATTTTTAAAGACCGTAGATCATTGTAAAATTTTTGTAATTTTATTATTTTTCGCTGAGATTAATATCACTTTTCATTTTTAATTATAATATTTATTGAACTTTTGGAAATATATTAACTTTATATTAATTCTAATGATTCTATTACTAAACAAAAGCTCGTGAAACATTTTAAACTTTTATTTCAGATTTTATTGCATGAACAAAATAACTTAATATTTTGATGGTTAATGATATTTGATGATAATTTTATGTATTGAATCTCAGGCAAATATATTTCATATTGCAATGTTCGCTTGAATATTATTTTGGAATCAATTTTCTATAAATGTGAAATACATCCTTATTGAATGTGATAAATAATATTAAACTTATTATTATGTTACTTGTACCAATTAAATGTTATTATTAGTTAAGTAGATCAATTCGTGGAATTTTTTTTAAATCGCATCCAAATTTGGAATGTTTATCAGAACGTTCATTCCTGGCATTGCAATTTGAATTTGGGAAACAAGACCATTAATTTCCCTTTGTGAACTTTCAGTCATCTTTTGAAAGGGCTTAAATTCTTTGATTTTGAACTGGAAATCAATGTCAAGTTGAGCTGAAACACCTGTCCCCTCCCCCAAATGCCAACAAACGAAACCTCATGCTTTTCTATTTCTACCCAAATTACAAAATCATAACAATAAATAAAAATGATATTAGGTTGGGGAAAAAGAAATCCATTATTTTTTCGATAGATGGCTGTAGTGATCGATATCACGTAAAGTATCAATTAAACAATTTCAGATTTATGCTCGTTAGAAAGGTGGCACTTCGTACTAAAATAATTCTTTTTCTGTTTTTTGTTTGGTCCATTCAGTTGGGAGTTACAGGGTGTTAAAAATGGAAGTGAACAAAGAGAAAATTCGGTACATTTTACAGTTTTTCTTTGACAAAGGCGAAAATGCAAGCCAGGCGGCTAAAATTGTGAGTGGTGTTTATGGTTCCGATACTGTAACAGCCAATTATGTGCAATTTTGGTTTCGTAGATTCCGTTCAGGAATTTTTTATGTTAAAGATGCACCTCGCACAGGTAGGCCGGTCGTCGAAAATGTCGATAAATGATCCAAGTTGATCGGCATGTTAGCAGTCGTAACATCGCCCAGGAGCTAAAAATCGACCATAAAACAGTTTTAAACCATTTACACAAAGCTGGATTCAAAAAGAAGCTCGATGTTTGGGTACCACACCAATTAACAGAAAAAAACATGATGGATCGAATTTCCATCTGCGAAGCCTTGGCCAAACGGAATGAGATAGACCCATTTCTTAAACGGATGGTGACTGGAGATGAGAAATGGATCACATACGATAACCCTGTGCGAAAACGATAGTGGTCAAAGAGCGGTGAAGCACCTCAAACGGTGGCCAAACCAGGACTAACGGCCAGGAAGGTTCTGTTATGCATTTGGTGGGACTGGAAGGGGATTATTTATTATGAGTTGCTTCCATATGGCCAAACGCTAAATTCTGATCTCTACTGTCAACAACTGGACCGTTTGAAGATAGCGATTGACCAGAAACGGCCAGAATTGGCCAACAGGAGAGGTGTCGTGTTCCACCAGGACAACGCTAGGCCACACACATCTACAGTGACTCGCCAGAAACTTCGGGAGCTTGGTTGGGAAGTTTTAATGCATCCGCCATACAGTCCGGACTTGGCACCAAGCGATTATCATCTTTTTCTTGCATTGCAAAATTTCTTTAATGATAAAAAATTGGCATCTAGGGAGGATTGTGAAAATCGACTACTAGAGTTTTTTGCAAATAGAGACCAGGACTTCTATGAGAGAGGCATTATGAAGTTACCTTTAAAATGGCTACAAATCATACAACAAAACGGTGCATATTTGACCCAAATCGGACAATCCGAAGCATGTTAAATAAAGTCCTGAAGTTCATATAAAAATAATGGATTTCTTTTTCCCCAACCTATATTAAACTTATATTAATTAAATGTTAATATTAATTAAGTGGATTAATATAAATAATTTTGGATGTAACCTTGAATTTATTTGAAAAACTATCCGTCTTTGAAAACCTTAACAGCTCCCAAGCTAACCTATTTGATATTAAAACTAATGATTTTTAATTTGTTAAAATATAAAATTTGTCGTAATAAGCTTTATTCATATATATATGATAACACAGCTTACAAATAGACAAAAAGGGTCATTTGTTAAATATATAGTGATTTCATCTATCCCAAGAATAATTTAGAAAAATTATTTGTTTTTAAAGTTAAAAGACAAAGTCTATTTATTCTAAATGATTGTTTTAATATCTAAATGCTCCTAAAATCAAAATAAATCTAGTTTAACAATCAAATCAAAATAGTTATTTTGTTAAAACTTAATTATGGATGCAAATGTTCCAATTACGATTAATTACTGTAATATATGAATAAAATAAACCTGAAATTACCTAAAAGGAAATGTTCTTTCACTTGTACTTCTACACAAAATTAAATTTTTGTAAATCGTTTATTTGGAAACCTTCTCACTTACCTTCGCTCATGACATTTCCCCACAAAATCTCGATGTAATCGTCTCGGTCTGAACGGGAATGCTCGTGCCAGAATCCCAGAGCATGCAGAAATTCGTGAATGACAGTTCCTCGATTTATGCATTGAGGAACTAATAGTGACATTGTCTGTTGTGATCCTTTTCGACCCACGTAGGACCAGCATCTACGCTTTGAAAAAAAAAAGCTTATTAACTTTGCGAACAAATGCAATAGATTCAAAAGTGTTTGGTGTTTTCAAATGCAAATGATTTGTTCTAAGACCAAAGACGCCAAGAATCAGCACTCCCCTTTAGTCCTACTATATTGCATTTCTATAATATTGTGATGAGTTTGACCAATACCAATTGTAATAATGACAATAATTAAAATATATCTGGAAATAAGTTTATATAATGCTGATGGGAGATAGTTTTGCGAAAAAGAAAGAACTAGGCTTTTACTAGAAAGTACGAGTACTAGTGATTTCAAAGAACACTTCAAATAATTATAATTTGAATCAAATTTTCAAGGCCATTTTAACAAAAGTATTTGGCAAAAAGGATGAGTATGAATTTATTTCACCCATATATATGATAAGAAAAAAATGACTATTTAATAAAATTATGTTATTTATGTTAAAATTATAAATGTTAGAAATTAAAGTTATAATTTATGTTATAAATGCTATTTATGTTTTAAGTTAAAATTCTTTATCATAAAATATTAAAAATAACTAAGGAATAATATTTTATGATAAAGAAACGATTATATATAATAAAGGAATAAAGTTTATATAGAAGGGATACAAACAACTGAGAAAAAATTTTAAGCAAATCTTTCAGTTCATTTAGTTGGAATAAGAATCAAACACAAGAGGAATTCTTTTTCGCATATGAAAACTGGGAACATGATAAGCAATATGCAACCTATTAATTTAGTACTCATTTTCAAAAATCCGTTGAAGAAGCGTATGAAATATTGCAACTAATATATATTGATAATGGTCATATTCGATAATACTGAGGGATTCAAATAGAATCCCTGCTATGCCAGCTTTATTTCATTGCCGTATGTACTCTGAATTTTTAAAAATAATCAATCTTTTTTGTCAAGTCCTTATAAAACAAAATGGCATTCAGATTTTCTGCATTGCCCACTGCAATACAAGCAAAAGCATTAAAACCAGATATTGTGAAAATGGAACATGTCCTTCCTTAAGTTGTTTAAACCATAAAAGGATGCTAGACATGGTAAAAATATTTCGCAGTATGCTATCATTTCATACGTCTGTGTAGCAGGTTTTTGCAATCAAATACAATATTTCGAGGCTCTATTTTCCGTAGGCGAAATAGAATTCCTCTTGTATTTGTGTTGAATTTCAGTCAAATGCAATTCTGGATTTACATATAACTTTTCTCAGACAGGCGATATCCTTGATATGGGAAATATTTCTACCCATATACAGACTGCATTGTTAAAAATAAATTCACCCTTAATGTTTCTTTACTAGCCCTCATTTGCGGCACTCTACGATTTTTATTATTATAAACAGTTTTTCTTTCACGATGGAATATAAAATTTCACTGATATTAAATAAAATCTTTAAATATGTTTACTTACCCTCCTAGAGGAGTGATATAAATGTAGTCTTTTTCATTTGTCCTCTTAATAAATTTAATACAAGTCCCTCTTTCAATTTCTTGTAGACCTTCATTTATTACATGCTGGTCCCATTCATCTGAAATACATATTAGCTTATATACAAAATATTCAATAATTGTACATGAGCAATTAAAAATTTGCCAACGGCACGCAGTGTTCCCAAGTGGTCACCCACCCAAGTACTGAAGCATCATTGGGCGCGGTCAGTAGTTGGGTGGGTGACCACCTGGGAACACTGCGTGCCGTTGGCAAATTTGGGACCTGAATGGCCGAGTGTCTAGCGCTCGGTGCCACAGGTTTCGGGTTCGAATCCCGGCGGTGCCATGGATGTTTGTAGTGGTTCGGAATCCACTTTAAGCCGTAGGTCCCGGTCTCCTATGACTGTAAGAGCGTCACGGAGCAAAAGTCAGGCTTCTACCTACGGGTGCTCCATCACAACAGAAGCTGCTTCCTTCCCCTTCAATCATGAGTACGTACGGGCTCGTGGGCTTGGCCAGCCAAGTGGGATAAGAAACAACAACAACAACAACAGCAATTAAAAATAATATGAATTCTTTCATTGCTTTTTAAATAAAATGTGCAGTACTGAATTGCTGTTAGAAAATTAATAATATTTACTATCTAATAATAAATTAACTGATAATTAGATAAAATAATAATAATTTAATTAGTTAAATCTAATTATCTTTAGATTAAACAATAAATAATCTGAAATTTCAATACGTGAGTAAGTATAATAAGTTCAATATATGAGTATAATGATAAGTATTTCTTTAAAAAAATTTCACGTATTTTAATAATTATTATGAAGTGCAACTTATGTTTTTAAAGCTGATATTTTATTTCCCTATTATCTTTCAAGTAAATGGAATTATATGAAATTATTAAAAATACTAATTAGTGTTTTAGTTTTCATTAACAAATTTTACAAAACTTTTAGTTTGTAGACGAATGTTAACTTGCTGATTTTTTAAATTAGCTATGTATATTTTATGTTTGAAAATTTTAATATAATTTATTACAAAAAAAATTTTGAAATTTAAAAGTATGTTATATATATATATCTTCTATATAAAATTGAAATTCCATTTGCTTGTCCGTTGTACAAAGTATTATACAATAATATTGCTCGTTATAAAATTTATTTATTTTTAAATTGGTCTTTTCAAATTTGGCGTTTATGTAGGCTACTTTAAAACTTGGATATTCCACCAATTTTTGTCACTTAATTCCCTCCATATTAATTAAATAAAAATCTTATTTTTATTACCACCAGATGGCGCTCGTTAAAGTATTTTTTAAAAATATGTAAACAATTTACGGTATTAGTTTTTAATTTTTTTTTCCAAATTAACACTATTATATTCTTCAAAATAAATGCTAATAAATTAATGATGAAATAAACTATTGGAATTACAGCATTATTTAAGGCGAGTTATTTAAAATCACTGTTTAATAATGCACAGATATTTTTTCTTTAAAATATTTAACAGAATTAAAACTGTACTATGTCCTGTTATCAACAACACCTTTTCATATCTGCTACCGTCAATATGGAAGATAGCTGTGACGCGGACGAACCGCTCGAACGAAGGTCTAAGTTGCTATCCCGCAAATGGCTTGATTTGCATTTTCATTTTAAGGTTTTCATAAATTAAATCTTTCATAAATGCCTTTTAAATTTCAAAAAATTCTTAGGTATTTAGTATGGCAGTATATATATATATATATATACTGCCGGTTGATTGGCTCTTGGTGTCACAGGCTTCAGGTTCTAATCCTGGCAGTGGCATGGATGCTTGTAGTGGTTCGGAATCTACTTTAAACCGTAGGTCCGGACTAATAATCTGCCAGTAGACAGACGGCCTTAGCCCACCATGGGGCCGTTGCGCCAATGAAGAAGATGTATATAATTTACATTTTTAATCAGAATTTAATGTGAGCCTGTGACTGATTGCATTTGTTTAATAATATCGGAAAAATCTAGTTTAATGCATTTTGTTAATACAATTCTGATTACCTAATTCTAATTCGGCGTACCACCAAGTTTCACTTTCCCTACCTCACTTTGGAGATTACTGGGCAGCCGAATTTGTGCTCTTAAAAATTTTATTTCTTGACCTAATGGGACCGAATTTAGCAAAATCCTGCAGATAAGGGAGGGAACTTTAAACCCTTGACATTTCTATTGTTTGTTTTAAAAAATTCATTTTGAACTTTCTAATTATTAAATTTTGTTGCGTCTTTTATCCTTATTGAGATGAGTCCAGGAATTACATAGTAGTTCAGTTAGCAAATATAGCAATTCATATCACAGAAATATTTTTTTGTAGTATTTATCGATATCTATTTTCTAACCAAATTTCATATTATTGCTCAATTTTTAGTGAAATTAAGCATGGTACTTTTTCTGCGTCATATATATATATGTCTATATTAATATAACATAAATTATCAGCCATTAGTATCTTATACTTTAATCCAGTGATTAGTATTTTAAATGTGAGTATTATTTTTTACATTTAAAGAAATTCTTGAAAATTTTAATATTTATTATAATTTTCAATTATATATTAATAATAATATATTATTTTATTTTTCCAATATATTATATATATTATTTTTCCAAATAATTAATCTGAGAAAATGTTTTTAAAACTTTAAACTTACTGTATATTGTTTCATTGAATTCATAGGGTATCACACCTCCTGGCCATCTCTTTTCCCTCATATCTACAAGCGGCCCATGGCGTCGATCCTTTTAATAAAATAATTGTCAGCTTTTATGCAGGAAAGGATAATCATTTTATCTTATAAACACATTAAGTTTACCCTTATGAACTATTCTAAAAGTTTAATTTCTTTTACTGGCCTTATTCATCAGGTTTCATTTTAAAATATTTCATACTTACTGTCAGTCAAAGACTGTTTAGTTGTGTTTCTGTTTTTCACTATATAACATTGATACACTGGTCTAAAGTTATGTGATCAATATTTTTTCTTTTTGACACTCATCATTAAAAGAATGAAGATAAAAATAACAAATATAGCTTTATAGTAAGATAATAAGTAAGAAATAAAATCAAATGGAAAAATTTTGCTAACCCTTTTTTTGAAAGAATTGGCACATATATAAAAGCCGGAGGTCATTTTTGAAATTTCTGTGTTTCTGATAAATGTTTCTCCTTCAGTTTTTGGTTACGATGGATAAAAATGGGGTTATCATAAGCCAATGCTTCAACACGTTTTAATATTTATGGCTATGTAGTTCAAAGGCTTCGTCAATTGAAAATTAAGTTTCAAGGAAATATTTACCAGATATAAGCACGACTTCCTTGACGCATGTGTAAGATCGTATGCTGATGTGATAGATGGTGGCTTTTTCCTAATGGATGATAATGGCCAACCTTACCGAACTAGACATATCGACACATATCATGGAGATTAAGGTATAGAATGTGTAAACTGGCCAGCTCGATCCTCGGACATTAATCCTATCGGAACACATTTCAGATAAGCTTGAAAGATGGTGGCGTCTCTCTGTCCACCTGTATGATCTTTAAATGAACTGTAACCAGGGTTGCTGATTGTATGGCGTTTTATTACCATTCAGGTGTCCTTCAAGTTAATTTTCAAATGCAAAACGCGATTCCAAGAATACATTATAGATAATGAAAGATTCGTTTCTATTCGTTTAATTATTTGTAAAAACACTCCTTTTTTTTTTCTTTCTTTTCCTTCAAAAATTCTGAAGGAACTGATACAGTTCAACAATTGATTTCAATTAAAAAAAATTTGTAAAATTTTCTTTAAAAGGAGTTAGGATAAATCATTGTAATGCATGCAGAATCACAATTTACAAATCTAGGCAATTTTGGAGGGGGAAAAATATAATAGTTATAGCAGCTATTTTCGTCTATTACATGATTAAGAGAATTATGGCTTTCAATTAAAAAGTCTCAGTTCCGAATGTTAAGTATGGAAGGGAATCAGTAATGATTTAATGATGTATAATAAAACGATTTTTTATTGATGGAATTATGTTCTACATTATGACATCAAATTTTGCATTATTCTGCTTCTGAATTGTAATTGAGATTAAATTTTACTTTTTGACTTTTGATCTGAATAATGCAGAATATATAATATAGAAATAATAGCTTTTAATACTTATAAAGTACAGCCACAACCTTATTAATGATAATTCGTGGTTACAGCGAAAAAAAAATATTTTGCTGTGTACTGATTAAGTGTGTTCCTAGACATTATTTTATCTAATGATCCAATGCTTTCACAATTTTTAAAATTAAAATATTTTCAAATGTTCTTTATAAGTATAATTTAACATTATTGTTGTTTTTATTCGTGAATGGTAAACACTAATGTTCTTTTCAGAAGAAATTCTCGTATTAGTAGTCACCATTTAATAACTTCTATTTTAACTTAGTTACTACTTTAACTTTTTTAACTTCTTCTTTAACAAATAAGTATTCCATAAATTTTCAGAGTCACTTTGAAGATTAAAATTCCTTATGAGTACCAGTGCTGCAATTTATTAAAAACTTTGTAATAGAGATATGAATGTATTGTAAGTGTACTGGAATTAAAGAACGGCTTTAGAAATTAAAAGGATTAAAAAAAAAAAAAAAAAAAAAAAAAGAAAGAAAAAAAAAAAAGTAGTTATTGAAATTGATCATTGTTTTACATATCCAATAATCAATTTAAGTTACTATTAATCTGTAGTAATCAATTTCAGTCACTGCAGTAATATTTCAGTAACTGTAGTAAGCAATCACAGTAACTGTAGTAATCAATTTCAGTAACTTTATTAATCTGTATTAATTTCAATGTCCAGTAGTTATTCTTAAAGCTGCTAGACATAGACATAAAATATTTATAACGGACGGAGAGATGAAGCATATTTAGTAGCTATATAGGGTGTAAGCTGGTTTCTTATGAAATTTAAAGAATGATTTGCTAATCCTGATTCGTAAATTCTTTCATTTATATTAAATGGATTAACTAACGTTCATATAAGTTAAATAAATTAATAGTTTAAAAAAACTAAAAAACACGCTTTTAGAGTTAATCAAACTAAAAAGTAAAAAATAATTGTTAACATAAGAATAAAATGACTGACGAGAAAATGAATGTCACTGTTCTAAAATCGTGGGGTGCTCGATATCAATCGTTATAATTTCTCACTAGTTTCATTCCGAAATGCAGAGTTAGTTTAAAAATGTCATACAAAGCACCCCACGCTTTTAGAACAGTGACATTCATTTTCTCGTCAGTCATTTTATTCTTATGTTAACAATTATTTTTTACTTTTTAGTTTGATTAACTCTAAAAGCGTATTTTTTAGTTTTTTTAAACTATTAATTTATTTTTTACTTTTTAGTCTGATTAACTCTAAAAGCATATTTTTTTTTAGCTTTTTAAAGTATAATTGTTTTTACTTTGTTTTCCACTTGGCTTTACTTAGATTGAATGCAGGTCGAGTACCTGTGCGCGAAGCGCACATCTACTCAAAATCAAAAGTTTACATACTTTTTACCCACCGAAATTTTCGGCCAATAGGAAGAACGCAATTCGACATGATCGCACTCCTATGCCTTTGAGATCCGCCTCTTTTTAGCCACCGAAATTTTCGACCAATAGGAAGAGCGCAGTTCGACATGATCGCTCTCCATGCCTTTGAGATCCGCCTCTTTTTAGCCACCGAAATTTTCGGCCAATAGGAAGAGCGCAATTCGATCGCGGATCAGTTGACTGACTCGCCAGTAGATGGCGCCATCAGTCCCAAAATCGAGCCCAAAAAGTGAGTTACATACAAACATACAAACATACATACAAACATACAGGTGAAGCTAATAAAAGCGTATTAAAAACAATAATTTGTCATGTTTTTTCAGAATAAATTGGGCGTACATGATATTTAAGAAAAGAAATATCAAAGAAATTATTTTCCATTTCTCCATAATTTTGTGAAGTTGTGTACTTAAAAACCAAATCAGTGTATATTTTTTGCCAATTTCTTCGAAATAAATCTTGAGTTATTATTTGATTTATAATCTGTAATGTAGTCCAAAATCAAACATTTGTCTGATAATGTTTGAGTGACAATGTCTTATCAATTTTTTATAAGGATTTATTTGTATTGGTAGACTACAAACGCAATGATATTCAAGGTTATCTAAACAAGTTCTTGAATTAAAGATGGCAAAACCCAGTATTTTGGAGATTAGAAATGAACCAGATTGAATAGTTTGCATTAATACATTTACTTATTATGTATTTATGTATATTCATTAGTATTGAAATATTTTTAATAAATATATTTTTTAAATAAAAAAAAAGCACATGAATTGGGAAAAGTATATTCAATACTTACCCATGGGTCTTCGTACCCATCTATCATAATATCGCCATCAATCAATTCTGCAACATGAATATTTTAAGTGAATAAAAGTCATAATTTAACTTAAACGCCATAATAAAACATATACATTTTTATTAATTTTATTGAAAGATTTAATTACCTCTTATATACTAAAAGCTTAAATATAAGATCTTTCAGTTTAATATGTCTATATACAGTGGTTGTTCTCAAAAATGTATATACGTTTTAAAAAATTCTATAAAAAGCGCTATAACCTGCAATTGAATGCTAATATAGAATTATTTTTTTCATATCATCTCCATGTGATTCTGAATAAAACCGAACAATTTTTAAAAACTTTGATGCAGAAATTACAAAAAAAAAATATTATTGAACATAATGCTAAGACGTTTAAAAACTGTTAAAGGCACTTTAAAGGATATCAAATATTACAATATTTGGAGTTTTTTTGTAATACTTTTACAAGACTTTTTTTCAATTTTGATTATTGATTTCCCCAAAAAAAAACCTATATTCTTATATTTAATATAATTCTTATAATCTTATATATATATATAATTTTGTTATCGATGTTATAAAAAAAATTCAGTCAAAAATATTAATTTTGATTAATGGGTAGAACAGTATTTCGTTGAAATTCGTAAGTGTACGAACACTTTGTATTACTAAGTGTACAGCCACTTTTGGGAGCCACTGTATTTTAGTACATAAAAAGATCTGTTATGAAGAAAAAAAGCTGATATTCTGTATTTGTATTATTGCTTCAAAAGTAAAATAAATTAATTTCATAGTTTAAAAATGACTGATATTATAACATTTAACAAGTCTAAACTTCGATTTTCATTAATTTCTGTTATTAAATATATAACCCTGAAAGTTGATTTTTCAAAATTATTTTTAATTGAAAATTTGTAAAATTTTAAATCTTGAACGTTGGAATAGTTACGTCACAGATCAATTTAAATTGCAGTATTTATCACATTCAAAATATTTAATATAAAGCCAAGACATAGAATCTTCATGTCAAAAAGGAATTAAATAATCATATAAAATATTTTGAATGTTTGAATGTCATATTTTGAATGCAATGTATAATAATACTTGGCAAAAAAGTTTTATTAAATGTTTAGAAAGCAAAATGCTTTCTAAATTATTTTTCTCATATGATAAAACAATTATAAATGGTAATTAATTTCAAATGTCACAATATAATCAGATTTGCTTCTTTTTCATTTGTTATTTTTACTAATCATGTCAAAAATGAACTTATTAAAATGAACAATAATTATCATGGAAATATGAAAATATCATTGAACTTCTTATTGATGTAGTCAATTATAAACTTTCCATTAAAATCTTGCTTCTAATAGAATTAAAAGATTTTAAGCGAAGTTGCTTAAAAGTGGACAGTAGTAATTAATTTTTTAAAAATGACAGGCAAAATAATTAAATCTAATTGATGAAATGCTTTTAATTAATATGTAAATTGAAATACTTGCATACTAATTTTTGAAAGAATAAATAACAAAAATAAAAACAATTTGCAAAAAAATTATTTTTCTGAATATTAATGATAGGATTGAGAACTAGGTAAGTAGTTAATAGTTGATTTCTTTATAAAATAAACAATTAACTATTTTTTTTCAAAAAGAGAAATTTAAAAAAAAAATTATTTTTTATTAACAAAATGAAAATAAGCTTAATAATATTTTTAAATAAATTTTAATAAAATAAATAATAAAATATAATAATTTAATAATATAATATGATATAATAAAATAATAATTTAATAATATAATATAATAACTTAATAATATATTAAAATAAACTTAATATTATTTTTTTTAAAAATATTTGAATAGAAAATTGTGGAAATAAAATTTGTTAATCAGTTTTTGTTTTAAATCTATATTATTTCAAATTATATGTATAATTCGATTTGTATGTGGAAAATTAAGTGAAATTGTCTTTATAACTTTACATTTTTAAAATTAATTTTAACTGTCAATTTAGTTAGTCTACATATTTTGTGACTCTTCATTTTTAACATTTATTTTTTCTATATCAATTTTCTGTATCAATATATCAATATTCCATATCAATGTATCAATTTTTCTCTGTATAATTACCTAATGAAAAAAGTATTAATATATTTTTAAATGTTTATTTATAAATATATTATTCTGACTATTAATTAAATAATTTATATTTTGATTATATGGATGTATATTATGGGAAAGATCCACAAATTTAACAAAAAAAATGTAACCGCCCCTATGCATACACATTAAATGTGTGTATGATAAATTAAAAACCACTTATTTGAGAAGCTATATATTATAAAAAAAAAAAAAGCATAAAGGGTTATTACGAAAAATCGTTATTGATATTACGTTGTTTAATAAAAAAAAGGCCAAAAAATAGCATTAATAATGAAGTTAAACGATAAATCAACTAATATTAATCGCTATTTAGAAAAAACTTACTTCCTGGTAATAATTCATTTCCAGAAACAAAAAATACAGAAAACGTAATCCCAGAAAGTGTGAAGCAAAAGAAAAATACGTCGTTTATTTTCATTGTTTCATGTAAGTACTCCTTTCTTTAATCCATCCCAATTACCATTCAATAAATTACCTGAGAACACAGTATCTGACATTTTCATGCAATTTTCTCGGTTTATCAGTAGGTGAAAATAACCCGCATGATAAACTGGTAACATTGAGCAACGCATACGAGAACTTCAGTTATTCATAGCGATAAAAAAATTTTTCTTTTGTTCAAGTGCGAAAATTTCTCGTTGCTATAGAAACTAACTTTTATCTTTGTATTGCTGAGCAAAATCGTGATTGTGTTTCGGAATCTCCAAAATAAAGAATGGATCGATTGTTTTAAAAAAACCACAATAAAAGTAACTGATATCGTTAATGTTTTTGTATCAATACAAACCTTTCAATAGATATACATTATCAATAAATATATTCCTGACTAAGTGTTTGCAAATATTAGGTAAGAAATTCAAGTGCAGATTTGGAATGTTTTCAGAATATTTCATCTTAAAATAAACTTTTTCTAATAAGTTTCATTGTATAATACGCTTGGTAATTTTAACTTTTTTCTTTCCTTTCAATTATTCTTTTTTTTTTTTTTTTTTTTTTTTTCTACATTTGCCGACAAAATTTTATAATTTGTGATTTTTAAGAAAAAAAAGCAAAGTCATTATTTTAAACAGGTATAACCATAATGATTGTATTACATCTATTCTTCTGTTTCTTCTTCATTGGCGCGATTTCCAATTGGCTAGTGCTCTGCCGCTGGTACCACAGGCTTCAGGTTCTAATCCTGGCGGTGGCATAGAAGTTTGTTGATCGTTCGGAATCCACGTTAAGCTGTAGCTCCTGGTCTAATTAGTCTAAAGTGTGCACAAAATGTCCGTAGAGTGACAAACCAAAAAATCTTCATTGGTGCAACAACCTCATGGTGGGCTAAGGGCGTTTGTCTACTGGTAGATTTCGAGACAGGAGATGTTTCTATTTTTACAGACTAGGGTTGCCAGCTCTACGCTCAAACACTCTACAGTTATATTACCTATACGGACCTACGGTTTAAAGTAGATTCCGAACTACTGAAAACATCCATCGGGATTCGGCGGCCTGGGGCCAAGTGGCTAGCGCTCTGGCCGTCGGCTTCAGGTTCGAATCATGGCGGTGTCATGGATGTTTATTAGTGATTCGGAGTCCATTGGTTTTAGTCTGTTTGGTCCGGTCTGTTTAGTCCTCGTGTGCCCAAGATGACCGTAAAACGACAAACCAAATAAACCGCTGGGATTCGAACTCGAAACTTATGGTACCGAGCACTATTGCATCTATTTCTCTCTGAATATACTCGATATTTTAAATTTTTTTTAAATACGTTTGAAAATTTTAAGAAAGTTTTCAATTTACTTAAACAAATAAAGCCAGAATTGAAAATGGTACAATTGTTTCATGACTAAAGGCCCTCCACTATGCTATTAACCTGCTCTAAATGTTACATTTTTCCTTCCATTGCTAAATTTCTGTAGCAATAGAAAAAAAGGGATTCATAGTAGCAATAGTCTGGAATAATTATGATAGAAAACAGCGCATTTTTATTTTGCAATTCTGATTGAAGAACTCTTTATTTTCTCAAATAGATCAGCTAATAAATATAAAAAATTTTGCAATTTTGGTTGACGAATTTTATTTTCTTAAACTAATAAATATAAAACATTTTACTATTATTTGACCCATTTACAGTAGTTATCAATAGATTGAAATTCTTCAAAATCATTAAGTGAGCATCAATTATGACTTATAATCGTGACATTGGCATTATCTTTTCCATTTTTGGAACTACTTTGTTGACAACAATACATTTCAATTCATCACTTACTAAATAACCCCAAAATGGAGAGAAAGGCTAAAGAAGCTATATAAATTCCGTCTGCTGATGGATCTAACTTTTCTAATAGTCAAACTAGACTAGACCAGTGCAATTGGGATGCTTTAAATTAGAAAATAAGACGACAAATTTTTCATTTGAAGAATTTTCTTTTTTTCTAGATAAAATATTTGCTGATTATTATTAACATTCACATCCTTTTCACGAACTTCATGTCATCAAATGTTTGTTTCATTAATATAAGAAGGGATTTTTCAAGCAATTGTGTCCGTAACTATTCGAAAACAGCATGTATCTATGATAAGAGACCAATGATGACTAACTAACTAGACTGCAGAATAAGATAATATATGACTTATCATATAATAATTTTTTACACTTGACATATATAATCATATTTTTCAATGGTCCATTTCTTAATGATTAATAGATAATCAGTCTCAATTATGTTTTTGAGAGAATAAATTTAGAGCTCATCAGAACTGCTAGTATGTATTTCAGACTTAATATATGTTAATTCTTAACTGACTTAATATGTCTTAATTCTCACTTAATTTTGTAATATGTGTTTTCTGAGAAACTTTGCTAACAACCAAACTAGATTTTACCAGTGCAACTCGGGATGCTTTAAATTAGAAAATAAGACGACACATTTTTTATTTGCAGCATTTTCTTTATTTTTAGATAAAATATTTACTGATTAGTAACAAAATTCATATCATTTTCCTGAAATTCATATCGTCAAATGTTTATTTCATTAATGTAACAATGGAATTGCAAGCGATTGTCTCAGATGACTAAACTATTCGAGAAAAGCTTGCATCTATGGTAAGACACTAATAATGATTAATTAGACAGCAGAATAAGATTACATATGATATATCATATGTAATCTTATTCTGCTGTCTAATATCTGGTATTAGTCATATACATTCAAGAGCCAAAATATTATGACTACCTGTCAATAACGAGTTGGTCCACCTTTGGCGCGCAACACAGCTTCAACCCGCCTTTGCATGGATTAATACCACCACTTAATACTACTTCCACCTGATCATGTGCCTTCCAAGTCATCCAGGCGAGTTCATTGCAAAATGTAGGGGTGTTCATAATGTTTTGGCTCTTGAGTGTATAATCATATTTTTTAATGGTCCATTTCTTAATGATAAATAAATAGCCAGTCTCAATTATTCTTTTCAGAGGATAAGTTTACAGTTCATCAGAACTGCTATTGTTGAAACTCAGTTCATCAGAACTACTAGTGCGTATTTCTGACTTAAAATATGTGTTAATTCCTAACTGATGAAATATGTCTTAATTCTTAACTGACTTAATATGTGTTCATTCTGACTTAGACTTTGCTAATAGTCAAACTAGACTAGACCAGTGCAATTGGGATGTTTTAAATTAGAAAATAAGACGACAAATTTTTTATTTGCAGTATTTTTTCTTTTTTTTCTTGATAAAATATTTGTTGATTAGTAATAAGATTCATTTCAATTTCATGAGCTTCATATCATCAAATGATTATTTCATTGTTTTCAAAATTCGATCCGAAAACAATTAAACTCGTATATTGTTTAAAATTTTTTTATGAAGACTTGTATATATAGTTTTTATTTTTTTTTTAATTTCCGAGTTACTATATTTTTTACTTCTATATCATTATTCGCATTTGTTCATAGTCATCATTTCTTTTATAAATAAATATTCCTTATTTTTTTTTCGTTCTTTATTCTGTGTTAAAATTATGAAAATGCTAATTGAATGCAATTATTTAGCTTACAAAAATTATTATAAAACACAATATCCTAAAATTTTTTTAATATAATAAAATAATATACCATGATTTGTTAATATACTATTTTTTTGTAACATATTTGGAAATTTATTACCGACAAAAAGATTATATTAGCAAATCAAGGTATATTGTTTTATTATATTAAGAAAAATTTAGGATATTGTGTTTTACAATAATTTTTGTAAGCTAAATAATTTCCTTCGACTAACATTATATAAGTAACATGAAATAACAAGTTAACAAATAACATGAAATTTTCGTTGTTTTAAAAGAAATAAGAACATATTCCTTTTTGCATAACTATCAATAACATTTTATTCCTAAGTTTTTTAAGTTTATAAACTTTTAAATATAAAGTTATAATGATAACATATATAAATTTTTAAATGTCCACTTCATCAACTTTTTCTACGTTATGCACTAGAAATGCGAAAATAAAAACAGACCTTTTCCTTTAAAAAAATAAATTATCAATTACACAAAATGAAAATAATTGCAAACTAAATACTCAATGAAGAAAAATTGCTTTTCGTGCCACCTTAGCTAGGCCACACACTATCATCATTTCCTAAAAATAAAACTTCATACGAAGCTGCAAAACAATATTCCTTTTAATTCGAACTTCAATAATCCCGTTATTTATAGCTTCGATCACAACCACGCTATATGGACGAAAAGCTTTCATTTTATTGTTCTTCGTAACCAACAGAGTACTTAAAGGTTATTACGATGGTGACCTTCTTTTTTGTCTTCTTAACAAATTCGGAAATCTTTTCGCAGCAAAACTTTCTCGTTTCAACTGACATCGTTTTTGATGATGAGACCTTTTAAGAGCGTGCTTGTTTTAAAAAGAAAAGAAACCCTCATAATGGGTCATTTATATTTGGAAAAATTTCGGTACATGTTTGGTTCGGCTAAATATAAAGTCATTGCTGGATTAGTAGAGTGTTTCTACATATACAGTTACGGTGATATTAGATCTGCCAGTTTAGAACGAGTAGTTAGAAAAATGAGTGGGCAGTGAAGAATATGATTTTAAATTTTGCATAGCATTATTGCAAATAAAAACAATGCCTTTAGGATGAAGAGTAAGTAATAAGGTATTGCTGTTAATCAAAGTGTACAAAATACTTTCTATCTTGTTATCCTATAACACAATTTTCGTTTGTTTTCTTCAACAGCAAAAATTTTCTGAGAAATCCAATGGAATCATTTTTCTGTCATAATAAAAATTAATTATTAAAGAATAATATTTAATAAATAATAATAATTTATTATAAGTATTAAATAATATTTTAATAATAAATTTTTATAAATTAAAATTAATTTGATTTAATAATTATAATTAATTATTCAGTTAATTATCATAGGAAGAAACAGTTTTTAAACTGTTTGTTATCCTATAAAAAAATTTTCGTTTGTTTCTTAAGTGTATAATACTAAAACATATTAATCTATAAACAATAGTAAAAATTTCCTGAGAAATACAATGGATCACTTTTCTGTCTTAATAAAAATTAATTATTAAAAAATAATATTTTATTTAAATATTAAACAATATTTTAATAATGCATTTTTATAAATTAAAAATAATTAAATTTATTTACACTTACGAAAATTAAATACAAAAAAAGTAATAAGTAAAAAATAAGTAAGTTATTCTGTTAAAATTTCAATCGATTTTAAGTTAAAGAATTCTTTTGTTTCGTCATAGCTCAACAACTCCATCGTGGGCCAAGGCAGTTTGCCTACTGGCAGATTTAGAAACATGAGATGTTTTCTTTTTATGGGGTAGGGTTGTCAGCCCTATAACCAACAGTCATATTAGACCTGGACCTACGGTTTAAAATGGATTCTGAACCTCTACAAACATCCATGACACCGCCGGGACTCAACCCGAAACCTGAGGCACCAAGAGCCAGAGCTCTAATCACTCACTATCAGGCTGCTAAACAACGATTTTTTTCTGTTTTTAAATTCTTTAAACAGTTCAACATTTTTTTTTTTGTATTCTTACTACATTTAGTTTCAGCGTTTATGATTCAGTGACGTCAATTTTTCAATATATAAAAAGTATTTATCAATTTCTAAACTGACCAAATCGTGATAATTATATAAACATCGCCTACGAATGCATTAAATCTGAGGAATTGAAAATTCTTAAATTGAAGATTTAGTAATTTTAATAATGTGTTTCTCTATTAAACCTACTAGAAGATACGACTCTTCGTAGTCCTGCTACAGAAAAACAAAAAGGCTTATAGTCCTGAAAAATCTTATTAGAAAATAATTTCGGTGACATGTGCAAAAAAAAAAATAATAATAAATAAATAAATAAATTTTTTATAGAATTGAAATTAATTAAGATTAATTAAATTTAATTTATTAAATTAATTATTTAGTTAATTATTTTAGGGAGAAACAATTAAAAAAATAAAATGCAATTTAAACACTAATCGCACTTTAATTGAAAGATAATTTTTAAAAACAAATTAAAAACTCAATCGACAGATACGATTATACTACATGACCATCGTTATGACGCCATCAGCCCACCAGATGGCGCCAGGCACTCAAGGAGAAATTTCAATTTAACAATTCAAAATTTTTTTGAATATCGAATATCGAACTTTTTTTATTATAAATGTTCAATTTTTATCTTTGTTCATTGCTTTTGTCTCTCGTATTTTAACAGCATTGAGATAAAGCGGCATTACCAAGCATAAATCTTAAAATTACAAGACAAGTCGAGCAAAATTGTATACTAAAATGTGAATTATAAAGAATGTAAATTTATTATTCGGAAAAGTAATTTATTAATCGTATAATAAATAAAAAATTCTTTTAACAAAAAAAAAAAAAAAAAAAGAATTTTATTAACTACTAAAATAGCTAACAACAGCTTTTGGTTGCACACCAGATTAAAAAAAAAAATGGATCTAAAAATGCCGTAGTTCTGAAATTTTGGTGAAATATACACCCATAAATAAGTGCACTTAAAATATTACAAACTAATTAGCAAAAAAAAAAGGTTCCGTTTAATTTTGAGAAAAAAATATTTTTATTTTCAATATAAGTTGGTGGCTTAATATGTTTTGATAAGAGAAATAGAGAGAAAGATAAGAGAAAGCGCTTATAAAAATATTTAAGGATAATGATAATTAATACCTTCACCTTATTTTCGAAATCAATGATGACATATACATTCAATCAAAGTATTTAGTATCAAAGTATCATTTATTTAAAAATCAAAATTTATAATTTGAATTTATTAGGCAATTTACCACACTTGTTAATCACATAATTTAATAAATAAATTTAATTTTTTAAATTATTTTATAAATTTCAATAATAGAAATTTATTAAAAAAAGTTAAAAATCTGACTTATTCTTTAATAGAATGTGTACTAAAAATGCAAATTTTTATTCTATTTTAATGCAATTTGTTTATCAGGTTATTTATCATTCTAATGTTACTGTAATAGAATAATAATAATAAAAACAGGAGTGTACAACAATTTTAATGTTAGCCTACTAATACTTACAAGTGTCACATACTTATAAGTATAATACAAGTATATGTTTTTAAGTATTTATACGTATTTAAACGTATATATACGTATGTATATATATATATATTAAGTATATATACATACTTATAAGTGTTAATACTTACTAATATTAGTAGTGTTACACCTACTATTAAAATTTTATCAATTCATTAACATTTATTAATAATCATATTAGAATTACGTTACATATTTCATGATATGCGATTTAAAAATTCTTAAAAATTTATCATTAAATTTTGAGTTCACTACATTAAATTTTTTATAAATTATCCCTCAAAATCAAATTTCTAACATAAATTCACTTTATTAAAGAAATAAACTTATAAATTGACAAGAAATAATTGTTAGAGAATTTTCATGTGATTCCTTTTTTCAATTCCTACTATTAGTTCACACTCTCCCTATATATATCTTGTTCAAATTTTCAATCGTTCATAAAATACTTTTTATTCATCCACTCAAAGTTCAAATACATTTTTTTGAACTTGTAGTGGATGACACTTGATGTTAATACAGTTTTTTCAAATATTAATTAATTAATTAAATTAAATTAATTAATTTTAGTTTTATATGGGAGAAAAAAATTAATAGTCCAACGCCATATATTGAAAGGAAAATGGAAAATTGCAAGGAAATTCGCTTTCTATTTTGCCACTTAATATTGTGATTCTGTCATATGTATATACGTATTTATATTAATTGTAATTATTTAATAAAAAGTAACTAAAATAAAAAAAATTTTTGTTGACCTAAGTAGGAATTGACTTTAATTTTTTTTTTTATATTGCTTGTTAATGTTTACAATATCCTAGCAAAAGAGTTTGTCACACACCATACATTTGCTTTCAGTAACTTAACATCCTTTGTTTTCATAATTTAGTACGCGATTGTTATTTGATTAAATGCATATTTTTGAAGGAATTTTAAAAAAAGCTAAGGACAAATTTGTAGAAACGATGGTTGTCAAGTGTCTGATGATAGTAATAAGGAAACTTCAACACATTTATTGATCCTACTTAAATCAACTAACCTAGCCAAACACCAGCAATGAATATTCTCTGTGACTAACCATTTTCGAAACAAAACTACTACGCCTTCATGATTCAAACTTAGATTCCATTCTTCCGTTCGATGTCTGTCTTCAAAATCCAAGCGCAGACTAAACTTCCTTTTCCATTTTTTCGCTGTTCTAAGCATTCCTTAAGTTGCATGATGGGCAAAAATTAATTTAACATAATCATGACTTAATCTTCTGAAACACTGGAAACGTATAATTGTGCTTAGGGAAAAATAATTTAAGGGTATTTTGGAGGTGAAAACCTGGACGGTTTTTAAAAAAATTCTCTATTTGCAATTAAAAATGTTAATTAAAGAGCAATTCATAATTGTCCCCAAATGGCTTGATTACTTTTTTTATTTTATTATATTCTTTATATAATGTTACCAGGCTGCAATATTTTTAATTTGGCCAAAAAACGCGAAATTACTCTAATAATAATTCTAATTTCGTAAAAATTATTAAGATTACTGCTAATAGTAATTTTTGTGAAATTTGAAACGCATTTACTTTCGAAAACAACTTCAAAATAATAAAGTTTAAGCGCAGTAGTAGGGAAAAAAACACTAATTGTTCCATAATAAATTAATAAAAAATGAAAAAAAAAAAAATCACAACAGTAATTCATAGTTCATAAAAGAAACTTTTGCAATCATAATGAATATTATGATTGCAATCACTTATTTAGAAAGTGAGAAAGGTACTTACGTATTAACGGTACCTTGGCGTCAGACTTGGCGGTTTTTAAGTGTCGCCAATCTTTATTATTTGGAATAAAAATATTTTGAAAGCGTTTTGATTTTAAATGAAGTGTTTCATATATATTTTATTATTTGGAACAAAAATTTTAAGTGTAGATTGGCGCCAAATCTGTAGCTGCGGTTGGCGCGTGTGCTCTTTATTGGCGCAACTGTCACCAAGGTACCGTTAATACGTAAGTACCGTGAGAAATTCCTTCATGAAAAAAAAATTAATATTAAATTATTTAAAAATTTTATAAAATTTATGTATTTGATAAACTTTATGAAATTTTATAATTTTTATCATATTTAAAAATTTTATGAAGTTCAATGGCAATTAAATACGTTTAATCATATAGAATTTGCCATTAAGATTTTCTGTCTTGTGAAAAAAAAAATGATTTAAAAATATATATATTTAAATGTATTTAACAGCCTGTAGTAATCCTAGAAGGTATTTAATAACCTAGAAAAAGTAACAGTTTTTCTGATATATAAAATGCGATTTGTGTAATTTGATGTTGAATGAAATTTCTACTTTTTTCCTTAATGTCTTGTTAAAGATTAAAATATTACAGCCTCTTATTTTCCCATGGTTGTCTATGTTTTTGCAATCAGTTTGCTAAGTTTTTTTCCTCAAAAGGAATATTTGATTTTTTTTCAAATAATAGAAAAATTCAAATTTATTAACCAGTTACGTTTTAGTATTTAATGAAATAGGACAGTTCATACCTTACATAAAAATTAACTATTACATTTAAAAATGCATTATTTAATTTAAAGTGGTTGTAGTGCTGTACTTGTATTCATCGTATTTAATGTCTACAATAATATTAAAAGTGTATAATAATATTTAATGTATATAATAAATACACGTACATAATGATACACAACTTTATTTTACATTATGAAGATTAGAATCATTTACTGAACATTTCCATTTTCAACATTTACAATTTTATTTTTTGCTTTTATCAAAGAATTTTTTATGCAAAAGTAGAATGTAATATTACAAAAGATTGAATGAACAAACACAATACATTCATTATTCATGGTATATACAGTTCGGAACAATAATACAAAATACTCGATAAAAATGGTAATTCAAGGAATTAATAAATACAAATTATTTATTCAAAAATAATAGAAAGCTTTTTTAAAATAAATTATTAGTAATGATTAAATTATAAATTATTATTATAAACAGTTATTAAAATTTAAACCAACAATAAAAGGTAAAAATACTGAATTCATAAAAAAAACATGATCATTTTTAAGTCTAATTGAAGATAAAAAGTGAAGTACACGAATGTTTAAAATTTTTTAAATAGTTAATGACCTTTGAATTTTATTTTAAAATTATTATTGTTTATATTATCAAAATAATTATTTTTACATTTCAAAAAATTGTTTTTTTAATATTTGTTATAATTATTATTTATTTATAACTATATTTATTGCATTATTTTTGTTATAATTATTGTAGATACATTTCGAATAATTATTTTATCATTTGATTATTAATTTTTTTCAATATTTTAAAGAATTTTTAAAAAGTCTTTTGAATGTGATAAACTTTTAGAACGACGTATATATAGATATTAAATCACATAATACATCTTAAGTAGACCACAAATCCGTTTAATCTCAATCATTTTCCATCATAGTCATAATTACCACACCCAATCTTTAGTTTTAAATACAGCAAATAGATGATTCTTGCACAGATTGAATGCAAGATTTATTTCCATTTGTTTAAATACAATTTATCTGTGATACTTGAGAACTTTTTTTTACCAAAATGATTGTCATAGATAATGATCTGTTTGAGAACACGTAAAATGCTTAAGCAGACTATTTAGCAGGTGTTTTTGATGTATTTCTACAGCTGCCAATGTATTTTTTTTCTCTTTGTTAACTAAAGTCATTTATCTCTCTTTTTCATTTGCATTGCGCAATAGTACTCAATCTTTTTCTTTTTTTTTTTTATTTATCATTTATATTCTATTGGAAATTTTTTACCATTATTATTATTTATTGTTTGTTTTAAACAACCACTTTACACTAAATTAAAGGTGTGTTACCGGATGAAAGATATTTCGGGAGAGTCATTAAACGAACATAAAACAAACAATAAAACTTTTTTAATTAAAAAAAATGTCTGGATTTTTAAATTTTCAAAAATAAGAGAATAATCTTTACGTCATGGATTACTTTTTTTACATTTTATTTTTAAAAAAATGTACTCAAGTATAATTTCATTTGACTTTTCTTAAAAATTTATGATTAAAAAAAAAACCAGGCATACATTTTATGCTGCGCAATTTTATTGTAATTTACTCGCTTTAGTTTTTGGCAAATATGATATCAACAAAAAAATACATGAATTTGAAACGATACACAAGAACAAATTTAAGTAGTTACGGCCACTTTGCTTGCATATTTACAAAAGAGGAAAAGATATTTATAAAAGACGAGCATGAAATACTTTGATTGAATACTGAAATCTCCGTTTAAGGAACATACTAAGCATTGGTAGGGCTGTTTGTTCATTATCCAAAGATCTCATTTTGGCAAATTTTTACGAAAAAAATGTTCTTTTTCAAGTCCTTTTAACTAGTTAGAAAAAATTCCTTGCACTCCATTCTCGCAGAAATTCTATTCGTTTATCGTCTGATTTTCCTTTGTTCGATGTCGTTCTTTCGAATGGGGTCTACTCTGCACGAGCAGCCTGCAGGGAACTTGAAGAGAGCTACCACAGGACTGCGGTTTGGATCATGTGGATAGACAGCAAGCAATCTATGCAAGCTGTATCGCTGCTGGCACGTTGAATCATAGTATGGCGAAATGAAAGCGCAGGGTTCATTTGGTCGCCTAAAAAAACATACATGAATTAAGTTAAAACAAAATATGTAAGTATCCAGATAATTTCCTGATTTTATAACTGTTTTTGCATGGATCAATAGTTTAATATACTGCTGTCTCCAAAAAGTAAGACCAATTTTCAATTTAAAATTCCCATTGCTTATGGAATTACAATTTTTTTTTCTAGATTGCTGTCACTGTTCTTGACATCTGTGTGAAATTTGGCATCAAAATATTCATTAGTGTCTGAATTACGCTTGTCTTTGTGAGACGCTAAAGCTGATTCCGGCGATTTTTGAAATGTCTGAATTAATTGAGCAAAGAATTTGCATTACATTTTGTTTGCGGAAAGCGTGTAGAATGTTGCAGAAAGTATTTTGTGAGCATTCCTACATCGGAAAGAAATGTTTAGAAGTGGTGTAAACAGTTCAAAGTAGGCAGAGAACGCGTTGAAGACGAAGTGCCCCCTGGTCGTCCACAACGTCAACCAACGAAGCTCATGTCCAAAAAATTAAAGATTTGGTGCTTGAAAACCATCGATTTATAATTAGTGACCTTGCTGCTGACGTTGGAATTTCAAAAAGATCGATCAATTCCATTTCGATTTTGTCGATTGAACAGATTCAACGTGAATCGCCACCCGCTTTGAAGGCCATCTCTACCGATGACTTTGTAGCATGCACTGAGGATTGGAAAAAACGTTGGCATAAGTGCATTGTGTCCGGAGGGGATTACTTATCATGAAGGCGATGAAGTAAATTTGAAAGAATAAAGAGTTTTTGAAAAAAAAAAGTGGTCTAACTTTTTGGGCACAGTAGTATATTAGTTCCAAAACTAATCAATCTTTGCAGGAAGTGCAGTTGGTTTCAAATCACTTATCTGAAAACCATGGATTAACGAAAGATAAGATTTTTTTTATACTTACGAGCAACTTTCTGTCCTGACTTTTTGTGGGAAGAGATCAGTGTTAATGATAACCATCCAGTCTCCAGATACGCTCTCCTGAGCCCATCCAGGCCTCATGACGTTAGCCTGAGTTTCACAGGCAAAGCTACCTCGAGCTGCCGGGCTGTCACCATATTGATTCTTGAAAAGTTCAGGATCACCGACTGTCTGAAGCTCTTCGTACATGATGCGGACTTTGGTCATGCTCTTGTCAACAACACGATTTACGAAATCTCTATTGGAAAAGATTGTATATTATTATATTATAAAATATTCGAGGTAAAGAGACTGCAATACTGCAGGCTACTACAACGTTTTAGATAAATATTAAAAAAAAAAAAAAAATTTTTTTGGGGGGAAATATATTTATTTTATAAAACTTAAGTTAATGAGAGGGGGAAAATCCAGAATCACAGCAGTACCAAAACATAATCACGTCTGTTAATTGTAATTTGAGCCTGGAGACTTGTTTTGCAACTAACTGAAAAGATCGTTTTGCTGCATAGTCATATAATTGAGTAGTCAGTAGCGCCTTATTTAACATTAATTGATTTGAGGATTAAAAAAAAAGAAGATTGTGCTATTGAAATATAAGATTTTTGTATAATGTTTAATAATGCTTTCGAGTTTAAATGAAAATGATTGCCACCAAAATCGCCACTGCTACTATGAAATATTTCAATATAAAATATAATGTTAATATTATATTACAACAAATGTTATTTTGATCGGTAATTATTATTATTTTTTATTACTTACGCTGGATAATCGTCTGTGAGAATGCAAAAATTTCTTCCACTCAATGCACAGGGTGGCATTGAACCATCTGGTCCAGGACGATCGGGTCGTGGAACTTTAACAGGAGGTCCCTCTGACACGCAATCTTCACCAGTGCCATCAATTGGAGGTCTTGATGGGGGTCGGGGTGGTGGTGGTGGGCGTATTGGAGGTCGCGTTGGTGGTGGCAAAGGTGGTTGGACAGGTGGTCTAGGTGGTGGTCTTGTAGGTGGTGGTGGGGGTGGTCTTATTGGTGGTCTAGTTGGAGGTCTTGATGTTGGTGGGGGATAAACTGGTGGCCTTGTTGGAGGTGGTGGTGGGGAGGTCTTATTGGTGGTCTTGTTGGAGGTCTTGATGTGGGTGGTGGATAAACTGGTGGTCTTGTTGGAGGTGGTGGTGGGGGAGGTCTTATTGGTGGTCTTGTTGGAGGTCTTGATGTGGGTGGTGGATAAACTGGAGGTCTTGTTGGAGGTGGTGGTGGGGGAGGTCTTATTGGTGGTCTAGTTGGCGGCCTTGAAGTAGGTGGGGATAAACTGGTGGTCTTGTTGGAGGTGGTGGTGGAGGAGGTCTTATTGGTGGTCTTGTTGGAGGTCTTGATGTGGGTGGCGGATAAACTGGAGGTCTTGTTGGAGGGTGGGGGTGGTGGTCTTATTGGTGGTCTTGTTGGAGGTCTTGATGTGGGTGGGGGATAAACTGGTGGTCTTGTTGGAGGTGGTGGTGGGGGAGGTCTTATTGGTGGTCTAGTTGGCGGCCTTGAAGTAGGTGGTGGATAAACCGGTGGTCTCGTTGGAGGTCTTGATGTGGGTGGTGGAAAAACTGGAGGTCTTGGGGGTGGTTGAACGGGAGGCTTTGAGGGAGGTGGAGGTCTAACTGTTGGTGGGGGAGGTGGTGGTGGTGGTCTTATTGGTGGTTTAGGTGGAGGTTGAACTGGTGGTCGCGGTGGTGGCCTGACTGGTGGTTTGGGTGGTGGAGGAGGGGGAGGCCTTGGTGGCCTAGGTGGTGGTTGTACCGGTGGCCTTGGTGGTGGTTGTATTGGTGGCCTAGGTGGTGGCTGTATGGGTGGTCTAGGTGGTGGGGGAGGAGGAGGCCTTGGTGGCCTAGGTGGTGGTTGTACCGGTGGCCTTGGTGGTGGTTGTATTGGTGGCCTAGGTGGTGGCTGTATGGGTGGTCTAGGTGGTGGGGAGGAGGAGGCCTTGGTGGCCTAGGTGGGGGTTGTACCGGTGGCCTAGGTGGGGGTTGTACCGGTGGCCTTGGTGGTGGCTGTATGGGTGGTCTAGGTGGTGGTGGAGGAGGAGGTCTTGGTGGGGGTTGAACAGGTGGCCTAGGTGGTGGCTGTACTGGAGGTCTAGGTGGTGGTTGTACAGGGGTCTTGGAGGGGGTTTGACTGGAGGTCTTGGGGGTTGTACTGGTGGCCTAGGCGGTGGCTGTATGGGTGGCCTAGGTGGGGGAGGAGGAGGAGGTCTTGGTGGGGGTTGAACTGGGGGCCTAGGAGGTGGTTGCACAGGGGGTCTAGGTGGAGGTTGTACAGGGGTCTGGGTGGTGGTTGTACAGGAGGCCTAGGTGGCGGCTGTACAGGAGGTCTAGGGGAGGCTGTATAGGGAGGTCTAGGGGGAGGCTGTATAGGGGGTCTTGGTGGTGGTTGTACAGGGGGTCTGGGTGGTGGTTGTATAGGGGGTCTAGGGGGTGGCTGTACAGGGGGTCTAGGGGTGGCTGCACTGGAGGCCTTGGTGGGGGTCTAGGTGGAGGCTGCACAGGCGGCCTTGGTGGGGGCGGCACTGGAGGCCTTGGTGGTGGCTGTACCGGAGGTCTAGGTGGGGGTGGCACTGGTGGCCGGGGTGGCGGTCTTGGTGGTGGCTGTACCGGAGGTCTAGGTGGAGGTGGCACTGGCGGCCGAGGTGGAGGTTGTACAGGAGGTCTAGGTGGGGGTGGAGGCTGTACAGGTGGTCTTGGTGGAGGTCTTGTTGGTGGAGGAGGGGGACGAGGTGGTATCTGAGTAGTTCCTGGTAAAAGACATGGACAAGGAACCCTATTTCCGTATTCATCCGTCGGGAATATAAGCGGGCGAACAGTTGGATCTGTTACTTCCCCTATATATTTCAACCACCATTCTTTCCACCATTCACCATTATGATCATGTCCACCGAAGGTGTTAGTGCCAATATTAGTTGACCCCGATGTTTTCCTTCCTCCTTTTACTGCTCTCTTATCCCTCTCAACTTGCTTTCCTTGGATCACTACTGTGCAATATAAAATAGAGACCAGGAAGACTAAAGTAGTCCATTTCTGAAAATTAAGAAGAGAAAAATTTATTTCATAAACATTTCTTTGTATTTGACATCATATAGACATAAGAAAATACTTTTATGCAGGTGATATGATAATAATATTTTTGGTTTAAAAAAACCATTTTTCAAAACTTTTCATTTGAAATAAGAAATAATTTTGTAATACATTCTTTTTTACGCAGTTTAGAGTTAAGGTAAATTTTTGGTCAATAAATTGAAAGATCAACGAAATTTTGAAAGATCACTGGAAATTTAAGTAAAATAATTTAATCAATTTCTATTTAATCCAAATAATTTAAGCAATGCTTAATTCAATTTTAAAAACATTAGTCAATATCTATCTTTAAGTTAAAAATGAGAAAATAATATTTTTTAGTTTTCCAGCAGTCTTTGTAGTGTCTGCAAAAAACACAATTTTACAGATAACACAGCATATCTGTAAAATAACAGTTTATATATAACAGTTTTGTGATAGATATTCTAGACAATGAAAAAGTTTTAGTACATTATTCATTATTTTATACATTATTCATTTTCCTAATTTAATTATCGATTTGTGCCATTTTTATTAACAGGGTTAGAATTAATATCATTATTTATAAATATGAACTTTGTCTTTTAATATGGATAAGCAATCATTAAGTTTGTCAAAATATAGATTCGCACATGAATTATGAATTTTTTATTAAATATTTGAGCATTTATATTTATGTATATATATATTCTTATTTCACTTGGTAGACAGCAACATCTAGACCAAGTCCAAGAACCCCTGTGGTCTGATGGAAGGAGGGAAAGGAAGAGACAGCTTCTGTTGTGATGGAGCACCGTCAGTCTGACCGAAATCTGACTTGGCTCCGTGATGTCGAAGAAGGAGGGCACTGCCCTTCCGGAGGATTTTTAGGGGAACTTCTCCGCATTTAAATATCGTATGGGAGGATAGCCAAAAAACTCCCGCAGGTAGTCCGATTAACGTGAGACAAGATGCTGAACATCGAGCCTCCTCGTTTTTTAAAACAGTGTCTACAATAAAGCCGCCAGCGGATTGAATCTCTGTCATAAAGGCTCGTTCTCACTGAGACGAGAAGCTTTGAGAGACGACCAAGAGTTGACCAATCACTAGCTTCACCGCGTTCGCCTGAAACCAGTTTGAAATGCACCGCTTCGAGTTGGCCAACTTTCAACTCGAAGCGGAACTTCACTAGGCGTAATGCTATTTCTGACGTTTCGCTGTGAAGGTGTTGAAAAAATTTTCTTGCCTGCCGCATGTCGCGCCTTCGCCTGTCGCCTCGGTGGGAAAGAGCCTTAATGATCCCAAGCGACACACGTTACTGAGGCACTGAGTCGGACGAGCATTTATATTTTCGCCACTGGGTGACTCAGTTGAGCGTACCTCTATACGTTTCTATTAACATTATTAAATTAGTTACAAATAACTATCTTATCATTATTACTCTCTGGTCTCTCTAGAGCTTTCTATATCCAGACAAGATAGCTTTCTCTTTCACCAAAATAAATCTAGAATTGTCTAAGAAATGAAAAGCTCCCGTTAATATTTAAGTTATCTTTCGCTGAATATAATCAGGCATAATTTTCCATTATATTGTTTCGGAGAACATATACACAGCTGGTCTTCTTGTATACAGTAATTGAAAGTGAAATCCTCATAGAAGAAGAGAATAGAGATTGTTTACAACATCATTGCAAACACTTTTTTAAAGTTAATGTACTAGTTTGGCCTAACTAAATTAATGAATGCGGAATGAAGGATGGAATTTTAAATGTTACATTACAGTCGTTGTGAAGATATGTAAACATTTTCTATTATTTTTATGTTGCTGCAAAATAACCATAAAGAGTTTATAAAGTATGAATGGAGTTTAACAGATTTCTCTAAAATGGGCTTTCCAAATTCAAATTAACTGCAAATTTCAAATTTCTGTATAACAACACTTCAAAAATCCTCCATTCGACAACGGCAGCCAATTGGCTAACGCTCTGGCCGTTGGTGCTTCAGGTTCGAATCCTGGCTTTGGTATGGAGGTTTATTAGTGGTTCGGAATCCACGCTGAACTGTACGTCCCGGTCTAATTAGTCTAAAGTGTGCACAAAATTACCGTAGAGCGACAAACTAAATCATTCGACAACATGTCAAAAACCTTTATAAATCTTCTAATTAACCATAATTTTGCCAATTTTGTAAAAAAGGTTTGCTACTTTGCTAGAATAAGTTTATTATTGCAATAAATTATGCATTCATAAAAATTATATTTAATTTTGAAGTCAAGCATCATTGGGCGCGGTCAGTACTTGGGTGGGTGACCACCTGGGAACACCGCGTGCCGTTGGCAAAATTTGGGACCTGAATGGCCGAGTGGTCTAGCGCTCTGGCGCTCGGTGTCACAGGTTTCGGGTTCGAGTCCCGGCGGTGCCATGGGTGTTTGTAGTGGTTCGGAATCCACTTTAAGCCGTAGGTCCCGGTCTCCTATGACTGTAAGAGCGTCACGGAGCAAAAGTCAGGCTTCTACCTACGGGTGCTCCATCACAACAGAAGCTGCTTCATTTCCCTTCAATCATGAGCACGTATGGGCACGTGGGCTTGGCCAGCCAAGTGGGATAAGAAACAACAACAACAAACATATTTAATTTTACAAAATATTCTAGAATAATTCATATTAATATATAAACAAAAAATTAAAAGGGTCAAGATAGATAGATTTGATAGTGAAGAATGAGTGAGAAAATTAAGAGATGCTGGTTAACATAAAGCATTATTAGTAAAATTTAAATATTATTAGTCTAATTAAATAATTCTATGTATTAATTTTATTTCTAAGAATAAAATTCATATGAACACACTTTTAAAAATTAAATGTTCAATAACAAGAAAAAAAGTGTTTATTAATGAGATGTAAGTGCCTTCCCGTCACTTATACAATGTCCATAAAAGAATATACATACTAACAAGGATGTAATTAATGGATCATCTATAAGAAAAGAAAAGAAGAGCACAAAATCATGTTCATTAATTTTAAATATGAAAAATTGATTTAAGTTAAGAATCTGGATATAATAAATACATATATTTACTATATTTTTAAATACATGAATAAATTACCAGGTTAATTTTAAATATGTAGTAATGAAGCGAAATTGAATAATTACACAATTTTTATTTTTTATAAGATTATTGATTCCCAACATCTTTGAATGTTAATTTAAAAGCTTTTGAAATAAATAAAAAAAAAAAACACTATGTGTACACACATTAAATAATTTTTTCAAGGACATGTGTTAAAAATAATTATTTAAAATCTCAAACATCAGGTTTTTCCAATTAAAGTAATCGGTTAAGTAAAAGTAAAGTAATTATTGAAAACTTGAAAAGATTTTTTTTTACACAAGAAATGTTTCAGAATTTTTGCAATGCAATTTAACTTCAATTTGTATTTATTTTATTAAAATAAACACAAGTGACTTTGTGACAAATGACACTAGTGACTTTTAAACTCGTTGTCTTATTATAACGTATCAAAAACTATTATCATTAATATTAGCATATTCATTTTTCATGATCATATTACAATAATGATTCCTACTATTCAGACATTTCCATATCATTCGTAAATTAATCCAAAATTCACTTTAGTCCAATCATAAAAGCCAGAGAAAAAAATTTCTATAAAGCAAAAATTTAATTTGTTAATTTTTTATTTTTGTTCTGTAAATAAATTGAATAAGTCTTAAATTCTACAAATACATGAATATTTCCCTTTTTTCAAAATAATTCCGTTTAGTTCCATTTTTTTCAATAATTCTATTTATAATTCAATTTGATGTAGTCATATTCGTCACAAAATTATAATTTGAAAGACGTCATGTCTAAGAAATTGTAACGCATTTAAAATAGTTTGAAAAAATATCTTTTATTTTTCTATTAATTTCAGAATATTTTTTTTATTTCATACTTTTAATTTCCATTATAGATTATTAAATGTTCTAATTGATTATTAGCAATTTAATAATAGATCTCATTACGAAAAATAGTTTACTTTTATATTTTCATCAAGCATTTGAAATTTAATCTTAAACACTAAATTATTGAAAAAATACCTCGAATACCTAGAATGAGGAAAAAAACTTTAATGGGAGATATAACTCAAAAAGCTTCTCAAAATCTGATCTTGAAATATTTGAAATTCTGAGTAAACAATCTTTGAAATTCTGAATAAAAATTTTTTGAAATTTTAAAAATCTTTGAAATTCAGAATAAAGGATCTTTGAAATTCAGAATAAAAGATTTTTGAAATTCTGAATAAAAGATTTTTGAAATTTAGAATAAAAGATCTTTAGAATAAAAGATTTTTGAAATTTAGAATAAAAGATCTTTGAAATTCAGAATAAAAGATTTTTGAAATTCAGAATAAAAGATTTTTGAAATTTACAATAAAAGATCTTTGAAATTCAAAATAAAAGATCTTTGAAATATTTCAAAATCTTTGAAAGTTTCTGACTAACAAAGATCTTATTTTCAGCACCTTATACAGTATGAAAAGTTGCACACGTGTGGGAGATCAGATTACCTTGTTGGTGATCAATTAAAATCTGTTACCATTCATCATTCTGGAGATAGTTACATGGTCTTAAAAAGATTGCTATCTGCATGATAAATGAAGAATTTCATTGAGACAAATCTTTTTGCTTCCATTTAAATAACAGCAACAGAAAAAAATCGCCATCAAAAACATGGTCAAGGTTAAGAAATTCAAAGAGTAACATTATCTTTATGGTGCTGGTTAGTGCAAAATATACTTTATAAACATAAATCAGTGGAATAAGTTGGTAGCCTTTAATGGCAGCGATAATGTTCTACTGGAATATCCTTATCCGCCTACGCTAGAAACAGTTAGTGAACAAAAAGGAGAGGAAAAAAACACTTAGGGGAGAGGATTTTATGTCTCTAAGGGATGGATCGCAATAATTACACCTCAAAGAAACGTGATTAATTGACGGATATATCACATTATCTCATCCACTAATAACCACAACATTTGAAGTAGAAAATTTATTAACTAAACTTGAAAACCTTGGCCTATTTGCAAAGCTCCTGCCTCTATAATATCAAGGATGATGTTCATGTGAAAAAAGGCGAAGGTTGTCCAGAGAACAATTCAATTTTAATGATAATTGGGGTTATGAGAGTCAACGGAGTTAAGGTGGGGAAAATACTCATGTTGCAGTGGATGATGAGTTCTGTTACTAAAGGAAGAGGCGTTGCTCCTTGTTGAAAGTAGGAGATTTTAAGGCGAACAAATAATAAAGAAGAATATATCAATAGATAATTGATTGCCGAAACTAATTGTGTAATTTGTATTATAATAATATTCCATGACTAATATTTTAGAGATAAAAAGATCAGAAAATGGGAAATATCGATAATAATGTTTTAACTCCTTATGTTTCTTTTATTCAGCTATTATCAATTTTTAAATTTAAAGTAAGTTGTGAAAATGTTCAACTTTGGGTTGTTATTTTTATTTGTCTATTTCACTTGATATAGGGGGCAAAATCAACATAAGAAAGACAAATAAGTTTTGAATGCAACTTTTTAAAAATTAAAATCTTTTTAAAATAAATTTTTTGTTCCTTTCATTTTTCATAATTATAGTTATTCGAATCGTGGCTAATTGATTGAACTGTTCAAAATGCATTTTTAGAGTCAATGGGTTTCAATGTTACTTAAGAAATAAATTTTACTATTAGATATTATGCAATTAATACCAGCAAATTTTTTTTTTGTTTTGGTTGCATTCTTACGAAGGAAAAAAATTTTCAAGTGATCTGAATTTATAATAATTATGGAAGTTAGTAAAAACAGCATTAAAACAAATAACATGGAAAGAGTTCATCTAAAACTTTATTAGTAGCTATAGCTGTGACCTGAGAATAAAGCTATGCAGTATTGCAGTATAAATGCAGTATTTCATTTTTATATATATATGTGTGTGTGTGTGTGTCAGAGAGTGCGTGCTTGTGTGTGAGGGAAAGTGAAAAATAGCGATTATACAGCCCCCAAAAAGTATACTTTTATAAAAATTAACAAACTGGGGAATGCATTTCTTATAACAGAATCAGCTTCTAGATGTTGCAACCGCGAAAGATCTAGTGCTACATGACAGCGTTTACGGTTAATTGTTAAAAGGCGCATAACCGCTATATCAACTCATTGTCAAATCTCTTGTAGCAGCTACTGAGAAACTGGTATCCAAATCAAGCACGTGCAAAAGATTTCACTAAGGAAGGTTGTGTGAAAGGCATCCAGCTTTATGTGTGCCATTCCCACCACACCACAGAAATGAAATATTTAATTGGACACACTCATAAGTCAATTGGAATGCAAGTCTAGAGATCTGTACTCATTCTAATTAGTAAATATTTTATTTCTAAGAGATCATTGATTTGGTGTGAGCTCGGAACCCTCTATAATCCCAGTTGTTTTAAAGATATCCATTGTATTTGTATAGGTAGATATCGTTTTGGATGGCTGGAAGAAATGTATTTCGTACCAAGAGGAACTTTACTTCTCAGTTATATAAAGATGATATTCTTTATTTGGTTCGTCATCCTTGCGCAGATGTAGTTGGGGACTTCTTTATACTACAAGATGATAATGCTATAGAGTACTGATTTTGCTAAGAACTGTATTCTTGAAGAGACTATTGTGGGTAGGGATTGGCTAACACATTTTCTGTAGTTTAATACGATTAAGCCTGTTTGGGATACTTTAGTGAGATCCATTGTGTAACTGAAACCCATCCCTGCAAACCTTTAGGGTCTTTGAATGACCTCCACACAGCAATGAGGATTTCTGCCAATTAAATTAACAAACACCATCATTTTGATCATGGAATCTTACTGCCATGTCTGTAAAACTTACCATATACACAACTCCATATTGAACTCAATTACTATGTTATTTGTTTTCATTTTATATATTTACCAAAGCGACTATTGTGTTTCAGCTATACCTAGATTGAGAAAAACTGCTTTATTAATGTTTTTGCCGAATTTCATAACAAATCCAATTATTACAAATCTCATAATCACACAATTCTAATGATTAAATGACAAAAACTTTAGAAGCAGATCAAAAATGAAAATGCACATAAATGCAAAATAGGCTTAGAAGCAAACGGTAAAGGAAATAAAAAAAACCTTCAGAAATTAACTATGATATCTTGAAGACAGCTTTATAAAGGAATAAGTATTCTCCATTTTTTTTTACTATTCTTATCGTTTTATATTTTCTGTATTTTTTGCCCTCTTTACATACTACATATATCTTTAATTAACTACCTACCTAGCAACCAATTTATCTATATATCCGTATAGATAAATATAGTAATTATTGGGTTATGAATTGTTTTACAACCTAATACTACGTCATATTTGTTGTGTAGACCAACTTATAAAGATACATTATATGTCATCAAATTGAGATAATTTAATAATGAAAATATTTTCAAAGTATCAGATTATAGTATCAGATTCGTTCTATCATTTTATTTTTTCTTACCCATCATAAATAAGAAAAAGTAAAAATGGTACATTACTTGATGTCTTTATTACAACAATTATTTCATCATACAACAATTTGTTTGTAAAATATATGCTAAATCTTCAGATAAAAGGCCACAGCAAAATTATGTTGGTACACAGGCCAAACAAAGGATTCAATTTATAAATAAAAACTCTGTATTCTAAATAAATCTAAACAAAAGTTATTGTTGATTTAAACAGATGTTATTATTGTTGTTAAACATATTGTTGTCAAATGTATTTTTATTACTGTTAAACTAATTGTTACCAAGTTGCTATATAGAATTTGCATTAAAATTTAATTTGAAATGAAAGATTTATAATACTTTAACAATACTAATAAGCATTTTAATTGCATTATTTACATTGAAAGGTTAATATCTTCACGACTAAAATGGTTATCTTAATTTAATTAAACAAAATTAGAGAAAGTTAGAAAATTTTCAGCAGATTCTTCACCTAAAAATTTATATATTCTATGATTCTTTTATCATAAGAGTATTTTGCATCTAATAATTAATATACATATTTAAATTTTTTTCAAATAAGAACGTCAATTATTATTATTAAGCTGATGTATTTATCATAACATTTTTGATTTATTAATATTAATTTATTTTATTAAATTATTATTAAAAATTATCAGTTTCATCCACGAGTTTTAATTATTGTTAGTTAGTATTTTTTTATTTTATATCAGTAATCGGTTATTTTTATCACTAATGTACTATTTTAGAGATTTCTTTAAAATATTTTAAATCACAGGCATTGAAACTTTAACTTTTTTTTAGAAGTTTTAACTTTCTTCTTTTCAAAATCTTCTTCTTTTCCTTATCGTCTTAGTTTCAACTTACGAGCGGCAAACAATGAAGATTACAACTTCATTTGTAATACGGAACAGACAATCCAAACAACTGAAAAGAGGTCTTGAGGTCTTCGACACAGCATTCATGGTCGTAGAAAGTTGACTCTTCTAATAATACTTTTCGCAAAAGTTCTTCGTTAGAAACGTGTGAGTTGCGCAAAGGTCACTGAGTCCTTTTTTTACTCAACATACTTTTCATTTTCCCGCCACTTTAGAAAAAAAACAAGTATCATAAACGTGGAAGAAATGCATCATTTTAATAAATGAGAAAATTTAATTTCGAAAAGTGGCATCGTATAATTTGCATTTTGATAAGCAGTTAATCACTAGCTAATGATTCGAAAGTGACTAAGCGTGAATGCACTTCGCACTTTCAACACTCTAATTGCACGCATTTATTGAAATGTATCCTTAAAATTTTAGCTTATTTAGAAGCGAATTAATTTGGCATTAATCGAATTTTTGCGGTTGCTCTGATCATTTTCTTTCACAGTTAAATATTCGGAAATCTTTTGAAAATCAAAATTCAGTAAGTAAAATGGTAAGTTATTTTAAAGACGATAGGCAAATGAAAATATTTTAATTTAGCAAAATAAAAATATTTTAATTTAACAAAATAAAAGTATTTTAATTTAACAAAATGAAAATATTTTAAACTGATTTAAAAGCTACATATTTTTGATAAATACTGAAATGAATTGCGAACTGTAAACTTTCATTAGTGTTATGATATATTAACATTAATAAATCTAATTTTAATTTTAAATAATAACATAATAGAGAGTTTTTGCATACCGTACGTTAGTTACTGTAGGACGCCCGTTAGCTTTTTCTCTCTAGCGCGCATGCTCATAGGAAATTATGTTTCCTATGAGCATGCGCGCTAGGGAAAAAAAGCTAACAGACGTCCTACGGTAACTAACGTACGGTATGCAAAAACTCTCTAATAAAAAAAATTTTAACGGTAGCAAACGATTTACAAATGCTGGTATTCTAAATTTAACTAAATAATTTTAAATATTAAAATTAGAAAAAAAAAAAATTACTTAATTACTAATTTTTCAACTATTCCATGACATTATCACTGTTAAATAAGGAAAAAAAATAAATTGAGATAATTTATGTAATTTGTAAACAAAATACCTAAAATTTGAAATATTTTATATATTGCAATTCAGATAGCTCTCGACATCTCAACTCGTTTATAGCAGGATTTTAGAATTTTAGACTTCATTTATTTTTCCTCAGCTTAAGCAAACGATCTTTTAGTAATGCAAATTCGATTACAGAAATTAAGCAAGTTTAAATAAACTTTAATTTATTTCTTTACTATAAATAAATAAATCTGATAATTATTCATTTTTAATAATTAATTTATTTACTTATTTTTAATAGCAAAATACGTTTTTATTATTTCAATTGTGATTAACCTAAGAAAAACTGAAGAATCTGATGAAAGTTTAAACAAACATCAAAAGGTAAAAAATTATTTTGACTTTTAATTAAAAAAAATTTTTAGAATTATATTAAATTTAATATTAAAGATTATTTTTTAAAAAATATATTAAAATTGGACTTAATTATGCAAAATCAAGTAAAGCGTTACTCATTTAAAAAAAAAAATTTTTCTCCATTTTAGTTGCATGAGTGAAAAATATTTTTAAAATTTCCATTTTTATTAAAAACTCGAAGTTACTCTGTAATAAAAATTTTAGTAAAAAAAAATTTGCCTAATATTTCATATTTGTCATTTAAAAATTACTTATGTAACCAATATTACGAATTTTTATTGAAAATTCCAATAAAATAAATTTAGATCAGAATAGAGTAAATTTTTCAGCGTCTTTTTACCTTAATAATAGTTAAAAAAATTAAGATTTTATAAAATTAGGCGTTAATTGAAAAATAAGAAAAAATAGAAATTTACGCTTCGCGTTACAGTTATAAAAAGATTCTAAATTTACTTTGATGAAAAACATAACATCATTAACAGCATTATTAATTATTGAAACTTACTATGTCAACTCAAACATTGCTCACTGTTCTTACACCAACGTTCAGTGAAATACTGCTCTATCCATTAATAAAAAATTATTTTAAAATGAAAATTTTTTAATAATATCTATCGCTTTTTCTTAATAAAACTACATTTTTAAGAATTTTTTTGTCAGAAAATCAATAAACAAAAAGTAACAAAAATTCTTCATACACTTAAAAACTCTCTGCGTATTAGTGAAAAAGATAATATTTCGGTCAATTAGTATTAAGTAATATACCTTTGTGTTTTCACATTAACTTTTTAACTTCTGGGCATGGATTTTTTTAAAAATTTATTAAAAAAAATTTTTATTTTTATTTTCTGGTGAACGTTTTTCTCCATTTTTTTATCTTTACTATTTTCAGATTTAATGTCATGTTTTCGTATTCTAACCTTCAGCTCTCCTCAAATGTGTTCTGTTGGGTTCAAATTCAGTGATTGAGGGGACATTTCAGAACTTTTGAACTTAAGAGACACTATATGTGAATCGTGTGATTAGGTTCCTTATTTTGATTTAAAAAAAAGGGTATAAAATCGCAGAATAAGGGCCGTTGGGATTTGACGTCAAAAATTATTTCTGCCAATGTCCGCCTAGTAATGGGTTGCGATTGAAATGAATTGCAAAAAATACAAGTACAAAAAAAAATCCTGGTTACCACATTTGATGACTTATCGCTCAGTTGGCGCTACAAAAAAGCCGCCAAATCCCAACGGTCCCTATTTTGCGATTTGGCAAAAAAAAAAAAAAAAAAAAAAAAAAAAAAAAAAAAAAAAGTTGTTCCCAATACCCAAATTTTAGGCTGATTTTTCAAAATACTTAAATATATAGCATGATTTATCATATTATCAATAAATACCGAATTAACTAATGCAGACATTCACCTACCTACTTTTCCACTTGCTGCTTTATTGCTTAAATTCTTTGGATTAAGGTAATCATTTTTCTTTTTACAATTGTACATCGGAACAAAAAAAATAATTATTTTTATCTACAGATGGGATTCTAATATGTTTCTAGATTACTTATAATTGATTTCGCAAATGAATGCGGAAGTGTCTTTTTGTTTTTGCACTTTGGTCAAAACGGTCGTTATTTGAGCATTTTTCGAACAATTTCAGGAAAAATTGAAATAGTAAACTTTTCAGTCAATTCGGTAAACTTTTTAAAGATTCAAACATGGATTTTTCACAAATTTTTTAACTATAATTCTCTGACCACGGATGGCCTTTTCTTACTTTGTTTTATATCCGATTTTCATTAAAGCGTTTTATTATATATTGCATCATAATAAGAGAAAAATTTACTAATTTATCACTATTCCAAATTGATTTACCCCTGTTATGATGAAAAATAATCAATTTTTGGTTACTGCCCTTTGTTTAAGTACGACTACCAGCCATTTTTAAATAATAAATATAATAGAAAAAAGTAAGCAAAAAAAAATTAAAGTCAAATGATTTTTGTCATCAAAATGGCTAAAATAATAAAAAAGAAACGATCGTAATTTTATTTATGACTTTACAATGAAATGTTTCAGTGTACGATCACTTTTTGACTCGTTATATCAATATCACCTTGCATTTACCTTTAAAAAAAAGAAATAAGACAATATTTTTTTTAAAAAATTGTTTGTTTTGTTCAGAATCACATAGAAATTATATATATATAGAAAAAATATTATATTTTATATTCGAACTCAGTTTTTAAGCTACAGCACATTTTGCAAAAAGTTTTAAAGTGTACGAAAACTTTCTTAATTTTCAACAAAATTTAATTTAGAAATTTTACTTTTATCTGAATGGTTTATGATTTTATATTTCGATAAAATTTTGTTTTCATTTTTATTGAATTTTATTTCAAATTTTGTTTTCAGTAAAATTAATTAATACTATTTAATCTAAAATAGTATTAATTTTAGATTAAAAGCCACTAATTATTTTATGCTTTTAAAAAGTAATAATTTACCTCTTCAATAAATTTTGATAAATTTTCTTTTTTTTCTTTTAATAGTTAAAAGTGAAGGAAATGAATTTCGAATAAATAAATTATTTTTTTAATAAGCTTTAATTAAATATTCACATTTTTTGCATCATCATGATCTCTTTAAATAAATCTCTTTTTGATGAAATATAAAAAAAAAAATTGGTCAATATTATTACGCTTATTTTTTGTGAAATCTTATCCTTAATAAATTCTAAAAAATTTCCAATGAAATCTTTTTAGTAATGTAAATATTAATGTATAAAATATAAAAGAGGTTACTCCGTATTTCCTTTCATTTTAACTAATTCCTGCAGATATAAAATTTCAGTTCATATTAAAAAGATCAAAGAATAATAGATTCTTCAAATTAAAACTTTTTTCAAAGTATCTTGAAAAGTCTGGATTTGAAATTGGGTTTAAAAGATACAAAAAAATACTAATGACAGTCAAACTTTTATTTAAATATGTTTAAAAGGAAATGGCAGCAGAACTTGGCTTCAAGGAAAATACACAAAGAAAAATTAACTTAGCTTTTTAAATGGAGTATCGTTTAGAATATTAAATTACATTAATGTTGATACTTTGTTTCCACTTCCAACAATAAGTCTGATAAACGAGAATTAGAAAGATTGTTGTTTGAATATGAATTATCTTTAGAAATATAAAGTGAATCTTTTAGAAGAAACCTTTTAAGTTTTTAGTTCAAGATATATCGTTGATTCTACAGTGTTTTTATCAACTATTTAAAATTATTTGCTATAATGAAAATCTCATAAAAATAAAATGAGAAAATTAAGTCATCTTGTAATCAACGATTTATCTAGTATAAATAAAATGAAAAAATTATTTGTACAATTTTGTGAATAAAAATTGAAAATAGTATGATAAAATAATACGATGTATTTAGTCATCTGAATTATGCAACAAAATCTCAAATACTTACATCTATAGTATCATTAGTAAATGAGGTACATTAATTTTACTAATATAAATTTTTGTTAAAACAAATAATAATTACTTATTATTATTTTTACTCTCACTTTTGTTAAACTTATTGAGATTTTCAGTTATAGCTTTCTAAATGGGGTAAATTGGGTAAAATTCTATTCATATCTATAATTTAATTGTGTTCAATTAAATCCCATCTATAATTTATGTCAGTTAATTCGTATTCTTGTAAAAACTTTTTGATTCAGTCTTTTGTCTAAAAATTGTATTGAAAATAACTAATTTCTTTTCTGTTTTCCTTGAGAAGTTAAAATGTGTATCGCTCCCACTTCATACGAGGGAATAAATAATTAAGTTGACAATAAGTAAGGTCCCACTTGCTGATTCAAATCGTAAATTCAATAAAATTCAGCTAAAAATAATAATAGATATGATTAGATAACTTTTATAAATTATATAACAATAGCATGTGTGTGACATGATTAAATCTTGATGCATTGAATTCCGTTTTGTAACACGACGACAAATCAAATACTTATCAGAATAACAAATGGTTTGAATCAAAAGCAATGGAAATGAGTTCATTGGATGCATTGCTCTTAAACCGCATAGATAAGAGGTTATGAATATTTAAAAAGTCTCTTTGATGTAAAAAAAACAAACAGAGGAAAGTAGTTTCAGAAATATAATTTTTTTTTTCATTTTTTGTTCATAATACTAAAAAAAAGTGCACTTGCTTTAAACAATTTAAAATTTTAACGTCAGATCACGTATATTGTTGTTTTCTCTGCATGAATTTAAGAACGACTTATTTATGCATGATTTATTACAACCCGTATTAAATAACTTTCATACATTAGATTTTTGTACTTTCACTTATAGTCCTTATATGAATGGCGCGGTAATTTAAAATATATTTTCCAGAGTATTTTTATTACCTGTGGGAAAGCTTGTCTTACAAATATTTTGATATTGTTATTACTATTCGAAGTAACAAATTAAAAAGATTAATAAATTGATCATGATTATGTCCATCTGAGTAAATATGAGAATGAAAGAAAATTTATCATTGTCTCGATAAAGTTTTTTCTTCTAGTTACTATTGCAATCCAGAATGTGCAACCATAGTGGTAGCATACGAATGGATTGGGGGGGCAGACGGTACACACACTTCTTCCTTTCTCATTAGTTATAATCGGACGACTTTTCGGACTGTGGAGTTTTCGTGCTCATCCTTGAAGTCTTCAGCTTTGGCTTTGCTTATCATATTTCAAGCCGGACTATCCTAATTTTGATATACCGTGCCATGCATCATGTCACTTCACTCCAAATAAATTGTATTGCATTTGTAAAATAAATAAGGTATATTATGCAAAAACTTGTAAATGCTTAAGAGATTCATAAGGAATGTGTCTAAATATTATATTTACATGTATGCAACGTTTCACATTGTAAGATTTAAATTATTTTTAAATTAAACACTTAAAAATGAAATTTAGTAATCATTTTAAAAGTTTTATGAGTAAAAAGAAAATAAACTACAATCAGGAAAGTCGTATGACATATCAATATAGTTAAAATAAAAATTTAATATAAATGAGGAGGAACAATTCTAAGCATAAATGTTTTGTTTTGTTTACAAAACAAAAACAATATTTGATATATATAAGTTTACTTTTTAAAATTGTGCATTAGTAAAGAAATGGAAAATTAATAAAACAAAATATGTAATTTAATGAAATTATATTATGAAATATAGCTAAAATTACTATTATGGAATACAAAATTAGTTTATTTTAGCAATTAATTTTTTTCTAATAATTAACTTTTAGTTCATATTTATTTAATGATATCTTGATAATTTTAAATGATATCGTGCTTTAACATTTCACAATGACTGGCAAAATATTTACAGGAAAACAGATTCCTAATCATAATTTTTAACAAGCGCACAGCGCCTATCATGTTAAATTTATACACCACGTATTATTTATTAAAAAAATTATAGTTAAAAAATATTATGTAAATAAATAATATGTAATGCTAATTGATATAATAAATTTTCAAAATGTTATTTATTCTTCATTTTTTTTTTGCTTGTTAGGGAAATTGTTCTTTGTAAAATAAAAGGAAATAGAGAAAGACTCTCATAAATAAGAAAATTCTTTGGTATTTTGAAGATGAACTTTTTGCTATATGCAATATTACATAATGCTTCCTATAGTATAGAAATAATATTTTTTAAAAACGAGGATATTTAATATACAAATGCAAAATAATAATTATTTAGTAAGTAATCTGTTCTTAAAATAAAAAATAACAATTTTTATATACTAATTAAATTTACATAATTATAAATATTTTAATAAATATTGAAAATCACCAAATACCAAAATGTATATCAAATGTTACTAAACATGTTAAATATAATAAATAATCATAGATATCACATAATGTCTCTATTATGATATTATATCTCTAAAATTATTACAACTTTTTTCTCTCAAAATAATTTTTAGTTTAAAAGGAAGTGCTCGACTTTTCTTAAAATTTTGTAAGAACTAATCTGACTATAGAGGGAGAGTTTGCAATATCAAGAATGTAATTTGATACAAATATCTGAAACAGTCCAAAATCCAATCCATTAATAAATATACAACTTTTATGTACAAAATAATACAAACTCACATTCATAGTAATTCCTTGGCTTGCACTAATTGACTGAAAAAGGAGCCGCAATAGCTACTACTAAGGGATGAAACAGTTCAGGACTGCTCATCCATGTCAAATGTCCAAGCACTAGCAGGAAGAAGTCGGAACACGGTCGGACAATACGACAAAAAAAGCGAAATCCCACAACAGTTAAGAGAGTCAGAAGAACACAGCTCGATCCGGGGTGTATGGAAATTGTTTTAGCTAGCAGCACGCGAAGGGATGCCTTTTAATACTTAAGGTAAGGGGTCAGAGGTGAGGATGTTCGATGGACAGGAAAGAACAGGTCATCCCTACTTGAGGTGGCCTATCGCTGCCTTAGGAAATAGGCCACTGTGCTTTTCCCCGTAACTTTCTTCACTTGAAATACGGCCACTTTTTCTTTCTATCTCTCTCTTGGAGGAGGGATTACATGATGAGAGAAAGAAAAAAAAAATAATAATGGGGGGATGCGAATTTCACTTTCGTTGCCAGATCCGGTGTATACTTTTTCTTGTTGCTGATAATATCAACAGGGGCGTGACTTGATTGGAAGATTCATTTCAATAGACTAGAATTAAAAAAGTTTTTTTGTTCTTTTTCTGGAAGGTTAGGAAAATAAATATATCAAATGTGTGTCTACGAAGAAACGCCGCCATTGGAAAGGAGTGTGCAGAGATTTTGATATTTATTGTTGCTATTTGCTATGCCCAGAAGGCATAAACGACCGTTAAAATTGACCTTTGATGAATAATTTAAGCTTAGAAGGTAATAAGAGGTTGAGAACGGTAGGCTACAATTCATCACCAGGTTTTATGAATTGTTATCAAATACTCGACTGGGCGATGCTAGCATTATAATGTGATTAAAAGTCTTTTGGGTTTTTTTTTTTTTTTTTTTTTTGTTATTTTTGATTCGTTATCAACATTGCATAGACGGTTGAAATAATTATTCAGTTCGGTAACATTCAAACAAGAGTTTTTAAAAAAGATTTTTTGTTATTTTGACGATAGTTTAATAAGAAAATTACCACTAATACATATAGTTTTTTTATTTAGACAAGAGAAAAAAATCTATGTATTACCATTTTCCTAACATAGAGATAAGAGAATTAAAATTAATTAATTTTGTGTGTCTGTATTAAATGTCTCTAATTACATTATTTTTAACACATGTTTACGCTTAAATAAAAAATATATTACAAATAGTAATATGTATATTAAGATCTAAATTTCTTTTTATTAACAATACATGCCTTAATAAATATCATAAAAGAAATATTTTCATATAAAATTCTTAAAAATTTATCTTTTTAAAATAGGTTATTGTAACGATTTTTCAGTAAATGAAGAGAGATGCATTTTATTTGTTAGCAGTGTGAAATACTTTAATAACCAATTACTTAAAAATGTATTTAAATTTAAATTTTGGAATTCAAAAAATAACGTATACTTTTAAAATTTACTTAATAATATAATTATAAGACTTTTTTCAGTCAACTTTATTTATGTCATTAATAATTTACATAATATTTCGTTATTTTCTGTTCTGTTATTCACAGTTCTGCAACGACTGATTAGTTCATAGTTAATCGAGCAAAACTACTCAACAACAATAAAAACTATTTTAGCTTGAAATTAGGCATTGGCTTCTCAAATAAAAATATAAAAATGTAATAATTCTTTATAAGCAGTTTAAGAATAAAATAAAGGTTTTGGATAGATTAATAAATGATTTGGATTTGATTAGATTTCATAAAAGGAAGGAAAGTAACTGTTAATGCAATTAATATATTGCATGAATTTTTAAAATAACTATAGTGTTTTATTTTATGATTAACTATTATAATTACTACCATTACTTATTATATATGTCCATTTTATTTAATTTAAACTATATACAAAATTCAAAAGGTTTCTGCATCCAAATTTCATATTTTTTAAAGCAAATTGCATCTTTCACATCTCAAAAATGTGAAAATCACATAATTTTGTAGGAGAAATTATGCTATTTGTAACATTTATTTTATGGAATACTAATCAACAACTATTTATTGCATCTCCAAAGCAACAATAAAGCGAAAACATATTCTTCATATATTCTTATACATGTTTTAATTTAATAAAAGTTAATGCTTGCACAATAGCAGACAGATTTATTAAATGTCTAAAATGATTGAATACCGCAACGAATTTCTAAAACGAATTTTTAATCGCATTTCTTTGTCATTTTAATATCGTTTATTCCCATTTTTAAATTAATATTACATTTGAGAAATATGTTTAACCTTTATGTAGAGGTCTGAGCTAGAAAATAAGATTTGAACAGTGACGCAAAAGAAAATATTCGAATTTAATTTTTTATTTCTCTTAAGGAAATAGGATTACTCTAATAGTTTTAGCCTACATTTCTATTAATTTCAGTATTGCTACTAGTTTTAGAACCAATTGGTTTTTGATCATGTTAATGCAACTTAAGATGTTAAAAAGTCAACAGATTGTTTTTCAAGTTAATGAAAATGATTATGCTACAGATGGCAGTTACATTCTTTGTGTTAAATTACTCTTGAGTTGAATATACCTTATTTTATCTTTGTCTTCAACAATTATTTATCAAGAAATAGTTAAATTATGATTAATTACCTAATCACTTTCTAAAGGATCTATTTTACTCTTGAAGTAGGAAATATACTTCCAGAAAAAATTATTTTTTAAAATTATTTGTTGTTGTTGTTATTAATTGTGTTGAAAGTAGTATTGTGCCAAATTTCAAAATTGTAATACATACATTTCAAAAAAGCAGAGCAGTAAATATTTTAATGTATTTATACATTTAAAAAATTAAATTATTACTTTACACAATTCATGTTATAATGTATCTCATTGTAATCAGTTCGAATACTTGCAAGTAATTTAAATAAAAAGTAAAAATTGTTAAATGTAAAGTGAAAAATAAGGATTTAATATTTTTTAAATAGAAATATTCTAGATAAAATTGTTCGAATTTTAATATTATATTTAATTAATTACTCGTCGATTAATCAAATGTTTTAAAACACGGATAATGTCTCTATTCATTAACAAGGTAAAATTTAAATTTAAAAATATATAATAGTATAAAAACATTATGAAAATTCAATAAATTTAAAAATATAAAAATATTGAAAAAATTTATTTATTTCAAATATTTTTTACAACATAATGAATCCTGACATCAGCTATCTGAAACATAAACAATTATTTCCTTAATATTGACTAAATTTTTGAACATGTTTAAATAGTAATAAAAATTAATAATTAATGATTATTCTGTGCATTTTTAATGTTTCTAAACTTGAAATTTTATCTGTTACTTAAATTGAATTAATGTAATAGTTGAATTGAAAAAGTGAAATTAATATTTTGTCCCATTGAAATTTTTTTCAATTTTTTAATTTGACTTTAACGTGTGCGAAATGTACATGATATATATGATATAAAAAATATACATAAAAAAATATACATGATATATATTTTCTTAAAATATTCAATATACTTATGACTCAAATATAATTTACTTATGTATTTAAAACTTTCAGCATTATATTATATTGTAATTTGCGCATATTTATAATTTACAAAATTAATGTAAAGTTCTATAAAGCTACTAACAGATTAATAAAATTTGTTTAATGGTCTTAATATTTATATTTTTTTTTGAAAAGTAATAATTGATGTAAAAATATTTACTTTCATTGCTACATATAATTCAGCTTGATTAGTTCAATTAGTTATTTGAAATTTATATAATTATTCTTATTCTCACTTTATTTTATCTTCATTTTTAATTCCATATTCAACTAAAATAAAATTTCTTTCATTTTCGATTTTGCTTTCATAATTTGAAAAAAAAAAAAGATAAAAGGTTAATTTAAAAGTTCAACATTTTTCTTAATTAGCTGTGATTTCATATTTACTATTATGAAGCTATAATTAATGACCCTTTTGCATTTTTAATATGTTTAAACTTAAAATTGTATCCCATTTATTAAATGTAATTAATGCAATAATTGAATTAAAAAATTGAAATTGATTTTTTTCTCACCCAAATTTACCTCAAATTTAATATCGTTTTGATGTGTTTACATTTCTACAACAACTTCAAAAGAAAAGCATATTCTTATATTTACTAGTCACTGAATAAAATAAATTAGGTTTATAGACATTTTTATACCTTATTTAAATTAGAATAATTAAGATTACAGATAATGTTTAAAAAATTCATCAAAAAAAAATTTGAGAAACCTTACAATTCTTATTAAATTCTTGAATTTTTTTTTCTTTCATTGTTTTTTATTGTTATTTTTCCTTTATTTATTCCTTGTTTTTTATTATTTTTCATTTTTCAAATATTTAATTCATGGTTATAGGTAATATATTAAAAAAAAATATTATTCCGATTATCTTTTCATTAGTTAAAATCACATTTATAAGCAACTAAATTCTTTTTTCACTTCGATAAATATTGTCAGAATAACTAAATGATACTTTAGTTTTACTAGATTTAAAAATTTTCTTAATTTTAGAAAAAATAAAACAAAAAAATACTGGAACAATTGTGATTATGACATCATATTCCAGAGTTATGATATTGATTTAAAAATGTTTAAGCTATTAATTAAAATTATACCGCAATTGATTCTCTATGTCGTTTAAATTGTCATTTATTATTATGATCAAGGAAAACGTTTTAGATGAAACTTTGATAGGCTGTGCCTTGAATTCTTAAATACGCATTTTCAATAATAAGGACGTCTTCTAATTTTCAGTTCCAAACAAAGCACACTTCCTGTAAAAACGTAGCGTGACAAGTGTTTGTGTCTTCTGTACAACTATGATTATTGTAATGTTGTTGTGCAATGAATTTAAATTTTCTTAATGAAGTATCTTTCCGATTTTACTTCCGAATTAATTTTTGTTTACAAAATAAAATCATTTCATGCTTGATTGCGTAAATAATAAAAAAGTGTAAACACTACAGCAATTCATTTCATAATATATTTTTATGTATTTAAAATTTGCGTTCGAATAGTAAAATAAATAATGGTGAAATTAATATGCAATTAATATAAAAATTTTGAAATGGATATTGTAAAATAGTTTGGAAATATAGTAAAACTAAAGATATACAAATTAAAATCTCTGATAATTTTTTAATTACCTTTAATTTATTTTTCAACCGAATGATAATTTCGGGAGATCAATCAAGAATAATTTTGAAATTAATTAATATTTATGTTCTTACAAATATCTGTAATTTTTCGATTGCTAATGATTAATTTTCAAAACAAATTGTATATTTAATTATATATTAAAAAATAAAATTTTAAATATATTTATTAAATGTTATTTTATAATTTTTTGATTGAACTATTTATGTATTTTCTTTATCAACAACTTGTTTTTATTTCACTATACACTGAAGTGACAAAAGTCATGGGATAGCAATATGCAAATTTTCAGATGGCAGTAGCATCGCGTAGAACAGGTATAAATGCGCAGTGCTTTCGCAGAGCTTTCATTTCTGTTCAAGTTATTCATGTGAAGAGGTTTTGACGTGATGATGACCGCACGACGGAATTAACAGACTTTGAACGCGGAATGTTAGTTGGAGCTAGACGCATGGGTCATGCCATTTCGGAAATCGTTAGGGAATTCAACATTCCCAGATCCACTGTGTCAAGAGTGTGCCGAGAGTATGAAATTTCAGGCATAACATCCCACCATGGACAGCGCAGTGGTCGACCGCCTGCACTTAACGACCGAGACCAGCGACGTCTGCAAAGAGTCGTAAATTCTACCAGACAAGCAACACTGCGTCAAATAACCGCAGAAATCAATGTGGGACGTACAAGGGACTTGTCTGTTAGAACTGTGCGGAGAAATTTGGCTTTCTTGGGCTATTCCAGCAGAAGACCGACTCGAGTGCCTTTACTGACAGAACGACATCGCTTGCAGCGACTCTCGTGGGCACGTGAGCATATCGGTTGGTCCCTAGATGAATGGAAAACCGTGGCCTGGTCCGATGAGTCACGATTTCAGTTGGTAAGAGCTGATGGTAGGGTTCGAGTGTGGCGCAGACCCCACGAAGCCATGGACCCAAACTGTCAGCAAGGCACTGTTCAAGCTGGTGGTGGCTCCGTAATGGTGTGGGCTGTTTTTTCATGGCATGGACTTGGTCCTCTGGTGCGACTGGACCGAACATTGACTGGAAATGCTTATGTTCAGCTACTTGGAGATCACTTACAGCCATTCATGGACTTCATGTACCCAAACAACGATGGGATTTTTATGGATTACAATGCGCCATGTCACCGGGCCACAACTGTTCGCGATTGGTTTGAAGAACATTCTGGACAATTCCAACGAATGATCTGGCCACCTAGATGGCCCGACATGAATCCCATCGAGCATTTATGGGACATCATCGAGAGGTCTGTTCGTGCCCAAAATCCTGCACCATCAACGCTTTCACAATTATGGACGTCTATCGAGACAGCATGGCTCAATATTCCTGCAGAAGACTTTCAACGACTTGTTGAGTCCATGCCACGTCGAGTTGCTGCACTTCGCCGGGTGAAAGGAGGGCCGACATGATATTAAGAGGTATCCCATGATTTTTGTCACTTCAGTGTATGTTTCGAATGTGTAAATTCTTATCAAAAACAGTCGGAGATTAAATTTAATTTAAGAAATTTAGATAAAGTATTTTTATCATGCTTGTTAAAAAAATTACGCTGGATGTTGAAATTTCGTTTTTGCTGCAAGGTGTCTAAAAATTGCACAGCTTTCTCTCGTTATTTACGATAAGCAATAAAAGAAAATTATAGAGTATAAATACTTTAATGACATAAATATAATAATAACATAGGAAAGCCTTTATGAAAAGGCTATCTATGAATCAAATTTTCGATAAAGTTACGTAAGTTCGTAGTAGATTCTTCTCATGAATCATTATTTCTTCTGTCATCAAACGTTTCCTTAAAAACACCAGTTTTTTTAATTAAAGGTAAGGCGTATTAATAATTTGAGGCCTTACGTATAAAATTCTCATTTGAAACATATTTTTTCCTGCTTGTAAAAAGTACTTTTATATTTTGCTATCTCAAGATATCAATCATTGACACATCTAGAGTTTTAGGAGTTTCAAAATCTCTTAACAAAATAACTTCGACAATACACGTTGAGTTAGATGATGTCACATTTAAAAGATTTTACGCCTTTTTATTCTTCCTTTTTGAAAACATTATTTAGTTATTATGTTATATATTTGCACACAAACAATATTAAAATTGTTGTATATAATTTTACTCTGCCATATTTATTTATTAAAATTAATTTAATATATTTAAAAATATTATATTTCAGAAAAAATGCTGAAAATTCTTCCATCAAATACGATTAATTTTTTTGAATATTAATTCTAAAATAAATGAGTTATTAATGCATATAGTTATTATCGCATAGTGAACTGTTTTGCTTATTTATCATATTCCAGTTTCTTGTAACTGAAATATGCAAGGTATTACTATCTAGGTATTCTATCCTAAATTGTACAGGACCACAATCCTGGCTCGGAGTCCATATGTAGTCATGGAAATCATATCTATACATTACATACATTTCGAGAAAATGTGGGAAAAAAACGGTTAAGTCACATCTACCGCATGGAAAATAAGCTTTGATAGAAACAAGAAGTGCCTTAATTACATATGACATATTTCCATAGGAAGGTGCTCAAAATGACCACCATTCAAATCTAGAATTGTATAGGTTCATCGTACAATGAATCCTTTAAATTTGTTTCCAAAAAATAAATGATTTTTACTTGATTTTTTTAAATTTTATTCTAATCATTTTTAAAAATTTTTTAATGATTTTTGTATTTTTATGTCAATTGCTCATTATATTGATAAAGTTTCAACAATAATAATTTCAGTAATTGATTTGGGTGTCCTACCTTGTATTGCATCTTCTGAGGTAGATGTCATTTTATATGAGACTTTTTTTTGCATAAGTATATAATTTTTTTCTTAATTTTACAAAAAAAGTGTTTAGTCATAAAAAGCATTAAATCATAAATTATTATAGCGTTAAAAACAAAAAGCATTGAAGAATTTCTTGTTTTAAATATTCAAAAATAAAGCTTTGTTTTTAAAAATAATCTTGTATTATTATCATTTCATATTTTGCACACTTTTCTAATAAATAACACTCTGTTGAGTTAAATAAACTTTTAATATTCTTTATGAGACAAGGTACAAGTAGATCCGTTTAGAATACGAAATTAGGAAAAAAAATAAAGATAGAAAACTTTTAATGTATATATTAAAAAGAAAGGAAAGAGTATAATTTTTCCTTAACCAAAATAAATAAAAGTTTTTTTTTCAACATATTTTACATTTTAAAATGTGTTGTTTGTGCTTTTTATCACTAGAAGTTTTTTTTAACTTATTATGAAATTTCTAGATTTAAAACTGTTGTAACAAAATCATTTAAAAATATTATTGATTTGCAAATGGGTTCTGGTAACATTTTTTCAGAATAACAAACATGTACAATATGGTATTTTTTTATAATTAGAAAACAAATGCATTTAAATAGAATTTAATATTATGTAAATGAGTTACGTTATCTAAAACTGAAAGAGTTCTTATGTCCCTAAAAGAATAAAACTTGGAATCAGTAGTTTCATATTATATTCATACACTTTTTAAGAAATATTTTCTTAATGTTTCTAATTAAAATAATAGATAGAAGTCGACAATATCGATGAATTTAAAGTAAGGAGCCTTAAAAAGTTTCTGCATGGAGTTTTATAAAATGATCCACAAATACCTTTAAGATTGTTTCATTAAAAGTAAAGTAATGGGATAATTCAAACAATATCAAAGTTTTAACTTTTTACGATCCATTGACTTTTAAATATTAAGGTACAAAATTTTATACCTTGGTAATTATAAAAATGAATCTGACGAGGATAAATTTATTCAAATTATGCGAAATCATGAAATCAATTGAAATTTTTTATGACTTAAGTCATAAAAAATTTCAATTGATTTCATGATGTATTTCAAAATTTCAATGATTTCATGGTGTATTTGATTTATTTCAATTTGTATATACTATATTTTAGTACATAACCATTTTATAAAGAACTAGGAATACTATAGGAATTATACACTTAAGTATTTTTTTTTCGAAATTTTTTTATAATTAATATTATTACTGTTACTCAATTTTTTATAACAAAGAAAATTTTTGTTATGTCAAATACAAATTTGGTCATTCGATTTTTTTTAAAAGAGCCATTGACTGGATAAAATAAGCTAATCAAAATGTTATGCTGTCAGATAATCTAATGTTTCCTGTAGTTTGTTTAAATATTTAAATTGACATCTATTCAAGAGTTCAATTTGACAATAAATAGTATCAGTTATGCTATATTTTACAGATTTTTTTATATGAACAGAAGAATGAAAACTACTGCCACTCGGTTATAGATAATTTTATTAATAATAATAAGAATGTTGTTGTTACTACGCATTCTCTATGCTAGCAAAATCGCATTCTCTATGCTAGTTAATTGACGTCAAAATCTATTGCATGTTTTTGTAAAATATTTCACACGAATTCTCAAATACTTTGAATATCTCATTGAAAAATAATAACAAAAATCTGTATTCCTCTCAAATAAGTTATGTGATTTATCTCGCATCCTAATTTTAAGAAAGCATAATAACAAATAAAGACGACTCATAAAATACATTCGTAAAAAAAACGTAAAATCATCATTGCCCAATCGTTATGTCTTGAAGGACAAGATAATAGAAATATTAATGCTTTATAATGTTATGAATATTAGTATATGCCTCTGATCTAGATATACACAAGTTGAATGAGACGGTTCATACACAAACACTCATGTTTAACACAATAAACAATTGTCTGACTTTCATTAATGGCATCGGGATTTGTTAAATGATACTCTTAGCTTATTGATTAATGAATGATTAAGGAATGAATAGATTTATTCCTTTGATGACATAATTTTAATTAATAGAATTTATTGAAATACCTTAAAAACAAATGTCTACTCAATAGATTTATTTGCACTCGAATAAAATATGATAAATTTAAACATAGATATTCAAAAATTAATTAACTTTTGAAAAGTCTATGTTTATGGAAGGTGCACTAATAACAATGAAAGGATAGAAATAGCATATCAAATACTGCTATTTGGGATAATGCTAATACTTTATCTCCACCCATGCAAAATTCAAGTTGGTCAGGCTTTCTAGTCATTTTTTTTTTGTAACGGTAATTATTTTAAACGTAAAAGTTTTAAAAAAATGGGTAAAGACTGTTTTGGCGCCCATTTCACACTCCGCGATACTATCAGTTCTCACACCTTCAGAGTTTGCGTTACTAAAATTTCAGGGCTCATATGAGAACTCATTGTGCATAATTCACAAAAAAATTCATTGTCAAGTTTTTAAATAATATCAAAAATAATAAACAATGGCATGATGTTTATTCAAGTTTTATATTCCATCCTTATTTTATTAAGTACACTAAGCAATAACTTGAATTTTGTAACTTAACAAATGTTGTACAATTGTTTATATATCTATAACTTAATGTATGGCCTGAACTTGTGAAAATAGTTTGTAGTGATACTTTGAATCTTTGTTAAGCAGAATGATTGCAAAATTAGATAGCTCTTTCTTTTAAGATAAAATTTAAAATGCAATTATTTTTGTTAAAATTACTAAACCTAATAAGACTTTCGCTTTTTCTGGTTAAGAAGTTGGTCTGCCATTATAGGCTGGTTATTTATATTTCTAAGAATTAACTAATTCTTATAAATGACAAAAATAAAATATGAAATAAAAAGTCGACAGATAAACAGCTACTATTTTCACAAGATTTTGGAACAAAAATAAATGATACGACCACAAAAATATGAACATTTCTGGTGATGGCGCTAAAAAATACCAAAAAATATTGCAACGGCCCTGATGTCGAGCTTACTCCTCATCATGTTTTTGATTGCCCAGCTCTTGCAGCAGCCATGCATTGTCTGAACCATCCCTCGGAAGATGATTTATACTCTCATCTGGCAATCAACATAGCCAATATTATTCTGGAGCACCCTGATATTTGATTTTCTTGTACTCTTCAGGGGATACGACGACAACAACAACAATGCAAATTAAAAGTTCAAATTGTTAAAAAAAAATTGCAAGCAGTTTTGATATTTAAAAAAATAATTTTTACAACTTAATTAAAATATTTTTGATTAAATTATATCGCATTGAAAAAAATAATATCGATGAAAAATACACAAGAGGGAAAAAAAAAACCAAACAATATAGTGTGAGAACTGATGAAGTAGATGAAAATGTGCGAAATTTTCCTAGGCTCCTGAAAGTATTGTAATGCTATTAGAAATGGATTGTGGTCTTGCATCGATGGTTAATCTCTTTGTTCTCCAATCAAGGAAATTGCGTGTGGGCCAAAATAAATGACAACTCCAAAGAATTACCCTCACTCTCATGGGCTCTGGAATTTGTTAGCTTATCTTTGAATTGATGTTTTTCTTAGCAATTGTTTATGTTGTGAAATAGAAGATTCTCTTATGTCTATACTTCCCGTGCGCTGTGGAATACAATACGATTTACACTACAAGTATCACAATAGAGTGTCCCTGAATTGTGATAGAAAACATAAATTCAAGAACTATTGTAATCAGATTATATTTTTTCTGTTGTTATCTCAAGTAGTAAAAAAAAGTAAGTTATTTATATCATCCGATTAACAAATGAAACTTTAATCTTTTTCATTATCTTTTTTTCAAAACCATAAATAAATGTGAAGACAAATTTAATGTTAAAAATCGAATAAAAATATTATAAAGAAAGTGAAAAAGTTAAATAATAAAGAAATTAAATTTACTGATATACTTTAAAAAAGAAAGTTGCCAATCCTCAAAATTGCAGATTATTAAATATATACTTTTAAAATAAGTGCACAATAAATCAAAATGTCAATAGAAAAGGGATTCACTCTTACTCGCTATCGCTCGTCAATCACTGGAAATCATTGCTATATCGGTTTTTGTTTTTGTATGCTTTTGGAAGAAAGGCACTTCGTTTGAAAATCACCTGGAATCGTTATAATTATAAGTCGAAATTGTTACTGATATAACAATTAATAAATAATATAATATATATAATTAATATAATATAATATAATAAATTAATTTAATATAATAAATCAATATAATATAATAAATTAATATAATATAATAAATTAATTGATCACTCAAAATTGCATCGTTGATGCTTTCATTGATCACATTATCTTTCTTTACATAAATAATTCCAAATCAGTGTTAACCAAATTAGTCGATATTGACCTCAAGCGGAGGATTTGAAATAAAGAGGCGATTAAGGGTTAGATATCAAATGCAGGAGATCATTATAGGGGTACAATTTAATTTGCCTTATTTCGATTGCCTCCATCCTGAAAATAAACAGAAGCTAGGTCATGAAAATAGGAGAAAGAAAATAAATACTGAAGATTATAAAAAAAATAGAAAACACTAAAAAGTATTTGAATAATTAAACAAATTGAATTTTTCAAATGAATTTATTTTTCTCCAGAAGGGAAAATAACTTCTACCACGAACAATTAGATTTTTTTAAAAGAAATTTTTGGCTGAATTATCATTGGCCACACTTTAATAAGACACAGAAGTACAGTCTAGCCACAGAGGTAATTATGATTTTATGCTGTAGAGTAGTGGTTACCTACAGTTTCTTTCTCAGAAAAAAATTTACTAAGCAGCCCCTTACAATTTAATTTCTTTAAGAGAACGTATAAACATATATAGTAAAAATTTATAATATTTTATGAATATATTATATATATCTGCTTACATTTTAAATTATAATAAAGATGTTGTAAATAAAACATCTTGTAGGTTGAAATTATAATTACTTATTGAAGTCAGTCATAAAAGCATTCCCATTTCACCCTGAAAATTAATTTAACTAAAATAAAAATTTAAAAAAATATCATAAGAAGACTGATGAACCTGGTGTGCCATTATTAAATAATTAATCATCCTATTTATTTTTGTCAACACTATTATTAAATTACATGATTTGTTCTTTGCAGTGCGTTTCTTTTCTTTTTATTAAAAATATTGTGACTGTATTAAGCTACGTTCCATGAACTAGTAATAAAAATATTTGTATTGCAGCCCATAATCCGGAATTAACTATAAGTAACTGCTTTTGAAGCAAGAATTTTTGGTAATCGTTTTAAATCGTCGACGAATAGTTTTTCTAAATTTTCTTATTTTATCTTCTTTATACGTTCACCGCCCCCATATTTTTATTTAACGCCCTCTCTTCCGAAATGCCCCCGAGATATCTTCAAAGTGCGTTGTACATGTTAAAAGGGCATGTTAACTCCACTATTTTGTATATATAGCCTTTCCATTTTCTGCTGCTTCATTAGGGAACAATCAAAGGTCTACTTCGCCCACTTTTCCAACCAGTGTTAAAGAAACATATTTGATGCTAGTAATGATATGTCATTTGCAATAATGTTTAAATATTATTGTTGATGACACAAATTAATTTCATATGATTTTGTAATACAGATTAATTTCTAAAATGATAATCTAAGATGTATAAAGAAAATTGTTACAAATTTCTGATATAGCAAGAGTATAATAGAAAGTGATTATATATTTAAAACTTCATTAAATTTAATTTAACAGTATAACATCTTTTTCATTAAAAATATAAATTTTTTAAATAACAAAATTTTAAATAAAATACTTTACTTAAAAATACTCAATACATTTCCTGAATTATTTGTAATGTTTTAAAAAATACCTTTTTTCTTTTTCCGGCATTGGTACAAAATTGAAAATTTATTTTTATTATTTTATCTTTCCTGCAGAAAATATTTACCTTCTATGTAATCTAATATTATGAATTTTACAATTTCTTTATTATTAATGAAAATTAATGATGCTCATTTCAAAAATCATTAATTGACAAAAATATTTTTTGATTAACTTATTTAAATAGAAAAATATATTTATTTTCACTTCATTGTGTGCAAATTACAATGCTAATCTATAAATTTTTAAAATTTGAAACTGTTATCTCTTTCTACAAAAACTGAACCCAATATAACTTATTTGTGTAATTAAGCATATTCATTCACTAGATAAAACTTTGTATTGCAAGATCTATATATAGCATGCATTAAAATCTTATTAAAATTTTCATTTTTTAATAATGTTCTCAATTGAATATAAAACAAATATAAAAAAAATAAATAATATAAAACCAAACTACTTGTTAGAAAGTGATAAATCTTATCTATTTTTCCATAAACATCATCCAATTTTGAAGAACTTTATCTTCCTATTATATCAAATTACCCTACAAAAAATTGTAAGCTTTTGTTCCTTCTTATTTCACGACGCATATAGCATCACATGTGATTACAGATTAAAAAAAGCTTTAAAATTGCTCTGCGGTAGTGAGAGTAAAGATTGTTGACATTGTCAATTTCCTCTTGAATTTTATTGTATGGAAGAAGTTTCATGAACACTGTCGATCGATAACTTATCGATAGCTGAAATGAGAGTATTGTTCTATTTGTATGATTCAGATGGCTTCTCAACTTGAAAATAAGTGATACAGAACATCCACTTCTTCACGCATTAGTAAACATTTAAGCACTGATTACAAATCAAACTGAAGTTAAGAATAATAGAAATCGTCAGCTTGCTAAAAATAAATGTATTATGGGTAATAAAATTACTTGTCTTTCAATCTTTGGAGCAATAAAATAATCAAATAAAAGACTTTTTCCTTAATGTTTATTCATGTTATTTTCAACATTATAACTTATTTATTAATGTAATTTTTAACATTAATTTATAATAATAATAAATAGCGTTCCAAATTATAATAATTATAAACCACCAAAAATTGTAAAAAATTTAAATATAAAACTTATAATAACTGAACAAACACTTAATAATTGAGTTGATATATTGAATGTTTGTTGCAATTATTATATTCGATACATGCATTTCTGTTTGAAAAGAATTATATTACAGTAATTCATATAATTCTCACTAAGTAAAAAATATGAATTTTTACGATTTTATCGGGATATTTACTTTTGAAGTATATAAATTAAATTTGTAATATTGAAAAAAATTGAATTTCATTAAAATTGAACCACAAGAATTGATAGCACAAATTGTCAAACGTAAGAACCAAGTTTTTTTCTAAACATTTCCTTTAAAAACAGACCCAACAAAATATAAATTTATCCTACAATAAATTCAATGTCAGTAAAATTAATATTAATTGACATCCAGAACTTCTTGTAATAGGTTTCTTTATAAGGTCGAGGTCTTCTATAATGAGAGTTTCAGATATTTGTTAGGCTTCAATGTAGTTTTCTAATTATATAAAAGCCTAATTAATCGAATTGTTAATTTTCTGTTCACAAACAATTTTTAAGAAAATATTTAGTCATACATTTCTTTTGTATATATATTTATCCAACCGGATAAAAAGTAATATTTCCTTGTTAGCAGTAATATTTGGATATACATTTTATTAACTTCGAAAGACAAAGACATCTAACCTACTGTTATTTTTTACTAAACCTAATTGCTTTCATTCATGAATCAATTATGAGTCATGCCCTTGAAAAAATTACTTAGAAGATTAATATTATATAGTATTTACAGACATTCTTCTGTCCAACTTGTAAACGTCTAAACAAAACGTCTTTTCTGTAATTTTATCTTAAGTTTCTTAAAGTTTCTTGTTGAATAGAAAACTATTTGCATTCTTATCATGAAATTGTATTTCAGTTCTATAAAATGTTTATACATAGCAAATGAAACTACTTTTATCTTTCTTTAGATATGCAGCTCTATGATTTTTAAGAAAAGAATCTTCAATGTTTTTTTATGATTTTATTGCTTTACAATGAATATTTCCAAAAGGATTCAAATTAAAAAAATTTTGATATTCTTAAAAAAGAGTAGAATAATTCTGTTAATCGATGAGACTGATTTATTAATTTCAACTATTTGCTTTCTTAATGCCAGTAAAATGCATTTTTTAATATTGTGTTTTTAATACGAAAAATCACTAATTAAAGTGTGATGGACATGTGGTAATGTAACAACATAACGATGCAACGTAAATAACTACAACGCACAACTCAATATTTTCTACAATGTAAAGAAGCAAAATAATTTAAAATTGCTTAATAAATAATCATAAAGTTTTAGAACTAAAATTTATCGTATATCAACAATTAAAATATAAATTAATACATATTAAAGTGATATCTATACCGATTTATATTTTGTAATCAATTAATCTTAAACATTTTTCATATCAAAATTATTCAAGTATAAAAATGATATTAATTTTATTTCATATAGATTATTAAACTACAACGTCTCAGTGTTATTTAAAATAATTTACAAATAATCCTATATATATAGACTTAATTGAAATGAAATTTTTATTGTTTGAGCAGAAAAGGTTAAAGATAATTATCCTTTCTACAGCATCCTTCTGGTAAAATAAATTTCTAATTTTCAATTAATTTTCTTGACAAAGAATCAGCTTACTTTGCCCTATTTTACTCTTACAATATCATTTTCCAACTTTTAATCACAACAATATTTCAGTTTTCGTTAATATAGTATTAAGGGAATATTCATTAACTTGAAAAAGAGATTTTCTTCAATCATATTTTCCCTTTTTAATATGTTACAGGCATTTTTTTTATTTAAAACTTTTCTTTAGTTGATTGCAGCAAAATCAAATTGAATTTCCAAAATTGTATTTCTTTTTATTTCAGTAAAGTTGAATTTCCTTTGAAGGAATGGGTTACATTTTCTTTAAAATTTAAATAGAACTTGATTTTAAATAATATTCTCGCTTGTGGACTTTTTGATCATTTATTTTGAAATAAAATGCTAATACAACGGATTGCAAACGAACTTTACAATAAAAATAATATATGAAAAAAGAGCTTTAAAAGTTTGTTTACATAATTTTTAAGTTCTATATAACTTTATGGGGAACACCTAGATAACAATTCATTTCGCATCAGGCATTTTAAAGCATATCTAATAACACTGATGCCACTGATTTTTAAATTTAAAACTATCTTCAATTCTTGCATTGTTGTAAACAAACTTTTGGAACTTAAAAAAATACCTCGGAAATCAAAGAGAATGTATGACCTTTTGATAAGAACAACAATCTGCTTTATCTGAAATTTTAGAAGTCCTTAAATGGAATTTCCTTTCTTCAGACATGGGATGTTTATTTATACAATTAATGCTTCAATACTTCCCTAAAACGATCATAACTGTTTGCATATATAATATGGTAAAAAATATTTAATTTTTTAAAATAACACTTTACTTTTGTTGAAAATAACTTAAAAAGAATCATGATTCATTGTAATAAAATTTCAAAGTTTGGAAAAAAAGTCTTTTTTATCAATTTAAATAGTTTTACATTCAAAAAGCTAAAAAATTCCTGAAAGCTATTATATGTTAATTTTTTCTTTCTTATTTTCTTTTATTTCAAATATATAATAATAAGTGTAAGTAAATTATTGTGTCAGAAATGTTATCCTTGTTAAAATAATTAAGAAATAAACTAACATTCATTATATTCACTTTATTTTTTAAAAATATATTTGAAACAGAAATCTTTTAAAGAGCTCCTTTTTTCGATTTGCATCTTTAATAGTCTTCTAATATGCTTATAATTTCAGAAAATGATAAAATTTCTTAAATTTTCATAGATTAGAATTATATGTCACAAAAATTCGAAGCATTCTTCCGTATAATAAAATAAATCTAGAATTCTTTGTTAAAGGTATATTAATGGTATATTAATTTATTATGGTATATTAATTTTTATATGATGATACTTATTGAATGAAAAATAGTAATCTTAATGCCAGTTATAGTAATTATTATAGTTTATAACATTAATTATTCTGTATTGTAAATTAGGGGAAAATCTAATCTAAGCGAAATATTAGATAGGTCTTTCTGAGGTATGACCTCCAGTCTTTTGTATTTAAAATACATCCTGAATAAATGAACAGAATTTATGCTTTTAAGTACGGACTGTTAACTAAGGGTCTAAATCTAATTTTAGGAGAGAGGAGTGGACTTATTTAAAGATATCCTGGAATTAGATAAAATAAAATTGTTTTATCGACTTCCAGCTAAATATAGCACTACTTTTACGAATACATGTAATAGATTATAACTGTGTTTGTGACTACCAATTGAGAAATACTGAATTGCTTTTTTTTCAATAAACCAATTTCTTTGAAGATAAATATTAATATTTGCATTATTGATAAAAATTAAATTACATTTACTTTATAAAGTTTTTATTATTATTTAATGTACTTAAAAATGCTTATGTAATATTATTGTAATTTATTTTAATACAATCGAATAACTTTTTTCTACTAAGCACAATTAAAATTTATGTTCTGACAAGGGGAAAACGCGTGAAGTTTACTGGCAAAAGTGTTCCATGGAGATCAATGATAATAAGCTTTGGTTAATATCTCAACTGTCTATAACTCTCTGAATATTTTGGGCTTATACGATCACTTTAATTAGTTTATTCTTCTGGTTTTCTTTTTGTATAGGTCTAAATTTTCTTAAAATAAGATAGTGAGATATTTCGAAAATTTTAAGATAACTATTTCCCCACCTAATCAAAATTTCACAAATATTATTAAAAATAATGACAAAAATAGAAAAAAAAATGAATTAAACATGGTGCATGCTTGCATTGCACTCTAGTCTCAAATTATACTAATTATACCTCAAATACTGATCACCCAATTTGTTACACAATAGTGGATTAAGCCCAATTCATTGTTGCTTCATTTGATTTTGCATACAATGTTGCACAATTAGCACATATTCTTCCATTTTGAAGTTTATTCTTCAAATAAGTTATGTATTTTAAATTTTATTGATTTAAAATAAGTACAGTAAGCAGTTAAAATAAGTCAGATATACAATTTTTTAGAGCATATGGATTTTGCCTTGGAATGAAATAATAAATATATCCTAAATCAAAAACGTTTTAAAGTCTAAATCACATTAAATGTTTATTGAGAAATAAGAATTAATTAAATCGAGTTGACGCGCAATTTAACACTTTATTTGACTAATATACTTTAAAATTTCCAATAAATTAGCTAATTAACTGCATTGTAACAGGTCCGTAAATTATATTTTAGTTACTACTATTATTTTTAAAACAAGCAAAATTAATTAAAATAAACAAACTTATCCAAAGAATGAGAAAATTTCGCAATTCGAACAATAACAAAAATGATGCAATATTTAATTCATTATTTTTCTCAGTTAACATGCAGAATTTCTATACTTCCTGAATTTTTTTATTATCGTTCGCTGTTTGTAGGTTAGAAGAGAATAATCGACTACCGCCCTGTTGAAAGTTAACCTCAGAATGTTTAAGTGTACTTAACTAAGGATGACTGGGTGACGAGTAGATAATTTCACCTATTAGCCGTGCTTCTGGGTAGGTACTTGTCAGCAGAGATGGAAAAGGTCAAGGAATCAAACATTTGTTATTTGCATGTCAATGAGATGAAGGCTGTCTAATTTTGCAAGAATGTTGGGATGACATTATTTAAGTAATTTTAGAAACCAGCCCTTAAAAAATGTATGCGTTTGATTCCATGAAAGTTTTTTTTTTTAAATATAAACACTTATTTAAAATTAATCTAATTATATTACCAGAGTGTGAATTTATCTCTTAAATTTAAAACTTTAACCGTTGATAGTTAATTTTATCTCATTATGAGCATAAAATGCTTAAAAACATTAAAAAATATAAAACAATTTTTTCTTTTAAATACAAAGTAAAGCATTTTAGTTGTCTACGGATAGTTAGAAATATGCATATTATTTCACTAGTCTTTTACAATATTTAGTAGAACTAAATTTTGAATAAATATTACCGGACTTTTTTATTCATAACTATAGATAGTCTTTTATCATTATTGAAACAGTATTTTAACATTTTTTGTATTTAACATCATTATTATTAAACATATTGACCGATGAATGTGTTTTGATGAATCTATAATGTATTTTAATGAATCTATACGTACAAATTTAACATGGTTCTACTAAACGTAGACATTCGCTAAAGCAGAAAACGTTCGATGTTAACTTATTAACTTCAAGCTAAACTACATCATTTCAGAAAATAGAGAAATAAAATAAGGGACATTAAAAACATATTAAGGCTACATTAAAATATTAAGACCTCAGAAATACTTTTGAGTCATTTATTTATTTTAGGACTTATAAATTTGATAAAATTAAATCAAATTAATGATAGAATTAAAATTGAATTTGCAATAAATATTATTTTGTCATTTATACCTTTTTATCATTTATATAATCCAGATAGATTTGCATAATTTTTTTATCTCGTAAGTAAAACATACGTTTTCGTATATCTCGTAAGTAAAAGACTTTCTTTTCACATTTGATCCTTAAATCCTATTTCTTCTCATATAACTTATAAATATAAAATTAGTCTTAGAAATAATTTTTTTGAAAATAAATTTCAGAAATGTTTATCTTATAGAAGTAGTTGACATAAAAAACACAATGTTTTTTTTAAAAAAAATTAAAAAAAAAAAAAATCAAATTAATTTAGATATTATTAAAATAAATTCTTCTTTTTTTTAGACATTAAGTTTATTAAACATCTTAACCCCAAAAAACAACTATTTTTCACAGTTTAATTAGAAAATTCTATTTATGATTCTCACTCATTTAAGTTCAGAGAAATCTTACTGCTTTGCTATACCTATAAAAATACATGCTTATCTAATACAAAACAAGATATTTTGCTTTAATATGCGAAACCAAGCCTCAGCGGTTTATTTAACCAGTAATTTTATGCTGTGGGAACTAAAGGTGATATTAGAGGTTATTAGCAGTTTCAAGTTTTGCACGTTAAACCTTGACACAGCGGATCAGCCGGTACCTATAACATCAAGATCGTACTGTAGATCTAGTTCTTTCCCAAATAAATATTTATGATTTACATAAATATTTTAAAGTATATTAACAAAATTATTAATGAAGTATAATATTTCATCCTTTAATCTTTTTGATCAGTTTTGAAAACTGCTTTGGGAAACTAACTTTTTTTCTGCAATCAATTATAATGTTAATTTTTAATGCACAAAAATTCAATATTAAGGTAAAAAAAAAAATGTGTATTATAATATCTTTTTCTTTTTTTATGGAAAAGAATTTCAGAACTTGTATCTTAGAGAAATTCTTAAGATTATAAAATGTTTATATAAAAGAAATAAACCTGAATGCAGAAAATTTAATAATATAAATTTAAATTTTCTGAATATTACTATTAATTTAAAAATTAAATATAAAGAGCAACGTGTTTATAATAAACATAGGAAATTGACAAATTTCCATTTTATATTTCCATTAAATTCAGTTAATAAAATAAGTCTCATATTTTCATTTATGACCATAGGAGTATAATTAGTAGAACAATATTGTTTTCTTGTCCAAATATTCGCAAATAAAAATAAAATATATATAATTTTTATTGCAGATTGTTCCATATTCTTATTTTTATGTTATATAAAAATATTTTATATGAGTTTGTATTTGTATGTTGCATATTTGTTTAAAAATGTATGCAAAATTATCATTAACACTTCAATTTAAATCACTAATTACTTGAAATTTTAACTGACAAATTAGTTGCTTGTAAAAATTTTGCCAACTGCCAAGTATTAATTAAATCAGTTCTTCCCCGGTTAATGCATCTCGAGGGGAACAAACTATTCTAATAATTATTTTATTTCCCCAAATTAAATAGCACGATTAACAGTATAATAGATCCAAAAAGGGATAAACTTGTACATCGTTAAATGAATCATCTCTGAAAACTGTTCAGTTGTTATTAAAATTAACTAAATTTCTACGATTTATAAAACTATTTTTGATTAGTGGCATTTTAATAATATTGTTGACTGCTAATACAGAATAATTAATGTTAATGATGAGGAACATTCCAGTATTCAAGTTTTGTGCCAGTATACAATGATATAAAAATTAATCAAGAAATATTTTTCTGAAGAATATCATACTGACAGTCGAAGCCAATAATCTAGTTTTAAACTATTGAAAAATATTTACATGATCACTTTATTTATTTGACTTGTATTAGTAGCTTTGCGATTTACGCTAGCTAATGCTGCTTTATCTCAATTAATTAAAATATAAAAATAAAATATTCACCGTGCTGATGATCAAAAAATTATAATCAAATAATAATAAAACTCAAAATTCGTTAATCCAAATTATTTTTCAAATTTAATAGATCTTATGTTGAGCTTGGAACATGATTTTAAATGAAATGAACTGTTGATCAGTATTTTTTGCAAAAAAAGAAAATAAAGCAGAATAAATATAAAGATGAAATGAATAGATGATAGTGAAATAGATGATAGATCACAACATGATAATAGTGAAAAATAATAAGAAACTTTGACAAATTATAAAGGATGTTGAAATTATGGAGTTCCTGGGAAGGTAACCCATTACCTTCAGTTCCATAATTATTTAAATTTACATATTAATTAAGAGTTTTTAAATAATCACAGAAAAGGAAGTTTTGTTATAATCTTTTAAAAATGCATATTCAGTCATATCGAATATCCATGGAAAAGTCGTAAGTCTTTTGTAGGCATGTTTCTTGACTCATCATACATTTTTATGTACACTCCAAATACTTTATTTCATCATACATTTTCAATGTAGGATGAGTCAAAGTATTTTCAAAATATTTTCTTCAGTTTCTGGGGATTTACAAACAGGGCACAAAAGGGGATAAAGTCAAACCATATCTATGGAATTTAGCTTTTAATGGAAAAGTATTAGTGAGAAATCGAGACAGTAATACATTTTCCTTTCGATTTATTGGAAAAAGTCGATGGGAATGACTGTTTAAATGAAAATATTCTTGAGAGTGTTTTCCTCTTATCTACTGATATTTTGTTTCTTATATTGTTTTCTTTCTTTGGTGCACAATAAAGTCCTCGGGAAATATTCAATGGAAAATAGCGATGTCTGCTGCTGATTTTGCTGGAGCGTCTGCTCATTCCTTTTCTATAATGCTAATATGCCCTGCGTTCAGATGAATTGATGAAAAAGTTGTTCAATATGTTTTTTAGTTGACTTCCAAAGAGTTTGATGACGTGATTGATTGAAATTGGGAATTTTTAAAGTTTGAAGAACCGAGATAATATCTGTTAGTATGATATAGTTATGAGCTGAGAAAACATGAAGAAATGATTAAAATCAGTGCAAATGCTTCACCTGTGAAAATTCACAGGAATTAGAAATCTGTAGATTCTTGGGAAATGGTATTGATAGTAGTTGATGAATGTTTAGATGTGCCTTAGATGCATCTGAGACCAAAATAAAATTTTTTTTCCAGTGTTCAACTTTATATTGTTTAAAAAGATATTTGATGATGTATCGGGGTAATCACCAAGATGAAATGCGACTGATAGAAAATTGGAAATCTATTGGAAGGCCAGACGTTTACACTGTCTAAAAACATTGCAAAAATAATTAAGATAAATTGAGTACTACTTTAGGGATTAATTTCCATATCTGTGATAAATAGCTCTCTATTTAGAAGGATTAAAAGAAATTTGATTGAGGAAAAAGCGCTCTACAGCATAAATTGCCTCTAAAACAATATACGTTGGCTAGCTTTTTTGTATTAAATAGGTATCTCATTTTGGCAGATTTGTCGCAAAACGTAAAGCTAAATAGTACATATTGCTTAGAATTTGGTGGTGCTCTTAGTCCCCTTTATGCCATCTTATAAGATTTTATATAATAAACCATCTATCCAAACAGAATCGAACGCCGTAGAAATATCTAGTTTAAAAAAATTTAAAAATTATTAGCATTTTTGCTGAAACGATCTTGTAATGAAGTAGCAACAAAGAATGCATATAATCTTTAAATGGAATAAAGCCGGAATGATAATGATAGAATTTATCAGGAGCAAAAAATGAGTGATTCTCTTATCATCCATGAAAAATTTCATACAAAACAAAAGTTGAAGCAATTGGTTAATATGAGCTAATGGAAGAGAGAGTCTTTATTTGAGTTAAGAATTGGGATGATTTGTGCATTGACTAACTCTTGTACAATACTGTACGTGAGACAAATGCTATTAAAATAGGATGAATATAATGATCGGAAAGAATTTTAATTAATTTAGCTGGAATACGATCATTGTCTGGAGAATTATTAGGAGAAGAGCGTATAGCATCTTATAATTAGAAAAACTAAATGGTTCATTATAGCTGTAAGAGAAATCGTCTGAAAGATCAAAAGAAATAAATTGCTGAGTGGAAGGTTGATTGAAATTGGGTGCCAAAGATAAACTTGTTGGTTCGGATCTGTGATAACCAAATTAGTATTAGTAGGAATGATTTTGTTATAGCTTTAATTATTTTATATACTATTTTACCATCATAGCTAGTAGAGGCACAAATTGTATCCCAATTATTTCTTAAGCTGAGATATTAAATGAAGAAATCTGGTAAAAAATTTTCCCTGTATTAAATCGAAAGGTTACGAGAAAGATGAATGCGTGCTTGATAAAGTAAAAAATAGTTTTATGTTGTAAAAATTTATTGCACTATGCATTCCACCAAAAAAATGTTGGGTAATGAGATATTATGTAGCATTTCTTATTGTTATTTAAAGTATTGGACAGGAAAAACTGGGAATCCGAATATGATATGTAGAATTATAGACCACATTATGGTCTGTCTTCAAGCGTTTTGAGCATGATTTAGTTGAATTGATAATTTTATGTTAGTGATTGTATTGAAAAGATCTTAGTGATTAAATAAAGATAAATTCGGGTATATATTTGTACTGGTGATGGAGAGATCATCTAAGAGATGAAGAAGATGAAACAATATGAATTGGTGGGCTGGTGTTAAGAACGTTTAAATTATTATTGAGTAGCCAATTGATAAATTTTTGAATTATTAGTTGAAGAAGATGAGCTGAGAATGGGATGATGAGAATTAAAGTAACTAAAAATAATGCAATTAGAAGTTAAGATATATTGTATCCAAACAGAAGATAGAAGACTGAAGGGAGATATATAGAAGATTGTGGGATGGCCTGTATTTCATTTTTGAGAGAGGGAGATTTTAAAAGTTCATTGTGTGTTAGGGATTAGATGAGTCACAGCTATTAAAATTTGTTGTCTTTGTGTATTCTTGGGTCGATCCATTCTATAAATTAATTTGCTTGGTAAAGGAAATTTATATTCAAAACTGAAGGATGTTTCTTGTATAACAAAAATTTTGTAAATGGGAAACAGTTTCGACACTGACCGGATTTATCAAAAATTAAAAAGAAATTTTTATAGCGTTACCCCTAATATAACGTGCTCTGGTAAAACTGTTCTCTAAAATAGTGACTAATACTGGTCTGGATAGACTGGACCTAGCTCATTTTCCAAAAATTCTGCACAGTTCTGCAACTGTCAATGTGTTCTCCTCCATTAATTCTTTCCCGAGTTCATTTAGGGAAAGACTAGTAGAGATATACTGAAGTAAAAATCGATTTGTGATTTTTTCCCCGTGTAAATGGATACTGAAATCGGAAAGATCAAAACAGCTTTCATATTTGCCAGTTCTCTGGAACTGTCATAATGCTCGGTGGAAAAGATTTATTTTTCTTGCCCGGTAATTTGCATATAATCAATGCATTTTAGAGAGGTAAACTCTATCTTTGAGTAATTTAGGATGCTCTTTTTTGGAACGTTTCTTTTGAAATCTTCGAGTACTATAATAATAGTTCGTGCCCCATGATTGAATGGGATTTATATATGTTAGGTTTGAGACGAAGATATTCATTAGAACTACATTCCATTAAATTACAGTTCAAGGTAGGACCCGCCATAATAAGCTCTAAATACACAACCATTCAAAATATAGTACCTTCTTGAACTACATGCAACAAAAATATAATTAACAGTTGGTAAGAAATAAAAATAAGGCGTGAAGGAAGAAAAATTTTTTATAAATATGTAAGTGACTTAGTCAAATGAATTACAGTTAAAAAACTGTAATAAATTACAAATATTACCAGAAAAAAAAACCTTAACAAATGGACAAATTGAGATATTATTTAAGCTGGCTTTTAAACTTGCACTTCCCTTAAACACGTATATTTCTAACATTTAAATAAATTTTTTCAAATCAATTATTAGAAATTCAAAATTATCTGAACAGGAAATTTTTTAATAATTTTCAAAATATCAAGAAATTTTTTATTTAAAAATTTAAAAAAAAAAAAAAAAAACACTTGAGGCGCATGAAATTAGAATACGTAAAAAGTATTTGTGGTATATATGTATATATATATATATGTTGAAATAAAATTTAATTTAAAATTTGTGTTTTTGACGTTTAATGCTTAGAAACTGGAGAGAAACGTTCTGAGATTTCAATTTCCGAAAGGAAACGAATTTTACATCTTTGTAAATAATATTAAATATCAAATCAAATTTCGATTGATAGACTCTGCTTTTTTACAAAGTGGATAATTAATATATTTGGTTCACTAACCAAGCCAACCATTCTTAACCAAGCTCGTAGTACTGATTACTTCATTCCTTATGACCGCCCATTCACTAATCGTCAGTTTAAAAAATAAACGAATATATGAAAAGAAAAGTACAGTACGAAAAAAAGCATTCAGAGAAATTTGTTTCTAGAAGAAAATATTTAACAACTGAGAAAAAAACTACGCTTAGCTTTTGCAAAAATATTCTACAGCTTGGCTCTGAATAATGAAAAAAAAACCATATCTTTTCAAATGAGAGTTAGTTTAACAGTTTTTGATCGGATGGAGTGAAAAAGGTGTGGAGAAAACTAAACATGAAAATGCACTCAAAGGATCTTCTGTCAACAATGAAGTAGGCCAGAGATTCTGTATTTGCTTGGGGTTATATGAATACCTTCAGTGTATGAAATTCGGTCATTATTGATGTGATCAGGAATCATAAAAAGATTCATTAATATATTAAAGAATAATTTAGGATCAAATTCTTCTAAAATGCGAATGATTCAAGATTTTTATACATGATAATGATACTAAAAATACAGCATTAAACACCAGGCTTTGGATGTCATATAGCGTACCAAAATTTCTTCAGTTTCCTCCACAGTCACAGGATTGAGCATTCTAACTCAGTTACTTCAAAACCTGTCTAATTCATGCCATGGCGATTTAAAACTATTATAAAGGCCCAAAAATCATCCAGTTAAGGAGTATTAATTGCAAATTATTTGTAATAAAATTTATACGTTATTTTAACTGTGGGAATGATTTTACATTACAATACAAGTAGTTAATTTGATTTCGTTTGTTGCAAATATGCGAAAATTTCCTTTGTTTTAAATAAATAAAATTAAATACCAAATTAATGATCTTACGTACTTTATTTATATTTATTCCAAAATTTTACTTCAAGGATTGAAATTTCAGGCACTTGTCAAGCATAAATAAAGGTCAACGAATACTATCTACACTCACTTTCAATATTATAAACAATATATTAACATAAAAAGCTTATAGTTTAAAACAAACGTGAATGATGAAGAACATAACTCATCATTCTTCAAATATTTAAACATGCTTGAAAAATATTCCAGCCCTTTTCTCTGTCTCTGTCCTTCTGCCATTAAAGTGAAAAATATGTCTTTTTATGAATTACAAAACCATTTATAAATTTCAAAATAATTATGATAAACAAAATAAAGCATGGTTTTCTTATTTGTCTGGTAATAACATTCAAACAGTCACATAACGCTTTGTGAAAGTTTTCCGACTAAACGGCTTTAAAAGTAAAATGGATATAATATATAATATCAATTAATGTTGTTTTGGTAACCCAACCGATGTAGGGTTACCAAAACACTATTAGCATTGATTAGACAATAATAATAATAAGAAGAAGAAGTCTGTGATTTATTAGATGATCGTCTGACGTGGAATTCATATTCATCTGTTTTTTTTAAATGTATTGTCTGATAAATTAAACAAAAATACTTTCTGTTTAATAATTTTACCTTATTCTGGAGGTTTCTGTATAGAATTTGTCTTACAGCCATTTCATCGTGGTTGCAAGTAAATGAACTATTTTAGAAATGAATGGTACTAATTTTTGCTACTTGTTACGACTAGGATAGCTTTATCCCTAGTATAAAGGTAAGTTTTCATATTACTCTAAAATTACTTTTTTTCCTATACTATATTATGCTTTCATTTTAAGAAGCTTGATATTTATCTATTTAATATTCCTTAATGGCGATTATAGATCTTACAAGTACACATATTTCAATTTTATTTATTGTTCTCAACTAATTTGTTATGTTTATTTAAGTGCAAAGTGTTTTAGAATGATGTTCTTCAGAATTTAATTTTGAAAGGCCTATTATTCTGATATTAAAGTGAAGAAATCTAATTTGTAACACATCTATTTATAAATTTAAAAAAAAAAAAATTCAAGCTAGTCAATTTTGTCTTTTAGATGCATTTAGTTTTTATATACTTTCAATCATCGATATATTTTAATCTCCTTCAGTACCGGTAGGAGATTATTTTGAATAATTAGATAATCAATTTAATTTGTAAATTTATTAAAAGCAGTTTGTGGTAGTTGCAGTAAAACGTAGCTCTTATCTGGTGTCGTATATAAATGAAATATTGCCTACGTTTTCCTCATATATCTCACGCATAAATTTAGTAATGATACAAATTTCAATCTGGAAAATTTATGTTGGATTTTTTATTATTATAAATAAGTACCTCAAATTCCAGTTTAAAAATATCTGTTATACGTGTTGTTGTTTATTTTAAATAAGAGATCTTTCAAACTTATATTCTATAATTTCATTGATTTCACAATTTGTATACAGTGAGCATAGAAAGTATTCGTATAGTATTCTAAATTTAATCTAAATTAAATTTAAAATCTAATTTAAAATGAAAAACCTTTTTATTATTTAATAAAATAATTTCGTGAAAAAAATTATAAAAAGTTTCAAAAACTATTTGAATTCAAAATTTAAAAAAATATCTTTAAATTTATATTTTAAAAGTAAAAAAAAATCTTAGGACAAATGGAATTTGTAAGCTTAAAAAATATTCGTCAACGGGACAGCTAAAAGTTTATTGATTTGATTTAAAATCGTTTTAATAATGAAAATGTACAAATTGCTTTAGAATGTTTATATCAATATATATACTAAAATAAGAAACGAAATTTTCAAATTTTTGTGTTTAAAGTATAATGCTTAGAAATGGAAATTTACAAATTCTTAAAGAAAGTAAAACATTAAATGAAATTTCAGTTTTTATTGGTAGATTTTGTTCTGCCAAACAGTAATTAATTAAAATATTTAGATTTTTTTTTCAAACTTATTTAATCAAAAGCACAATATTTAATGATCTTATTCCTTGTGATTCGTCAATTGAAAACAAAAATCGAGGATACGTTTTTCTAAAAACATTTAAATATGCGTTTAAACATTGTAATAAACGTATGGAGTTGCATGCATATAGACGTTCGTTTCTATGGCCGAATTGCTAAAAAAAAAAAAAAAAAACATTTTCGTGACCGAGAAGAATTGTAAACTACACTTAGGATTTTTCAAATTAAAAAAATCTAGCATGTTTCTCAACTTTGGAAAAAAAAATTATCTTCTCTAATGAGAATTAATTCAAAATTTTAACTGATAAATAGAGAAAGGTGCATATAAAACTAAATCCAATGCATCCAAATAATCATCTTCCAACTATGAAGTATGGCAGATGTTATGTACTTGTTTGGGGTTGTATGAGTGCGTTTGCTGTAGGAAATGTGTGCTTTTTGTAGATCAGATTATAAATTATATGTATATTGATAAATTAAAAAATAGTTTATATTTAGAACTGTATTTGTTCGTGATTAAATTTTTAAACACCATGGTGAAAGTAAATATGCAGCTTTAAACAGTAAGCTATGGATGTTCTAAAGCATGCCCTACTTTTCTCAATTCCCTCCTCATTTTACCCATATCAGCCCATGAAGATTTGTGAAATATTTTGGATAATAAGGTAAGATTAAGATATTCTAGAAAAGGTGATCTAAAAAGTTTCATGATCAATGTAATTCTATTTTGAATTAAATTACTTCAAACCTGGTATAATTAATGCCACGAAATTGACTCCAAGCTATTATAAAACTAATAGATTTCCAATTATTAATTGTAAATTGTTTTTAACAAAATTTTTAAACTAATATTTTAAATGTAAATTTAATCGTACACTGTTAGATAAGTAACTAATTTGATTTTTTGTTCCAAATATGTGACTTATTCTTTTATTTTAATTAAAATAAAATTTAAAATAGCAAATAATTGTTTGTATGCAATTTAGATAGTTTTGTTTTGAAATTTCTTCAAGAATTGAAATTTCAGATGCTTTTTAGATGCAAATAAATGTGTATAAATGATTTTTATTCTCAATCTATATATACTGTATAAGATATTTCAATTCCTTAAAAATTAAAAATATTTACAAATTTTTAAGAATACAATGCCAATAATTTCAACCAAATTTCTGTTTCTTTTACCAGATCCTCCATTTTATCAATTAAGGAAACTATTAAAAATATAAAATGGCTTTGCTGCCAGCTGAAATTTCGCTTATAAAGAAAAATCGCATTGAATTAATTAAATTTAGTTTTGACGTTTAATGATCAATATATGTTTATCGCAATCCAAGAAAAATAAAATATCAAATCAGTATTAATATACTAAATAATAAGTATAAAAAAAATATCAAACCACTATTATATTATTTATTTTATTAATTATAATATTCCTTTAAATGCAGCGTAATTATTTATAAAAAGTTCAATTTCAGGGTTTTGAAAGAAATTGTAAAAAAAACGATATATAGATATTTTTTTAATTGTTATAAGAATTTTCGGCAAAAAAATGTGAAATTAAATTTAAAATTTTATTAAAATTTTTTGTCTTCGTTCTTTAAATTCAGATAAATATTTAAGTAATTGTAACCATTTTTATTAGGGGACTTATTTATTTTTACTGATTAATAATTTGTGTGCATTTGCGGAGAATTTTCGTAAATAATTTCTATTCCTTGTATCTGAAAGCAAAGTTGACTGCCCATGTGTTCGCTTTCGTTCTGGTTCCCATTTCCTAATCCTGTTATTAACAGGCAATTATTATAAATCTTTGTTCTAAAGATAATTAGATAGAAATGACCTCTGTAACCTCATTTGATATCCTCACCAAAATGCACGCACAAAATTGAACCCTGGAGGGCAAATAGGCCGTTGATTCTTGTTCTAATGTAATGAACCGCAAGAAACACGATGCAATGGAATGCAGTTTCACGATATTTGAACATGAAATTCCCAATTTTGAAAAGAGAGTTTTGGGATTAAACTATACTTATTTTTTAATACAATTTAAAAAATAAAATGTTCTCACTTTCGTATAAAATAAATCAATAACTGTAATGTGAATGCTATATCATATTATAAGAAAGTGGAATATATACTCGATGTTGTAATTCGAACAAAAAATAGTAGGATAACCCATTAATCTTTACAGTTTGATATTTTCAATTTACCCGCATAATTTAAATAAAAGAATTTTTATCAACGATCTTCAAAACGAAAGAAACATGTTAAAATTAGTGGAAACAAATATATTCTTTCAATTTGTTTTTTAAGTGCATATTAATGCACTTCATAATCATTAATTTTATTAATATGTGTAGATGGAGTTTGTAGAGAGCTCATGAACTCTCGCAAGACGAACAAGATTCAAATTAACAAAATTTAGCAAACACAAAAAACGAAAAGTGAAAAATAATAACTTAATTTAATTACAAGATGGGGGAGTTACAGAAATAAAATTTAAATTCTATGAAAACAAAACATTTTATCAAATAAAAATTCGCCAATAAAACCAGATTCTACATGATCGTTTAATGTTTTCTTAGGGAAGGGGAGGTGCAGAATTCAATTTCCTGAATTGCAGTGTTATCATGAATTTCAAGATTATTAAAAATTTAACAGAAATGTTTTTAATGAAAGTTTTAAGAGCCATAACCGGACACGAGTAAGTGATTATAGGTCTTAAAATGGCTGTTTACATGAGGATTTTATTTCCCTGTTAATCGCGTTGTTTTTATTGATTAGTGGAAAAAAGAGCTCTTGTACAGTTATTTTTTAACAGTTAACAGTACATTTTTTATTGATATATTGTTTTAATCCAAGGAATGATATTATCACTAATTTTAATTTTTGGTGAGTTCATTTAGAAAAGGAAACTGGCTGAGTTTTGTCTACATTTATGACCCTTTTCCATTTGGCGAATCAGTTATTTTTTTACTTAGAATTGTTTATTAATTGCAATAACAATAAAATTTCGATTTTTGTTCTTGCATATAATCGCAATGACCTCTGCATACGTAGTTATAATTTTAGGGTGAATTGATATAGCCAAAATAAAAATTGAAAAAAGTAAACGAGAAATTTTATTATCTTGTGGTGTACCCGCAGCGATGTTTTTAACAATGTAAAGAGTTTTATTGATCTGAACAGCAAAATGACGATCTTTAAGGTAAAACTGGATAAATTTAATTGTGGGAGGCATTTTTAGAATTATAACTTTAAAACTAACAAAGTTTATGCAGACAAAATCGAAAACCATTTGAATATTCAGAAAAACAGCACCTGTATATTCACGTTTATGAAATACGTTTAAAATGAATCTGTAGTGCCGAGCCATTGGTGGATGATTGATTGATTTTGTCTAAATCCAAATTGTTCCATAAATATCATTATTTTCTTATAATGGTATTTAGTATATCTTGTTTATTTCACATTGTTGATAAAATATTACTGCTATTCAATTTTTAAATCTCACTTTATAGTACGTTATCCATTTTTTTATGTAAACAATATATATGAACTTGGGTTTAATTTTTGAAAAATATTTGTTGCGTAGTTTTTCTTCCTATTGCTATTTTTCTCAGATCATGAATAACCTACTGTAAACAATGGAATTTAAGTTTTTAATTCAATTTAAGAAACTGAAGAATAAAATTTAAGTAAATGACGTATAAATAGCATTTTACTGTTAAATGTGTAAGCCTTATACTTAAAAAGTATATCAGGAAAAAAATGAAGGAATTTCAAATCATATCTCTTTTCATTTTTAAGTATGTTTTTTATTATATTGATAGTAGATTTAAGGGTTTATTAGCAAATTGAAAAATTCCGTTTTCATTAAGAAGGCTAATCATAGAATACATTTATTCTTTCTTCATTTCTTTCTACTACAACGGGAAAAAAAAAGATATTCCTAATAGATTTGAATAAATATGGTGTATAATATCTTTTTCAAATGTTTAATTAAAATTTTTTTATAGAATTTAATGGCCAATATTACAATCAAAAACCCTGACCCTAGTTAACTGATTAGATATGTGACAATCCAACAAAGTAAATGACGAAAAGATAACGTATAATTTAGGAGAGATTGAGTAGTTGACGGAAGAACATTGGGAACAAAGTTATTAACGTGGAATTGGCGTGACTCCCCAAGTACTTCAGAATCTCTCGGTGACCACTACTTACAGGCTTACTAACATAGAATTAACTGCTTTTTTTTTTATCCTGGTTGGGGTTTTTCCTCTAAATCTTACTAATGAGTTGGTTTATCTGTGGTTTTCATTCACAACTTTTTTTCTATCTCGCATTGAATGGCTTAATTGCTTAAAGCAAGGAAAATAAAACACGAAAAACAAGTTTTCCGTAAAGGAATAGAAAGTTATGTTTAAAAGAATCATTATAAAATTTTTATTTTTTTAAATTTTACAGATTCTGCAAAGTAACATGAAACATAATAGTGATGTTCTATAATTTCTAAATGGATTTCAAATTATGTTTGGAAAGGATTCGGAAAATTATTTTCTTGATTAATATCAGACAAATTTAATTAAATGTTAACGATAAAATCTTATCATAAGGATCTTCTGAGTTTTGAAATTTAAATAATCAATTTTTCATAGATATGAATCTTATTTAATTACAGTTTTTTAACAAATCTTTATTGTTACGTGACCTTTCTTAGTTAAAATGTCTTTTATTGCAGATTGGAAATAATATAGTTATAAGAAACAGGTTCTAACTGAAGAAACTAAATGAAGAAATAATAGTTTTTTTTTTTACTTTTGACATATTGATACAAAAAAGGTTTCTTTAAAATATAAATTTAACTAATATTTGAAGAAAAGTCCAAATCCAAATTTGTGATTAAAAAATTAATTAAAAATTCATTTTTAGTTTTTAATAAAATAGTAGTATCTTTACGAAAAGAAAAGGAGTCAGAAATCAGGAAAATTGCTGTTATATGGTCAAAAATAATAAATTTTCAATAAATTTATATAGTAATGCTACATGAAAATATAATGCGCAAAATAGAAAAGCTGTTTTCATTTAAATCATTATACACTTTGTTGAAACCAGCTTTAAAAGCCTCTGCAGGTTAGTTAGAATCTATGTTGTGAAATTTCGAGATAGAAATATTTTATACGGGAAAGTATTTAACAATATTTATCTGAAAAACTACGATGGCAAACTATTGAGCAAAAATAAGCGGACCAGAGTTAATCTTAGATGATTGAAAATAGTTGATGGTTCTGATCTCTTCTGTAATTCATAGACTATGCAATGCAATTTTAAGAATAGATGAAACAACCGAGAAAGATCTAAAGTTTCAAAGGCCACAGAGGAGCGCCATTTGCAGATAACTGTGATGAGACACAGAATAATAACATCAACTCTACTCAGATCTTTTTTTATAGCAGCCTCTCGGAAGCTGGTATCCAGACCAAAAGAGCTCAGGAAACTTTACTAAGGAAAGTTATATTAAAGACGTCCAGAATTTATATATTTCTTACACCATGCTATCGAAATATAAGTTACGTATTATAGGTTATCGAAATATAGTTTTAATAGGTTACGCACAATTAGAGTGCAAGTTAATGGTAGCCTGTACTGCTTACTGATAAGTCCAAAATTTGCTGATGAATAATGTTTATTAGACTGGAGCCGGAAATTACTAAGTCATATCCATTAAAAAGTTAGATTTGATGAGTCCAATGTATGCAATTGCTGGTATTTCTTTAGATAGCCGCACTGGCCTGTTTATTACACCCAAGAGACAATCGTTACTGCCCAGTTATATATAGACGACATTCTTGATCCAACTGTTTAATCTTACGCATCCGCAGTTCTTTGTGTTCATCTTACAAGACGATAATGTTAGATCACATATAGCTTGCTTGATGAAGAATTACCTTCATGAGGAGTATGTTGCCTGTATGGGTCTATAATCACACTCTCTAGAGATTTAAACAGGGTTTAGATGTTTCGGTTGCTATAGGAACACATATTACTAACCATACACCTAACCCAACTTTTACCTATTGCCTTGATACAGCAATGAGCTTTGTTGTCAACTGAGTTAATATGCACTAATCTTTGAGAATGGAACATCGCTGTCGTGCCTCTATAACTGTTAGAAGTGATTGCATTGTATATTGAAGCAGATTACACATTGAAATTAGACACTAGATTTTTGGTATGATTGCATTTTGTGTAATTGCAAGACAGAAAATAACCCTAATTTCTGTCTTTCGCGACAAATTTATGAAGCGCATACATACGCTATTATAAAGCGCATTAAATTAAAATGAATGAAGTATCACATTTTTCCTCATTAATCCTTTAAATTTCGGAACTTAGTGTACAAAGAGTAATCTAAATATTAGTGCCCTGAAAAAGTTTACCACGTATTTTCAAACTGTACTGTTATAAAATAATATAATGAATTTTGTAGCTTACTCTTTTATAATGAAATATATATTTTAAATTAGCATATGTGCCCCAAACAAATCTATGGAATCGACCTTTTAAATGAACAAAATAGCTTTTCCAATAATTTTATACAACATATTAATTCTTTATTATTTTATTTAAGTTTTTATTAATAATGTTTAATTAAATAATAAATTATAACAATAATGTTTAATTAATATAATAATGTTAAATTTTGTAAGAAATTCATATAATTAGGAAAAATTTGATCATTAACAACTTCTTACAAACTGAATACAGCAATATTCTTCTTTATATTCATGGTTCATACTTCATGAACACATTACATAGAAACTTTATATGTTCAAAAATATAGGGCCACATGGCTAGGCGCAAACACAAGAATGGCATAGAAGATAAAAATTTTTTTTTGCTTTTTTCATATTTACTCTTTCTCATAAAAATTAAATCAATCTTACAAAAATTAAACATCGATACATCATTGCAAACATATTCTTAGACGTCGAACGTTTCCCACATGATTGCAGCCCAAAATAGCAATAATAGAAACCTAAACAAACTGCAAACTCAACTGGAGTCTTTTAAAGAGTGCTTTCAGATTTTGTCATCCTATTTAGCATGCATAAGTAAACACTTAGGGGACTAAATAGAGTGATCCTAGTGGCCTACTAATTAGTACATCAAATATTTGTTCAGGAAATTTGTTTTTTAGTTCTTAGCCAAGTAATGTTCCATTAATGCAGAACATGAAACTGTCTCGATATTCTTCTGAACTATATTTCGATGGTGAGGGAAATATGAAGAAATTCCGGTAAAAAATTTTTACGAAAGAAAGGAAATAATTAATATTAATTAATAGAATCTGTACAAATGCAAAAAAATTCCAGTCTGTTAAAATATTTGTAAAAGCGTTGTGTATAAAAAATATTTAATAGATATGAGTAATTTATGTGATCTATTTTCATTATTTTTAATTTTTTTTATGTAATTGTGATTCTATTTAAGTCTAAATTTATCAATATGACAGTGAATTCCCATACGGTGATTTTTTTAACATGCTTTATATTTTTTAAGCTTCGATCATGAATTAAGGGTCACTCTGCATGTGGGAATTCTTAACTATCAGTTTTTTTAGTGGTTATTTTGTCACAAAAAAAAAAAAAAAAAAAGCTAGAAGTCAGTTAAATCAAGCATTTATTTTTTATTTCGAAAGCTTATTTTGTCATATTACTTATAAAATATATTTGACAGATTCAATGCACATATAATACTATAATTATTTATTTATTGCCTTGCAATTTGGTTAACGTTAAATATTACTGGGTATCTATATTTGTTTTTACAGGATTTGTTTACTTGATTGAGGATTGACTGGGAACTGTTTTGTCCCAATTTTTAAATAAATAAAAATTTATTTTTATTTATTCTAATGTATTTTGAATTATATATCAATCATTATTGTGTATCTTTTAATTCTTATAATGCATAAATCTTACCGCGTTAAAACATGAATTCTCGTGAACCATCCATAATGTGTCAGAATTTTTTTTTTCTAAATAACATAGCACAAGTTATTTTTAAATTCTGCTTATAACAAATTATTTTTCTGAAATCAAATGTGCATTACAAGCAATGTATAAAAAACATTTTATTTTGCAATCCTCCAAAGTTTGAAAGAATTGATACAAAAATTACATTTTCTATACAGTATTTATTCTCCAAAATTATATACTAAATTTTATAAACTTATATGTTTACTTGCATTCTTTCTTCCTAGGCATCTACAAAAAACAAAATTACTAAGCACAAAGAACCATCCTTCTTTGATCCAAACAAAAACGTAATCAGGAAAAAATATTCTCGCAATCAAAACTTCCTTTTTCTTTTCATAAAGGAAAAAAAAAAGACTCTTTACTAGTAATCATACACTTTCGCATTTCATACTTTCACTTTTAAAATAAACTATGAAAGAAAAACATGATTTATCTCTCTATCTCTTTAAATTTTAGAAAAATACAACAAACAAAACAAAAAACGCTGGTTCCTTTTTTCTTCAGACAGCATTTCCGCTAGCGTAGGAAGTAGAAGTGTATTCCAAATTACTAGTTCCGAAGAAGGACGCTCGTGGGGTCAGACAGAAAGGTCAGTCTTCCTGTATGGTCCGAGAAAGAGGTCAGCATCTGTGTTGTTTGTTACGCTGGGCATCGTAGCGTTTATCGAGAAAGAGATGAGCATGAAATAAGTGCACGTATTTTTAGTCGGATAAGTACCACTTTTGTCTGATGCTCAATAGTTTGATTCTTTTTTCTTTCTCGGACACACCTACGACGACTTTCCTTGTGTCCGCTCTTTAGATTGATTTAAAAGAGGATTGGGAATTTGTGTGCTAGTGAGGAAGTATAGCGGCGAAACTCTCGTGATTAAAGCCACTTCAATTTATTTTTTAGGGCGTGCTGTTGAAGGTGTGGTGGTAGCTTTTAACCACCTTTTTTAAAAGAGAATACAACTAGACGAGAAAACTTTATTTGTTGTTGGAGCTCAGAAAATTGAATATTTAAAAATACGAAAATAAGGTGTTAAAATTAATAATAATTTTTTGAAGTAGATTGCGCGATAGGACTTATAGTATAATACAAATAATCATGTGGATGTTTTTTAAATTATTGTCTCGGTAAAAGATAAATGGATAACTTTGACTTTGATCTAACTTTTGTTCTCTCCAATTTTTTTAAAGTGCTGAATGATGAATTACTAATACTTTTTGTAAATTAGTTCCAACTTAATTTAATTTTCAAAGTAAAAAAAAAAAAATTATAACTATCACTTTTAAATTTATTATCGAATAATATAACAATGAAATTATTTATACTAATTTTAAATTTTTATCAAACTAAAGAAAATTGTATAATTTTGTATTTAGTCAGTTACTACACTACGTAAAAAAAAATTATGGGACTTATTATTTTGTAACAATAAGGTTTTTATTTTTCTAAAATATTTTATTATAAACATTTATAAATATTTTATGCAAATAAATAAACAGAATTATGATATTTTAAAATATTAATGGTTCAAAAAAAATAATCATTCTCTCTTTTGAAACTTTGCGAAATAATTTAAAGGAAATTATAATGAATGTATAGTGATTTTAATACGGAATTCCCAATTTATAATTAAATAATTTGTTTGGAAGTGAATTTTATAGAGATTGAACTTTGTTTGAAAAAATTGTCCCACGAGTCATTCAATGCTTTCGAAGCTGAGTAAAGCGAATCAAATTGCCTTACATCAGCATAAACTCGACGAACTAGCATTGCCCAGATGTTTTCCACTATATTAAGGTCATGGACTTTTGGCTGGCCATGGTAAAACATCCAATTATTTGTTGGAACCAATTTTTTACTCCAGTCGCGGTGTGAATGGAAGCTCCTTTAATGCTGAAACTTCCACCTTCACCCCCAAGTCAGAAAAAAGGAAGAAGCTCGAACTCAGCACTTGAATGTAGTCTGTATGTTTTTGACCATTTAAGAAAACCAGACTTGTCCTTCCTCCGTATCCAACAGCCAACCAAACCATTAAAGTTCTCTCCTCCCATTTCTCGTGTTGAATAGTATTCGTCTTCATTCCCCAGACAATGCCAGTAGTGCTGATATTCTTCTGACCGTCTAAGTTAAATTTCTTTTCATCGGAAAATATCACAGAAGTCCATTCTGTAGTCCAGGACATGTGCTCGCAGCCCGCACTAAACGGTTATCAATGTGAGCTTGTGGCCACTTAGGATGATGTTTCCGTTTTTTGAAAATGAATTTTTTAGATCTTTTAATATAGTTGTAAACTTCTTTGTTTCGTCACATGTTTACGTCCTGCTTGATTTCTTGCCTTTGAAACATCCTTTGTTCTTCTTAAGCACACGAACAAGTTTTCGTTCATCGGGTGGTGTTAACTTTTTCGGTCTACCAGTCTTCTTTTTCTTTCCATTTTTATAAGGATTTCTGATAAAGTTTGAAACTGTATTGGGGCTCACCTGCAACAATCGAGCAAACTCTCTGACACCTTTACCATCATTTTGATATGCGGAAATTTGGCCTTTTTGAAAATCGTTCAAAGGTATTCCTTTAGGCATTTCTGAGAACGGAGAAACAGCGTAACTTTTAAACAAATTAGATTTTTTTGACCGAAAAGGATAAAACAAAGTACAAAATCCCCATTTAACTAAAGAACAACTCACTAAATTAAATATATTAGCAAGTGTCCTTCTACTTTTTTTACGCACCGGAAATTATATATACTAATTTTATTATTAATATTAGTAGTAGATGTTTAATTTTTGCCTAAAATGAAAAAAAGGGTCATTAAACTAAATCTGCATAAATATCTGGTAGTTAGGAGAAAATAAGAAATATTAATTGGCTAAAAAACACTGTCCTTCTATTTTTTTTACGCAGTGTATATGAATTGTGGTATCTTATTATATCAATAATGTTCTCTTATATCAATTATGTTATCTATATATATCAGTTATATTATATTATGCAATATAAATAAACACTGGATGCTATTTTAAATGTAGTTCAAAAGCTTAATCAATCATAAGTAATTGGCTGACACATTGGCGAATTATAATTTAAATAAATTTTAATGAATGTATAATTTTAATAATTAATTTAAATTAAATAATTTAAATGGCGAATGTATAATTTAATTTAATTAAATAATTCTTACATAAATATATTGGCGACTTAAAATGATAAAGAGATAATTATATTTATTTACGGTTCATATAATGACATATATATATATATACACATGCGTAACTCTTTAAAGATAAAAATGGTCTGGATAAGTTTAATAAAATGATAGTTCTTTAATGGAAAAACACCTTCAAGTCATTAAAAAAATGTGTTATTTCACCTCTCGAAAATGCATTTAATTACATGGAAATTTAAAATAATAATAATAATTTAGCGAATAAAATTTAAAAAAAGCTTTTAGTTATATTAACTGTATAGTTTTTAAAAATAGTCTTCATATGTAGTCTTCTCTTGCATATTAAAAATCGATCGAATGTTAATACGGTTATGTATGTATTAATTTTCATAAATTTTAATTTATTTTGAAGTTCGGCGGTCTTTCTTTTATTAAATTACAAAAAGTGCGACTTTCAATTTAAGATAATAAAGGAAAACGATTTGTAATGCATGAATCTCTTATATATTTTCCCATTTTAGCGATCAAAAGATTCTAATCTATCTAATCTGTGTATCTACATCAAAATTAAAAAAAAAAATCACTATATTTCGTACACTAACTTTCATAAATCACACTGGTCATTTGCATATCATAACATTCGTAATTAACGAGCCTTCATGTAATTGAATAAAATTGTTGAAAACATAAAAATTCAATTTATTTAAATTAAAATAAAGCTTTTTCCTGACTTAAAATGCCGAAATCTACCGATTCAACTCACTCCGGAAGATTAACGCGTCGTCAACAAGCGAGTTGCCACACTCTCATGTTTACAGCAAATCACAAGAAATGTAGAACAAGAAAAAAACTCTTTCCATCTCCCACACCTGCCACTAATCTCTAATGGACGATGATATAACGTCTTTTGCGAACTTTCACTCCAGTCGATGTCAGGAGGTCGCATCCTCATAATCGAAGCCAACTCTTCTTCTTCTTCAGACTCTTCTTTTTCAGTCAGGAAACCTCAACTCTTCACTTCCTATCGAATTTGATTTACATTTTTACCTCTCACTCCCTTAGGGATCTTCTTTAGATCTGGGTTGTTGTTGCCTCTGCTTATGGAGATGTAGGTTGTGGTCAAGAAAGATTCGGAGAAACGTCTAGATGTTGGTAATTCCAGACATGTGCAGCCATTTTTTTTTTTATTATTATTTTTGGCGAATAGACAGTTGGTCTTCTTGTTTTATTGATGGCTTGATTCTATCAGTTCAAGTGAAAGTTTAAAGAGTTGCGGCTAAAGATTACTTGCTGGTTACTTGATATCTGATATGTAACCAGTCCTGTTTTGTGTCTGACAGACCAATCTTTTTAACATTCATAATACAGACAGGTGTGGCTTTACAACTGAAGAGGACTTCTTTATTTTTATTGAATAACCAGTATGGTCAGATAGAATACAGATGCATTTGTTTAGATATTATATGTACCTTGTTTTTAAAAACAAGATTTTCAAAATTTCCAAATAAATCCTTTTGTAGACCTTTTTTATATAATAATTTTATTGGAAAAAGAAAATTTTAAAATTTTGACGAACAAAACCATAAATTTTACAACAAAATATCTTATTCAACTAAAAGGATCGTAAAATGTTGATATTATAAGTTTATGTTTTGTATTATAGGCAGGCTTACTCATTATTCTATCAGTTTTGTCATTTTCTATATTTTAGATGTTTTAAATGCATACATTAATATACATTTGTATTATGGTTATCTAATAAAAATGAAGAAGTCATCTTCAGATGTAAAACCACAACTGACTATATTATGATTGATAATATAACGCCTAGTTTAATTTAGATAAATTTACGTCATAAAAAAAATTATTCAAAAAAGTTTATTTTCTATCTCGGTGGATAAAAAAATAACGAGTAAAAAAAAAGTGTATTTCTATAGTGCAGTTCATAAATGCAACATAATTATGTCTTGGTGTAAAATTATAATTCATATTCTTTAAGGAAACTTTCTAAAATTATTTCAGTGCACTAAGATTAAAAAAAAATATATGAATATATGATATTATACAATATATATAATATATAATGAAATATATGATATTATACAATATATATAATATATAATGAAATATATGATATTATACATAACGATAAAATATTATAATATATTGTACGTGTACAATATGTAAATACTGAAGAGTTAAATCAATATAAATCAAATTTTAATTGTTTATCAATTTTATAATATTGATTTAAAAATAAAATATCATTACTTATAATCAAATTAATTTTAAAAAACAATTTACTAATTTTTTACTTCACCCTTCTTCATGATATGTTATTTTAATATAAAGCGTTAAAATCAAAATCATTCGTATCACGTATTTTTAAATCATAACAAATTTTTATAAAACAAAATATTATGAGAATAAAAAAAAACAAATATTTTTAATTAGAAAATTGTTTTAATATCATTAAAGAATTATTAATATTTCCTTTTTATTTATGAAAGTTACATGATACTTTTTTTTTTTTTTTCCCCATCCACGTTAATACTTTTTGTTACATAACGAATGAGAAATTAAATCTTCTTTTAGAGGCTTTCTGTAAACAACAAAACCTACTTTGAATTCCCATAATGGCATACACTCACATAATAATATCCTGTTTTCGACTCACTGACTTCCTCATTTTCAAAAAAAACTAATTAATACAGTAAAGCAAAAAAAACCTAACAAAGAAGTTACAAAAGACGCTGCCTTTTAGTGACATTCAGGGCTGTAACCCCCTGGGCAGATGATACTTTTCAATGAATACGAAGCAGGAACTTTTCAACTTAGGGCAAAAAGGCCGTCAAAGAAAATTGGTCAATGTGTTACTGCTGTTCGATTGAATGTTCGTTACTGATGGCATATTAATTAACAGTAATGGTATACAGTAGCAGAGGCGTGTTGTTGAGAAATTGTTTTTATTGTTCCCTTGACTTAATCTAAATGGAACAAAAGTTGATTTTTTTTTCTAAGTATGATCAAGATGAAATTAGCCATAATTACAGGTCTTCTATCTTAGTGTAATATGTGTGTTAATGTTAGTGACAAGTTTATGGACGATCTTAATAATACCGATAGATGAATTCCCTTCATTTTATTGCACTACCATTCTTGGAAAAAAAGTGTCTGTTGAAGAATTTATTCACTCTTTGTTTATACTTTTGCAACATGGCCTTTAGAGCTAAATAGGTTAAACATTAATTTAATATTTTTTTTGGTTGTAGCATATTGAAATGAATCTGAAATATAAATTTTATGTGTAAGACTTGATTCAGATACCATTTGCAGAAATCTGGCTCATGCCCGATTTGTATCCCAGTGATAAAGCAGTAAGTATACCAAAAAGATGCTTTGCATTCACTGATGGCTCGAATTTCCATCCCTGCTTTAATAATCAAAGGGACACATGTTGACGACTTGAAACATTCTAATCTACAGTCAGTCTGAGTAGTGGAAGTTTTTCACACGAGTCTATTCACACGACATGCAAATAAAGGACGCTCATTACTGGATTCCTTTGGAAGACAACAAAAGTTAAAGTCTTTCATGGATTGTTCGTAGTGATTTGTGGTGAACACGAATTCCGTGATGTAAAATTAAAAGCCTATCCCACGCTGAGAAACTTTTGAATATGATTTAATTTGCAAATATATAAATACTATTAAAATAAATCAAATTCTTTTGTTAAAATTTTACTTCCGAACATTCCAGAAATATTTTTAAAAAAATGTTTAGAATAATTATTTTCTTATTTTTTCTCCTTTAAATTCTTGTCATGTAAATTGTAACAATCGGTTAACATAAATTAATTATTGTTTAAATTTGACAATTGTAGTAATGTTTAAAAAAAGCCTTCATTTCAAAAAGAAAAATACGTAATTAACTGCAAATTCAATTTTTAAAATGATAAATGTTATATTTATTTAAATTTACTTAAATTGTTTACTGTTGAAATAAATAATATATCATAAAGAAATAATATATTATTTAAAAGAAATGATATATGAAAGTAATATTAAATTATATTTTTGGTTTATGTATGAATTAGTGTATTAAGTTAAGATATACAAAACTTTTACAAAATATATAAACAAATTTAACATTAAAAATAAAAGTTTTTCAAAATGTCACAAAGAAGAATAATTATTTAATTAATAAATATATTTATGCCTATTTAAACCTTTTCTTCTAAATTATTAAAATTGTACTAATGTTACATCAAATTTAAATTATAGTTTTAAATTAAATTACAGTTCACCTATAAGAATTTAATTTTGAAACAATCTACAACAATTTAGGCCATCCATGAAATTACATCCTTACTTATATCTTGTTGATTTTAATTAGAGTTCATCCAAGAATATAATTATATACTTCGTAAACTTACCTCCTTGTTTGAAATAATTATTCTGCTATTAAATGCTTAAAAGTTAGCCATTGTTTATTAGACAGTTATTACACATGCGAAGACATTTATGAATGGTAATTTTGTTAAATTTAATAATTTTCATTTGCTGATTGATACATGTTTTATGGATAGGGATTCTCATTAACATTAATTTAAAGAGTTAAGACTTTGATCAAATAATAAAAGAAAATTTTTCAAAGTAGATGAATGGAAATTCTACTGAATTTGATTCTTCTGCCAATATTATTGTCTTAAAGAATGTAATTTATCTTTCCAAAATCAAATATAAATATATTAAAGAAACCATGTATCGATTTTTCTTTTTGAAATTACCATCTTCTTTATGAAATTACCTAAGAGTTCTGAAACTACTTCTCAGCTTTTCTATTGCAAAGTAATTCAATTACAACCTTCTTAAAATACTTTCATGCAGATTTTTCAGCTTCATTCAAACTTTCCTCTAAGTCATGGTTTTTCATAAGTTCCCTTGATGGGCTTATAAATATGCATTCTTTTATTTTAGCCTCACTCCTTCTAAGGAATTTGTTCTTTAAATTCAGAACTCCTGGACCACTTTCATTCATTGCATTAACAAAAATTTTCTTTAATCCAAGTTGGATGGGCAAGAGAGGAAGACATACGTGTTCGGGATTTACAAAAGAATATACCTTTTTTGTTGTTGTTGTTTTTTGTTTAGGTATCAGATTTCTTTTAGGCAGTATCTTCTTGACAAAATGATTTTTGCGATCTTTCCTATCACATTTGCATAGAAAACAACAAAATTTAATACATCCTTGTTGGAAACCTAACAAAAGAATGCTGTTGAAATTGTATCTTCATGTCATATATCTCTTTCATATGGGTTGCATAAGGCAAAAGTATCGGAGATTTCTCATTCTCAATACGAAGATGCATGGATCTTAAATTGAGTTTATAGGAATCTATAAATAACCTTCATTCCTTACGATTATGGCAGTCTTCTAACTCACTCAGTAATAAATCAACATCAGTACAATACTCTAAATTGTCTTCTGAGAAGAATAAGCTTTAAAAGCGTTGTTCCTGTCGAGGATAAGAAAAATTGTAGTTCCCTTCTCAAGGAAATTTCAACTCTTTAATCTGGACGCCAATAATTCTGCCTGATTCTTTGACAAGATTAGATCAACGAGTTCAAAATGACTGATTCTATGAGATTCTGTAGAAGTTCACCCAAAGTGTGGGTTTTCTATGTCGTCATTTTCTGGACCCATTTGTAAATCCTTATTGCCAGAGTTTTCTGAATGTAAACTCCAATTTTTAAGTGGCGCTGGTATTGGAAACTCTCTTCTGGGAGGAAAAGGCTTAATAGCTGAAGAGACCTTAGATATTTAATGGTCTTCTTGGTCTTGCTTGTTTTTCCCGCAACTTTTTTAATGCAGAAGAGTCAGTGGAGGGATTCTTTAGTTTCCTTCGTACCATGGGAATTGCAAATGTCCTATATCTAAACTTTACGTTTATTTAACCCCTAAGAAGAACCCTTACAAATATGAGGGAAGATTTGTCCAGATCATCTATTTGAAACCCGAAATAAAGTTCATATATATAATATACACATAGAACACATACATACATACATATCACATACATAATAGAAATAGAGAACATATCACATACATAATAGAAATCACACACAGATAACAGAAATTGTTAGATGATTTGAGATATTTTAAAGAATATGTTCGTACAAAAAATAAACACTTGAATATGAAGTAAAGACGGGAAATTGGCTTATAAATTAATATAAACACCTTTCTAACTTGACAGGAAGGTCTAATTTAAACGAAAGTGAATCGTAAACGATGCGCTCATATTATCAAGTTGATTAGACATGTTTTAAAATTTCGAGCATGTATTTTGCATCTTTATTGGAATATATATTGTTATACATTATTGGTGACCCCCGATTTTAAAAGAACAGCAAGCAAATAATGTTACATCAAACAAGAAATCTTCTTATATATATATATATATATATATTATATATATATTAATATATATATATATATAAAATTACAAAACACTGAATCCAGTGGGCAATTTTTGTATTTATATTCGGCTTTAGTGCGTAGCAAAGGGCATAGCACTCACAATTAGCATAACATAATAAGCACTCACAATTAGCCAATAACAAAATTTTTGTCGACCAATGAAATCAGTAGCCTTTGAACAGTGTAACGTTATAATTTAGACGATGATCATTCATTTCTACGTACAAACATGAAAAGAAATAACATAATTATAAATTATTCTTTTACTTGCAAAATAAACTAAAATTGTGTTTTGAAAGTAATTATAAATGAAAAGAAAATCCGATTTGATTTACTGTACAAAAAATAATGAAAATAAAAAAAAAGCATATTAATTAAAAATTTCCAAAGTAAGTCATAAATAAATTGTCAAACTATAAACTATAAGTTGAATGAGCAATTTAATTTTTAAAAAATTTTTTTTCGTAAATGATTATCGTTATTCTTAATTGCTTATTTTTCAATTAATATATTTAATGCATCATCGTAGTCACATTTATTTTTTTTCTTTAAATTTATTTCCTCATTATTAAGCAATTGAATTTTTTGAAATTAGAATCTATTGATTAATAAAGAAAAAGTATTGACTTAATTAATAAATATTTGTAATTTTCTTAAATTTTATCAATACAAAAAAATTTTCAACTAAAATAATTTTCATTTTCATATTTCAAAACATTGGCATTAATTTCAAAATAAATGCTAATATATTGAATTATCCGATAACTAAAGAGACGTCTATTTTTACGTTTGTTTATCTAGTAACTTTCGATAAATTGATAAATTAAAAATTTTAAAGAATTTATCAATATTCAATTAGCTATTATCAATATTTAAAACATTTATCTGAGCTATCAGATGTTTTTAAAATATACTGATTTAACATTTTGCATATTAAAAAAAAAAGTAAAATGTTTACCTGAATCTCAATATGTTTTAATTAAAATTTTTGAACGAAAAATTATTTTTCTGATGCTTAGTAAATTATTTAGAATTATGACTTTTAGGAAATGCTTAATCTAGCATATAATAGTAGTGTTATGCTTCAATTTTTTCATTTTCATAAGACTTAAATTTTTATTTTTTCATGTATGCAGTTTTTCGCTTATTTGAATTTTATTTGAGTTGTTGAAGATGAGCTGACTCCAAAAGATCTTAACTTTTTGCTTTATTGAATTTATATTTTTTAATTTTTGCTGTCATAGGTATATATTATACAAAAATAAATTATTTTTAATGTATTGTGAGGGCAATTTAAATATTAAATATGTGACTACAATCAACCGACAGAATCTTGAAATAAGTTTTCGAATATTTTATAATTTATATTTTTAACAGTTAGGTTATACCCTTAACACAAGAGTAACTGTTTCGAATTTATAATTCTCGTTCAAATTTTAAAAATATAATTTTTGAAATTCATATTATTGTTGTGATTTCAAATGACAGGTACTATGACTTGTCACTTGCCATTGAATAGTAAAATGACACAACAATATGGACTGACATTTTGCCACTACCATCTGAAAAGAACACTGTCTTGATATGAGGGGCTTACACCTTCCTATCTTTTCTTCGAACTCAATGGAAGGATATTCCTGCCTACTGTTTTATACCCTCCTAGACGTATTTTCCCTTCTAGACAGACATTTTTTTATTCAGCTTTCGAATCGAGCTTTGTTATTTTGCAATTACAATTTGTTAATTCCAAATATAGTATTATAAAAAAATGTATAGATTTCTTTAATATTTTACAAAATAAATAATAATTTTATCACAAAAGTGTTGTATCTATAACATAAATTTTATTAGTACATGAAACTGAACTTAAGAACTGAACTGAAACTGAACTTCACTTGAGCCGTATCTATGCACCATGGAAACTTTTCAAAATTGCTCTTTTAGAAAAAAATAATTCTTAACATGAAATATCTGAATATTTCATTTTTTTTTACTAAATATTTACAAAATGTTATTACAATACTACACAAACTATATAAAAAACATATTAAATAAAAATGTAATTTTTGAAATGTAAGAAGAGAAATGATTATTATGTATTGTCTGTAAGACAGTCGAGTGTCAAGTTAATTCATTACTTCATACAGTCTCCGCACTCATGTTCATCCATTTTACGAGAGTGATATCAGCTCCCGTCAGCTATGCCTTGCGTTGGGAGATAAAGAACTCTCTTTGCATATCGTGACATCCATGACCTCACGTAAGGACACGTTCCGTGATTGATGATTCGCCTTCAGGCGCAGATGACACAACCTTTGACCCCCAACTGTCTGAAGGTCTCTAATGTGTGCTGATTAAAAATACCTGGGCGTGATTGTAGAATCAATTTTTTTAGCAGGAGGAAGATGTGTATTGATACAAAGGTGGAAGATAAATCCTTTGAAAGCTTTCTTATTGAAAAATTGGAATTCGATGCAATGTTTCTACTTCACTTGATGACACTTTTCGTGTATTACAATAGAATAAAGGGCGTACGAGTTGAAATTCTGTTGTTTAGAAACATTGAACATTTTTTCAACCTTCCATTATAAAAAACGCCCTTTTTGACAAAAAGAAGCATGATTTATTTCGAAATACATTTTGGAAATTAAAAAAGGTGCAAAAATTTGCAATAATTGAATATTCATAAAATATAAAAAATTCAGCTGAAGTTTCTATTTCTCAAAAATTATTAATCTGGAAGAATTTTCACTCATAAGCACTAAGGATTTAAAGTTTATCGATAAATTTTATTATTCTCTTAAACCTTTCATATTGCATCATCCTTCTAACAGTAATCTTATATGGCATATGCAGTTGCATCATATTTTTTTTAGTTAAAAACACATTAAGGAATTTATTTTTTAGAAATTCTCTCCCTTTTCTTCATTAATCGATGACTTCAGTTGCGTTTATCACACACCAAATTCGATTCTATAATGATGTTTGTTTAGCATTACTTTCGGAATAAGGAATTCCTAATAATATCAGCACATCTTACTGACCTTTCCGTCTTATCATTATTGATATTTCTTTAAAAAATAAATATTTCATTGTTAAATGTGACATAAACTCTTAATGCAACATAACATTATTTGTAACAAAAACAAGTTCAGTCTAAATCAGTAAAATAGCCCAAAATGATTTTCTCAGTTTATTTCCGATAAATTAAGAAAATTAATTAAAAATTCTTGATATATATATACATGACAATAAAAAACAAAAAACTGCCAAAAACATTATAATAATTTTAAACAGTATTGCTGAATTTTTTTTGAGAAAAAAAAATAAACCTTTCACGCAACCTTTTGACATTTTGTAAGTATTGATAGATTAATACATAACTCTTAGTAACAATCTTCAAGTTGCAATAACTTTATAGCTTTTATAAATCAACATCTAAAATTATCATAATTATCTTCAATACTATTAATTCATTCTTTTTGTTCCACCTTGATACTGATATTATTTTAGACAATTTTATCTAAAAAAATGTATTTTCAATAGATGAAAAAAAAAATTGATTATTTAAATTAAGGATGTAATTTAATTTTAATGTTTAATAAAGATTAAAAGTTAATCATTAAGAATAAAAAAAATATTTTTTTTATGAAATAATTTTTTTCTTTCAAAGAAAGAGTTTGCGTGAACTTTTTACAATATGAGAAAACTATATACATCATGAAATAGCAGATTATAATCAACAGATGTTCTCTGGTTGAAGAAAGTACTATTAGTAATCTCAGTTAGTTTTTACATCATTATTAATGCATAAAAAGGCCCAGACTTCATCACTCTTAATGCAATACATATTTATAAATGATGGTGAAACAGATGAGCTTATATGTATACCTATAGAATTATAGCTCTAGAACCACCTACACGAGAATTGAGATTAATTGCTCTTATTTCGAAGGCTGCAATTACACCCTTTAACCTTTTGAAATCAAGAGTTAACATGCGAATTGGAAAGTAGAACGGTGAATTGAACAAGAGTTTTTGTAAACGAAGCGACTTCATAGTAAGTTTCCTCTTACTTTCAAAGCCATTTTTTTCCCTCGACCTTCATCTTAGAATTTAGCTAAATCACTTTAAAAAAAGCTCTTTGAAATGAGTATTCTTTTTCTTTCTCTTTTAAATGAGCTTCATTATTGGATGTATCTTTTTTACAAAAAGAAAATGACTCTTTTGTCAAGGAGTGATGGACTACGCGGATTTCCCTTTAAGGCTATCGGACATCGTAGATTTGAATGAGAAGGAATTCCCACGTTGGAATGTATCAGCTGCGATGCAAATAAATCTTACTCTTTTGTTTTTTTGAAGCATTCGGTGTTTTTATTTTAAATAAGTGACTGAAAAGTGCTAAAAGCATTCTTCACTTATTTACAATACAGATTAAATGTTTATCTCTCTCTATAATGGAATTGTAAATTTTAGATACTCTAAATTTAATTGAAGGATCATTAATTTTGAGACAAAAACTTGATGTAATGTGTCTGAAGGATCATTAATGTGTTTTGATGTAAACTTACTTTAATGTGTCTGTATATTTGTCATAGCATTAAAATAAAGGAAATCTGTATCTGTATTTTAAAAAATATTTCCATTTGTTTTTTCTCTTTTTTATTTTTAAAGCATTCTGTGTTTTTATTTAAATAAGTGACTGAAAAGTGCTAAAAGCATTCTTCATTTATTTACAATACAGATTAAGAGTTTATCTCTCTCACTCTCCATTTAATCGAGTTGTGAATTTTAGACACTCTAAATATAATTGAAGGGTCATTAATTTTGAGATAAAAACTGGATGTAATGTGTCTGAAGGATTATTACATTATTTTTGAGACAAAACTTTGATGTAATGTGTTTGAGGGATCATTAATGTATTTTGATGTAAATTTACTTTAATGTGTTTATTTACTTTAATATGTCTATATATCTGGCACAGCGCTAAAGTAAAGTAATCTATATCTGTATTTAAAAAACATTTCTATTCGTTTTTTTGAAAGCATAGAAATACAAATAGTTTAACTTGTGGGTAATTTTACGAACTATATTTACGCATAAGTTTCTAGAATTATATAAAACTTAGCTTAAACTAATACATTTCATGCAAATAACAAAATTAAGTAAAATTTTTGGGAATATTTTACTGATGACACAATATTAAGGTAAATAATTTTACGACAAACACAATAATATTTTAAAATACAAAGTTCATTGCAAATTTGTTACAATAAAAATTAAACAATTCTTAGTAAATAAAATATTGCTAAGCAGAAATGACAAATTAAAGTTTTATTCAATGCCAATAGTTCAACTACTTCTAAATTGTCCTCTTTACGAAAGATTGTAGTAAAAAATTAACTTACAGGTCACCCTTTAGGTTTAATTGTGATTTATTTTACATGATTGTTTCTAAAGAAAATTTAAATTCATATAAAGTCTGCCAGTAAAGTATTTATTTTGTTTCCCCCTCGTCAATCAATCATATTGTTATTGATGGATTAATCTTTTAAATAGGATTAACTTTGTTCACCTCAAACTGCAAGCAAATAGAGTTTTAAGTAACTGTTATTTCTTGCAAATCTTTCCTTTTTAGTTTGAGAATTAAGTGACATACTTATGAACGCCTTATAGGGTATTGCTGTCAGACCGCCTATGACGATTTATTCCCCATTCAAATCTTTTAAATATTTTATTGCACTTCACTCTCACTATGTTTGAAAATTAACTCAAAGGATCTTCAGATATTCAGTTTTATGGCCTCTTTTATTTCTTAAATATTGTCAAGAATTGTTTTGCATATATAATACAGGTGCTACTGTGCGCAGTCATTTATCATTTTTCGTAATTTATTTCATTTTTCTGTAGAGATCGAACGTTTAATGAATAAAAATATGCATTATTTATGAAAATGCATTATGAAATTTATATGTATTTCTCAGTACGTATACATTTTTTTTAATATTTTACAGTTTTCAATAGAAATGGGATAATATTTATCAAATGTATGAGTATTTTTTTTTCTTTTTAAAATGAAGTTTTAATATTTGTTATTAAAAATATATAATACGACTCATTAATTATACAATAGCTTGTTTATTAGAAATAATATTTATATGTTAAAAAGTTTTAAATCTCGTATGTAACAGAATAAAGCAATAGCACATTTATTTCGTGTTAATAATAAAGTTTGTTTGTGATTTGTTAATTAATTATATTCAGGACATCTTTTTATGGTTGAAAACTGATTTAGTGGTTCGGAATCCACTTTAAACTGTAGGTCATCTAATTAGCCCCTAGTGAGCACAAAATGACCGTAGAGCGAAAAACCAAAGTAAACTGCGTTGTTTAAATAATATTATATGATATAGGCTAATTGTTTAACAAAAAGTGTGGATTATAAATAATATATTTATAAAATTTCCAATTTTTTCTTTTTTTTTTTTTCATACATGCGCAAGAAAGAAAGTTCACTTAAGGTCCTTTAAATGGTAACATGTGAGACGTGTGTATAAAATATTTATATTTTCCGTCTTGAAAATAATTTTATAAAATTTTCAGCAAATGCAGCATAAACTGTGAAAGACAAGAATCCTCGCGCTGATTACATAAAAACTACCCAGAAAAACATGCCATTTCGAGAAAACGAAAGACGTCACCTCTGGTGTACGAAAAATAAACTTTAAAAGAAAACACGAATAGCGGTATTCGCATGTGGCATTATGTTAAATAGGCATGTGCTTAAGATGACCATGCATATCATGGCATGCTTGTATGTATACTCTGTACAATGGCTAACTGCAGAGGATCCAACATTGCAGTGTTCATAAAGGCGAAAGCAACATGCAAATAAACAACTTAGTCTCAATTCTGTAGTGAGTGGAATTGTATGTACCCATTCTTTCTATATCCATACAGGAAATAATAAAACAATCAGATTTAAAGACAGTGACGGATACATAGCTGGGTCCTTGTCATCCATTATGTCGATGAGATTGTCCTCTGGAAGGCGGCGTGATGAATAATGAGAGGTACATCTCGTCGCAAATACAATGCCACTACCCTGACATTAAATATACATATAGTAATAGTCACAAACCTGAATTAACATTAACCGGAACTACATTACCATTATACAAAAGTTGTCTATAGTTTCGAGCAACCCGAATGATGGATATTTATTAATATAACAGGGGCATCCATCTCTTTCGTTCCTCTTTCACAAGCTAACGCAATGATTCTCAAAAGATGCTCCAGGGCGTATTGGTGCGGCCTAAATTTCTAAATGCGCCTTACGGTATTCAAGAGAAATATGTGTCCAGATATAAAAATAAATATAGTTATTCTTTAAATAAATATAGCTTTCATTGTAAACAACTAGCCTTTCTTATTGCTTTTTTCTTCTTTTCTTCATATAAAAAGTCGTCAAATAGTAATAATGCGCCAAAGAATATTTTAATAAAACTAGGAGCTGTAGGTTCCATGGTTGACTACTAGAAGTATTAGCATCTATGTGATTTTCATTGTTGAAAGAATTGTTAAAAGAAATTTTCATAGCAACCTATGAGACTCCGCCGTATTCAAGTTGGAGAGTTGGTCATTTAACAATAACTGAAGAAGAGCATGTAACCTTATTCACTGATCATGGATTTAGGATTAAATACGTCTCTTGAAATCTTCTTTAAAAGAATGCTTGTCAATATCACAAAAAGCTTTGAAAATTTTACTGCATTTTTCAACATCATATTTGTGTAAATTAGGATTTTCTACCCTCACTAGAATCAATTAAGAGTAAAAAGAGAGGAAATCTTCAATTAAATGACGAGGAAATGAGAGTTTGCCTTTCAAATATAAGCCAAATATTGAAGACGTCGGTAGGGTACTTCATGTTCGTGTTTCTTATAAACACATTAATAAATTAATTTAAAGTGCGTTTCACTTTATTCTTTTTTATCACATTTTTTCTGTAATATTTGACTTAACTATTATAACATATTACTCAGAAATTTGTATGTAGTCAGCTTACAATTATTTGTAGGATTTTAAATGTACCCCGACTTTAAAAAGTTAGAGAATCATTCGAATAATTTCTATTTTTATCTTCTGATATCTGGTTTTCATCAGTTATACATTTTCACATGACTCCAATAAAGCATATTTCTGGTCACCATATGTAACATCACACTTTTTTTCGCATTTTTCTTGAAAGTTATGTTTGAAAGTTTCGTAAATGTTTGAAGGTTTTTTTTAATTTTTTTTTATGAATTTTTGTGGATTCTGAATTAGGGTACATAAAAAAGCACAATGCACTGATTCCTGATTCACTGATATGTTATTAGCAGTTTCAAGTAAATGTATAAATGCCAGAGATATAATTCAAATTTTCGAAAATTCTCATTTGTTTTCATGTTAGTATCCAATATTAAAAAAAATAATTCATGAGCATTTCTAATAAAAAAATTTTTTTCTGGTTACTGTTCAAATTCTTACTAATGTTGTCGTTCTTAAAATCTAGATAAAGGTAACTTCAAAAATTCAATTTTGAAACAGAACGAGGCTAAAATTATTGAGAGTCAGAATTATTTAAAAAAACAACAATGGAAATTTTTTTTTCTAAATGAGATCTTAATTAATTTGAAATGATTATCTTAACATCTATAAAAAATGTCAAAAAAAAACATTTTAAAGTTAATTTTCACTCTTAATTTTTAAAATTTTAAATGTTTTATTCTTTTTTGAAGTTTATTTTGAGTGTGGTTCAGAGGCTAATCCATGAAAACGTTTTGTAAAAACCACAATAAACAGCAGATGAAGTGTTAGTAAAATTAAAATTTATTTGTTTGAGTAAAATGAAGATAAACTGAATTGGTAATGGTAATTTATTTTTAAAATTTATTTCATCGCCACTAGTTTCAATACAAATTAGTGTAGTTAACACCATAATGGGTAGAAATAAATAAGGAAATTTATTCAAAGCGCGTCCTTAATCAGTAGAACATTAAAATAAAGGTCATTTAAAGCATGATTTATTTTATTAATTACGTGGTAAGTTTTTGGAATTAATTTTTATGATAATACTGTAACTTGAATAAATTTCTCAAATTTAATTATTGTTGTAGAAATAAATTTACATTGTGTACCATTTATTTAATAACTTAATTGACAGGAAGTTGTATTTATTTTTCAAAAGAAATTTTAGGTTGAATTTATTCATCAATTGCATTAATTGTTCTACTGTTAAGTGATAAAGCATTAAGAAATCATATATATTACGAATTGAAAATCATGTATATTGCGCATATATATATATATATTATGCATTTATAGCACATGTATATTGTGCATTTATACTATTTATAATCATGCATTTATAGCGCATTGAAATATCAGTTGCGAGATCAAAAGTTTGGTTTCAAATAACACATAATTGTTTTAAGCAACATATATGGTCGTAGATACAAGAAATGGTGTAATAAATGAAGCAAATATGATCTTCATAATTGCGTGGGATTAGTGTTGGCCTTTTCCTTTATTAAAGGCGTCATTTGTTGAAGCAAAACCCTTCATTGGTGTCTGTGCATCTGCTGAGTAGGTGTAGTTTAAAAGGGAATTATCATAATTATAAAATTAGCACAGTGACTCCTCAGAAAAGCTTCATTTGCATCTCAAAGAGATTATTTTTAATTTTATTTAGATTCTCACGTGCATATATACCCTAAGGAAGTTAGAGGATTTGGAATTCTCTAACTTATAGAGAGCGAGATATTTATTTGTGTATATTTCTTATAACAAGAGTAATTTTTTCACTAAATATATTACTTTTGTATCTGGTGTGTATCAAATCTCCCAAAAATTCATTAGTTATTTTTACATTAAATAAAAGTTATTTTTTGTAGTAAAGCTGTACTTGTAAATTATTCATTTACAATCAACTGCTTTCATCATAATTGTTAAGGGGTTATTCAAAAAATGCAAATATTTTAAATATTAAATAAATTGATGCTTGCTGTAATAACTTAAAAAACAAAAATACTGAATGTTTTATTTTTTTAATTTTAGGAATTCACAAAAATATTCTAATTAATTCTTTTTTAAAATAAAACAATAATGTAACAAACTAGAGATAAAATAAAATTGACGTTTATAAAACTTCCCCCCAAAAATTATCGAGTTTTGTTTATTTAGAAATGATAAACAAATATTTGAGTGAATGAAATTAAGAACCTTTGTTTAGTTGTTTTCATAAATCTTCTTGAGATTACAACGGCCTGATAGCCAATTGGCTAGCGCTCTGGCCTTTGGTATTCAGGCTTCAGGTTCTAATCCTGGCGGTGGCACGGATGTTTGTGAGTGGTTCGGAATTCACGTTAAACTGTAGGTCCCGTTCTAATTAGCTTAAAGTGTGCACAAGCTGACAGTAGAGCGACAAACCAAATTTAGAAATTACAAAGTTAATTTTTATGTTTCTATTCTTTTTTTATACATTTCACACGTCGCTTATTTTCAAATACACGCAATTTTTTTATTATTTAACAGATAAAATTATTCATTTTTGTGAGTTCCTGTTTTCAGTAATTTGATAGACTGTGATCAATTAAAAATGAATGCAAGAAATATTATTTTATTATATAAAAAGAAATGTAATTTGTGATGAAATTTTCCATGCATATTTTATTTTAGTGAAATTTATTTAATATTTCAATTATTAAGAAATGATATTGATATTTTGTTTTGTTGACTAATAATTTACATGGAAAGAGAAATTACTCGATTATTGTTTACTTATATTGTTTTTATAGTTACACAAAGAGAAAGAGCGTTTATTGTAGAGCGTTATTTATTATTTATTTAGATCTTTTTAATTCCATTTTTTATTGTTTAATTTCAATATTATGAAAAAAATTGTGTTTATTTATTAAATATCAAAGAGATAAAATGTCGATTAATAAAGGATTATATAATACTTTCTTTCATCCTGAAATTATTATTTTGTTGTTTTTATGTTTCTAAAATTTTTGTCTGGGTTTTTTCACTGGTATTTTTTAATTAAAATTTCTAAAGTAAATTGCAAGTAAGTACTAAATACTTCAGACGCAAAAAAACAGTATACTACTAATTTTAATACAAACATGATGTGAAGAATACATGTACTTTTTAAATTTTATTTAGGGAAACCTATTCAAAACTTTATCAAAAGTGTATTGTTTAATTCAAGTATTTTTATTCAAAGGGTAATAAAAAAAGAAATAATTTGGAACTCGTGTACTTCTTTGTTGCAAATCTGTGCTACTGCGTAATAAATATAACGTTGAATCAGAATATTGCATGTAATCAAATACTTACTTTTATGTTAAGCAATGCAATTAAAGTTTTGATCTTCTTTTGACACTATGCAAATAGCAATTTGTTCAAAAGTCTGTATTCTTGAACCGTTGTTGAACAAAGACGATGTAAACAGTGACCTACATGATATTAAGGTTTGCAAACATGGCCACACATTTGCATAAAGCATCCCTTTTACCTAGAAAAATTGCAAAGGAAGTTCATTGTGGATGTTTTCCTAACAGTTAGTGATTCTTTTCAATAATTATTCAAACATCCGGGCATATAAATATCAGTTCTTCTTGTAGAACACAAATGCTTTTGTTTTGATTTGCATTCTTCGTCGCCTTTTCTTTGTCTAAACATTAAATGAATTACATCCGTTGCTACACAATTACATTGAAAGCCTGATTGATGGGCTTTCTACCATGATGAATGTAGATAATTAACTTGGAAAGGAAAAATAAGCGGAATTTGGAATTGAAATATTTTTTTTAAAATATGAGATGTTTTTTATATCAAAGATTTGGTATTAATAAAAAGTGTATAATTTAGGTCTCAATCGTTTACTGAAAGAAAATCAATATTTTTAATTAAGAAAGATAACATTAATATTTTAATTTGACACATATTAGCAGTTTCTTAACTTGTTTAAATCTACTTTGTTGTGCTAATAAAAAATTGTAATTCTATTAATTAATGATAAAAATAATTTAAAGTGATATTCTGATTTGATAACAAATTTTTTTGATAATCTATAAAAATTTTCATTATCCGTTATCTTCTATAATATATATCAAATATATATATATACTATATATATAATTCTACAGTATATACCAGATATTAGCATTACTGTTTTTAAATAACCATTTTACCGTACTCAAGAAACAGTACTTAAAAATTTTCACAAGCGTTTGTTGTTCGCAAATATCAGCCTGTTGGCCGCTTGACCATTAGACTGTTTGCGGCAGATATATAATATATTCAGCGTTCCATGTGTATATGAGAGACTTGTTATACTAACCCACATTGTGCCACCACAATTTGAAACATGCCCCCAATGCGGTATTTGTGGGGAAAGACTCGTATCCTACTGCTTTAGTTTGCATGTCAAACTATCTAACAGGCCAATCCGGTGCAATTTTTCCCCTGAAACTTATTCAATTTGCATCAAAATTAGAAGAAAAAGCAAACAAAACTTTTACTATAGCTCATGATGATTACACTGAAGTGACAAAAGTCATGGGATAGCAATATGCAAATTTTCAGATGGCAGTAGCATCGCGTAGAACAGGTATAAATGCGCAGTGCTTTCGCAGAGCTTTCATTTCTGTTCAAGTTATTCATCTGAAGAGGTTTTGACGTGATGATGACCGCAAGACGGGAATTAACAGACTTTGAACGCGGAATGTTAGTTGGAGCTAGACGCATGGGTCATGCCATTTCGGAAATCGTTAGGGAATTCAACATTCCCAGATCCACTGTGTCAAGAGTGTGCCGAGAGTATGAAATTTCAGGCATAACATCCCACCATGGACAGCGCAGTGGTCGACCGCCTGCACTTAACGACCGAGACCGGCGACGTATGCAAAGAGTCGTAAATTCTAACAGACAAGCAACACTGCGTCAAATAACCGCTGAAATCAATGTGGGACGTACAAGGGACTTGTCTGTTAGAACTGTGCGGAGAAATTTGGCTTTCTTGGGCTATTCCAGCAGAAGACCGACTCGACTGCCTTTACCGACAGAACGACATCGCTTGCAGCGACTCTCGTGGGCACATGAGCATATCGGTTGGTCCCTAGATGAATGGAAAACAGTGGCCTGGTCCGATGAGTCACGATTTCAGTTGGTAAGAGCTGATGGTAGGGTTCGAGTGGGGCGCAGACCCCACGTAGCCATGGACCCAAACTGTCAGCAAGGCACTGTTCAAGCTGGTGGTGGCTCCGTAATGGTGTGGGCTGTTTTTTCATGGCATGGACTTGGTCCTCTGGTGCGACTGGACCGAACATTGACTGGAAATGCTTATGTTCAGCTACTTGGAGATCACTTGCAGCCATTCAGGGACTTCATGTACCCAAACAACGATGGGATTTTTATGGATGACAATGCGCCATGTCACCGGGCCACAACTGTTCGCGATTGGTTTGAAGAACATTCTGGACAATTCCAACGAATGATCTGGCCACCTAGATCGCCCGACATGAATCCCATCGAGCATTTATGGGACATCATCGAGAGGTCTGTTCGTGCCCAAAATCCTGCACCATCAACACTTTCACAATTATGGACGTCTATCGAGACAGCATGGCTCAATATTCCTGCAGAAGACTTCCAACGACTTGTTGAGTCCATGCCACGTCGAGTTGCTGCACTTCGCCGGGCGAAAGGAGGGCCGACACGATATTAAGAGGTATCCCATGACTTTTGTCACTTCAGTGTATAATGCAACCCACTATTAGTTTAGTTCCAAAACTATTGGAAATATTGCGATATTAAAATAATTTTCTAAGAGTCAGTGGAAAGAGTCATAATAAAATAAAAGTCCCTTCCACTTAATTTATTCCATTTATTTAATACACTAAGAGAATTATGTTTAATCGAATTCATTTTATTTTAAATATGAACATGATACATGATTGTTTTCGTGATAAGCAAAACAGCTGTGTTTCGAGAAGATCACAATGGTACTTCCCAAAGAGCTATCCTGAATTAATCGTGAATACTAGAAACGCATTATTATTTTTCTTTTTTCCCTTTTACCATCTATTTCTCATAGAGTCTTAATTGCTGGCTCGTCATATTGTCTGAAAACCATCCACATCCGAAAAGAATAATACCACATTGAAGGATGCGTTTTTGTTCTCCAATCATATTAATCCTTGCTTTGAATGCGATGCCCTCCAGCGCATTTGCATAAGAATCGTTGTCTGGCTATTTTTTCCTCCGTAACGCTCTGGCGAATCTAGTAAACAAGGTTTAAGCAGACCGTTGTTGAGAGAGAGAAAATAAACAAAAAGGAAAGAAACGAAACTTCGAAGCACTAAACATTTTGCAACTAGTGGGCATATTCACAGTAACTACCGTATGGGTTAGAAAGTAAAAGTACCCACACTGAGATAATAACCCGGAAGTAGTAGAGGGAACAAAAGCATTCGTCCATTTATCACCTTTGGTTTCCTAACCTGCCACCAGGAAGAGCTGCATGATTTTAACATCAGTCTAAGTCTGACAGAGCAATTCGAAGACTGGTTTTCTAATGCTTATGCTCACGTTTCGTACATAACTTTTAAGGAGAAAAAAAAAATGGCGGGGAAAACTTTAATTACAGCTTAAATTCATTGTTTTGGAAACATCAGCGGCGATGAATGAAAGTTGACCACAAAATAAAACCTTAACCAAATGTTTAATGGATATAATCGTTACTATTTGGCACATTTATATTTCTCTTCATACGCTTTCCAGCTATATATCCTGAAATGAAAAAAAGCATGTGTTCAATGGATTGATAATTATTTCAGTTTTTTGAAAAAAAAATTATTTTGAAAATAATTACAAGCTACATTTGTTCTGGTGAGACATTAAAAACTAGTATTTTATAGTCAATAAAGTTTAGTCATAAAACCGAATTTACCAGATTGTAATTGATCATGTAATAAAAGAATTTCATATTATATAACAAAAATCCCAAACATAGTAAGGCTTTTAAACAAAATTTTAGATCACACACGATGCACATTTCAGAATATTAGAAATTTTTGGCATTATTTAAGTATCATTAACCCAATCATTAATGTAAAAAACATTTTTAAATATACGTAAAAATATTTTCCTTTAGAATTTTAACTGTTTTTAAATTAATATTATTAGCCGTTTGTAAAACAAAACTGTATCTAAAATGTTTTCGTATCAAATACATCATATTCTCTTAAAAATAAGAAAAAAAAGTTATTAATAATGCATTAGTTTTTGAAATTTCAATTTGAAATAAGGTTATTTCTTATATAAATGATGTAAATAAGTTATCATCGAAGAGGAAATAAATTGTTGTTGTTAATCTTATTTTTGCATAAAAGAATTTCATAAATATGCTTAGTTTTTCGTTAAATATATTAATAAATCATGCTTTTCTTTTGAAAAGGTATAATTATAACAATTACAATTGCTTGAATTACTGTGAACAATCTTATTAACTTCTTTAAGAAAATTCTAAACTTTTTAAGAATTATTTAATTTACTGCGTACATTTTTATTCATCTAGATATATTCTTAAAAATAAATCATTTATTTTTACATTTTTAATTGTATATTTAATCAAGTAGGGGTAAAAATAATTTTTAATTTATATTTACCCCAATATATATTTAGGGGTAATAGTTTTAATTAATATTTAGCATATTTTTCATGATCCATTTAAAAAATATGCTAAATATATTAGAAAGAAATGTAATCTTTTTCTCGTATTACAAAATGTAGCTTATACCTGCATAATCTATAAGCTTATATAATATACAAAATTTATAGTTATATATAATATAAAAAAATAGCTTACAAAATGTATCTTATATAATATATAAACTATATAATTTATAAGCTTTTATAATATACGTAGTTATTTATAATATATAAATGTAGCTTACAAAATGTAGCTAATATACAGAATCCTTTTAAAAAATATGTTAAACATCCTGAAAAAAAACCACAATCTGTTACTCTTGTTACAAAATGTAGCTTATATAATATATAATATATAAACTATATAATTTATAAGATTAAATAATTTATATAGTTATATGTAATATATAAACGTAACTTATAAAATGTAGCTTATTTTACATTAACTGTTATTTGATCACAATTTAAAAGCATAAAGCAGTAGTTTACTAATAACTAATATTGAACCAATATTGTAATATGTGTAATTAAAAAAAATTCGTTTATGTTACTGTTAATAATTACTCTATTATAGTGATTTTTATTATATCTTACAACTTTAAATTGTGTGTACGTAACCCAGCTCCCTTCTACTTGGCAGACTCCAAGAATTTAAGATTGAAATGATTCATTTTCTTAAATGCAAGAGAGCTATATAAACAAATTTTTATAAACAATTGTTTTTAACAGTATTTTTGTCCACGAAGAAAACAATAAGCACATAATTAAAGGTTTGTTACAACAATAAAATAGGAAATTTTACACAATATTGATTTTAGAAATAATATATTATTAAGTTAAAAGAATAAGATAAACAATGGTGCTACATTTCATTTATAAATTTTATAATAATTTAAATATGTTTTATTTTGCGTTTCTCAAATGGTTTCTGCTCTTGAACGTTCAAATGCTTTGCACTCTTGATTTAAAACATTCTCCCCTTTTTGAATTTTTAATATTGAGTTATATATTAGGATAAAACAGTTTTCAATTTAATGACACGGGCTTTTTCAGATTCTATAAAATTTCAGATTTAAAATGAGATTTTCACATATCCGCAAGAAAGATACCTTGGAGTTCCATAGAAGAGTCGTATATATCTTTAGTCGAGGATATAAAATTTGTCTTCTACGAATCTGCAGAAGCTAATTTTCGCTGTATATGTTTTAAAGGAAAAAGGCTTTTATACATAATGTAAAACTATAAGATATTTGTTTAGGTACGCCGGTGGATTTCGTTTTCTTCTTAAGTATCCCATTAATGGCCCACGCGAATTATAGTTAAAGTGTACTTTATGAATACCTAATAAAAAAAATCTCATTTTGTTTTATTTGTTTTAAATTTTTTGAAATTTTTTTAAATTGAGGACTAGCTTTTTTAATGTATGGTTCTCCTATTTTGAATTCAGTATCTTAAAAATTCTAAGAAAAAACGTTTGAGTATCTTGTATTTATTTACTTATTATTATTTTTTTTTTTTGTTATTCTTTGACTACATATATCTTTTTTATTATATTAATTGTTTTTTCTTAGAAATAGAATAAGTTTCTTGTGTAAACTTTGAAATGACTCTATTTGTATAATCTAGATCTTTACATTTTATAAATAATATTTTCTCAATGTGGGAGTCTTTACTTTATCAATGATAATTCTATGAACCTACTATACTCTTCAATCTTTAGTAAAGTACTTTCGTATTATTAAGATAGGTATTACCAATTTGAAAAATCAATATTATTCTTTGCTTCTTAAACGGGTTTTACTGCAGTAACTATCTTGCATTTTCTATCATATTTAAAAAAAAAAAAGACAAAACCCGACCCCCTCCCCTACCAAATGAATCAAATCCCCCCAGGTAGTATGAGTTGATGATAGAGCCTATCAGAATAGCATTAAATTGGGTGTTTTAATGCAGTGACTATACACACACAGTTAAAGGTGCAAGCACAGAATAAAAAGTCAAATAATTCATTTGGCATTGCGAAAACGCAACATTGCATAGGTTTTTTTTTTCTTTTACTTTCTGTGATACATTTTTCAAATAACTTTTACTATGGGTATAGAGGACACTTTCCCGATTACAAAAAAATATATATATATGATCCGCGTGATAATATTTTGTAGCGATTTGTCGTCCTTTATCGAAAAATTTTGCAGTTTTTTTTTTCTTTGTTCTCATATTATACGAGCTATTCTCATAGATGTCAGTAATGGTCAAAACATTTTTGAAACTATGTTTTTTATTCATCTAAATTATAATTACATACAGAAAATGCCTTTATATAGCATAGCTTTAAAATATTTATTGTATTGAAAAGTAATCATTTCAGACTGACATTATGTTTTCGCAATAAATATTTTTTTTCCATTTTCGTTTTTGATCCCTTAATTAAAATCTTTTAAATGTCAAACATTATATTTATTCGCTTTCTTTAAGTGGGAAAGGTTTGGTTCGTGTGGTTAAGAGCAGAAATATTTGCCCTTTTCTCCAACTCGGGAAATGGAAACTTTTGGGGAATTATTTATTCATTTATTATTAACTTTTAGGAAACTATTTATTCAGAAATAAATATTTCTTCGGTTAGCTCTGAAGAGTAAATTTTCTGATTCAAAAAGTCTTTCTTCGAAACAATAAAATTATAATTCTGAGAGGCTTCAGCAGTCGGTACAATCACAAATTTTTGAAATAGCACGTAAAGATGCTCCAGGAATTTTTTGCAATTGCCTCATCTACTTCCTCTGTTTTGACAGATTCCCGCTGCAAGAGAAGAATGCAAATTTAAGTCGGAATTAATCATAAATACTTGTACTACACGGAAATTACGCTATATGCTATATTTCCTCCTGAAAACACCTGCATTGATTACGGTGGTTAAATATAGATCTGCTTCCTCTTCCGTATTTACTTCAAAAAATTTCACTTTTCATATTGCATATTTACATAAACTAATAATTATCATTCTAGGAGCTCCTTTACGAAATTTTAATCTTCCCTTATTTCATCATCCTACTTTATCTTTTATTTATTACTGTAAATTCTCTTTTATTGCTCATTTCAAATTTATATTTTTTATTCTTTTTTAATGTTATATTTATCCATCTGTTAAGTTTTTAATTAATAAGTTATTAGTTTAATTAACATTCATTTAAGAAGCAAATAATTAAAATCTTGTATATAAGATTTTAATTATTTGCTTCTTAAATGAATGTTAATTTATTCATATCCTTTAAATTTTATATCCTTTATCCATCTATTTTATCCTTTAGTTTGATTTATTTTGCATGTCCTATATACTTTATCGGCTCTTTACGTTTTATTTTCGATTCCTTTTAAAATTAAAACTTATGATATATGGTTTATATTACCTGAAAGAAGTTAGATTAACTTCACTATTTAGTTAGATTAATTGCATTGCGCTGTTAATTCTATTTAGATATTGGATTAACAGGATGCTAAAAAATAATTATCGCATCTCACAGATGCTCAGCTGTATAAAAAGTTGACGACGACGATTCTATTAACTTTATGGTGAATGTCATGATCTTCAAATTCACCAAATTTATTTCAAGATATTTTTTCTTTTAGATTACAATATCCATTTATTATTAATTTTAGATAGATGAAACGAAGATGACAATGAAAATTTGAAATTACATCCCTATTCCTAAAATATTCGTAACTCAAATGTTTTCAATATCAAACAATGTGTTTATAAACATATATACCTATTTAATCTATGTTACGGAATCGCTTGGATTATCGCTTATGCATTTTTCGATCTCATCATTGAAAATTGTCCAATAATAATCTGCTAACAATAGTGGATACATTTTCTGTAGTATATTTTCTCTATTTTCACAATATCCTGGTGAAAACATGCACCTTGCTAATTGTTAACGTGGCCACAGTTTTAGGAAAGATGCCAAATGGCACTGCAGAAAATACATTTTTAGAGAAAAGAATCACGTTTCTTGTATGCAGACAACATGTCTATCACTAATTTACTATCATATTTCCTAAGAAGTTTGTTGAAACAATGCGAAAAGCATTTCAAGCTTCATTCTAATCTTGTTGAAACACTCTATCAAAATTTTCATCCTTAAAGAATTTACGGATTTGGGAAACAATGAAATATTCCTGTTTCAGTTTAGCTTCGTTGATTGCAGCAAATTTTTTATTTAAATACTAGGTTAATCCAGTCTTGTTCATGGTTTCAAAGAAATTTTTAATTAAGGCAGGTTTTATGGCAAGGATGATAGTAGTAGGATTTATTTCCCCCTCTATTAATGATAGATTTTCCACATTCTGCTTTCCAATATCATGTTTTTTCTAGTAGGCCATTGTTTTTTACATAGTACAAAATGTTGGCTTTTCAGACCCACTAACATAAAAAACTCGTATGTCCTAACTGAAGAGCTACAACTTTCAAATCACAGCAAATATGGTAGCTGTTGTTTTGAAAGTTCAACAAATGCTTCAAATTTTCTAAGTTTATTTCATGGAGAAAATCTTACGATTGAAAGGGATAGATTTTGTTTTCCATTCTGTGGCAATACTACCTTGAATACATGTTTCGAATGAATCTATGTATATACTTCTCTAATTTGAAATATTATTGTAGGGTAGGGAAGCACAGACCGTGACCTGCCTATTCTTTTCTTGCTTTATCCCACATCATATGAATACTAAACTAAATATTAAAACATTAATTTAGTATTATCACGCGATTGCGAAGGATCATATACTATTTTGAGGGCCGTCATTAAGCCATAGACATCAGGACAGAAAACAAGATTTTTCCTGTATAAAGTGAGGCAGAAATTGCTCATGACGATTGCAAAACAATGTTTTCTCGGACTTCTTATTTTTGTAAATTCCATTCCCTAAGTCTCTGTAAGTTAACTCTGCCTTAGTCTTGGACAGCACCATTTCTGTAACAAAATTCTTTCATTCTTTTTTAAAGAGATTTTATGCTGTAAGTATAGCAACAGCATTCTATTCAGTACCAGATGTAGAAGGCTGTAAAGTATCACATGAAATTGTTTTCTGATCATCTTCTGGCCACCATGGAAAATAGGTCGCGTAGCAGCAGATGGTATATTCGGGTGCTGGTCTTTAGACTTTTTTCCTTTGGGATTCCTCGATGAAGAAGTTGGACCATGCAGAAGTAGCAATCATTTATGTCATTATTTTGTTCCATCCAAATCACAGGAATGGCAAATGGCATTGCGATTTTTCTTTTTGCCTTGGAGCCACGTGGAAAGTTTCCTTGAGTTTCTTTGAGTTCCTTGAGTTTCCTTGAGTGAGTGAAAGTTTCCTTGAGTGACTTCCAGTCCTTGAGTGAGTGCCACATGAAAGTATCCTTCAGTCCTTCCTTACTTTTTCATGTAATTCATGTATATGTAATATATATTAACATTTACACATTTCATTATTTAATATATGATGCATATATTTTAATACATTTTTTATAACCGTTTGCTATATAATTTACTAATTATTACAATTTGTAGGTTATATTGCATAAATTTACATATTTCCATATGTCATTTTTCATATATATTTCAGAAAAACTGAAGGAAATGGCTACCTCTTTATCGTCTAAACAAGAGCCATAGTAGTAATTGATAGTAATAATTTCCATTTATTACTATCAATTTTTGTGTATTTGATAGTAATAATTGGACGCCCCAAAGTTTAATAAGAAGTGACTATTTTAACGTTTAAGAAAATCTGCATGTTGCGTAGTCAATAAACAGTATGTTAGTATGCGGCATTGCCCCATTGGAATTATCAATGTCTAAAAGAACAAATATAATTGTATGCTACTACATTGGAATTTGGACTCCTTTGGAATTCTATTCCACATGAATCCACAGGATAAACAAATTATAAAAATGTTGTCTAAAGTACAATATTGTCTTCTCTAATTTGAAATACTATGGTGGGGTAAGGAAGAACAGAACGCGGCGTACATATTCTTTTCTTCTTTGCTTTATCCCACTTTATATGAATACTGAACCAAATACTGAAACGTTAAATTAGTGGCACTGTAGAAAATGCATTTTTAGAGAAATAGTGCAACCACGTTTCTTGTATGCGGACAACATGCCTATTACTAATTTATTATAATGCTTTGACTTCATATTTGTGAAACAATGCGAAAAGCATTCCAAGTTTCATTCTCCTCTTGTGGAAACACGCTATTCATCCTTAATAGAGGGAGAAAAAAAAGAAAAAAATCTTACTAACACCACCCTTGCCATAAAACCTGGCTTAATGAAACATTTTGTTGGAGCCATGGACAAGACTGGATTAGCCTTCAGGTGTTTAAATAACAATTTTACTGCAATCAAAACATTAAATTAGTGTTATATCATGTATCAAATTAGATAATTTTCAAGATTTTTTTGTACCACCCGTGGTAGAGTTACTGTGAGTGTATGCAGCCTGTGCTCTTCCCAATTCTGTGGTTCCCTTTTGTAAGACATTGATGGTTTATGCATTCATACTTTTATATATAAATCACTTAGTTCACTTAAATCATTTAGTTCTATAGTAATTGAAAATATGATTTATCAAATCGTATTACATTTTATTACTCATTTGCTATTGCCTTGCTTTTCGTGTGATATAAGGACATAAGACCTTTGTATTAGATAATAAATGTTTTTAAATCTTCGACTCATTGCATGATATTGCGAAAGCAGTTACAAATAACCTTAAAACTTTAAGGTTTATTCAAAACTAGTTATTGGTTTAAAGTGCTAACTGAAAAAAAAATTATTCATCTTTTATTTTTCTGAAATCTTGTATATTTTAAACTTGAATAGTCGGTTGTCAATCCCTTTATTTTTTAACATGGAATTTGTTTTACGAATGATTCAATTGGTTAAAAGCATAATAAAAAAACCACACAAATTTTAGTCTCTTTTACCTTTTTAAAAGTAAGTCATTAAAATGTTATCTTCCCCAATTTTGTTTATAATTTATTCAGTTTTACTTTACAACAATATATTAAGAACAATAAATTAATATTTTCAGAAATCCATCATCCGATTATTTTTATTTTTCCAAAATATTTGAAATGTGTTAAATATTTATAGCAATTTTTCTGTGAATTGAAGTATCTTTGTTTTAAGATTGGTGTAAACAATGTTGATGCCAATTAAATACCATGTGAAATGATACATAAATTGTAATTTGATATTATCGTATTAGTATTTTTATAAGAAGAGCCATGAATAATAAAAGCACAATTGCTGTTTTTGTATGAATCTATTATCTTGAAACATAATATTTTCAAAAACATCTTAAGAATATTTAAATATCGTATTTCAAAATCATTTAATTAATATAATCATTCAAATTTTATGCTCCCTATTCAAAAAAATTTTATTTTGTAAATAACTAACTAATTTTTAGGATAAATGTAACAAAAAGGACCAAAATTTAACCAGATAATTATTGAGTGGAATGAATTACTAAATTGATTTCATAAAATATTTTGAAGTATTTTCAGCGCGTAATTTCAATAAAGTCATACAAACATGTGTTAATAGTTTTCTATATTTTTAGTGTAACTTATCATTTATAGCATGTATATTTATTTTCTAAACTTGTACAATTAATTATTTGAGATGCAGAAAATTTTTTTAAATATTTAAAATATATATTTGAAAGAATTTGCATGATTGCAACACATTCCAAAAAACACAAAATTTCCTCCGATAAAGAATTTAATTAAATAGATATATTTATATTTTGATTATCAAATAATTACTAAAACAATTAAAGACACAGCATTAATAGTTTATTCTAAATCTTATTTAGTATTATAAACTGTAGTATCATTTTAGTAAGAAAATAAACTGTTTTAACTAACAAAGCATTCTATATGCTTGTTATAATTATCATGTTGTCATCTACAATTATTTCAAAGACAAATTCTTAATGATAATGTTGTTATCGATTCTTAGCGATTACCAAACTTGGATTACTTCGGTGACTTCGTCATATAGCATTTCCTTGACACGTTTAGACTAAAGTTGCATCATTTGTGAATCATCTGGCTGATGGTCAGTATGTCGATAGTCTGAGTGAAGCAAAATAACTTACAGTGATTAATCGCATTAAAAAAATTTCCATTTCTTTTTATTTCATCAAGATATATAGTTCTTAAAAGACCAAGTTTTTTTCAATAAAAACAAAAAAAAATAGTTAATATTTCTGTGCAGACTTGTTATAGTCTGGGAAATCTCTGGACGAAAGTGGTTTGGACAACTCCGTTATGAAGTAAAAAAAACCGTAAAGCACCTGTAAGGCAAAAAGCCAAGGTTCCGTAATCAATCAAGGCTGCGTATGATGGTCGCATTTTAAGAGAGGGGTTCCCATAAGTTGCCTTGATATGGCATTGGAGATGAAAGGAACGTGAGATTTGATTTCTGAATGTAACGAAAGGTGAAAATCTAACCTCTGACCTCTCGTCCGATCATGCCCAGTGTTTTTCATCATGACTGTTTCACTCAAAACGCAAGGCCCGATTCTCCGAGCGTGTTAAGAACGTCTGAATTGTTGTTTTTGTTATCGACTTGGAAAAAGCTTAAAGTAATTCTTAGCTAATTTTCTCTGTCGTTATGTAACGCACAGTTGGAGTTAAGCTAAAGGAAATGATTTGGAAATGCTGCTGCGTCCTATTTTGTTTCTTTTATTTTCAACAGTGTTTTAAGAAGTCCTATTTCTCAGAAATTGATTTTAAAGCATCTGTGATGGATAAAGAAATTATTTTACTGGCAGAAAAAAATTATTCGAATCTGTATCTTCCGATAAGACATTATGTAGAGGCTCTTTTTCAATTCCTACTATTGGTTCACACTCTCCATATATATATTTATATATCTTGTTTAAATTTTCAATCGTTAATAAAATATTTTTTATTCATCCACTCAAGCTCAAATACATTTTTTTAAACTTGTAGTGGATGACACTTGATGCTAATACAGTTTTTTCAAGTATTAATTCATTAATTAAATTCAATTAATTAATTTTAGTCTTATATGGGAGAAAAAAAATTTCTCTTATATAAGATATTTAGCTGGATATAAATTTAGGAATAAATACCGTCAGTGGCGAAGCGTGTAGATCGCTGGAAAAAATTTCTTTTTCAGATTCTTTTTTTCATTTTATATTAATTGTAATTATTTAATACAAAGTAACTAAAATAAAAATTTTCTTTGTTGATCTAAGTAGGAATTTAACTAAATTTTGTTATATTACTTGTTTTTAATTATTTCAATTGAGTGCATTTTAAACAGTTTTTCTTCCACTAGCATTAAACAAATCGGCCTTAATTTTTTTTTAACATGGAGGATCTTTAAACAAAACATACATTTAAAGGTAATTTCCTTATATCTGTGGATCGATATGGAGAAAACATTGAAGATCATATCAGGCAGTCCGGTAAATCAAGATACTTACTTCAAACATCGCCATGAAGTCGCCTTGTATCTGAAAGCAATCCCTACAACACAAGTCAGTAGCGGATTCAAATTCTCTTTGCTGTTCATTTCTCGTTACCTTTTTATTTTTAGTATGTACATCGGTATGTAATGTTCTAATTTTGTATGTCAAATTGTAATTTTGTATATCTTTTTCAAATTTTAGTTATATTTATACATAAACTTAGTGGCTTTTCATTATTCAATAATATTATTTTACTTTCTTATGATACAAAATAAAATAAAATATTATAAAAGGCCCAAGTGCTTAAAAATAATTTATATATCAGAAAAAAATTATGAAATATAACTGCTTATAATACATCTGTAAAATAAAACAAAATATTTTGACTTTTGAACACAAAATTATTTGAATATTGATTAAAATTTTTACTGAAATTATGGTTCATAAGCAGAATAAAATAATTTTAAAAAATTAAAAGACATTTGATAACATGGATAACTATAATAAGTAATAGACATACAAAGGTAGAAAAACGTAGTTTATATTTGAAATAGATTGCCCTATCAAAAGATAACCAAATTTATTTTTATAGTAAAAATTCATTTTAAATAATTATAAGATTAAAAATTTATTTTTATGGTAATTTTAATTCACTTTTTTAAGCTTAACTCAGAGGAAAAATTTTAAAGAATATTCCCCCACACGTCTTTCATTCCACATCTAATTGTTGATTGATTAATAATTTTGAAAAAATTTAATCATTTAAAACTTTTGAATGCGGGATATAAATCGGCTGTCATTTTTATAATTATCATAACATTTGTATTATCAGTGTTAAAAATATGTATTCTTTGGTTACAGAACAATCATTTGTTTCTTACGCCATTACCTTGAACAACTGGCATTGGATTGGCATTGACCAGTTGAGTGTGAAAATAAATTAAGAGATGACTTGTCTTCTTTATTGCACTTCTGATGATTTATTGTTCCTATGGATTACTTTTAAAAAAATACTTAAATTGAATTTTTATTCATGTTGTAATCGCTACTTTTTATGACGAATAGACTTAGTGGCGATATTGGCAGATAACTAAATGATGTAATGCGTAAATGTTTTTGGAAAGAATTATTTCCCACTCCCACTTCTTGCAGAAGTCGTGAGACAATCATCAACAATGCATTATTAGTAGTATCGAACATGCTACTTCTCTGCGAATGATAAAAGTTGCTCGACTATGGCCAAATGGTCATCAAAAAAGCACATTTTGAATTTACTAAAGGTATGCATAGCAACTACTGCTTTCAGAAACGAAGAGACTTGATAGCGTTTGTTATTTTATGTGTTTTCTTCAAGGAGTGTGCTTACATATTAATATCTCTGTCATAACAGCAAATTTGTTATTGTTGTTTCTTATACCACTTGGAGACATCTAGACTAAGCACACGAACCCGTATCGATTTATAGTTGAAGGGAAAGGGGGAGGCGGGGCAGCTTCTGTTGTGATGGAGCACCCGTAGGTAAAAGTCTGACCTGGCACAATGACGCTCTATAGTCATTTGAGATCGGGCCCTACGGCTTAAAGGGGATTCCGAACCACTAAAGGCTCGTTCCCACCGAGGCGAGAGACGTGAAGATGCAAGAGGCAAGCGATCAAATTTTTTCGACCCCTTCACAGCGAAACGTCAGAAATAGCATTACATCTAGTGAAAAACCACTTCGAGTTGAAAGTTGGGCAACTCCAAGCGGAGGACTGCAAACCGGTTTCAGGCGACCGCGGTGAGGTCAAATTTTGGTCGCTTGCATCTTGTCGCCTTGGTGAGCACGAGCCTTAAACCACCGGGACTCGAACCCGAGACATGTGACACCGAGCGCCAGAGCTCTAGACATTCGGCCATTCAGGCCCAGCAAATCTGTGGTGTAATAAAAAATAGATTGCAAATACCCCTGCGAAATGAACGTGTTGAAATTGTGACGGGTAAGGTATGGAATTCATCAATGCACTCTCTCCTCCCCATAGGCCTTCCTCGCTCGGCTATTACTGTAAATTTGAGACTTCTGACTTTCCGTGACATTTTAAAAGGACATCTTGGCTATATTGGTGCGTCCAATATTCCTGAATGTGTCCTGTGTTCTTCAGACTCTTTTATGCATTTAACATATTTGATAGCTGCCTTGCACTCTGTTTTATGAGCTATTCTCAAGACAACGTTTAATAACAAGGCTGGTTTTTATTGGGCTTTCAGAGGGCTCATGGCCGATATGGCCTCCGCGTCGAACGTAAGAAAGAAAAAAATATTAATATCATAAATGTGAGCATATTGCTTCAACAGTTTAGAAGTCTGACCAGAGTTTTGCAGTTTTCTTCCTCGCTACTGGCAATTACTAGAAAAATTATATAGCATGTGTTGTAAAACATGTGTTTTGTAATTTATCAACAATTTAGGAAATTCTAAAATAAAATGATTAAACATTAACGTTATATTAATTAAATATAGAAGAAAAATTTCCAAGTGAAATTCAATTTTATGTGAAACATTTTGCCAGAAAATTATTAGAATAAAACAGTTTAGTGTGAAAAAAAATCCCATACATCGTTATAAGTAATCATACTGAATTTTTATACGCATACTCTTTGTAGGATTTAAAATCCAACAAAACGTTATTATAAAGAAAAGTGAAATGCATAACAATAATGAAATTTCCAGGCTGTATCAAGAATGCCGCGCTTTACTATTATTTCAAGAATCCGACCTAAATATCCTTTATTCCCATTTCCAAACACTTCATAGTGGAAAACCGGAATAACGGTAAATCTTAATGGGGTCTAATATAAAAGAAGAAGAAAAAAACTTAATCTTACCTGAGGATATTAAAAATCAAACACTATTCGTGACATTACATCGTGATTTTATAAGTGTTAGCTGCATTGCATTCATATATCAGTATATGTTACAAAAGTCACGAGCATATGTGTTCTCTTTTGGTCAGTGTTATAAGTAATCGTAGTGTATTAAGCATGGCAAGATTTCATCTTGATAAGAGAACATAATACTCAAACTATTGATGGTAGTTTTTATAACAAACTAATTTAGAAACGCTTTCCTCATCAAACCCAAACTATAAGCAGATTATTATTTTTATTTTCTCTTTAAATTTAATGTAATAAAATTTTAGCTTTAATAATCAGCATTTAATCACTTATTTACGCTGTAAAATAATATAAAATAAAATTTTTCTTAACGAATATTAAATAAAAAATTAAGAACAGTAGTTAACATAATATAAATATTTTATTCCTTATATAAAATAAAAATTATTTAAAAAAATTGTAATTGGTTATACTGATATGCAAATTAGTCATAAAATTATGCAATAATTATTCAAGTTATTTTGTTTAAGTTTTAACAAAATTTTAACTAAATGCTTTGTGTAAATTAAAAACATATATATCATTGCAACAGCTGACATTTTCAATTTAATATCTGATTGATGACTTGTTTAAAACGTCAGTTTTGGTTTTGCGCAAAACTGCTTCGTAGCTAGCTTTTTCAAAAAAGAAAATTAAAAAAAAAAAAAAGGTAAAGAAAGGAAAAATAACCAAAATTAAAAAAAATTGTAATCGGAAGGGCCAATATACAGAACGCGTATAACAACTATCTTAAAAAATAAAAAAACTACAGAATTTAAAATGAATTTCTTATCTTAAAAAATCTCTTTTTCACTTTGAAATAAAATTGTTTTTGCTTTCATCAAACAATTTTACATTAATTTTTCTTCTGAATTAATTTTTTTACCAAATTATTTAATAATTATTGAATTATTTTTAAGTAAATATTATACATAAAAAAGATCGTGAAAAAATTTTTAAAAAAAGCTAGTGAAAAAAATTTTAAACTACAGATATCGATGAAAATATCCAAAATTGAAAGTTTGTCAGGATACGAAAACCCCACTCCAGAAAACAATATCCATATATTTTATGGATAATAAACAAAACATTTTATATGTACACAAATATACGTACTAGTAATTGAGTATTTCGTAATTTTACATTAAAACAATAAAAATTAATAAGGGCTCTATTAAAGTTGGCAAAATTTGGTGGTAAACTGGATCGTTTAATTTTTACATTAATCGAACATTAAGTAAATTATTTTAGGAGCTTTAATTTTTTTTTAATCAATTAGATAAACATCAGATCAAATTTTTGTCGAAGCATGGTTTGAAATTATATACTTAAATCACAATATTCAATGAAGTTAAGAAAACATTATTGTGCTTGCTCAGATTGAATAAAAAATTTATAGATGGATTTCAGCAGGCGTTTTCCTTAGCTTCTCTAGTGTAGAAATAGTTAAATTTCAATTGAAAGTTATCGGTAACTAGATCTTACAATAAAAATGTCACAAAATTTGATAGGAAAACTAATAAATGTATAAGAAGCTAATAAGAGTTCCAAAAATTGTCGATAACAAGAAATGTGACGCTTTATTATCCTTAAAGATTTATAATTGACATATTAATGTATCATAGAGATAAAATGGAAGTGAAACATAATTAATTACAATAACAATTTATCAGGGATTGTCGTAAATCTTCTGATATATTTCTTCCATATGTAGAAAATATTTTTCACAAGGTAGAGTACCCCGCCCAAAGGAATTATGGATATATTGTCTGATTATTAATTATTATGTCCAATTATGTCCAATAATTAATTATTATATTATGTTCAATTATGTTTGTCCGTATAACAAACCTCAATAAAAGGTAATGATTCAGTTAGTTCACTTCTAAGATTCCTTAATATATCCACTATAAGTTTAGAATTGCAAAAAGGCAGATTTCTCTGTGTCGAATAACTTTTGGAGCTTTTTTTACGGAGTCTTTTTACTCATATTCCCATTAATATCGCCCTACCAAAGTTAGTACCATTGTAATTCATTAAAGTTATGTTCAAGTTATACAGATGGTTCTCAGCAGTGGGTTATGAATTATCATAGATTATACGTAAACAATATAATCCTATTATTATAATTTTTTGGCGTTTATTTAGAGATCAAAATAAATTTACTATTTGTCGGAATATTTTTTAAAAAGGGATACATTATTATTATAAATAGAAAAAGTAAATATCGTTTCAAATAGAAAACTTTCAAAAAAAAATTTCGTTTTCTTAATATGAAATGTTTGTATATAATGGAAGGTTTTCCTCAAATTACATTAATTTCTATCTTTTGTTAAGTGTTATATTACTATTATTACCAAGCTTAAAAACAGCTATTTTCAAATTCTTCCTCTTTCATCAAGAGTATATTAAAAAGTCATAAAAAATCTTTTACAAAACATTTGTGGCTTTTCAAGATGAATGTTTTTGGCACATGAAAAAAAAAAATACTCTGCACAATACTACCATATTCAAAAGAAAGTATGTGTTTTATAATCACTAATTTACGGTTTACATCTTCACAGAGGTCATTTTTAACGCTCATTTTTTCAACCTTCAAAAAATATCCTTTCCTTTTCTTAAAAAAGATGTGAAAACTGATTGTGAAAGTTTACTGCACTGGATGAATCTCCAGACTCATTTTATCAGTTTATGACATCTTAAAGCTTGTTTCAAGTCTAGCTGTGAAAGTCCTAGACGAGGTCAAGTTGATTTACCAGAGCTACCTTACTGTTTCTCTGAAAAATACGTTACACTTTTTCTAATAAATATACCCTTTATTTCTTTCCCTGTGTGATCTTGAAGGACGGGAAGTTATTTCTGAAATTCTATAGGTTATACATCTGGGTAAACATGCCTGCTGTGACAAAACGTCTGGGTTATGCATGAAAGTGACATCTTTATAGCATTATGTGGGACGAAGAAATTAAATTTTTAACTTTACATACTTGTACCATAATTTCTGCTTTAAAGAAATGACTATGTGCTAGTTCTAATATGTTAGCGTGGGGATATTTCGGAACTAGTTGCATTTTTCTTGTAGATGTGCTGCCATATGGATCTCGTGAATAAGAAACAATTAACAAAATATACTCTCAAACCTGGTTATGTGCCGGAGATTGGTACCGCATAAAAGAAATCGCAAAAAAAAGTTGAAACTTTCTAAATAGCTATAAAACGTTGTTTCCAAAATTATGTGTGTTAAATAGGGTCCGTATAAAAAAAATTCCGCATAGAAAATATGTAAATCAAAACTTCACGATGTAGCACTACCTCGCATCTAGTAACATTCGTGATGAGATAATGTAATGAGATAATGTAATATCAGGGGGATCTGTCGGATTTTTTTAAAATTTGCATGTTATTTTGACAGACAATATTTTTTAATTAATTTTTATTCATAATATGTATTAGACGAAATTTTTTTTATACTGCCCAAAAACCTCTCAAAAAAGAACTGCATAAAAATAGGTTTAACTGTATAAGCTTTTTCTAAAAGAAGACAAAAAAAATTTTTACAAAATTTGTATTCTCATTTTTAATGTTAGAAAATTTTAGTTACAATGACTAAAAGAGCATACTATTTTGAGCAGGGATGCATTTACTACAGCCTGCTGGCCGTGTTCAACTCGTCGATTCTTTTTTTACTTCCTGCCACATTATTTCCATTTTGTTTTAAAATTATATTGTTATTTATTTAAAGAAAGATTAAAACAGAAAACTTGATTGAGCTTGATTTATTGAAAAAGTTAAAATATATTATTCAATGTATTTTTTTATTGCAAACTAAAAGATCATATCCTTTATCAATAGCATGTTAGCTTACATAGATTCAAATCTACGTAATTTTATCTCTATAATATTTATTGGCATAAATATGTTCCATTTTAAAACTGAACTTCACAAATTGAGGCTGATTGAGGTGAAAGTTGAGGTGATTGAGGCTAAATAACGTATTAAAATGCTCAAACCTATTTGAACCGTCATATATTTATAAAAGGCAAACTTAATTCAGAAAAAACAATAAATTTTTTGTTGTTTCTCACAAAATTTATTGAACTTAAAATTATCATAGCATGCATGTTCATTGAATTCCAATGAATTTTCTTTTTAATAAAATGTTTTTTCATTATTTTGATTTAAAAGCTTTAATTTTCTAAGAAACTACATAGAAGAATTTATATTCATTATTTATCTTCAGAAAATATTCACAAATTTAATGAACCTACTCCGTAAAAGTGATCAATAAAAAAAAAAAAATTATTTAGCATTTCAGAAGTCACTGAAATCAATAGAATTTGCTAATCCAGAACTTGCGAAATTATACTTGATTTAATTTTAGCCAACATCCGCCTTTTAATTAATTTTAAGTAATTAAGAAATTGTATATTTATATTGTGCTTACTTTTAAAATCCCTACTTTTCTAAGTAATTTCTTCTGAATTATCTCCTTATTATCTTGCTTATTACTGAATTATCTTCTTGATCAAGGAGATAAAAAACAATCTCGAATTTTAAATCAAATAGTTAAAATAATTCTAAATGAAAAACTTTTACACTATCTAAATATTTATTAAATAAATTTTTAACCAAAAAAATACTATTCTTTTAAGCCTTCTATTTTAAAAGATTACGACATTGAAGTTAGTAAACCTAACAGATAATCACGTGCGATAAACAATTTATTATCGTATCATGTTCAAAATAATGACAAAAGTACCAGGTTCATTTAACACGAGATCTTTATCTTAAAATATACTTTTCCAATTTTTCCTCAACAAGACGTTACACCTCCAAATTGAGCTACGAAGATTGCTGGCTGCCATATAATATTTCGTCTGACATACAGCAATTTTGGATTTAATGACTACATCCATTCGTCGCAAGTATGTTCCATGACCTTGCGAATCCCCATCGTGAGCCAGAAGAGGGTCAAGGAGAAATATCCCTCTAGGTAATCGACTTCGAAATTCAAAATTAAGTCAGCCAATCTGTAAACAGTGTCGATTTTTTTTAAACTTTTCTAAACGAAGTCAATCATGAAGAAATCAAAACATAATACTGTCTTCAGTTATGGTAATTTTGGCTGCCTATTTGAATATGATAATTTTAAAAACACTTCCTGACTACCATACAAAGAAGTTAATCAGTATAAGAGCAAAACAATAACACTGAAATGTATTAGTGTTAATGTATTTGCCATTTTAATTGTTGAAATTCATAGAGAATACCTCATAATCCTAATGGTACATATTTACGATTAATAGATGTTAATAAATTAAAATAATCCTTTTATAGTTTAATCTTGGTATCATAGAAAGACTATATTGCATTGATTAATTACATTAAAAGATTAATTAAAAAAATTCTAGAATAAAAACTGTGTAAGTAACTGTGATAACGAAATTAATGATTTTTTTTTTTCAAATCTCTCTTTTTTTTTTTTTTTTTTTTTAATAATATAATATTTCTATCCAAACTTATCCACATCCTGACACATGGTGTATGTCCAAAGATTATATAGATGATGCGTTAGTAGCGAAATTATTTCTGTTATCCTATATTTAAAGAAAAAACATCGATTTTCACAAATTTATTTTATCAATTACGAAAAGTTACTAATTTTTTATGTGAAATGATGAAAAAAATGTCTTTAATTTTGTTCTTTCATGATGATTTTAAGCCGAGATTTATTGTTATTATTTAACAATAAATATTCTTATTAAATATATTTGTATAAATTAAATTAATGCAGAAATTAATTTGTAGGAAAGTTCTTTTATAATTATAAAGGCCCAAATGTTATTTATTTGATATTACTTTTGCTTAGAAAAAATTATAAGACAAAGGGTTTATTTTATATTTCAACATTTTTTACTATTTTAACACATAACAATAAATATGATCTTATAATATTATATATTCATTATATAATATTTTGTAGAATTGCAGGTATAGCCGATATTTTATGGCAATTGCACACTGAACATATAAAATTATTTAAATTTTATTTTATTCGCAAATACACACAGGCTGCTCAAATTATACTTCCTCTCTTGGTGAGAGTCTGTAAGTCAGCTGACCATTTCTCCTGAACGCCACAGTGGACGGACGTTCTTGCCAGTGGGTAGGAGGAGGTGGCATGGTTACACAGCATATTTAGATCGATACATAACGAATATATTTTTTACTTGCGGAAAATTCCATATTTTCATATTTCGATTTTAGTAGATTCGTTTCCACGAGACATCTTAAATATTGCCTTTTGAGAGCTATTCTGAGTGGAAAAAATTTGTATATTTTAAACTATTGTTTAATTTACTAAGCAAGTCGAAATCCAATGAATCTCAATTGTTCTTATAAAATTTCTCTTTTATGCCAAATGTTTATAAAAAGTAATTACTGCACTATGTTATGTAAGTTAAATCAAGAAATTTTTAACAGACAAACTTTAGAAGATCTATTTTTCACATACAAACGTAGACATCTGGCAAAACATCTCATCACATCTTTGCTGCTTGATGAGATTTTCCGAGTTTTCTCTCGTAGAATACGTAAATGAGGGACAATTAGCCTTGAAAATTCTCTCGAATCACAATGCCTTATGACAATGCAACTCTACCCGTCGTGTCAGAAGACCTCGTGGCACACTTAAAAAGAACACGAGATCCTAACGGTAAAACAAAACAGCTTTAAAATTTATAATGGTTCTTTAAAATCCATTTTAATATCTTCTAGAACATGGAAACCTGTAATGGAAAGTTAGATTTTTTTATTTTAAACAACTATTCAAAAATCCAACTATAAATTTACTTGCAAAAATGCAATAAACATTAGTACTCTTTAATGTAGAAAGGAAAAAGTTCTAGCATAATTCTTTCTTTATTGTCAGTTCTAAGGCCAAAGTTAAAAGATTACGCGCCTGTCCTTTTACCTGCCATTAAGTAACAGCCATATTTGTTCTTTTGCATCGTTAACTTAATATATATCACTCAACAAGATTTCTTTCTTTATCCTGCCAGAAAAAAAAGCAAAATCTTATAAATTTAAGATTCAAATATGTATCTGGGACATTCTGGAGATACAAGGGGCCAACTGTATTACAAAACTGAGAACTGTGTGGGCTATGTATCACGGCGGATTAATGTCCCTGGGTCTCTAGAACTCGACCTTTTATGTTTTCTACGTAGGGTACCCAACATTACTTCCGGCGAAGGCATTCATTTTGTAGAAGAAAGATGTGTGTCTTCTTCTTTTGGCGCCGTGTGCGTTATAATTCATTTTTTTTTTTTTACCCTTCTAGGTGTGACAAAAAAAAAATTGAAGTTTTAAGGAAGTAGCTAAACACTTTTGTGCTTTGAAGGGCAATAAAAATATTTTCAATATTATCTTCTTAAAATTATTTGTTATTATTATTATTATTTTTAATGTTTTGCTATTTTTATTTGTTCCAAAAATATAGGTAATCTAAATTTAAAAAAAAAATTCATCTTTAAATCTTAGGAAGAAAAAATAACATCAGGATATTCAAATTAATTTGGACAAATTATAATTATTTTGCTGCACTTTTTTTAATAGCCATAGGAAAAGTCATTACTAAATTTTAAGAATATAAGCATATTTTATCTCTCTACATTTTATTTTTAATATTCAAATATTATTTGTAAGAATTTCTTGGCCCGACACATGGCTCAGTAGCAACCGGGGCCTCTGGTGACATTAGGGCGGAGGTTCAATCCGCTGGCTGCTTTGTTGTATACGCTGTTTCAAAAAACGAGAAGCAACGATGGAGTTTCATCATCTTGTCTCGTTAGTCGAAATACTTGGTGGGAATTTTCCGGGTTTTCTCCCAGCTAAAGTTTATGTTTCAAGGAAAGTGAAACAAATAGACTCGAATATAGCGAAGTTTATTAAAATCTATACCAAAAAGATTAAAAGTATTATTGTTGTGACTAATCCTTAGAGTCCTGCAGCGTCGGAGGGATACCCCATAAGCAGTCAACTCATGGTTGGAAGGAAAGGGGGCAGCTTCTGTTGTGCGGGAGCACTCGTAGGTAGAAGCCTGACTTGGCTCCGTGTCGCTGAAGAAGGAGGGCGCCTCCGGGAGGACTTTTAGGGGTAATTACCCTGCATTTGCGTGTCGTATGGGAGAAACCCCGGGAGACTCCCACCAGATAGTCCGACTAACGTGGCAAAATTCTGAACATCCCAAACACCATCGAATCCCTTCGTTTTTTGGAAACAGTGCCTACAACAAAGCCGCTAGCGGATTGAACTTCAGCCCCAATGTACACAGAGTGAATATTACCACTAAACCACGAATCGGGCAGATTGAAAGTGTTCGTAAGTATTTTGGATATCCAATGAAGTGCTAAAAATAAGTTTATAATTCGATAAGTTTTATAATTGTTGTTGTGTAAAACCTTTTGTGAGTAGCATTCATTCTTTTATTATGTTCTATATCGTTTATAACGAGTTAAACATAATTCTTTAATTAATTAAAATATAAAATATTTTCATAGCAAATTGTTTAAATGTAATACATTTTTATTATTTTGTTTAATAACTTTTTATTTAATAATATGTGTAAACAAAAAGTTCATGCAAAAAATTATGGGAGGCATTTATATACAGCGAAACCTTAATCTTAAACCTTATTATACGGTACCACAGGCTTCAAATATCGAATCCTGGCAATGGCATGGATGTTTGTGAGTGGTTCGGAATGCTCGTTAGCATGTAGGCATTAGCATTAGAATGCATATAGATAGTGCATGTAGGTTAGTTTAATTAGCCCAAAGTGTGCAAAAAATAACTGTAAAGCGACAAACCAAACCAATCAAACCTTATTATAAGTACAGGATAATATATATGTATATATATTCATTAAAAAAACATATTGTTTCTCTTAAAATCTTTTTTTCTTAATATTATTTACATTAGTTAATAATTTTGCTTAGTACAGTAAATAATAACCGTGTTATTTAAAATTTAAATTTTTTTTTCTTTGAAATTATATTCTAAAATTTTTATTATTTAGCTTTAATACGTTCTATTTATATGATATCATTTGTCATAATATTTATTACTAACTGTTTCCCCGATACTGCCTGCTCATTTATTTTTTTTTTTGTATTTTGTCAAATAGGAAAATGAATAACAAAAGAAAGAATGTAAGTTACAATTAAAGCAGTTTTAATGATCTGTCATTCAAAGATATATAAACAGTATACAAATATCCAAAAAGATATTTGAACAGTATACAAATATACGAAAAGATATCTGAACAGAATACAAATTATAAAATAAAACATTTTTCAAAATCATTATAATATCAATTTTACTCAAAACCTGATTATAAATAACAGTTTTAATTTCACCTCCAGGTGGAAATAAACTACTGCTGTGATTTGTTGATCGCAATGGCTAGGAATTGCATATCTCTGGAAATTGAAATCTTTTAAAGGTAGAAGAGAGAGTTGTTGGAATGAATGGTAACCATGGGATAAAAATTGATTTGCCCTTTCTTTTTTCTATAAAAAATAATAGTTTAAATCACAATTGCTTAACATCTTCTTTAGACACAGCCTTTGGCCATTGAAAAGTTTTGGCTACTACTGTGCCCAAAAAGTAAGACCAATTATTTTTTTTTTTCAAATACTATTTATTCTTCCAAATTTATTTCATCGCCTTCAAAGTAATCCCCTCCGGACACAATGCACTTATGTGGTCGGTTGAGGTTGAGATCGACCAGAAGTATCTTCGTCTTCAACGCATTCTCTACCTTCTTTGAACTGTTTATACCACTTCTAAACATTTCTTTCCGATATAGTAATGTTCACCGAATGACTTCTGCAACATTCTACACGTTTCCGTAAACAAAATTTAATGCAAGTTCTTTGCTCACTTAATTCAGACATTTCAAAAACCGCAGTTTTAGCGTCTCACAAAGCCAAGCGTAATTCAAACACTAATAAATATTTTGACGTCACATTTCACACAGATGTCAAGGCCAGTGCCAGCAACCTAAAAAAGAAAAAAAAATTGAAATTTCATAAACCCCGGGAATTTTAAATTGAAAGTTGGCCTTACTTTTTGGACACCGAAGTACTCGAGCCTCCGTAATAAAAGTATTGAAGATGCAACAAAATCGAAAATTGGATTTCTCACAAACCTTAAATGAATTGCGAAGCACTAAAATTTTACTTATTTGAAATGACTGTTATTATTTTAAAAATTAAACATTATAAATAATAATTTATAAACAAAAAAGAAAATTTTTATAGCTTTCAGAAAAAAGGAGGCGAATTAAAACAATTACAATTTTTTCATCTGCATATGAAAGGTGCCTTTCTTAATTTGAATATTTATGATACTTATGAAACTGACACATCCTGCATTTGAAGGCTACCTTAATGGGATGATAGTGAAAAGATTCATTTAGTACAGGGTCATCAGTTTCTTCTTTTATTTCTGATGCTGTCACGCATCGGTTGATTAAATTTCATTTCTATCATTTCTTGAAGCTGAGTAATGAAATGGAAATCCACAATTTCTATCACATGATTTGCAGAAAATTATTATTCAAATATAATCATGACTGTTGCGTGATCTAAGGAAGTAAATATGAGCAAAATTATCAAACCTTGTAGTATTTTATATATTATAATTTTATTCTAAATTTCTCTGAAAAATTTGAAAATGGATCGGGTTCATCACAGAGTTACGTAAACTCAGAAGGAGCATTCATCTGTATAACATGAGCGCTTATCTGTGTAATTGTAAGATCTGGATGATTCAATGCTTTGAGGATTCCAGGATTATCAAATAGCAGATCTTTTAATTAATATGTGCTCGAACCGTTATTATAGTTAAGACAAGGTTTGGATACGATTTGAAACTTTAATTACGTATTTTTCTTATAATTTAAAATGTCCATTCCTTTTGAAATAAATAAAAGTTAGGTGTTTTAACAACTTTCAATGCATTGGTTTAACCAACAACAGCAAGATTTCTCTATATGTCTTATTAGAACCCAAATCTATCAGACTTCATAATGTGATTATTTAGAAATTAAATGTCAGAAAAAGTCGCTGTAAATTAAAATATTAGACTTCTATTAATTTAAAATGCTTTATCTCTATTATTATAAGCCGTTTCTAAATTTATGTGTATTCCGAAATATTTATTAATAATAAATTTAAAAAATGAATTATTTACTTTAAACTGCTAGAAATAGAAATGATGCCCCAAGGTTTGACACTAACTTCTAAGGCTGACCTGCTTCAATTAAAAGATGAACCATTACTGTGGCCATTCTACAGCAGAAACATTTTTAATGAGATTATTTTATTTCGCTTGTAAATTCACTTGCTGCATTAACTGACCTCTTATACATTTCTGACTATTGCAAACGTTATAAACTCATCTTGCGACATTATTTTTATCAGTAAGATAGCATGGGTATTGATTGCTATATTTCATGCAAAGAGGCAATAAATAATGAATGTACTTTCTGGATATCCTACAGAAATTTATTAATAAAATCAAAGGGTTTATTGCTCTTCTCGTGCTAACACGCGTCAAATGCTAGCGAGCCCTATCTAGCTAAAAGAGAACATGATTTCAACTTCATCGGTAGTATCCGCTATAATCAGTGAATACTCTTAGAAAATGTTGATGGAACGGTTTTGTCAGGAAGAGGCAGTCGCACTATATGATTGGAGTTCATTAGTTTTCTCCAAAATGACATTTAAACATAGTCCGATCTATTTCTTCTGAAAGTCCTCTATTAAAAAATTTATTATGTTAGGAATGATATTGATACACTAAAATAATCTTAACCACTATAAAGATCTCAATAACCAATGGTCTCATTCTTTTTTATTCCTGGTCTTGGTCATATTCCAGATTCTTAATCATATTGAAAATATATATTTCTACTGTTTTTTCTGGACTCATAGCAAAGGATTTGTTGTACCCAGTCTAGTCTTTTCTGCAGAAACGTAGACTAGACCCCCAGAAAGATCATCCATTGATTGAATAGCATATTAGGAAACAGAAAATGTATTATTTAGTAATAGCATGAGTAAAATAGAGTTGTGTAAAACCACTTTTGTTAAGTATCATTATCTTTGAATCTATTAAACTACTTAAGAAAACGTATGAGTTGAAATTTTTCAATAATATTGTAAGTTTTATTTGATAATATGACAAACGATGATATTTGATTCCTAACTTAAATATGATGAACAATATCAGAAAACTTGACATGGCATATTTAAAAATATACCATGTTAGTCAGGATTTTTTGCATATTAAATAATAAAAACAAAAATTTTGAAAATAATTTTAAAAAATTTTATCAGGTGGGAAATTGGACATTTATTTTATAGAATTTCTCCGCCTTGATATTCTGTCAGGAGAAAAAACACCTTGAGAATTAATTATCAGATGAAAATTTTATTTCAAAAACATGCTTTACTGTTTAAAAACTGTACGTTATAGAGGAATCGATTGGAAGAACAGAAATTTTTTTTAGTTGTACCTACTACAGAAGTAAATTATTTTATTATATATCTTGTACCTTGCATTTTCTCAGTGTCTATAATTTTCATTCATTGTCAACTGCACACTTATTCGAAACATATTTTAAAAAGTGGAGTATTTAAAAAGATATAAAGTACATTTTCTTAACTTTAAGCTTACAAACGTAATTAGTGTTATATAACTAATATTATGGATTACTTTTTAGAAGGAGAATGATCAATTAACAAGTGCTAGAAAACATCCAAAACGATAATTTGCTTATTTTCCTTGAGGAGCGCTTTTTAGTAAGGTTAAAATCAAATGCTGAATTCAGCAACAAGAAGAAATGAAAAAGATATTAACACTTTGTAAATAATACTTTTGAATGTTTAAAATATCAAAAGGTTAATAAACTTGTCCAAATACGATAACGCTCACGATAATAGAGAGTTTTTGCATAACGTTTTTTTATCGTCCGATATTTTTCTTCCTAGCGCGCATGCTCATAGGAATAGCTCAGTAGTGCAGTATTACAGATACGCATGCGCAATAGGTACAGTGTTTCCTATGAGCATGCGCGCTAGGAAGAAAAAAATATCGGACGATAAAAATTGTTACGCAAAAACTTTCTAATGAAATAATGAGAACGATAACTTTGTAATAACAGATTTTCTTTGATACCGGGATTTTCTGATACGCTCCAAGTTTTATGATCAGAGCTAAACGGCTTAAAGTAATTACTTGATATTTTAAATTCCGAATTGAAAACATAAAAGAAGTAATGTAGATATAAAACAAGTTATTTCAAGCTCAAGCTGTAGCTATCCTTCATTGTACGGGTTTTTTTTCCCTTGGCTTCAAATGCTAGAAAATTCTTTACATGGGAATTTTTTTTAGTGAATAAATATACCATATCTAGTAAACTTAAACAAACAAATAAGTTTTTAGTTAATGTAAATTTTGAAAACCGGAGATTTCATATAAAATTATACATATTCTAGATATTATAATTCAGCAAAATATGTAAATATTTTTTTGAAAAAGTGGCATTCCGCCATGAGATTACTCATAATTATAGGATATACAGAAATAGACTATATATATGTTCGGGAACAATGAAAACAACATTTCGTTATTGTATTGCATTGGAGATAATGAAAACAAACCTAAATGAAATTAGGTGAACTACAAACTTTTTTATTTTAAGTGGTTTGAAAGATGGTTGCCCTTCAACTATCCCGTTTCTTTTTAATGCAGTGCAAGTTGCAAACCTGAAGAACGGTCTTGCGCAGGGTTCTTACGTATTGTGACCTTCAAGATGCTTTCAACAACATAAAAGAACTAGTAATTATACGTGTGATACAAAGTATTGCTCAAAGAAACTTCTAATAATTGATATTTGCTTCAAAGTTATATAGAAAAAAATCCTACTGTTGGGTTTTGTTTATTTAGAGTCAAAAGTACCAATTTCTCTTTTTTTCGCAGAACAGGAACAAACTAATAATTGTTGAAATAGTATGTCATTACTATATATGTTCAGTGAATTGCGAAAGAATTATCACCTCAAAAAAATTAAAAATTCTTAACTATTGTTCAAATCCGGAAACGAGTTCTCATCCTTTTGTGAATTCACAAATAATAAGAGTTTGATGGTTGTCTTTAGTGTACTCCTCATCTCACGGTTTTCTTGTTTTGTTGAAACCTGAAACATAACCAACAAAGGAGTCCCCACGAAGATGATTTTCCGTCTGTTGAAGGCAATTTGAAATTTGTGTCACTTTGAGGGGTCAAAAGACACGCAGAAAGGTTTTATGAGGTCATTGAAATCATAATCACGATCCAACCATCACTTTTTCTTCCATAATAGGCAAGTGGAATGTGTGGAAAGTTGGAAAATTTGAAATGTAGAAACACCTGGAGTTTTTTTAATTTTAATTTCATTTCAATTGACTTTTTCAGTAAGTTTGCACGATTATGTTAAAAAGAATTGATGGTTTGTTATTTTTCGATATGCATAATCTGTAGAATTCTGAAATGGAAGATTACTTTTAATATAGGTAGGAAGAAACATGAAATTTTAATATTTTTAATTCAATAACCATAATAGGTATTCTTATATCAAGTAGATTACGAAAATTGTAATGATTAGAAATAAAAATAACTGCTTTTGTGTGTGTATATGCTATATTTTTTTTCTGTAATTTTACGTCTTCAAAACTTCGGTTGAAAGCTAGAATACTGTACCCCTGAGAAAATCGCCAATCTTGCAACTCGGAATATTTCGCCAATTTCTTTAGGGTTACAATACTATAATTAGAAAAATTCTTAGCTTCATTTTTCGAACAATATTATGACTATTTTATTGTTATTTTGATAATTATTTGCAGAATTCTTATTTGTAGTAAATAAGAACAGAAATATATATTCTTTTAAATAAGTATTCCGATAAACTATTGATTATTGCGAACTTTTTCTTATATAACGTATGTCGGTCACTGATACAGAATAAACAATTTTTATGATGTTGCCACTCAAGCAAATACAAAAGAAACGAGAAAAACGATTCTTTTAATTAACTAATAACTTATATTTGATTATGAAATAATTAATTTCTTTTTAAAGCTGTTCGTATACTTAAGGTTTTGTGGCAACCGTAATTAGAATTCGCACGGAATATTTGAAGCTTTTTATTTTTAGAACGTTAGTTTACGTAATAAAAACGGCGTTACAACTTAAATTTTTCTGTGGATTTGTGCTGTTGGTCAAGTATTCCGTATTATTTGCTATGGCTACGCAAGTACAGGAATGAATGAAAGGTGAATGGGAGGGTGTACGGTATTATCAGCCTGCAGAATGGATGAAAGGTCCTCTGCATGCTTTTTTTTTAATTGAATATATTGGGTGCGAATGCAGTATTGCATGGAAAATTGATTGATTGCTAGTAAGTATGAATGTCCAAAGCGCGGTTCTGATATGAAATTGGTTGATTGTCTTGATGTTTGTGATGGAAAAGTATGGACGTGTCGAAAGAAAGAACGAATGCTGATCAGATTAGAAGGTCAGTGAGAAAGGGTTCTTGGTTTGACCAAAGTAATTTGAGTATGGGTCTAATTTTAATGTTAACATATTCTTGGGTGAATGAAATTAGGAGCAAAAGTGCTATGAATGATGTATTGGTTGCGAATCAAACGAGTGTTTAAATTTTTTATTAGAATTATTTCAAGGTATGATTGGAGATGTTGCAAGAATTTTTGAAATAGATTAATCAAAATTTGGTAAAAAGAAGTATAATAGAGGTAAACATGTTGAGGGTAAATGGGTGTTTGGAGGAATATTGAGATATTCGGATGAATGCTTTTTTGAAGTGGTGGAAAATAGAAGTGCAGATGTTTTGTTAGAAATAATAAAAATAAGAATACTTCCGGGTACTACTATAATATCAGACTGTTGGTCGTACAATTTTCTTTGCCTTGAGGGTTTTGTACATTTGACGGTCAACCCTAGTATGGCGTTTAAAGACCCGTATACAGGAGCCTATACGAATGCGATGGAAAGTACTTGGAGTACTGTGAAACATTCGCTTCATGGCGCCCGCCATGTGTCAGAAACATTTGATAATTATCTGGCAAAGTACTCGGGGCGGCGACAGCACAAATCTGACATCCGCAAAATTTTTCATGATTTTACTGAAGGAATAAAACGTTCATTTCATTACAGACATACCACAATAAAATGTAAGTTATTCTCTGGTTTCTTCTTCTTTTTTCCCTTTTGTTAATATTAATTTATCATTCGAATTTGGCTTCGTAAAGAACGTGATATATTTTTCGACATATTGAAAAAGAAAAAATCGCGAATTATCGAATAATTTTGGCGAAATTTTAGCTTAACAGCGCTTTTTTATCTTTGTCTAAATGATACGTTTATATGAATTAGCAAAACATAACTTCACATAATAATTTGACGATAAAGCGATTAAATTTGGCGTAAAAGCAATTTAGGAATAAAATTTTAACAAAATAAATTTAATTTATTATATAGTATTATAGTATTATATTTATAGTATTATATAGTATTTAGTATTTTTGTGTTAAAGCGGCAATATGTAGCGTAAAAAGAAAACATACGGCATTTATACGACATTTATTTTACCATTATTATGCTGTTATGTCAAAAGAAATGTTGACATAACAGCATAATAGTGGTAAAATTTTGGCGATAAAATTGGCGTAAAGGTAATTTAGACATAATTTTTTTGGTATTATAGTGCTAAATTTTGGCATAAAAGCAATAACATTTGCTGCAAAAGTATTCTAGGAATAAAATTTTTTTAGTTTAAAAAATTTTGACAATAAAGCATTTAGTAAAAGTTTGTTAAAAGTTTGACAATAAAGCATTAACTTTTGGCGTAAAAGCACTTTAAAAAACAAAATTCGCTTAGTGAAAATGTTTGGTGATAAAGCAGTTCAAGGATTAAAATTTCGACAGAATAATGATATTATTTGGAGTTAAAATGATAAACTTTGGCTTAAAGGCACTTTCAGGAATAAACTTTGACATAATAGCCATTCGTCAACCAACTTTTGGCGTAATAGCAATGTTTAGCGAAATATCGTTTTACAATGACACCGAACTTCGGCAACCATTTTGTTTGTTTACTTGGCAATTTGGCATCCCAATGAAGGATTTTGGCGTAATATCATTATACTGCGAAAACTATTTGTTGCATTGAATACTATGATTACTTGGCATACAACTACTAGTTTTACTTACATATGATAAGCATGCTGACGGAACGGAAATGTTATACTATTAATGACTTCAGATAGTGTAATTTGTTCATGAATGTTATGTATACTGTCGCGCACTAAATTCAATTAAAATTATTATATGATATTTTATTATTATTATTGCATTTTTAGTTCAACTTTGAACTAATTTTTTCATTTATTAAACGAAAGCATTATTAAACAATATACAATTAATTATTATATTATCATTGATATCTAATAAATGCCATTATCTAATTAGAATTATACGACCTTTAATATCACTTAATGTTGAATGAATAATGTTCAACTATATTAAGACGTACAAAAAAATATTTGATGGTTTATTAAAAAATAAATTAACAAGATTTGTAAGATTTATTTATTGATTAATGTGTTAGAAGTAGTTTAAGACCAATCGTTTCAATCCCAATTTTCCGATACGGATAGCATTTGAATTCTTTTTAAAAATTATCAATTTATCAGAATCGTTATTTGGTTTTGTCTACTATAACTATAAAGAATGACATTAAAAATATTATTCTCAACTAATTAAATCCATAATCATTTTAACCTTCTTGTAACCTTTAAATTTTCTTCCATAAATAATGTTTTTTAAATGAGTTTATTCATCTCTGAAACGTCTTATTTTTAATGTTACTGTGCCACTAAGCTGTTACGTACTTTTTAGACTTACTGAATTCGTTGCAAAATTACCTAATTAATTACTCCGAGACTGTTACGTCACAGTCATTTGAAGTTCAAGGCTGTCTCAGGTGAGCCACTGCACTCTGATTACTTGTCAGCTCATATATTTATTGCTCTGATATGAAGATTTTACTTTCCAAAGTCAACCGAAGGGCAAAGAGGTGAAAGTCAATGAACGAAATGTGACTAGAATAGATCGTTTCACATCCCCTGATAGTGCAAAGCATGTGTAAGTGCTGAACAAAAGCGCCTTTAAAAGCAAATTAATGAAGGGATTTTCATTCGCATCACAAATCTGGAACCTAAATGTTTGCAAAGGTATTCAGTGACAGATAACCCATCCCTGTGGTACCGATGCATTGCAACACAATGGCTAAGATACACAGAGCAGTTTTGCTTGCTGAAGGACGAACAATGTCAATATACAAATAACATTTTGTGTTTTCGTTCATAGATAGGCTTTTTTTTCACCATTAAAATTATATTTTATGAATTTCTTTGATGACTTGATAGCGATAGTTCTTAGAACATTCCTCGGATATCAATATTAACAAAAATAATTCCTAGATTTAAAGGGCATAACCCTCAAATGGAATTGATAACAATATTTTATGATGCGTAAAAAAGATATTAAGCTTCAAAGAATATGTTATCTTATAATAAAAAAAAAACCTTTATTGTGTATTAAGTTAATTTATTTAAAACAAGTATGTATATACGTAGAGGCCTGATGGCCGAATGACTAGAGCTCTGGTTCTCAGTGCCACAGGTTTCTGGTTCCCAGCGGGGCCATGAATATTTGTAATAGTTCGGAATCCGCCTTAAAACGTATGTCCCGGTTCTAATATGATCGTAGAGAGTTGGACGTATGCTGATAGCAATCCGTAAAAAGATAACGTTTCCTGTCTCGAAATCTGCCAGTAGGCAGACGGCCTTGGCCCACCTGATGATGATGTATATACATAAGTTCACCTTCTATTAAAAATATCTTTAAAATAATTTAAACCTCGATATTTCAAAATATAATTTATTTATAAACATAATTACGCATTTACATTTCAGGTAATGTACATTTAAAAAAACATTTTTGCTAAATAAAGAAAATTAATGAAATATCTATATTTAAACGTAATGGTTTTTATAATAATGTAAGCAGAAATATGCCCATTAAGGAAGAAGAAATGAGTTGCAATGCTTCAAAATGTTGCTTTTATTAATATCAGGTCATCAGAGTCAAGATTGTTCCTGCGGGAACAACTAGAAACGTTTTCATTTGAAGCATCGATATTTCCCCAAGCCTTCCGTAGAATTGACGGGGTCATTAAATCACCTCTAACACTTTCTGAATTAACTGCATCTTTCACTGTACGCTGACCCCAAAGCAACTACAAGTGACAAATATTCCGAAGGAAAAGATTTGAACACCATTTAAATAATTCGTTTTTCAATTTCGCGATTCGCTTTATCATTCTTGCAAGCTTCTACTTCATGGTTCATTCTATATCTTGAAAATATAGTTCTTACACAGAAGAAGTTTGATGAAAACTTCAAACCAGTTTTTTTCCTGTTGTTTCTAGAGTCTTACGTTACCTCATGAGATGATAAATATCGACGTTAACGCGCAAATATCCATTAAAATGGCTGCTTCTGTCATCAATAAAAGAAGTGTTGCCACACGTGCGCGTTCATGTAATTAATGTTTGGTAAAAAAGAAAAGAGAGAAACAGAAAGATGAGAGCATCAAACAAAATATTTTTTTAAGAAAGTAATCAAGATATACAGGATGAAACTAAAAGTCGAGGCAGGTTATAAAATTGCCGAAAGATTGAGTGTTTTTTTTTTTTTTTTCACGTTTATTTTCTGTAAAAAGATTATTATGAGATAAGAATAAATCTCGTCCCGGCGTTGCACGACTTCAGAAAATAAAACTTATTAACTCTTTTATTTAGATTCACATCAATTCAAGGCAGTAACTTCGCTTTCTTCAACTCCAACATGTGACAGAATAGTTTTCTTCTCTTAAACGGCATTGCAAATTTAACAGCAAAAACCAGTATGAATTTCAACTAAACGTTTTTCTCTATAAATATACTTTCTTTCTCTCCCATACTATGAACCCCCATCCTAAACTCACCCCTATGGTTATCAAATTTCAAAACCTAATACTGCTTATTGACATGGGTAAAAAGAAACCTTGTCCTTACTCTTCTGCTATCAACAAACAGCACCTTATTTGGCGACAACAAAAAGTCTCCAAATTGTCTCCTAAACTGAGATTTGGCCATGACATTTTTTATTGGTAAAATTGCAATGCAATTTTTTTATTTTTTAAACAAAATTTTAAGTTGTTGCAATCTATCTATTAGTACGTTTTTATTTATTTATTTTATGTCACGCTGTCTATGAAAGTACAAAAACATAAAAAATAACGTCAACGATGAAAATTTGTCAATCACGAAAAGTCATCAAATTGAAATAAAACCTAATTGAGCAGATTTTAACGAATATGAATTCAATTTCAAATTTTTCATTCAGTTGATCTAGGCTTTGTATTAGAAGTACCCCTGCCAATTTTGATGAAATTTGTATGTAAATTGAGGCCATGCATAGCGGAGACACACACACAAACTTTGAGAAATTATATAAATAAAGAATGCTACATATGAACATAAAAATAAAGGGTATATAAAATCTCTTGCTCAAAGCAAAAAATAATAATAAGCTTTTACTTCTTTTTTATGTTTGCCTGCTACAAAATGGTGTCGAAGATGTAATTTATTTAATTAATTTGAATCATACTATGAAATGCTATAATTAAAAATGAAAAAAAAAACCATCTTAAAATACTAGTGAGAGTCGAAATTCAAAAAGTAATCAAAAAGCTTTAATCAATGAGCAAAAGTAATCAGTAAGCTTTTTGAAAAAAGAAAATTTGGTAAAAATTAATTCTAAAGCAATGTCAGCTAAGAATATAATTTTTAAGATGGTAGACGGAACTTCAGTAAGAGAAAATCATAAGCAATTTTTTTTAAATAATGAGGGCAGATGCAGATGATGAAAAGCAGCCATATTTCTAAGAAAGGAGGTAAGATAGGACTAGTGATATATGATGATGTTTTATAGAAGCACTTGCTATAAATAAAAGCGACAATTAAAAATGAATTCCAAATGCCCAAATATAATATAGAAAGCATTGATTTTTGGCAACTGAAATTATATTGCTGACTAAGCAATTTTAAAAAAAGAGATATTATTTCACTTATTTGACGATTAAATCGTCTGGTGAGAAATTTTGGTTGCCAACATCGGTGCCTCCCCCCAACTGTTTCTTTTTTCTCTCCTTATATTGCATCTTTTTCAAATCGATTTAATAATTTGCTGTGACATTGTCATATTTTAACCAGTTTCAGCATAACATGTAGGAAAACATTTTTTGAATTCAAAGTTTGAAATTTCACAGTGTTTTTCCTTTAAAATTTTTATTTTCAAATGTTTTTTGGTTTGTTATACCTTTACTTGCATTCTTTATTTACCTGCTTATATTTATTTTATAAATGCTAGTAGATTTCTTCTTTGTTAATTTTACCATAATTCCTTTGGGCATAATTCTCGTGTGCCTATAATCTTTAATGTAAAATGTGTTAATATTACAATTTAAAAATACTGCATAAATATAATATATTAAACATGGAATTTTAGATGTACAAGATATCCAAAGAAAACAAAGGAAAAAGATTTAATGATGCTTAAATTTAAATTGGTAACTTAAAAAAAAACTGGTTCTAAATGTTTTTCATATTATTCTTTAAATTAGCATCTGGCTAAAAAAACTATGAACTTATTCTAATTATTTCTAATTAAAAAACATTTTTTTTAATCGGGCGCCATCTGGTAGCTTGAATTAGAAACGTTCTTTCATTTAAAGTAAATTGTTAAAAAAATTAATTCAATTAAAGTTAATTGTTTCAAATAATAAATTTGTGATGTTTATGCGATTGTATTATTTATAAATATATTTTTGTTTGTTTCAAATATCCTGTTAATAAAGGGTATTTATATTTATCTTTCTAAATTTTTTTATTTATGAATATTTATTTATGATAATTTTTTCTTTACAATTTCCTGAACCGCAATTTTTAATCATAATCAATATTTTGCATCTGTAATTGAAACTTCCTCTGGATTCCTTGCATTTTTCATCTTTTTTTGTGTTTGTTTCTAATGCATTTTTTTTTTTTCTATGAACTAAATTTACCAAAATTAACATCGAGATAGTCGAAATCTCGAAAAAAATTTCATGAATCTTTTTTCAATAGATTGTTTGTTAAATCTAGAATTTAATATTAAATTCGAGAAATAAATTGAATTGTAAATTTAAGATGATGAATATATTCAAGAATACTCTAATTCCATGAATGAAAATTCATGATGATTGAATGATTTTCTGTCTCTGTCAATATTGTTATGCAGGGATAGTAAAGTTAGGGGGTCTTCCTTTCCAGATTAAAATTTGCGGGAATAATCAATAAATTTCATAATTTCGACTATAATTTGACAAACTACGATAGATCAAAGAAGGTAGATTAGTTGTAGAATCTTCTTTCAAGATAAAACTTCCATCCGATTTTTATAATCCGACGTCGTCCATCGCAAAAGGCGACTATTCTTTTTGCTAACAATGCGGACGTCTACCAAATAACGAAACAAATACTTGACATATTACGAAACATAGACACTGAATACAAATAGTTCGATGCCGTAAGAAATAATACTCAAATACTCACCATAGTTTCTAAACTCACTTGATCCGGCTGGATTGCCCTTTACTTAGAATGAGATCTTTAATAATTTTACTACTGAACCACTACAAGACAAAACTTTGAAGTTGCATAAGGCTGCGTCTGAGGAAGATGGTGGGTATTGTGATTGAAGCGATTATTTTAACAGGAGAAAGTGAAACTTTTTATCCCATGGATACTATTCTTTCCGACGAATTTCACTTTTGATTATAAGAGATTGCAATTTCCAGTCAGATTTGCTTTCACTATCAACGAATCCACAAAGGCTGCCTATTAAGTATTGCGGAATGTATTTATGATCGTCATGTTTTTCACATGAACAGCTTTATGTTATTTGCTCAAGGATGGATTCACTCAAATTCTATTTATTCTTGTACCTGGAGGTGAAACATAGAATGTTGTTTATAATCAGGTTTTAAGTTAAATTAATATTAAAATGAGTTTGAAAATTTTTTATTTTATAAGGTTGAGGTATTTTTAAATACATATCGATAAAATAACTTCAATTTTTACACTACGTTTATTCGTTCTCTCTTGAAAAATAAGGAAATGAATACCAAGAAAAAAAATTCCTATGTTTATGTTCATTTTCGCAAATATTTCATTTGACCATCTAGCACTCCTTATTTTGAATATTTTGGTTTGTTTATTTTGTTGTTCTACGGTCATTTTTTGCACACTTTAGGCTAATTAGACAAGGACCTACAGTTTAAAGTGGATTCCGAATCACTAACATCCATGCCACCTCCAGAATTTGAACCTGAAGCCTGTGGTACCAATACCCAGAGCGCTAGCCAATTCGTCATCAGTCCTCAAATATTTCTGAAATATCTATGTATATATTGTGGCCTGGTGGCCGAGTGACTGGCGTTCTGTACCATAGGTTTGGGCACTAGACCCGGCGGTGCCACAGATGTCTGTAGTGGTTCAGAATCCACTTTAAACCATTGGTTTATTGACTGCAGAGTGTTGGACTGACATCCTTATCCCATAAAAAAAAAAGCATCTCGTTTCGGAACCTGCCGTCTGCCTATGGTCCAACATGGACTGCAGTGCTAGGCAGGTAGTTAGTTAGTATGAGTTTAACAAAAATTACTTGTGAAATTGTTTTCACGGCGAGCACATTTTCTTTATAAAGTTACACTCTATTTGAATATCTTATATTCTAAAAGAAATGCAGTTACTTCGATTATTCTATAAATAAATATTCAATGCCAACGGCCGTACCATGCTGAATATATCGGTTCTCGTTAGATCACCGAAGTCAAGCATCATTGGGCGCGGTCAGTACTTGGGTGGGTGACCACCTGGGAACACTGTGTGCCGTTGGCAAATTTGGAACCTGAATGGCCGAGTGTCTAGCGCTCTGGCGCTCGGTGCCACAGGTTTCGGGTTCGAATCCCGGCGGTGCCATGGATGTTTGTAGTGGTTCGGTATCCACTTTAAGCCGTAGGTCCCAGTCTCCTATGAATGTAAGAGCGTCATGGAGCCAAAGTCAGGCTTCTACCTACGGGTGCTCCATCACAACAGAAGCTGCTTCCTTCCCCTTCAATCATGAGTACGTATGGGCTCGTGGGCTTCGCCAGCCAAGTGGGATAAGAAACAACAACAACATAAATATTCAATTCAGTTTTCAAGCATTTATTTACTTTTGAAACAATTTTTCATACATAGAAAAGTATTATGTTGTTGTTGTTGTACCAAATCTCTAACAAATAATGGTTTATAGAAAACAAACGTATGTTTTTAAGCTCATGTCACATTTTGGCTAGAATATTCCGACAGCTTTCGTGGATCGGAAAAAAAAATGCAGGTTGATTGCAGAAGATTTCGTATTCCCGTCACGCGTTCCAGCAAAAGCGATCATAAAGTGAAATGTTGTATAAATCAGAGAGCTTTATGGGAAGTTGGTTGTTTGTCAGCTTTTAATGGAGTAGGCGTTTCAGTTGAATGTTCAACTCGAGCCCCTTGGGCATGAGCGCTTAATCTATTCCGTTTCGAACTGAGTTATGCGTACTGGCGACTCGTTTGAGAGTTTTATACCATCGAATATTTATGCTCCAGCGATTCTTATGCATGGCCTGCAGTAGCTTAATTGAAACAACTCAATTAATTTCCTTTCGCTAATGGGGAGGAAAAGTTCTAAAATCAAATTCGGACTTTTAGGCTGGCCTGAAATAATAAATTTTATACTTTTAAATACTTATCTCTTTGTATAACTGAAATGAGGGAATCAAAAACAAGAAAGAAAGGAGAAAGTATGGAGTCTGTTGGAGTAGGGAATTGCCTTTTGATATGCAAAACCAAAATTCTATTCTAAATCGCTCCTATTGATTTAATTATTCTCATTAATTATTCTGATTTAATTAGTTTAATGATTTAGTTACGATTTAATTAGTTTAATTACTTGAAAAAACATACTGAAATCTCTATATAGAAGCTTTATTTGATATTAGTTGCTTTAAAGAAATATAGATTTGTTAACGAGCTGTAAGTTTAGAATCTGGTTTTAAGTTTAATGATAAGACAAAAATGTACAACTCCATAAAAAAATATTAAAAAAGAATTAGTGTTTTACATTTAAATGATCTGTCATGTAATAAGTAATAAATATAAATATACTAAATCGGGTTCTCTTACTAAGTCTTGATGTTGCTGTCAACCAAATGGGATAAAAAACAACAACAAATACGATAAATTGTTTTTTAACCATTTATTCAAAAATTAGTGAAATAGCAGAAAAAATTATATAAAAATTAATTTTTGAATACCAAAGATAATTAGCAATGCTTGTATATTTCTTTTATGATTAAAGGTCATTAAATTCAAAATTTTGCCTGCATTTAAATTAATTGCAAAAGATTATTTTTCTATTTTTTCTGATATTTTTTTCCTCCTGTGTATACATAGAGTTATCCTGGTATGAGGTCCGTGAGGTAGTAAAAAAAAAAATTGCGAAACTCGGCCAGAAAGCCCTGAACTTTTACAAATTTCCTGAAATACTATTCATTTTATACATCATGATAAATTTCCTTTAAGGTGGACCGTCAGGAACAGAAAAAAAAAAAAAAAAGTACAATTTTCAGCTGAATCCAAATCTATAATTCGATTAACTATAATGCTGATTATGTTTTTCTAGATAAGATCTTAATTAACAAAAACTATAACCAAATTATAATTTTCGATAGTAGTTTTAATAATCCAGTGACTATCTAACTTTATATTCTTGTAACACAACGGCCAACATTTGTTTTATGATTTAAGAACAAAATAATTACGATAATTGCTATATTTGAAATAGATTTTGCGATTTGTGGTTTTTGAAATGAGTAGATAACTAGGGATTTTCATTATTCAGTAAAATTAAAAGGTCCAGTAAAAGAGGAAAACTGAAATTCATCAACTGATTTCAGGTTGTTGTTGTTATTATTATTAATATTCAATATTTTGAATAAATAAATATTTCTGTTTTATTTTATTCTATTATATAAATTTTTAAAGTTAATACACTAAATATTAATCAATTTAAATCCGTTCTCATTTCAATTATTATAAAACTAAAACTGTTTCTTATATGTGTTCAATTAAATTTTGTTTAAAAAATATTGTATAATTGCAAAACATTTTCTAATTTTATGTATGGTATCGACCTATAAATGATTTTAGGCAGCAGTATAATCATTATGTGATTACAATATGAGTAATTATTATTATAATTGCTGATTTAATTTACACTTATACAAATCAATAATCTTTAATTCGAAACAATACAAAATTAATATCTCTAATAAAAACATTTTCCGTTAGATATTCATTTTTCCTTATTTATAGTATCTACGATATTGAAATATCATATTTTCACATAGAAAATGATACTTTAAATTCATACAGCATTCAATGAGTTTGATTGCAATAAATCATTTTAACGTATATGTAAAACAGTATTGATCGGTATTTTATTCAATAAATTAAATAAAAACGTTTGTTATTTAATAAGATATTATAAGCAATGAATCCATATGGTGAATGATGATGATTGAAAGATGACCTCATAAAGAGATTTAACAAAATATATTTTTTTGTATTCATTTATTATTTTTTAAATTTATTTGTTTACTTTTATTTTAAAAAACGAAATAAAGTCAACCTTTCAGTGTAACCTCAAATTTTATAAAAAAACGGTACATATTTTTGCTTCCTTCTTCCTTTTTATTCCCACGCAAAAGCTGTGAATATAAATACACAAGATTTACTATCAACATGTTTGAACATTCACTGAAATGTTTTTAGCACAACTCTGATCATTGCAGATATTCGACATTTTCCTTCCCACCTTAACATTTTTATTCAGCTCTTGGAAAAGAAAACATAATCTGGAATTTCAAACGTTTTTAATTCTGGTTCTAAGTATTTAATCTTAATGTATAAAGAGAGAAGTTTTCGTCGAGCAATTCTCTCTAAATTAAATCATGTCCTGTTTTGGACCAGGTTAAAATAGCTGCAATGTAGTCCATGTATGTTGTAAAAGGCGTACTGCGTAAAATGGGTTCCCAGTGCCAGAAGTTATAACCGGGTGGGGTAAAATCAGACTTCTTCCTTTGGGTACCCCATGTCTTTGTGTTGCAAGATCAAGGACAAAGAAGGAGCTACGTTTTTTACCCTTTAACATGACTCCTCACTTTAAGACACGGGTTAATGGAGTTGGTCTAGATGTTGCTGTCGACCGTGGGATAAGCAACAACACCACCAACAAATTAACTCATACATTCTTTCGCTGTTTTGCAGAAAATTAACATTTTTTATCCATTAAAATGTATTTATTAAAATTAAATATTAAATTTAATTAGTAAATTTATTATTTATTAAAATTAAAATTATTGAAATTTATTTATTAGAAAAAAAAATTATTGAGCAGAATGCAAGAATTCAATTTAGTTATGCACTGATCAATTCTCCATTTTATCAAAGCATTTCATATTTCACATGATATCCAGTGGAGTATGAAATGCGGTGAACAGACCATGACAGGAATCTGGCATCAATAGTTTAGTCCGATTTTTCTTTAATTCAATTCCACATGAAAATAGGGAGTAGATATTCCTAAAGTCCTCCCGGAAAACGAAACTTCCACTTTCAAGAAATATACTCGATTTCTCGAACGATTATCAATACTCAAATAAGAATAAATTAATTTGCCTATTTTTACCAGAATGAGTGAATATAGCCTAACAGATATTGATATATTGAGTTGGTGATCATCTGGCATCAGTAGTTTAATTAGATTCTCTAAAAGGGGTCTGGTGGCGGAGTGACTAGCTCTATGGTGCTCGTGTCACAGGTTTCGAGTTCGGGTGGTGCCATGAATGTTTATAGTGGTTAGGAATCCCCTTTAAACTGTGGTCCCGGTCTAATTTGACTATAGAACTTTGGGCACAGGGCTGACAAACCTACCCCGTAAAAAGAAAACATGTCATGTTTCGAAATCTGCTAGTAGGCAGACGGTATTGAGCTGACCATCGGTCCACCATGAGGCTGTCATGCCATTGAAGACGAAGAAGTTATATACAATATACTATATATTTGTGTATGTACACAAGTACTATAGTATGTTAGTGCTATTTCTTGTGAAAAAAAAAACTATAAAACTTTACGAAAGGGCATTCAATCACAAATGCTCTACAGTTGCTTATTATGCGAGATAATAGAGAGTTTTTGCATACCGTATTTTGGACGTCCGTTAGCTTTTTCTCCCTAGCGCGCATGCTCATAGGAAATTGCGCATGCGTATCTGTAATAATGTTTCCTATGAGCATGCGCGCTAGGGAGAAAAAGCTAACGGACATCCAAAATACGGTATGGAAAAACTCTCTACTCTCTACTTTTTCTCCCAAGCACGCATGCTCATAGGACACATTATGACAGATACGCATGCGCAATTTCCTATTTCCTAACTAGCAGATTTCGAAACATGACATGTTTTCTTTTTACGGGGTAGGTTTCTCAGCCCTGTGCTCAAAGTTCTATAGTCAAATTAGACCGGGACCACATTTTAAAGGGGATTCCTAACCACTATAAACATTCATGGCACCACTCGAAACCTGTGACGCGAGCACCAGAGAGCTAGTCACTCGGCCACCAGACCCCTTTTAGAGAATCTAATTAAACTACTGATCACCAACTCAATATATCAATATCTGTTAGGCTATATTCACTCATTCCGGTAAAAATAGGCAAATTAATTTATTCTTATTTGAGTATTGATAATCGTTCGAGAAATCGTGTATATTTCTTGAAAGTGGAAGTTTCGTTTTCCGGGAGGACTTTAGGAATATCTACTCCCTATTTTCATGTGGAATTGAATTTAAGAAAAATCGAACTAAACTATTGATGCCAGAAGATCATGAACTCTGCTTATTATCCCCATTATAGCTTTGTTTTTGAAAGCATAACCCTAACGAGGGCTAATAATAAATTCGAATTTTCATTTTTTTTTCTTAAGCTATCATGCAAACATTGCCACTTAGCCATGAGTCTAGTAATTTTTTTTTCGTCAATGCTAGGATTTATAATAGATTTTTATGACAGTATCTATTAGGCTTCATTCACTTATTCTGGTAAAAATAGGCCAATTTATTTATTTTATTTGGGCATTGATAATCGTTCGAGAAATCGAGTATATTTCTTGAAAACGGAAGTTTCGCTTTCCGCGAGGTCTTTAGAAATATCTACTTCGCATTTTCATGTGGGATTCTACTAAATAAAAATCTGACTGTTCAATTAAATAAAAATCTATTGGTGCCTATGATCACCAACTATTATTCCTATTATGTCAATTTTTTTTTAAGCATAACCCTAACTCAAACTAATAATGAATTCGAATCTTCATTTTTTTACAAGCTGTAATGCAAACGTTGCCAATTAGCCATGAGTCTGGCATTTTTTTTACTCATCAACGCTATGATTCATAATAATTTTTAAATCAATATCTATTAGGCTTCATTCAGTCTTTCTGGGAAAAATAGGCAAATAAAAAATTAATTTATTCTTATTTGAGTATTCATAACCATTCAAGAAATCGGGTATATTTCTTGCATAAAATTAAATCGTGTTTTAACTAGTGTCAATCCTTTGCTTTTTTTTTTATCAGCAAGTCTTAACTTATCATTACGTGATGAAAAGAAAGTGTGAGCAAACAGCTTATGCTAAACCTTTCATTAAACAGTGATGGCAAGTTCATTCAGGGTAGGAAACCTCCACGTGTGTATTTGCTTCCTTATACAATAGTTCTGCATTCTGTGTCTTCATTTTTAAAAAATAAAGGGAAATCCTCCATTGACGATTACTGGTTCTCTCAGCATGATCTGACAGCATGAATATAAAGGAAAAGTTAAATCCGTCGCACCTCAAGTTGCTTGAATAACAAAGTCTTGAAAAATCCTTGACCAACATATGAGACATTTTTTTTCCTTTTTTTTGCCACTTGTTGCATGTGGTATTTATTTATTATGATGGTCTTCTTCAGCAATGATCTTTGATCCTTAGATATTCATATTTTGTGGGCAAGTTTCATCCTTTAGGGGTTTTTTTTTTTTACCCCGCCGGTCACAGATGTCAGTTTCTTATCCTTTGGCTTGGATGAAAATGTAAATAAAAATGGCGGTTGCACGTGAGAAAATGGAAGGGTCACGGGAAAACCAAATTGAAGTCGATCAAAAATATTTCTTGGAATGATAATATTTTTTTCCTCCATTTTGTTGTTGTTGTTTTTAAATCTTCTCTCTCGATGGCAGGGTAAGATAACTCACAATGTTGCAAATCAGGTCAGGAACAGTGATAAAGCTATTGTCTGAAATGGTGCAAATTTGACAGATTGCTGGGTTGAAAATCCAAAAGGGGTTGATTTACTGGTTCTTTGTAAAAAAATTAAAGGGATATCGAAAACAGGAAAACTCATCCTGATGTTCTCAGTTATCAAAATTATTGTTAATTATATTTTTATTTATTATTTTAATTATTCATATTTTGAACACAAAATCATTAAATGGTGATATTATACTAACAGTGTCATCATAAATAGAATCCATTAGATAGCTTTTTTTGTTATATAGCATTTATTCTTATTTGTCTTTCAACATACTGTATATAAAACAGTAATATATAAAAAAAAAAATTTTTTAAATCAATTCCTAATTTTTTTTTCACTCTATTTTAGAAAGTCCTTTATAAATAATTTTCATTCATTTTTTTAAGTTTATCTGGCGCCATCTATTGGTAGATTATATGCAACTTAAATCAAAAAAATTTAAATACATTAATTAAATTTAATTAATGAATTAATATTTGAAAAAACTGTATTAACATCATGTGTCATAAACTACAATTTCAAAAAAAAAAGAATTTGAACTTGAGTGGATGAATAAAAAGTATTTTATGAACGATTGAAAATTTGAACAAGTTATATATAGGGAGAGTGTGAGCTAATAGAAGGAATTGAAAAAGGCTATTATATTGCAATGTTTGGATGAATGTATTTTAACACGTTTTCATGTATTTAAAATACAATATAAAAAATGCAATCCTTTTATTTTTTTATGCATAATTATAAGATTTTCAAAGTTCATTTTCATGTTTGTTTTAATTACTTGAGTAGATAGGGTTTTTTAAAATTCTAGATTAATAAAAAATTTTATTGAAGGAGAAACGCTGCTATAAATTTTCATTATGTTTGATATTTTTTCTTGTAACAGAAAAACGTAAATTCTGGTGAAAATAACTGAAATTTTACAATTTAAATATCTGTTTGAATATTTGTTCTTTTTTTTATCACAAGCTACAAAAGTCGAATTAAAATTATGAGATGAAATTTGTGCAAAGGCGGTTCCTCCTTAGGTCATGCCAAAAGGTTCTGTTTCCTAATTTCTCGGGTTATTACAATTAAACACACATTTACAAAAATGTGAAACAGTTAACATTGATTATGGTACGATTTGTTGTAAAAAATGCATCTATTCTGACTAAATTGAAAACTATAATACAGTGTGCCCCATTACATAAACAGATTTAAATATTCATTCCTTTTTTAAATCACATAACCCATATAAAAACATAATCAATATTAATTTGTCGTTATAGTATATCGCGGTTCTATTTTGCTTCCTGACACGGGATGTCATGAAAATTAACTGTAATAATTGATAATCAGTTTTACCGAAATACGATAGATTGAATTTCAATAATAATGGTTTCTTCCTTTTTTAAAAAGTTTACCAAATCACAAAAAAAAAAAAATGTTTCTTATTAATGTAACAAAAAAATATGAATATAATAACGACCAGGAATGAAAACACATCTGAATAAATTAATATGCTGTAATAATAAATATTAAAGCTCCTTTACAAAGTCCTTGTAAAAAGAAACTTGAAAACTGGATGAATATCTTCCAAAATTTGAAACATTAAAAAATAAGTAAAAGATTTCAGCAATAAGAATAATCACTTCACAAATAGTCAGAAAAAAAGAACACTCTTTGTTGAATTCATTTTTCCCGTCATGTTTTATAAAGATTTACAATCATTGCAAAGATTTGCAATCATTATTTTAATGAGGTTTCAACCGAACTGGAACTATTCCATAAATTATTGGCAATGGTCATATATAAATCATTTTGAGCATTAATAATGGATTATGTTAATAATGGGAATGTTTGATTTAAATTTGAAGTTCCCTTCCCGTTGACAGATGTCGCACTTTTTCGCCACTGCTCTATTAAGCTGCCGTAAAATCCTTTAAGTTTCATTTAAAACGCATAGTAGGAAATTCTCATCTTAATTTTAAAGAATTTATTACTGTCTTAATGGAAATTGAAGAAGTTTTAAACTCTAGGCCATTGATAATTACAATAATGATAATTATCATGACCATTATGATAATTTTGAAACCTTAACGCCAGGGAATTTTCTTATAAGGAAACTTATAACTTTCATAGCGGAACCCCAATTTAAAGATATCAATGAAAATCGAATCAGTAAGTACAGTAGGTAAGAAAAATTTCCAAATTCTCTGAAACAAATCTGAAGGCTTAGAAAAAGGAATTTCTTGAATAATCTGCAAGAGCGCCTCAAATGGTAATTCAGTTAGAACAACTTTAAGGTTGAGACATTGGTACTGGTAAAAGAAGAAAACATACCAGGCACTAAGTGGTTAATAGGAAAAATGGAAGAAATATCCTATGCAAATGACGCGAGAGTAAAAGTTCTGAACATACAATTGCCTCAATGAAACATAATTAAAAGATCTGTACGAAACATTTATGTGTTACTTGTGTATTAAAATTTGTGCTAAAGTGCATTGTTAAATCTTTTTATATAAATTTGCTATTACTGTAGCAAGTGTAACTGTAACTGTAGTTTTCCTTTAGATTTATACATTTTATTGATTTTTTGTAAATAATTTTTAATTATAGGATTGGGCCTGAATGGTCGAGTCGCTCTGGCGCTCGGTACCACAGGTTTCGGGTTCGAGTCCCGGCGGTGCCATGGATGTTCGTAGTGGTTCGGAATCCACTTTAAGCCGTAGGTCCCAGGTCTCATATGACTGTAAGAGCGTCGCAGAGCAAAAGTCAGACTTCTACCTACGGGTGATCCTTCTCAACAGAATCTGCTTCCTTCCCCTTCAACCATGAGTCCATACGGGTTCGTGGGCTAGGTATAGATTATACATATCTACCAAGTGGGATAAGTAACAACAACAATTATAGGATTAAGAATCCCATCGGCAGGGAGTATTAAGAATTTGAGTGTTTGATTTGAATTTGCTTGTAGTTCCCTTTCCCGTCGCTAGGCGGCGTAGTTTTGTTTTGCTACTGCTCATTGTACATCTGGGAGAAGAAGCGTCTATCCAGCAACTAAGTGAGCCTGATGTTATGTTTCCCGATAGCTTGTATATTACGATTCATTTATGTCATGATGTTTTGTTAATTATGAAGTGTTGTGAATACAGTATTTGAGTTACAGTCCGATGGATGGCACACTACAGATTATATAAGCAATCAATTAATGGATTAATATGAATAATGAGTATTATTAATATCTGGAGCTTGATGGATGAAATAAGATGGCACGAAAGTATACTTTTAGTGTTTTGTCTTAATCGTTGTGTCGTTTAATGACAGCAATGATGGCTTTAGCTTTATATTGGGGCTGTCATTTTTCAGCAGTTGTTGTACAGATTTTTACTATTTTACAATCAATAAATTTTTTCAATATATGCAAACTATACAATTGTACAGAATTTCCGTGAGATATTTATTTTATATATTCATTAAATTTATTATTCATTATTTTATATATTCATTTATTTTATCTATTCATTTTTATTTTGTTCTGATAGTAGAACTTTTTATATTGCAAAAATAAGTATCGAGAGTATTGAATTGGACTAATATTGCTAATGCAGCGATAAAATGAAAAATTGAGATTTATTTTCTGTCAAACCAAAAAGTGGAAGAAATCTATTTTTTTCAAAAACTCAAGTGCCTGTTAGAAAGGAATACAAAATAAAAATTAGAGTAGTAGTTTTTAAATTTTTCAGTGGCTATCATAAAGATTTAAAATATTTTACAGTTAAAAAGGTTTTCAAAACAAATTTCCGTTCGCTGGAATTATGTACACCTCATTTTTAAATATGTCATATATTCAAATAGCATGTAAAATTTTCTTTTTCCATGTAATATATATTTGTATATATATATATATATATATATATATATATATATATATATATATATATATATATATATATATATATATATATATATATATATATATATACATATATATATATATATATATATATATATACATATATTACTATATAATTGTTTAATTTCGTGGAATAAATTTCTTTTAACTGAAATTATTAAAAAACATTGCTATTCTTTTATTTAAATAGACTAATCTTAATTTGATCAGTATAGATATTTACGGGAATTGAACTATGACTACTTTTGACGAAAAAGAAACCAAACAATTTATAAGCAATTATTTAACAAATAAATTTTCTTGTCACTTAACCACTTAAAATGATAGAATAATGAAAGATTCGGCAACACTTTGCATTGTTAGACTGTCTCAGCAATTTTCCCCTCTAATTCAAGACATGTGTCTAAGGCATACCAATTGAAAGATACTTCCCGTAATTATAGTGAACCCATTTGTGAGGAATATTAAAGCTAACAGATTTCATGTGTCAAATTCAATCCTTTAAGTGCTATTTGAATTGAAAAAAATTCAATATGAATTGGAAACAAAATATATATCCTTAGATGGCAATTTATAGTGTCATTTTTAAATTCCTTCTATTAGCTCACACTCTCCCTATATATATCTTGTTCAAATTTTCAATCGTTCATAAAATACTTTTTATTCATCCGTTCAAGTTCAAATACATTTTTTTAAACCTGTAGTGGACGACACTGAAAGTTAATATAGTTTTTTCAAATATTAATTCATTAATTAAAGTTAATTCATTAATTTTAGTTTTTTTTAGATGTAAGTTGCATATATCTACTAATAGATGGCGCCAAATAAACTTAAAAAATTGAATGAAAATTATTTATAAAGGACTTTCTGCAATATAGTCAGAAAAAAAAGTAGGAATTGACTTTACATTTTTTTATATTTTTTTATATTACTTGTTTATTAATCTTCTAGTAACAAAAAATGTCAATGCGTTTAAAAAATTATATTTTATGGGCAATGTAATATCATTTTGGAAATTTTATTTACTTCTACCAAAAAATAGATTTTTTTAAAATTTTTAGTGAAACCTACACCGTAAAATCGAAAATGAATTCTTGTGACACCATGTTAGCTAATGAATAACGATTTGGTGACTTCTATAGCGCAAGAACAGGTAGAAAGCAGCTTAACTCATCTAGGTACTAATGGCAGGGGATCACAGACAATGACGGAGCAAAGCGCTGATTATTCAATTTGCTATTCACGTCGTGGTTAATTGTTGTACAGCCGTTGCGATTCATGTCGTGGTTAATTGTTGTACAGCCGTTGCGATTCATGTCGTGGTTAATTGTTGTATAGCCGTTGCGATTCATGTCGTGGTTAATTGTTGTATAGTCGTTGCGATTCATGTCGTGGTTAATTGTTGTACAGCCGTTGCGATTCATGTCGTGGTTAATTGTTGTGCAGCCGTTGCGATTCATGTCGTGGTTAATTGTTGTGCAGCCGTTGCGATTCATGTCGTGGTTAATTGTTGTATAGTCGTTGCGATTCATGTCGTGGTTAATTGTTGTATAGCCGTTGCGATTTATGTCGTAGAAGAAATATCGTATGAAAGTGATGCGAGAGTAAGAGTTCTGAATAAACGCTTGCCTCAAAGAAACATTATTAAAAGATCGGTACGAAACATCTGTGTATTAAAATTTGTGCTTATAAGTATTTTAATATCCAGCTTATATTTTAATCATTTATCGTGTTTAATTTTTGTATTAAAACTTGTATTTGAAAGGGAATATTCTAAATACTATTAATATTTTTCCAATATAATTTAAACAATATTGAATAAATTATTTTTCTAAAATTATTAGATATAATGTCTAACGAAAAAATAAATACTTGTATAATATATAATACCGGTAAATGAATAAAATAAATAAATAATAATAAACATATGTAATAAACAATATATTAAAAATAATTATATAAAATAAATATTTCTGTAACAGTTGAGTGTTTACTTCTCCCATGTGGGGAGTGGAGGATTTGAGTCACCTGATTAGTAAGGCATTGTGCTTTTGAAATTTAGAAGTTTAGTTCGAAAATTTTTAAACTTGTCGAACTTAAAGTTCCTATTTCTGCGCCAAATAACAGGTCACACCTATAGATTGTAAAGTCCCTCCATTAGGTTTATGTTTTCTTTTTTTTTTTTCTAATGCAGCTGGCAAACACTTATACAGCTGTCTTGGATGCCTTAAGTTATGACTTGGATGCCAGACGTTAGTCACTTTGCATTACACAGGGGGCGCGTGTAACTTGAAGATAAGCCACGGAAGCGGAGTAACAATGCTGGGTTCTTCTAGTGGAGAAGATGGCAAATTGTTATGAGGATCAAGTGCAACAGTTCTCCATGGTGCATCCTGCTTAACGCTGAATATCTGCCATTTCCGTGACGAATAACTTCAGGCCAATTTCCTTGCATAAAAAAAAACATTATTTTTATTATACAAGTCTCTGAACGTGATATATTTTTTTATCAACATCTGAAAGTCCGCGCAGATTTTCTTTTTTTTCTATAATAAGAATACGATTTTAAAACTATACAGAGATACTAAATAAAACTAGATGGTTGAGCAATTTCAATAATCATCTCCAGCTTAGATTTTATTCTTACCATTTAAAAGTAAAATAAAGCAGAATTTAATAAGTAATCATACCTTTCAAGTCCATTGAATTTTAAGGTAAAAATCCTCGTAAAATTCACAAACTGTAAAAAAAAATGTTTATACCTAAATGATCTTTTTAACCTTTCAATGCAATTAGTATTAGTTAATTATTTTCTGAGCGTTACCTGTTCCTTATACGTAATTATCATCCAAAAGCGTGATTTTCAGGTTGATAAACTGGTTGCTTTGCACGTGAGAATAATTTTCGGTACTGCTTCAGTCACTCAATTATTATTATTATTATTTTTTACCCCTAAAAAAACTTCCTTCGCTCCAAAACAGAAACAAAATAGAAATACATACGTTGATCCGTAGGTTAAAGAGAGTTCAGTGATTGCTTTATAAGGCCTTGACGAGGCAATATATTTTTTCTTCGTTACAACGGGGTTATATTTCCATCTTAACAATATACGTCCTGAATTTTTTCGGTGTTTTGAAATTTTTACTCATTTCATGTTATATTGCATATCCTGTTCTTCAAAGGGGGGAAAAAAAAAGAGTACACAGATACGATTTTTTTTTTTTTTTTTTTTTTTTTTTTACTTAAAAAGAGAACGCTTTCATTCAGCAAATAAATAAGTAATTCTTGATATTGGTGTTTTCTTATATTGCTATTTTGTTTTTCTTTAAATTGCCTTACTAAGTACTTTAATAATTAATAATAACGTACATTATTATAACCAATTCAAAATTCTTAAATTAAAATATTGTAATGTGAAAAATATAAAACATGATTAAAAATTCATTTTTATTTTTATTTTTAAGTGCTGTTTGAATGTATGGGCCTGATGACCGAGTTACCTACGCTTAGTGTCATAGGTTTTTGGATTCGAGTCCAAGCGGTGCCATAGATGGTTGTAGTGATTCGGAATCCGCTTTAGACAGTAGGTCCCGGTTTAATATGGCTATAGAGCGTTTTGGGGATAGTGTTATTGGCGTCCGTAGCATGTCTTCAAGCTACACGTGCTCCTTGGCTAGCTAAATGAGTTACAGCATTCGTCGGTGCAGCCCACACGACATGCCTCCTTCAAGGCTAGTTTGTATTGGGCTGCTCACAGGGAAATGGTCAATACGACCTAGTCCTCGAAGTAATTAAAAAAAAAAAAAATAGCATCTTACTTCTATGAATTCTAGAATATAATGGCACTTTTCTCGTGTTAATGGAGTGTGCTACACATAAACTCGAACATAATGACACCCAGAAATATTCAAGAACGCATCAGTGCCTAGGAGTTCTTCTAGGATGCATATTTCTAGATGTGTTCTGCGATATTCCAGAGAAATAGATATAAAAATAAATATTAGTTACTCTGTGGCAAAACAATAGAAAAAGAAGAAAATGTACACAAAAGTGTTCAATAAAGTTGACAGAAGGGTAAATTGCGAGGACAGAAGTCATTGCCTTAAGAGTTCTCAAGCTTGCCAGTATCTCGTCGTCTTGGATTTGCCATGAGTGCCAAGCAACGAGGGAGATGAGCTCCGTTCATGAGTTCTGCCTAATCACATCTAATCTTTCTGATGTTTTTCCCCACATAAAAAGTCGCCAAATAGCGATAACGCGCCAAAGTAGATAAACTAGGAACAGTAACTTCTATTATTGACTACTAAAGCTAGCATCTGTATGATTTTTAATGTTAAAAAATCCATTGCATCCTATAAGACTCCGCCATCTGTAAGTAGTAGTCTATGAAGTTCATCTGAATATATAGTTGTGAGGCGTTGGTAGCGGATGTGATATTCTTACTGAGTATATTATTTATTCTGAAAGTGTTACGTGCTTATTTTCAAATAATTACATCCAAATAGAAAGGATAGATTTATAAAAAGAAAGCGGGATATTGAAGAATCTGATTCTAGAAGTGAACAAAGACTAAGAAGTAAGAAAGCAAATCTACAGCCTACTATTAAACGTAAACAAAGAAAGTTGGTGTCACTTGGACTGTAAGTGAAGATCCTCCTTTGCAGCTTAGTATGTGAATGTAAAATGGCAAATGAATCCATTTTTTCCTAGAAATTTAAATAAATATTTTTAAACTATACATTCTAATTTGCAAGATAAATCTTTAAGTTTTTTCAGATTGTCTAACAAATAAAAGCTTCAAATTATTTTTTAAAGCATAATAACTGTTTCTGGTAAGCTCAAATCGCTTCTTATCCAAACTCAGAACTGATAGCAAAAAATATGAAAACTCATACTTAAGGTGAATCACTTATTTTCCCTGCATGCAGAAAAATGGTCTTGACAATGCTAAGAAATGAAACAGCAATGAAAATAAGCAAGACTATTATGTGCAACTATACAATTAATAGCCGCATTATAGATATGCCTTCTGATATCCAGAAATCTATATGCAATAATAAACTCCAGTATTCAAATTTTGCATTGTAAGCTCATGAGTCAACAGACTTTACCAACAATACGCAACTCTTAGTATTTGTCCGAATTAATACTGAAGATCAAAAAATCAGTTCCTTGCTTTGCAAAGAATTAAGTGTGTCTACAAAAGGTGAGGACCTTTCTAACATTTTGAATAACTATCTTAATAAATGACAGCTAATATGGAAGCCGTGCGTAGGCATGTGTGTAAATGAAGCCCCTCCCATGGAAGGCTATGTTAAGGGCCTTATATAAAAATAAAATGAGAATGCTATCATAACTCATTGCTTTCTTCATATAGAGACCTGATAGTAAAAAACATTGGAAGAAAAATTAAGAGATCAACTTGTTCAGATGATAAATTTTATTTAAAGAAGACTTGTCAAATCACGTTTATTTGAAAAGCTCTGTACCTATTTGGATTCAAGGCACAGACGGCTGTTTTTACATACTGAGGTGAGGTGGCTGTCAAGGGAAAAGTACTTACCTGTGCACCTGAACTAACACAAGAACTTTTTGCATTTTTTGAAGGGATGAAACCCAAGGGAAAATAAAGGGATTTCATTTTTGTAACCATGGATTTTGAATTGCAATATTTGGTCGATATATTTCAGCAGCTCACTATTTTAAGTGCTAGCATACAAGGAAAAGAAGAAAGTATTATTCTCACATCCACTGGCAAAATGAAAACGATTAAGAGAAAACTATAGATTTGGGGGGGGGCTGTTGAAGATAATTTGGAAATGTTTCCATTAGTAATACTTAAAATAATAGTTGAGTATTTAACAAGCTTAGAAGAAAAGTTAAATTCATATTTTCCATTACTTAAAGATGAACAATATGACTAGATTAGAAACCTATTTATGAATTGGTTTGGTTTGTCGCTCTGCGGTCATCTTGTGCACACGTTAAGCTAAACAGACCGGGACCTACAGTTTAAAGTGAATTCCGAACCACTACAAACATCCATGGCACCTCCGGGACCCGAACCCAAAACCTGTGGTACCGAGCGCCAGAGCACTAGCCACTCGGCTAACAGGCCACTACCTATTTATGGAAGTTTCAAATGATTTTGGTTAGCCATTAACTAAAGATGAACTGGCAGCTATATCCACTGATCATAAATTGATTAAACATCAGTAATTGTCTCTTGAAAACTTCTAGATTTCTATAAAAGTTTTGAAATTTTTACTACGATTTTCAACCTCATATTTATGTGAATTAGGTTTTTCATACCCTTATCACAAATAAGTGTAAAAAAAAAAAATCTCCAATGTATTGAAGTGAAATGATAGTTTACCTTTCAAATGCATGCCCAAACATTGAAGACATCGCTAAGACACATCAAGCCCATTTTTCTCATAAACTCACGAATAAATAAACGTAAGGTATGTTTCATTTTTTATTGCACTATTTTATTTCTGTAATATATGATTTAACTATTATAACATATCTCGCTCAAAAATTAGTATATAGTGCGCCTACAATTATTTGTAGGATTTTAAGATGTGCCCCGCTTCAAAAAGTTTGAGAACTTCTGTTCCAACCAGATTGGGCAATCTGTCAATCGCTGGCACTTGCATCACATCTTAGAAACAAAACCTATTAATTGAAAGTTGGGGAAGATAGGTGAAAATTATAAGAAAAACTTCGCAGACAGTTTAAAGTTGGCATGCTTTATCGAAAAGAAAGAAAAGGAACTTACATATGAGCCACTTGGGATAAAGCAAAATTCGGATTATCATTACACTACGCTTCTATTTGTTGGTTCTTATCCCACTTGGAAGACAGCAACATCTAGACCAAGTCCAAGAAAACCCGTTTGGTCTCATGTAAGGAGGAAAACGGGAGCGCAGCTTCTGTTGTGACGGATTGATTTGGTTTGTCGCTCTACGGTCATTTTGTGCACACCTTTGGTCTAATTAAACTGGGACCTACAGTTTAACCAAATTCGGAACCACCGCCAAGATACGAACCTGAAGCCTGTAGTACCAACGGACACAACGCTAATCAATTGGCCATCAGGCCACGTTATGATGGAACACTCGTACGTAGAAGTCTGACTTAGATTCGTGACGCTGACATTTTTACGGTGTAGGGTTATCAGCCCAACACTCTCCAATCATGTTAGACAGAGACCTACGGCTTAAAGTAGATTCCGAACCACTACAAACATCCATAGTAATAGCCAGAACTCGAACCCGAAACCTGTGGCACCGAGTGCCAGTCACTTGGCCATCAGGTCCTTAGGTTTATATTTGTTGTTGTTTGTTGTTTCTTATCCCACTTGGCTGGCCAAGCCCACGAGCCCATACGTGCTCATGATTGAAGGGGAAGGAAGCAGCTTCTGTTGTGATGGAGCACCCGTAGGTAGAAGCCTGACTTTTGCTCCGTGATGCTCTTACAGTCATAGGAGACCGGGACCTACGGCTTAAAGTGGATTCCGAACCACTACAAACATCCATGGCACCGCCGGGATTCGAACCCGAAACCTGTGGCACCGAGCGCCAGAGCGCTAGACACTCGGCCATTCAGGTCCCAAATTTGCCAACGGCACGCAGTGTTCCCAGGTGGTCACCCACCCAAGTACTGACCGCGCCCAATGATGCTTGACTTCGGTGATCTAACGAGAACCGGTATATTCAGCATGGTACGGCCGTTGGCTATGGTTTATATTTAAAATGTATAAATAGGACAATATTGATTCAATCATTCAATGAATTTGAAACAAAGAATAACACTTTATTATTAGGATTATTCTTAAGCCTGAAATTTATCTTCCTATCGAAAGATCTAAAATCTGGTTTTAAAAAACCGGATGCATTAGAATGCATGACAAAAACGTAAATTAGTAACGTAACAGTAAAAACGTAATCAGCAAATAGTCTCAATTTAAAAATAAAAATCCTTTAAAAATAAAAAATAAAAAATCTTTGAAATAAAATCCAGAGAAGATGAATAAAAATTACTTAATATTCTTTCCTGATACGTTTTGTTTACTTTTATTCCCGCAAGTTGTTTAAATCAAGCATTAGCGTTTTGATTTATTATAATAGATGCAAAAGACAAGCACATGATTGCGCATACATTTCATTTTGTCTGAACTTTCAGTCACGGTCGTTTCAATGATTCAACAGTCCCCGAGCAATACAGGGCATAAAAAGCTGCTACACAACTGTAGGATTAGATTAACTATTATAACACATCTGTATAACTAAAAACTATTCACATTCCACCATAAGCACACTTAATGCACGTTTCACACAATGAATATACTTTATTTAAACTTGTTAGTAGTTAAATCATTGGTTTGGTTTGTCGCTCTACGGTCATTTTGAGCACACTAATTAGACTGGAACCTACAGTTTAAAGTGGATTCCGACCCACTAACAAACATCCATACCACCGTCAGGATTCGAAACGAACTTGTAGACTGTGGTACCAAAGGGCAGAGTGCTGGTCAATTGATCAGCAAGCCGCTTAAATCATTGGAACCATAGTGTAAAGATGGCTCTATTTTTATCGTTAACGAAAAACTGACACTATTTTTAGCTTTATGAAATATATATATATATATATATTTCATTGATTCGTACATACATAATTTCACTATTAATATGTGATGGTTAGGCAAAATAAACAAAATGTTGTTTTTTTTTTAATTAAGTTTTTAAAACACCGTTTTTAATGAATATACTACAAGAATGATAATTCTATTGCATTTTATTTCCAATTTGTCATATAGCATATTGGATTTAAAAAAGTATAATCAGAGACTATTAATTTATTTAGATTTCAAAATTTAAAAAAAAAAAAAAAAAAAAAAAAAAATTATCATCTCGGGTGGGAAGTCTCCAAACTTTTTAGCCTGAGAGCCACACTGATTCCCCCACTACTACCCCATAACACACCACATCACTGCGCCTAGAGCTGAGTTGCCCCTTTACAGTTTAGGAATGATGTGGGTGAGAAGTCTGATTAGGCTCTGTGACTCTCGACGGTCATAGGAGACCGAGACCTACGGGTTTAAAGTGGATTTCGAACTACTACAAACATCCATGGCTCCGCCGGTATTGGAACCTGATACCTGTGGTACCGAGCGCCAACCACTCAGTCGGGAATCAGGGGCCCTGATTCCCCCACTAAGTCCCAAGGGCCAAGATATAGCTAGCTAATCATACCAACATACAATAGTTTCGAGTTATGATCAAATTTTCGTTTCGAAACTAGCCGCAAATGAACAATATGAATCTTTGAAATACGGGTTGAAATCTCAGCAATTGTTGTTTAAGTAAATGCTGAACAATGAGCATCAATTTGTGCTGGTTTCTGAGTGGCTCCTTCAATAACGAAATATGGAAAAACATTTACTGAAGGCTAATTAATCAAGGATTGCATGACTGCATCATCAGTAGAAATTCATCCATGAAAAGCTAACTTATTTAAAAACATACTTTGTCAGCATATCTTGTGTCTCAAAGGGAAGATGATATTGGTGAAAATATATTAACTCAATTGTCTGACAAAAGCCAACCTTAGAATTATTCTCTTTGCACCTGGATGAGTCAAAAGATGTTTTAGATACTGCGCAGGTGTTACTTTTTATTCGAGGGATAAAAAAAAAAAAACTTATGAAGAATATGTAAAGCTTCTAGACGTTCATAAACTTCACTACCACTGGAGAAGATATTTTTCTAAAGAAACTGGGAGCCTGAATGGCTAGCGCTCTGGTGCTCGGTACCCCAGGTTTCGGGTTCGAGTCACGGCGGTGCCATGGGCGTTTGTAGTGGTTCGGAATCTACTTTAAACTGTAGGTCCCGGTCTGTTTAGCCTAAAGTGTGCATAAGATGACCGTAGAGCGACAAATCAAACCAATCTAAAGAAATTGAAAATGCTGTTCAGAAAAACAATCTGGAATGGAAAAATTAAAATATATCACTACTGATGATGACAAAAACACGTATGGAAAAATATAAGTGTCATTGGTCTCGTATCAAAGTCAGTAAAAAATGACGATTCAAAATCATTAGTTGTCCATTGCATCATTCATCAACAGTCTTTGAGCGGAAGATGCTTGGATATATCAGAAGAAGTTTCGTCAGCTATTAGAGAGTTTTTGCATACCGTACGTTAGTTACCGTAGGACGTCCGTTAGCTTTTTCTCCCTAGTGCGCATGCTCAGTTTCCTATGAGCATGCGCGCTAGGGAGAAAAAGCTAACGGACGTCCTAGGGTAACTAACGTACGGTATGCAAAAACTTTCTATTAATTATATCAGATCCAATGCGCTCAATCATCGTCAGTTCCTCTAGTTAATTGAAGAAAATGGAAAAATGACTTGCTATATACACTGGTTTTGCTACGTAAAAGTTCTATTGCGATTTTTTGTGCTCCGAAATTTAAACAGATTTAACTAAAGATATAAATGGCCTTAATTTAAAATTACAAGGGAAAAAACCCAGCTTCCGCCTGATTTATACATTCATATTAAGTCTTTTAGACAAAAAAATTGTTTTGTTTAATCTTAATTGAACAAAAAATGTTTCACGCATTTTAATATATGCCAAACATTCAAGCAGCAGATTGTAATTCCAATTCCGATAGATTTTTCAATGGAAGATTCGAATGCTAAATAAATTTTAAATCTCGTTTTTCAGACTTAGATGCAATTGCAAACGACATCAAAGTCCTTTTAATGCCGGCATAGAAACTCTTGACCCAGAACTTCAAATGGTAAGTATTGATTTTCAGTATAGCAATATTTTTAAAAAAAAATATTTAAACTCGTCATTGCTGGAATTTTATAGTCTTTCACTCGCACAGTTTTGTCATTTGATAAATTTTCTGTTGACTTTTTTTACCGCTTTTGGAACTACTAATATAAGTGGGGGAAAAAAAAGTTTTCAAAATGATATATATATATTAAACGGAAAAACAGGAATCCGATGCAGAAATGATCAAGGCCATTTTAACAACGCAATGAGACCCAAACAATGCAAAGGGTGCAAGAATTATTTTCAGTATGAAAGATTCCGATTTAAAGAGATAAAATTCCAATTTTAAAAGATGTGCAAGAACCTAAAAAATGCAGATGACATAAAGACAATTGAACTATCTAAATGCATACTTAATATAGTCGTAGAACTAGCAAATATAGCCCATCTTTTCCAAGATACACAAAATAAAATATATTTAGTTTTGGTAAATTTTATTATGAAAATTATCGATATGGATTTTAAGTTTTAATAACTCTCCTTAGATAATATAAATTGACTATCATCATTCTTATGCAAGAATTCCAAATAAAAAAAAGTCTGTTTTATCTGTTAGCAATTTTTTTCAAAGAATAAAAGTGTTTGTTTCTTAACATTAATACTGTCAAAACCAATAGAAATTTCTTATTTTTATCAAGAGAATAACGCGGGCGCCATCTAGTGACGGAAATATCAAATAGTTATTATTTTTTTTTTATTAAATAAAAAAATTCTGTTTTGTAACTTATGGATGGGAGCAAGATAAAATACTAATAATTTAAAGTTAAAAAACTAAGTATTATATGTTTTAGAAGATACAAACAATTCTCTTGCTCTCTATATAAATAGATAAAGTTTATTCATTCTTTTGTGAAGCTATATTATCCTTTAAAATTCCAGTATACATTTTAATTCACACATAGCACAATGTCACAAGAATCTTATATATATATATATAGGAAGATATTTGTTTGTAATACCTGAAACAAAAAAAGTGTAACACATAGAAGTTAAATTTTTCTTTTAAATTGTATTTTATCAGGTTTGAAACCAAAAATTATGAAAAATATTCTAATTAGTTATTTTTTAATTAAACAAAAACCTTATTTTTTATACTGACACCAGATGGTATCCATAGATAAAATAAGGAAGAAGTTATGTTTCAATTAAATTGCTATTATCCTACTTTTTAAAAAAAAAAATATAACATTGTTATATTCTTAAAAAAAAAACTATATATATATATACTAGCAGATGAGAGGTGAGAAATAAGATATTGAATTCTTAAAGCTTCTAGCAGTTTTTTAAAGCTAATTAATATTATTTAAAATCTCAGTTCTACTCCAATATATTCCCTAGAAGAATTAACCAAAATAAAAATGTTTAATTTTTATTTTGGTATATATATAAAAATGCTTTATTTTCTGTAGCCAGGCAACACTGGGCCATATTTTGCTAGTTTGATAATTTGAATTTGAAGAGGAATTACAAAAACAAAACAGAAAATCTCTTATAATTAAAGAATATCATTTTAAAATAATTGCTAAATACAAACTTATTCATTAGAGAAACATAAATAAAAATAGTTTTTAAAAACTGGTTATTAAATCTTTAATTTTTTTATGATGGAAAAATATGGCAACTAATTTTTTCAATCAAGAAAATCTACAGACTTTCTAATAAATGAAATAATTTAATAAACACACACATACAACAATATTTTTTTATTATATTGACAATCATTTGATATCACAGGAACACGGCTGAAATTCAACAACACTCAATTTGTTTAAGATCAACCAATAAAATTTTAGCATACCACAGAAAAAAAAACATAGTTCACGAATGATGATAATGAAAAATTACAAACATAAAATGAATGATATTAAAAATTAATACAAACAATATATGTACATAAAACAATGTGGTAATACACCAGACAAATGACTGTACAATAGCAAATATGATCATCAGGAGTTATTCTCTCTCTATTGGACTTTGAGCAACTCGTGAAGGATTGACTGGCTGTATTCTGCATCTGTGCATAGAATGTATTTGTTACAAATATATTGTCATAATTTTACAATCAAAGTACAAAATTTTTTTAAACACCCTCTCCTCTTTTTCATAAAAGTTGATAATAAAAAAAAAAACCTTTTTATTATTATTGTAATAATATTTTATAGTGCAGGAAATGACATTTAAATATGTTGCTGCTTATATGCTTGTACATGAATAATTTTTTACCCATTAAATATATAGAACTAAAAATTATCCATTAAAAAAGGATTTTTTTCAAAAATTTCCCATTCTTATGATAAATTCTTTTTATTTCAAACAGTAAAATATAAGCCCTCGGCAATAATAACTATTTCTTAAAACTGGATTAGTTGTGAAATGAAAAAAGCATTCAGATAACTGAACTTCAGCATTTGAACTTTTCTTTGGGTTTATTTCATACAATAAATAAGACTAATAATAAGTTTAATACATGAATAGTGACTAGTCACAATAAAAAGATTACTAATCATTTTTTTAATAAGCAAACAACTTTTTCTGTACTCAATGCAAGATGATAATCATCTTGAATCAATAACAAATTATTCTAAAATGAATCAGAATTTTTTGTACAAGCCTTATTATTGTAGGTTGCCAGAATGATTAGGATGAAAGGAACACCATATCCCATAAGGAATCAATAAAGCTGGGAACAAGTTACTTTATAAAAAAATTAAAGGTTTAAACACAAAAATAGTTACTGCTATTTCAAATCACTTTAACTGCTTATTTTATATATTAAACACAAAAAAGAAAGGATCATTATTGTAATATGAAGACCAGTTTTTTTTTTACACTAATGTTTAACATCTTGAGTATACAGAAAAGATGTGTTTGATACCATATAGATATGATTTGTGAAAATTTGCAAAAATTCATCACTAATGTCAATTCAGATTATTTAAGGAATATTCAAGTGTAATTTAACTATATCTAGCAAAGAAAGCACAAAAAGGGAGGGAGGAGTGATAATATTAACCAAGATGATTTCTTCCTTTTTTCCCATCAAACTTTTACATTGTTACTTACCACTATTTGAACTTTCCCAAATGATATCAAATTAACAAATTTCGTGAAATTAAATAATTCCCTTTTAATGAAAATGAAAACTGCTCTACCTTTAAAAAAGGAGAAAGAAATGATACTGCTAAATTCAAATGTAAAAACTTATTAATCCTAATAATTAATTGAAAGAAACTCAAATTTAGTAAAATAGTGATAAATAATTATGAAGATTTGTTTAGCATTCAAATACAAAATTTTCTATTTTGAAATTAGTACAAGGAGTGTGTCATGTTAAAAAACAAGTAATGCAATCCTTTTAGTTAAATAGTATATAACTTTCAAAAAGAAATTTCTATTGATGTTCCATTATTTTTAAAAAAGTAATATCCAGAATGTAAAAATAACTTAAAAATAATAATAAAAATACCCTTGAAAAATATAAAAGATAATAAATATTATTAAAATTGAATATAGGATTTATTAATGAGATTTTTAAATCACATTTTCTTTGAAATATAATTTGGTTCAATAAAAATAAATCAAAATTAAGCTACATGATACTTATAAAAACATCTACCAAGAATATTTTGAAATAATTTTATTAAATAAAGTTTTAAGGAGAAAAAATTTTATATTTTAAAATTAGATAGTTAAGTGTTATATTATTTTTTGGTTATATACAATGACGTTAATATGAAATGCAATCTTATAATGGTCTTTAAATTATATTACTGCTGCACAATATTGTATAAGAAATCTGACATCATTATGATTGTTACTATGAAATATACATGCATTAATCACAGGATGATAAATTAAAATTTTTTAAATTTTCTTTTCATTAATAATATTAACTAGGCATAGTTATTAATATAATTTTTAAACATGCTACATAAACTAGGTCGTATTTTCATTGAAAGTGCAATTTCTGTTTTCCTTACCAATATTTTGAATAAATTACTCAAGTGTGATACTTATTTATATGCCATAACATATAATACCAGCAAATTTAAAAGGAAAACCAAGAAATAAATTAAAAATGTAATAATAGAATATAAAGGAAGACAAATTAAGGAAATTATAAATAAATGTACACACAATTATACAATGTAATGAAAAACTTATTGTATATATAGTACAATACCTTATTCATAGACATTACAAGCAAAGTAAAAATGTAAGCTTTTAATTTTCATTAGCTTCCTTTTGTTAAAATGCATTACATAGTGCAAATATTACAATATTAACTACCAAATTTTTATGCAGTATGTGACAAGAGCCATTCCACAATATATTTGCCATAATTTTTCCAAAAATGTCACCTACAATATCAAATTATAAATAAATTTTTAAAAAAAACCCTGGAATTTTTACTAACTTTCATGGCTTATTTCTAAAATAGCAATTACTTTGTGAATAGTTAAGAGATTTAAAAGATAAAAGCTTGTAAAAAAAATTCTCTAGGTGATTTTTAATTTCTTTTTTCAATAATGCATCTTAAAAATATACATGTATTTTTTTGTTCTAATGCAGCTGGCAAACACTTCGACATTTGTCTTCAATGTGGCAAGTGCTGCACAGACGTTACTCACTTAGCACTACCCAGGAGGTGCGTGTAGCTTGAAGATAAATTATGGAAGTGGAGTAACAATACAGGCCCTCATCTTAAGAATATAAATGTTTGTTATTCTCTTCAAGTTTGACCTGAAGCCTTTATTTATTTATTTGTTTAAAAGAACTAAATGAGTTTTTATTTTACACATATAGAAGTTTTCTTGGAGTCATTTATTTTCCGTTTTCACTAAAAAGCTGAATAGTTTTGACAATTACTTTCTCCAAATTTGTCAAATTCCATGTATAGTTAGCACAAAATATTTTCTAGTATCTAGGGGGAAAAAAAATGCATTCACAGATATTTTTCACATGAATTTTAACATGTTTTGTTTAAATATAATTGAAAATCTTTTATAAATCACCCAAAAAATTTAGAAGATACATTTTTAACTAACAAAAGCAACAAACAGAACTACCAAATGATAAATTTTTAACCAATTACATTATTTAACATATGATGGAATATTAATATATATTAATTTAACAGAATATACAACCATGTCAATTCAACACAAAAGGATGATTGATTTAATTTTTCTTGTTGTATTGTAAAACATTATTTTTAAGCACGTGTCTATTATAGAAAAATAATTTATTATTTTTTCTATAATATTGTTGGATATAAATTACAAATCAAAGCATATTTAACCTATTTACAAGATCTTTTAAAACAATGAACCTTTTGTTGCAATGCAATTTGTTATATGAAAATTCATTATAAGAAAAATTACCTTCCCCATTAAAATGTAATAGACAAAATAGAAAATGAATCCTATCTAAATATAAATGAGTTTCAAAAATATATATGTCTTTATTGACCCATATCTGTTCAATAATTCAGTTATGCAACATGGGTTTCAGGCAAAAAGCTCATGAAAAAAATGACTATAAAAGTTTAAATATGAAATTATATTTTTTTTTCTACATATATGCTTGTAAAAAATAAAAACCAGTTAAGACTGCATTTGGAAAAAAAAAAAAAAATAATAATTTGATACTGGATTTTAAAGAGAATGTAAAATTTTTACCATATTTAAGTAGAAATCAGATTCAAGATTTTGACTAATGAAAATTTTTAAATTTTTTTTTTTCTGGGATTAACTTTTAATTTCTACATCGTAATTAAACTAAAGAATATTATTTGTATGCAATACATTTCATTACAAAATTTCTCAGTAGTTATAGTAATACTAGGAAAATATACACATTTTTAAATCTAATATTTATCAAGTAGTGAAAAAATTAAATTTAAAAGAACCTTTTGATCATAACATTGAAGATATGTTTGATGTGTCATCTCAAAAAAAAAAAAAAAAAAAAATTTGTAACATATAAGAACAGCAATTGATATGCACAATTGGTTTCAGAAATTAAAAACTAAATTCATGCATTTGCAAGGCCCATCACCTTTCCATGTTTACCCCGGTTAGAACTTAATAGGGCTTTTCATTCATATCATTTTGTTTTTAACATGAACACTATAACGACTAATAAATTTAATTATCAATTGAATACTTGTAATCAATGAACAAAACATATTTTAGAACTGGGAGTTATACGATTTAAAGATCTAAAAATTTGCTGATGCATAGCAGTGTATGTAATAAAGATGTTGAGTAAATTTACACTCTTAAATATAGATGTACATCTTTTTTTTTTCATTTGTTTGTTTTGTTTTGCATCTATCTATATGAAAAAAATACAGAATATTTATGGCTTTGTAAATTATTTTATCATATTTAATTTTGAGTTTACTTATTGGTATGAGTATGCACTATTAAAAAATTACTTTGTTTTACTTTTAGAAAATTAACAGATTTATAAGCAATATTAATTCTCCTGCCTTTAAGAAAAATCTGTTTTCTGATTGCATGCAGTAAAAGGTTTGTACAATTGTTTTTTAAATTTATATCTTATAAAAAAATTAGTAATATTCTGACAAAGGAATAAATATTTTCCTTTTCAGAAAAACAAAAGTTTTCTTTTGTAATGAAAATGAAAAACTTATGAAAAATGATAATGTATTAACAGGTTTAAAATCCATTTCAAAAATCAAACGTTCAGTAATTTTTCTGATAAGTTTAAAGTTCATTCTCAGAAAATTCTTTGGTTTTTAAAAGACTTTCAACAAGATATAATAATTAAAATTTTACTTGCATGCAACCTACTATCTTCAATATAATACATATAGATATAAATTAGTAATTGGTGAAATCTTCCCTAGAGGTGATAAAGAGTATATCTATGTGAGGAATGAAAAAGTTTTTGTATCTCATCATGTAGTACTTTCTGTCAAATATTTTTCCAAGTCTATGAATATTGAGGTATCAAAATCCTGCAGCCTACCATGTCCCATATGTATTCAATTGATAGAAAATTTGGTGACTTTGCTGGCCAAGGAAGTGTATCAATACCTGGGAGGCAGTCCAGAGATAAGCACATAAAATTTGGTTATGATGAGTCGTTTAGGGCTTGTTGAAAAATTGGTCCAAAAATTATGTGACAGATAACACAAATAGCTGCTGGATGTGATGAACATGTCATTGAGCTATTCAAATTGTACACAGAATAACTAAGAACAAACTTATGTTAAGAGAAATGCTAAGTTCCTTTGAAAAAAAAAAAAAAACATTATTGGGACTGCCAGTATTGGTTCCTGCACAGATGGTCATATGTAACAAATATTAAATTCCTTGCTGAACACTAACGAATTCCAGTCTACTGGCAGCTATAATGATTGGTAACACCATTATTTCAAACAACTCTGTCAATGTTGCGCAGTCTGAAGCAGACATCTTAAAAGCACAGTGAGTAATAAGCTCCACTTCACCTAAACTATACAGGATATCAACAATATTTAGAACAGTTCAAGTCAACAATTCAGTTCAATCATCAGTTCTGACAATATAATCAGATCTAGCCTCAAATTGAAGTGAGTGAAGTGTATTTTATTCCTCCCAATGAGTTCTTCATAGCAATCATTATTACCAACACCTTTCTATGACAATATCTGATTTTGATAGGGCTACATGAGGCTGTTTTGTTCTATGTTAAAAGCCATCCAACTGGCTATAAGGTCATTAACAGCATTATTCGTTGTGTGCCAAATTTCTAAAATTGACAGCCATTAATGAGAAAAAATCAATAATTTGCCCTTGTTGCTTCTTTTGCACCATGCTAATTGCCCAGTAGAAAAGTGCCCCAAGATCAAAATTAATACTCCCTGTCTGAAAAAAATTAATCATATGCATACTTGGTATATAAGAATTACGTCAAATTATTGAAAAAGGATGCTTAATTGCCCCATATATTTTTTTGCAAAAACAAATTACAAAACATTTTGTAGAATTTATTTTTCAAATTTTGCTTCATTTAAAAAAGCTGTAATATGATTATATATTATAATAGCTAAATTGAAATGAAAACTCTTTTTGTTAACGAAAGATATTAATGTTTTATGACAAACATGATGATCAAAACAATATCATCAGACATTTCATTTCAGTATGGGGGCAGAAAAATATAGATAAATTCTTAACCTCTTAAAAAACAAAAATTTTGTATCTATACATATTAAAAGTGGAGAGTGCTATGACCTGGTTGAATTGACATAGCACTATCTAATTTTATGAGAATCATCTGCAAACATGGAATTGTATGATCTCATACATTATTTAAAGCTGTATAGTAATAACTGCCTGTGTTCATAATATTAAATTGTCAGTACAGCAAATTATTTTCTGAAAGAAAATTGAAAATATGCCACAGAGTTTTAATAGTAAAAGTATAACAATACAGTTTGGCACTAGCGTGTTCACTTTTTAAAGATTATGATATTAGAATACCTGTTAAATCAATGAAAAAAAAATCAGCTCATCAAAAACTAAAAATTAAGGTAGATTCAATAACTAAGGCAATAATAGTGACAGAAAATATACATTTTTCCCATTTATATATAGTATAAATTAAATAAGGTACAATGCAATGAGGTTTAAAATTACTCACCATTAAATATTGTAACAATTACATTTATTATTATTATTTGGAGTAAATTTGTAAATTACAATTACTTAATTGCTGGACAGATCACTAATAACCAAAAAATATTGCAACTGTAAGTGTCTTAAATTCATAGCTAAGGAAGTAATATTGTATAGAAACACCACATTTTATATTTATGTTCTGTAATCATCAAAGATGTTTAAAAGAAAATTAATTAAAAAAATAATAATAAGTATTATTTTATATACAATTAATAAAAAAGAATAGAAAAATACAAAAAAAATATATATTTTATTTAATATCAGTTCATGTAACAGAAACACGAAGTTATAAAAGAAAAATAATGAAGAAAAAACAAATATATACACTAACAAAATTTAAGAACATTAAACACTGTACAATAGAAAACTTCAATCAGGAATTATTTCATTTCTGCATAATTTTCAAGAATCAATGGGAAGTATCCTGCAACTGCGAGCAGAATACATATTTTAATGGGTTAAAAAAATAAAAATAAATAAATAATAATAATAAGCATAATTACAAGCTTTATTTTTTAGTAATTTAGTTCAAATCAAAAGAAGGTTTAATAAGGAAACTTAATTTTAAAGACATTTTTTTCTTCAAAAAAATTTCATTATTGATATGGTTTACTTTATTTTTTTAACATGAACATAATAGACTAATTATGATAATTTTAAACACACAAGCAGCTGCAAAATCGGCAAACATTTAAATGCTAATCAATCAATTTAATTAAAGAAAATTACACAATTTATTACAAAACAAATTAATTTTTTGTAAAGATGGCATATATATATTGTATAACATACCCAAGATAGCCACATCCACCCCATTCATCAGGAATAAGAATTAGAGGAACAACTTTATCTGATCTCAGGACACTCACATGGATTGGTTTCTGAAATAAAATAGAATTAAATCAAATGTATAATGCTATTTCTTTCCACATATTTTTTTGAGTTATTAGAATGAATTGTTAATATGATTAAATTAATTATGTTTTATTCCAAATATTTTTTTTATATAAAAGTGAACTTAGTTGACAAGTGAAAAAGCATTAACTTTGAAATTGCACAAATTATAATTTATCCTTATAATGAAAATTCCATTACTTATTTACAAAATCAAAAAAATTAATTTTAAGGCTACAGAAAAATATAATACTAAAATTTATTTTTGCTTCATATGAAACATAAATTATTATTTTTTCATAAATCATAATTTACACATGCAAGTAAAAGAAATATAAATAATTTACCCTAAGATTTTCTGTAACCAACTTAGCAACAGCAGATAAATTCTGAAAGTTTCTATACTTTAAAGTTCCAAATTTAACCAAAAGATCTCCAACTCTTAAGTCCTAAAAGAAATACATTTGCTTAATCAACAAGAAAAGAAAGAACCTTAATCACAGAATCTTGATTATTTTAAAATTCTTCCTTGCTATGATGCAATAAGTATATTAAAAATGCCCAAGGAAAAATATTTACAATTAATTTAGCATAATTTTGTTTAAGAAAAAAAAAAAAAACTTCAAAGACAATAAAAATTAAGAAGAGCATAATGGTATATTGTTCTTTATCTACTGCATCATTTCCATTTAATACTTTGCTAATGATATAATTGAACAGCAAGTGAGAATGGTTAGTAGGGGAAAAAATTATCATTTATCATGCATAACATTTTTCTTTTTTGTGCAGAATGCTACCTGATATGTAATAAAATATGTTGAAAAGTATGTGAAAAGATAAACAAATATAATAAAATAATTTTCTTTATCAAAAAGAAAGAAAAAACTTCATGAAGATTACATGATTTACTAATAATTTTATCTATGTTTAAATGAAATAAAATCAGAGTTTAAAAATAAGAAATCCCTAGAAACAATTTATCATTTGTCAAAAGAAAAAGATGTCAGATGTAGGATGAAACTTTCGCAAAACAATTTATTTAGTGATATTTTAATGTAGCTAATTATAGCATTTTTAATATAGTAAACTTCAAACGTGCCTGATAAAAAGTTAAAAGTAAACTGCAAATATTTAAAAGATTTAAATCTAAAAGAATATGCTCCTGCAAACTCAATTAATTCATGAAAGTCAATGATACAAAATAATAATAAACAGCATTAAAAATAAATAAATCCTTAGTTTCATTCAAAAAGGAAAGTGCTGCAAAAAATGATAAGAAATTAATTACCATTGACAATTTATTGATATTCATGTAAGATTCCATCAAATATTTATTAATTTAGAGTGGCATTACTGAATACTTGGTTATTTGATAAGCCATATGCATATTATAACAATTATAAAATAAGCAATATTTGATTGGGAACAGAAAATTTTTAGGTACCTTTTTTTGTAACATCAAATTATAAAATGTTATTAAATAATGCAAATATAAATGAAAATTAAAAAAAAAAAAAAAAAAAAATAGCAATAATAAGTTTATACAAAAACACTGATGTGCATCAAAGTCATTAAGTCTGAAAGGCAAAATAAAAAACAAAAATTTCAACTAATAGTTAAAAAATGTATAGTTCTACATAAAAATTATATGAAATTCACATTTTCAAAAAAATCCTACAGTGTGATGCAACAAAAATATATGAATAATCAAACTCAAAATCAGGAAACAAATACCAACAATTTGTTAGATAACTAAGCAAATTAATTAGATTTCAGCCTCTAACAGTTATATCCCTTTTTTTTAATATCAGAATAATGTAAATCAAAGCAGTTTTAACTAATTCTATTTAATGACAATTGGCTATAAAAATTACAATAATTTAATTTTATTCAGTTAAAAAAAAGAGCTATTATTTTTTTTAAAAAAACGAATTTTTGAGTATTAACGTACATGTCTTTGAATTCAAAATGTCTACAAATGTAATTAAATTTAAAATTTCTTGAAGTTGGCAAGAAACAATCTGTTTGATAAATTCACAAACACTTATCGGTAAATGCTAAAAATAAAAATTCTCATATTAGTAGTTTATTTTTCATTTTTTTCCTCATTCATTAGTATAAACATTCCACTGCAAATAAATTTTAAATCATCATTGGCTCAAGAGCCTCATGATGGGCCATCTGCCTATTGGCAGATATCGAGGCAGGAGACTTTTTTTTTTTTTACAGGATCAGATTGTCAGCTCTATGTCCAACACTCTACAGTCATATGAGACAGGGATCTATAATTTGAAAGTGGATTCCAAACCACTATAAACATTCATGGCACCCCTGGGACTTATATTCAAAACCTGTGGCACTGAGCTGCACAGTGGTAATCGCTTAGCCATGAGGACCAATAAATTTTAAAGCTACATCAAAATATTGTCACCTGTGTGCTTAAGGTACAGTGGAATAATGTATCTATTAATATTTCATTAGCTTAAAAGTTATTTCAATAAGTTATTATATTAATTCTAAAATTGATGAAACCAAAAATGATTTTCAATATTTGAGAATACATAAATATTCTAAATAATTAATAATAATAAGTCTGTTTCCATATCATGCACTAAACTGTATTTTTAAACTTTATTTACTGTATAAATAAACGTAAACTTTTATTAAATTATTTCAAATATTATTTTATCATTAGTTTTTATCAAAGATTGCTGTGCATGAATGCAATGGTATATATTTGCTAATTGTGATATGAGAAGTTTAATTATTTTCCTATAAATTCCTTCTGGCTTTTGACAACCCCAGAGTGTCTATAAAATCTTTTAATTAACTAACAAAAACTACTAATACACAAAAGAACAATAAAAAAAATTACTGATGGAAATTAACCTCATCACAATAATTTTGCTTATATTTGGAATTTAGTTTTTTCAGCTGATTACCTAGTATTAGTTTAATAGGATCATAACCATACTAATAATATGCAACCAACAACAAAATATGCTTAGAACACATATCTTGTCTGGGAAATATTTTTCAATTTCCATTTTACAATCTTCATTAATATTTTACTTACATTATTTATTAAATTGTTATTAAGTTATTAACTAAAGCTGAAGAACACAGATTCATACCTGTGTGTTACTAATAAGAGTCAGTTTTCATGAAACATAATTTAATAAAAAGATTAAAATTTGGACAATTAGTAAAGTGACTATTAAATGATTCACTTACAGCTTTCTGTGCAGGAGAATTCTCATCTACAAGATCAACCCTAGCAAATGGTTTGAAAGAAACTTCATGGACATTAAGGCAAGAAGCACTAGGAGTGATTTTTTCTTCTGCATGAAGAGCATACAAATCTTCTTCAATCTTTTTTGTTAATTCTTTGCAATCATTTTGTTTGCCTAAATGTGAAATGGAAACATTACATAAATGGATTTGGATTATTGATTTAAGCAAAAAATAATAATAATAATAAATAATAAAGTTATTCAAAGAATATTTTAAGCTTTATCACATCTGCTTATTTTGTAGTGTTCAGCATGAAACAAATTATCTTACCATTTAAATATTATGTTCCTGTTATCAATGACCTACAGTGAATATATTTGCAGTAGTAGAATTAAAATTTTATCGGTTACCAGGCATTAAGCATAAGAATAGTTATAAATAATTATCTTACTTTATCTCAATTATATTAACATGATAGATTTATAGTTGAAAAAATGACAGTACATTATTAAATAATTTTCATTTTAAAGGTTGAATTCTCCACAACAATATTTCTTAAACCAACATTTATACTCTAGATTCAATAGGACTTCCGAGATTATAATTATTTTAAATTATTTATAGTGCGTTGTAAAAGTAGTTGAAAATTTCCAGAAAAATTAGCCTAGATCCTTCGTTCCAAAAATTTACAATACTATATAAATAAAAAAAATATATATAAAGACAATGGTATTTCATATATAATTATGACTTTGTTAACATAAAACGTTTATAGGACTATTCAAGAAAATAAAATAAGTTTTAATTTCTGGTCCAACAACAACATTTGTGTTAAATATGAATAAAACTCTGATAATAACACAGTGAGGCATTAGCTAAAGCATGTTTCTATTTACTATTTTAAATAATTAAATGAACTGCTTTTTTTTTTTTTTTTTCTCTGATTTAATTTCTATTAATGCCGTAAGCCATGATTGAGTTTTCTAAAAATATAAACTTTATAAATTAGAAAGTTTAAAAATAGCTATAGTTACAAATAATTTCATGTCTGATATGACGAATAGCAGCAACATCAACATCGCTTCTTGGATATCCTTCTTCATCTACAAGGGGTTCTGTCATTGTAACATTTTGCTAAAATAAAAAATTTAAAAATATTGTAAATGTCTCTGTTTATTTAATAAAAATAACTTCATTGATAATTTCTTACAAAGAAATGAAGAATTAGTCAACTTTAAAATAAAATAGAAGTCATAAAATAAAGTTAGAATTAAAAAAAAATAATTACTATGATTATTAGAAGAAACATGCTAAAGATAACGATCCAAAAAAATTTTAGTAGCTCAAATATAACTCTTTTTTTTCTGAGAACTGTTATTTTTTTTGAGAACTGTTGAATTAAGGAATTGTAAAATATATTTCTGGATATATTTCTTGCTATTCTTCTTTATTAGAGTCTTTTTTTTTCTTTCAAATTTTAACCCATGTAATCTTATATAAGTATTTATTTACAGAACTTAATTTCGAATAAACATAGGTTTTAAAATTCCAAATATGCCTATTACAAGTGAGAATGCTAGATTCTTTTTTTTTTACGCGAATTTTGAAAGAACTAATAAAAAAAAAAGTTTTTTTTTTTTGCAGACCAGAATAAATTACGTTCAGAATAAAAATTTTCAATCTGAATAACAGTTGATAAATAAAAAAACAGCTCCAAATATAATTTTTTCAAGGGGCCATTTTGTTATTATGAGATGTCAAACAACTGCAGGTGTTCTTTCGAATTTGCAGCTACTTGTACTAATTTTATTTTGCAGTTTCTGAATTTTTATTTTTATTTTTTTAGCAATGGAGGCCTTTGAACTAACAATTCAAAGACTTTTTTGAAGACTGCAGGTCGTATATACTCATTGTAACTTGAAAGTGAAATGTAATAAATTAATAGTTTAAAAAAACTAAAAAATACGCTTTTAGAGTTAATCAAACTAAAAAGTAAAAAATAATTGTTAACATAAGAATAAAATGACTGACGAGAAAATGAATGTCACTGTTCTAAAATCGTGGGGTGCTCGATATCAATCGTTATAATTTCTCACTAGTTTCATTCCGAAATGCAGAGTTAGTTTAAAAATGTCATACAAAGCACCCCACGCTTTTAGAACAGTGACATTCATTTTCTCGTCAGTCATTTTATTCTTATGTTAACAATTATTTTTTACTTTAGTTTGATTAACTCTAAAAGCGTATTTTTTAGTTTTTTAAACTATTAATTTATTTTTTACTTTTTAGTCTGATTAACTCTAAAAGCATATTTTTTTTTAGTTTTTTTTAAAAGTATAATTGTTTTTACTTTGTTTTCCACTTGGGCGGTTATCCGCTAAGTTTACATACTTTTACCCACCGAAATTTTCGGCCAATAGGAAGAGCGCAATTCGACATGATCGCACTCCTATGCCTTTGAGATCCGCCTCTTTTTAGCCACCGAAATTTTCGGCCAATAGGAAGAGCGCAATTCGACATGATCGCACTCCTATGCCTTTGAGATCCGCCTCTTTTTAGCCACCGAAATTTTCGGCCAATAGGAAGAGCGCAATTCGATCGCGGATCAGTTGACTGACTCGCCAGTAGATGGCGCCATCAGTCCCAAAATCGAGCCCAAAAAGTGAGTTACATACAAACATACATACATACATACAAACATACAGGTGAAGCTAATAAAAGCGTATTAATAAAAAGAAGCTTTTCTCATGCATTTCTTTCATGAATTTCCTTTAGCCAGTGTGATTTTTAAAAAAAAAATTAAATTAAAGTAGTTACGACAAACTTTCTTCCTCCATTTGAACACAATATATCCTCTAAATGCTATACTGAGCAATCCTTGTTGTTTCATTTCCTCCATTAGGTCCATTGATCCAATAACTCTGTTCTTTAGATCTCCAAATAGAAATGAAACAAGAAATGGCTTCACTTTCCTCTTTTAAAAGATTCCATATTTTTATTATTTTTAAGTGAAACAAAATGAAGAATTCTAAGCAACAAACTCTAAAAAAAAATAAATAAATAAATAAATAAAAAAAAAACTCCTGCCCTCATCAAATGAATAATGTATAACAAAATAAACATAGCACTTGTATGACAAATTACTTTCACCAGCACAGTCAATGAAGAATGTAGGAATAACCCTATCACTCTCTAATTCAGCAGCTAACATGAACCAAATCTGGATGCAGTAACACACTTGTGTTGCAAAACATTTTGTGTCAAATACTCGACTCCATTATAATAGTATTAGATTCTATAGAAAGACATTTTACAGTACTGTATAAGGCTCTGAAGTAAAGTAACTAAATTTGTTTTTCACTATTATTAAAAATATGCTTTGAAAGAGAAAAGATAAATAGTAAACATTCTGATTAAATATCTTAAACATGGAAGTTAATAATAATCACAAATAGTATTCTAATCAAATTTTGCACTTTTTTTTTTACACCTTTTTTTTTAAGTCAATAAAGTAACTTGACTAAAAGATTTAAAATTTTGACAAGAATCTTTATCTATAAAAATAATTAAATTATTTAAATTTCCACACATTCTCAAGATTTCAAATAGTGGTCTGCGCTTATATATTGCTAAATACTTTTCTGTGATATGAAAATGATCAGATGCATTTAGCGTTTTTTATTTTCAAATGTTTTCATAATTAAATAAGCTTTTCGTATAAGTGACATTTCTGTTAACAACTTTAATTTGAATTTATAATAATTCAATCAACTTAACATTTCAACATGGAAGTTTTTAGGGAATTCTTTAATGTCGGGTACCTCTAGTTTCATACCAATTTAAGGTTCCCCAATTTTGATATATACAGTAACCTTTTTTTTATAATCACCTGTCTGGTTTAGTGGGGGAGACCAATTATAATGAGCTGTCAAGATTTATGATTAATTTCATTTTAAATGTGTTCGTTCAACATGTATTTTAAACATGCTGGTTGTGTGTGAGCTAGTCTTGTGAATTATCGAAATTATAACAGGAGCAGAAAAGTAAATTTACATTATATATAATTAATTACTCTGCTTATTCCTAGTGTATTACATTTTTCATGTATTAAGTCTAGAATTTCTGTATTTCATAACTAGAATGCATCCTATTTTGGATATGAATATACATACGGATATGAATAATAGGTCCCCACGATAATACGTATATTCTCTGTATTATCGTAAATTTTACAAATACAGGAAACAGCGATTAAATTTTTGCAGATGGTGAAATTGATTCCATCAATATACTCTCCCTGCCCTACATTTGAAGGCCCAACCAATACTGGAAAAAAATCTGGTCATAAATTGGGATTCCGATATATATATACCTAAAGGAAAAACAAAACAAAATACAATAAAATTTTGGAGAACTCAAAGTTGCCCTTCCATAACAATCTGCTCTTTCTTTTTGAGTTTATTATGCCATGGAACGTCTCAGATGTTTACTTTAACTGATGAATTGGTGAAAATCTCGATTATTTATTGGGGTGCAATTATTGACAACTTCAGCTATTTTGGGGGTGGGGGTATTAGTAAAAACCAAAATCACCAAAAAAAAAAAAAAAAAAAAAGGTAAGGGAATTTTAAATATTAAAGATATCTCAATTTTTAATAATATATCCTAAAAAAGAAATTATTTAGTATTCCATATCATTGATGGGAATTTTTCAATTTAATACTCCGTGTTTGGTGTGAAGTCAAAAAATGTTAGTAAATTATTTAAAAAACATTCATCCTATAAATTAAAAGTTCCCTCTTGTATATTAACTTTTAGATATAGTTTAAGCAAATTGACAAATTTTCTTTCAATGAATAAATAAGTGTCTACTATTTTATAATTTAGTATATGCCCCAATAAAAAAAAATGTGTATTTTAAAACCTTGTAAAACAATAGCTATGGAAGTTTTGTTTTTTTCCCCATTTTTGTACAAAATAAAAGGACTCGATTGTTTTACACTGGTTTAAAATATATAACACTGACAGTCTTAATAATTTATTGTTTATTATAAGTATAAACATTTAAATATCTTTGAATCTATACATAAAAGTGCATAATATGGTAAAATACCTTAGTATAAGCAAAGATAGTAAGTACTGCAAATTATCAAAATAACATGAAAATTTACAGAAATTAAGATATAAATAATTAAACTGAAATCAGACGAGCAACAATAATTTTAAATTAAAAGGATATACATAATTTTTTTGTATACATCATAATTTGTGACACTATAATACTTCTTTCCTATAAACATAATATTTAATTTATAAAGATTATGCCAATCTTTAAATTTGTTACTTATTTGTTTGTTTTTATTTTTATGAAACTTTATTTTGGTTATCTTTTATATTACCAGAAATAAAATGATAGTCTTTAAAATATCACTCATAAAAAAAATAAATCGATCCAAAAGTAAAACATTTTCACATTTCTTTATTACTTTACTCAATGCAAATTAGTAAATTTAAAATTTAATATTAATCTTGATCTATTTAAAAAAAACTCGACATTTTACTTTAGAAACTCTGAATAATTGAAAACAATTCAAATAATTTGTTACATAAAAGTTGCATCCTAAGTGGGAACTACTACAAAGTCATTATCACAATGAGAATTGAATATTACCTTAATGTAAAACTGCTAATGTTAAAAAGATAATAATTTTCCATGCAATGATATTCATTTAGTTTAAGGAGATATTAAAATATGAATTAATATGCATAAAAATGTTACAGATATTTTGTTGTGTGGTGCGACTAATCCTCAGTGTCCGTCAGCCAAGGACTGACACCCCATGAGTAGTTTGCTCATGGATGGAAGGAAAAAGGGCAGCTTCTGTTGTGATGGAGCACCCGTATGAAGAAATCTGGACTTGGCTCTGAGTCTCTCAGATATTTTAAAAATTATGAGTTTCAGGAAAAAAAAAACTTAACAAATTCCAAGGTCATCTAAACTTTTATATAACTAGATTTATATTTAAATTATATCACATGCTATTATCAGAAATATTCATTAATATATTTACTGATTATTTCAAATTGTATAAATATTTTAAAAATAAATTAAACATTAAACATTTTTTAGCTAAATACACAACTTACAAACATTAATATGATTTTTTAGATTAAGTAACAGGGATAAATTTTTTTAAAAAATTATAATAAAATGCAAAACAATTAATAATATAAAGTTTATGCACTTAACCTACTAGTAGCAATCTAGAAAAATTAAAAATGTTTCAAATGAATATTATGAGGAAAAACAAACTATAAAATAAAGTTTATTTATGCAATTTCTAACCTTCTTTAGTTCTGCGAGAAGGTTTAAGATTTCAGCTTCAAGAACATCTCTTTTTCCGATTATATTAATTAAAGAAGTCAAATTAGAACGGTTATCATGCGATTGATTTGCCATTTTATAGATTATTTTATATTTGTTTCGCTAACAATATGACTATCCTCAAAATGAAAAAAATATCATTCAAAATCTAATTTCTATAATACTTTTCTATATTCACAACTTGCTCCCAAGTTTATATTTATAATGTTGTTTTCTAGAATCATTTGAAATTCAGAGTTGAGTTGAAAAATAATTTCTTCTATTTTTGTCAATGTCATAAATACATTATAAAATTTACGAAAGAAAACGTAATAAGGTAAGGTAATTATAAGTAAATAAAATAAATTCCTCGAAAAATTGTTTATTTTATCTATTTTTTAAGAATTATTTAGTACAATAAAAATCTATTCATTGATTTATTATTATAGTTCACTGGTTTATCGCTAGATTACACTATAAAAATAATAATACAAAGAAATACTTTTAGTTTATGCTAGAATAACTTTAAATTATTAATTCAAACTTTTTAATTATTTAAGGAAAATTATCAATTAACTAAAATTGTTTTATTTTATGAAAATATTGTTCCTCTTAATTTCGAAACCTCTTAATTTCGAAACTGTGAGCTAGATCGAGGGTAGAAGCACGTACGTAGTATCATCTCAAGACTAGTTTAACTGTCCATAACTTTAGCTGTGACCACCTCTTTCATTCATTCACACATGGTGGTTGTGAAACGGTTATCTTAATTATAAATTCACAAAAAGTAATCGTAAATTCAATAAATTCTATATTTCAATTGTGAGAGGAGTATTTAATCCTTAAGCCCTCCTTGATTAATGAGTCAGAGAATTGAGAAACCCACACTTTCGGGTCAGCGAATTAAGACCCGCAAACGCGACGAGAAGGAAAAGTATGATCCAGGGAGTTTTCGAGACGCAATTGTACAAGGCCTCAACGAAATTGGACCTGATTTGGAGCAAATTTCTAAATTCTTAGATGCTTCTGGGTCAAAATTAGATTACCGCCGCTACGGTGAAGTTCTTTTCGATATTTTGCTTGCTGGTGGAATCTTGGCTCCCGGAGGTACCCTGCTAGATCTTGATTCACTCAAAACAAATAAAAGTGAGATATGCATCTTCTCTGCTGGCAACGATTTAGAAACTTTAAAGGCATATTCGCAAGTTATTACAAAATTGATAAGGCGATACAAGTATTTGGAAAAAGTCCTTGATGATGAATTCAAAAAGGTATTTATGTTTTTAAAAGGCTTCACACCCGAGGAACGTGAAAAGCTTGCTAAAGTTACTGCCATCTTGCTCTCAGGAGGGCAAATCACTGCTGGTGTCCTCGCCAAAGTAAATCAAGATCATTTAGTAAAAGATGGAATTGCTCTAGAGTTTATTATTGAAGTATTTAAAACATGGCTTGGCGAGAAAGACAGCGGTGCTGTTTGGGTATCTCTCCGAAAGGCTGGCCTAGACACAAAGCTTTTGGAATTCCTACCTACCAGCAAAAGGTCTATTGAATTCTTAAGTGAAACTTTTAAATCTCATGGTTTAACTCAGTTAACTAATAATTTAAAAGCACAAGAGAACAAAAGTGTAAAGAAGGAACTTCAAGTACAAGTTGCAGAACTTCTGAAGGATAACACTGCTATGGATGAGATCATCAGTCATGTCAAAGAACAAATGAAGAAAAATACTTTACCTGATCATGAAGTAGCTGTCCTCTTGTGGACATCTTTGATGACCATAGTCGACTGGAATAAACGCCAGGAGCTTGTACAGGAGCAGGCCATCAAGCATCTTCGTCAGTATACAGCTCTTTTGTCTGCTTTCACCTCCAGTACAAAAGCTGAGCTTTCTCTCTTGGTGAAAGTTCAAGAGTATTGCTACGATAATATGGCATTCATGAAAGTATTTGAGAAGATCCTTGTGCTCTTTTACAAAACGGATGTCCTCAGTGAAGACTCCATTTTGAAATGGTACAAAGACGCCCATTCATCCAAGGGTAAAAGTATTTTCCTGGACCAAACGAGAAAGTTTATTGAATGGTTACAGAGTGCTGAAGAAGAATCGGAAGAGGAGGATTAAAACTAATAATTGGAACAATTACTTGACTATGATTTCAAAATGCAACCATAAATAAATTTAATATTTGGATACCAGTAATGGTGCTACTCCTTTTTTTAAGGTTTTAGCCTTTTATAGTTATTGAATAATGAAATGCACAGTGTAGAATTATTTTTGTATTGAAATATATATCTTAATCAGTGTTATGCAATTAGGTTTAATTTTATGATGTGTTTCATTAATGAAATTTGAAATTGATCTTCATAAATGTTAGGTTTATTTATATTGTCTGACGTGTTAAATCATCATTATATATATATATAAAAATATACTTAATAGGTTATCAGTCTGATATCGTAAATCAAACAAATAAATTAATTTTTATAGATCAATATTTTTATTTTTGTATTGCATTTTCTCATCATTGAAATTTTCTGAAGTTAATACAGGGTTTGGTAAAAGTGTATTGTTTATTGTATTTTTTAATTATTTTTTGTGTATGTGGTAACAAAACAAAAGCACTTTTTTTGCTTTTATAAATGTAGTTATAATGGAATAAAATATTAGGTACATTTTTTATTCCTTTTAGTTTTTGTGAATTTGTTTATGATTTATTTTTGACAGTATTCAACTTTAAAAAAAATTTTAATTGGTTTAAAAGATTTTTCATTGAAATTATTTTATTAATTGAATTATAAGCATAACATGCTTAACTTGAGAACTAATATCAATTCAATATAGGGATTTGAAACTTGATAAAAATAATTTTGCCATTCCTTAACTAAAAGCTAATTACTTTTCTCTGATAATTTCCATTTGGAATGGGGTTTTTTTTAATGTAAATTGCAAATACAAAAAAATAATTGGATTTTCATTACTATTCTACAAGAAATAACTAATATGTGGGTGGAATACATATTCCATCATTTACCACTAAAAAATTAAATGTAAGTAAATATTTAGAATAAATATTACAATCATTGAAAAATTTTTAACAGAATGGAATTACTGCAATATGAAAGTTTAACTTTCATTTACAAAAATAAAATATATTATTCAGTATTTATTTTAATGTTGAAGTTCTAAGCTTTATCTAGTGTAAATTTATTGATGTGTCAAATAAGAAATTTATATGTGTACCAATAAACCATTGATTATAATAGGTAAATAAAATTTAAGCAGTATTGTGGCAATAGCTTTAATGAATAAAAAAAAAAAAAAATTGAAAGAAAAAATGTATATAAATTAATATTTTTTTTACCTTATAAGGAACATAAAAATTGTAGAGCTATTTGCAGGATGATATCTTAAAATGCTGACATTGATCTCGTATTATGAGCTACATTATATTTTCTGAATACATCTTGGTTATTTTTCCAATAAAAGGTATTAATTGTATATAGTCGCTTATTATAACTTTTTAACGTTATGTGTAATATTTTTAGTAAAGATTTGATCGTAAACTGAATTTACGATTGCTTTTAAATCGCAAATAATGTAAACAATATCTTAACTAGCTTGATGTTTTGCAATTTTAGTAAAAGCTTATTTTACCATTACAATACAAATACAAAGTTAATGAATAAGATTCAATAAACTAGAAATATTCCTATTCACTACATGGAAATGTATCAATAACTTTGTTGTTTTATCATTTAATATTTCAGTTCACTTAATTTTTTTTTAATCATGTATTTTTTTATTCTGAGGTTTCTTGAATGCATTTTTATTTTTTACATCAATGATTTAACTATGATTTTTAATTTCTTTTTGAGTAACACATGCATTACATCCTTTTTTAATTAAATATTCAGAATATTAGTCTGTAAAATAATCCTGCAAGTAAATATGTTTTGAAATGTTAAGAATCAATGTGTGTATCTCAATAACTAGCAAATTTTTAACTTCTTACTATGAAAGTGATTGAATATTTAACCCTTTGCACTCAAGGGCTCCGGAGTGGAGCCATTTAAAATTTGTCTTCAAGCTTGAGGGCTCCGCTACGGAGACAATGCAAATAACAATATAAATAATGCATATATCAAACTTACATGGGAATATGATCTTTTCACTAAAATCGCTTCGAGTTGCTGGTAATACGAATGAAAAAAAACTTCGAGTGCAAAGGGTTAAATGCCAAGCATCATAAAGAAATGGAATTGGAGATATACGATTTTTTCACCCTGTCTGATATTTAGGCAAAACCAAAGATTAAGAAATATTTGGTTCTCTCTTACTACTTGATAGTAACCAAATAATAAAACTAATTTCTATATAAATGCCTTGTTGCGATTGAAATCGGGAATTTCTTTTTAGATGGAGCATAATTTTGAAATACAAGATAATTGAAGTTTTAAATTTGTGTTTGTTCTAATGCTCTCCCCATTGTTATTAATAGTTCAAGTGCTTTCATTTTCATCAATGTGAACATTGTTGTGTCACATAGTATAGAACTTTTCCTACATGATTAGTTCTGTTACAAACAAATGTGAAATTTTACTTTTAATAAATTACTAATTTCTTTAATATTAATATTCTTATTACTTACTTTCCTTAACTCTTTAAGATCTAAATTTTTTTTTAGATTTAAATTTTACTTCTTTTTTTAAATTTTTAGTAGGCATTAACTCCAATGATACTAAAAAATAATTAAAATAATCTATGTCCCCTGAGGCATGGGGAGGAGTACCAGCATTGTCATGCTAGTTAGACTTTTCCATGAAAAAATTTCAAAAATGCCTTGCCCCACGATTGCAAGGGTTAATTAATTGATTTCAAGTGCTCAAATGTAAATATTGTTCCATAACTTATGGTCAATTAATTTTAAAGAAACAAGTTATTCTCAAAGTATAGTTCTAAATAAAATATCATTTGTTAACAAATTTTAGCTTTAGAAGGTTAAAATTTGATTGCTTTATAAAAATTAATTTAATTGACATTTATTGAAATTTTCTGTTAAAATTATACTAATTTAAGTCAAAATATAAATTGTCAATCAATGTATGACATTTTAAATTATAGGATATGCAATTTAGTGTTTGTAGAAAACAGGAAGAAAAAACACAAAGATATAGTATTTCTAAAAATGTTGATTAAAATAGTTAATAATTTGATGAAAAACTAAAGGGAAAAAAAATTACCTTTTTAAAATAGAAACAGGAAATACTAATTTTTGCTTCTTCCTTCTTGTGAATATTGAAATATTAATTTTCCAGTAAATTGAATATCTCATAAATTTTGTAATTAACAATAAAAAAAACTTTTTGTAATAAAAATATATTGTTAGAATTACAGAAATATACATGAATCAATAAATCTTAACCTTATATAGTAGGGGAAAATTAAGTACATTATTAAATGCCCGTTCTCATATAATGGTTAAATATCTGAATTTAACATCAAATATACATTCAATGTAATTTGTAGATCTTTTTAAACAAGGCAGATTTATTCTATTTATTAAAGGCTGAAGAACAAGAAAATTTCAATTGCTTTTTTTTATCTAGATATTGCTCTGCAAATGTAAAAGATATTTAATTAAAATTGCTTGTTGCAATAAATTGTAAAAATTATATCTTGTCTTGTTGCAAGTTGGAATCTTCATAGGATGTACTCTCTTAATCTTTTAACTTACCCATATAGCCAAAACTAAAATGAAATTAATATGTTTTAAAGATTTTACATCTATTATTTTAATACTTTTCAATTATGTTTTCATACATTTTCTTAGGAGAAATGACATTACTTTTCTTTTTATCAGACTCTTTGTTGGGTTCAATATAAAAACTAAAATATATATTTGTTCTTGTATATAATTTACATTTTTAAAAATTATAAAAAAATTTTTATCTGGAAATCATTATATAAGATTTTTCTTCCATTAAAAAAAAAAAAGTAAAATGGTGAGGATTATAGTAAAACTTTATGTATATTCATTACATAACAGGTGATTTATGAATCAAAACTCACTTATAATATAATGTTTTAAAAAAAAGCAGTGAACAGAAATTGTATACTGATTCTAAAAATAGTGAACAACTGTTAAAAAGTTCTAAAACCTTATTTAATATGAATCTTAAAGAAAAAATTTTTAGTAATAACACTATATATTGAAGATATTTGATTGCTTCTTTTTTTTGTAGGCTCTCATTATATTGTTTAAGTTGAGAAGATGGATAATATACAATTAAACAATTTTGTAATTTTTTTTTTCCCAGCAAAATATTTTAAATATTGGTAGATGCATAAAAACTGCAATTAAATGGACAACTTTTTAAAGGTGGAACAATACTTTTTCCTAGAAATCACTTGCAAATAAATTATAACCTTTCTAATATTGGGAGATATAAAAAGAAAACATAAATAAACAGACTAAATGCCCAGAAATATCTGAATCATGATACATAGAAAGATTATAACATTTAATTCTTTTTTTAAACGGCTATAAAATAATATGTTTTGTCTTTAATGAAACATTACATTTTTTTTCAATTGACATGTATACATATATAAGACAATGTTGTTTAAGGATTTTTTTAATTGATTTGTATTATTTTTAAATTATGCAGAAAATTTAAATTATATATATACATACCAATTGCGATCTTAAAAGTTTTAATTGACATGTTATTTATAGTAGAAAAGTAATTCAAGATTTAAATAATATCAGGGTTCTTTTTAATTCCTGTAATAACTTAATGACTTGTAAAGGGAAGAATGCATTTTAATACTATGATTTCACATCAGGAGATGATTAAAAAAATATTTTTAACTGCTTTAGAAGTAGAAAATTTATATGCATTTCCTGCAGTCAATAATGATGAAATTGTGTATCCTTTAAATATTTAAGCTGAAATTTTTATTATCAAAATCACAATGATTAAAACATTACACATATTAAAAAATTGTCACACGAAACTAAGCAAATATTAAAAAATGTTATTTAAATGCTTGAGTTCCCAAAAATTAAAAGAAAGAGATGTGATTACATGAGAGTAAGTTTTTCATAAAATTATGCAATGTGCATAAACAGTAATGCATTAGAATATGGTACGCAAATTAGTAGAGCTGCTGCCCTTTAACCTCTTTGGACCAAAAAAAAAAAAAAAAAAAAAAAAAGGCTTGTAAAAACATCTAAATTTCTGCAAGTAGAAATTGTGCACTCACCATTTAGCTGAATAATTACAATGGTGAATATTTGAAGAAATAAAAGCTTGCCTGAGTCAATCTTATTAGCAAAATGATTGAATGTGACCCCTTTTACAATTCATAGATTGTAGAATGAATTTCCAACAGAATCAGTTTTGTATTATCATATAAGTGCCATAAAGACAGCTAACTGCAAGGAGGCACGGAATCGCATCAGAAAATCTCTGGTAACAGCCATTGGAAAGCTGGTATCTATCCATAAAACTTCACAAAGCAGGATTATATACAAAACATCCAACATTTTTTGTACCGCACAAATTATGCTACAAAAATTAAAAGTTTAATATGACAGATGTACATGTCAATTGGAGGGGAAGTCTGTGCTGACAAGTCCAGATTTTGTTTGCAAAGTGACAAAGATATTCAGTTGTTCTTGTTTACGGTGGTACAGTTGGCAATCCTTTCATTCAAACGAAGAATAATGCTAAACCACACAGAGGTTGGTTAGTGGAGAATTACTTTTGTTGGGAGACTACTATGCTTATGGGGTGAGCAGTGTATTCTCCAAACTTGAACACAATGTGCTACAGAGACAGATTACATTTAATTCTCCTCAACAAATTTTCAGATTGCTTAGACAAAGCAAGGGCATGTTAGTTAATAAACAGAATTGTTAGTTGACACACAACACAATTAGATACTAAACATTGACATTTTGAGCATGAAACTGTTGTTATAACTGTAATTGAAGGTGATCACACTCCATATTGTAGTTGAATGGTACATTGATCTCAGAATGTTTTCAATTTTATATATATCCAAAACAGAAAATATATCTATTATTTTTCATTGCATCTAATTCGTGAAGCACTGTTTGATTTGTTTTTACCAAATTTCATTAAATTCTAATAAATAAAAAATTTTCAATTTTTGAAAAACAGTGAAACTTAAATAATTATCAGTTTTATTGAATTAGAATTAAAAGAGTATTTTTTATTAATTATTATTTGCAAAACTTTAAAACTGGGATTTAAAAATCTTTTAAATAAAAAAAACTTAATGCTATTAATTTGTATGTAATTGTTATTCAAGTAATATCTGTATACACATATAAATTATTATTACATCTACTAATTGACTATTATTTCCAAGATTTTTCACACTAAAAATTCTATATTTGATTTGAATTTTTATTTTATTTATAAGGCTGGTAAGAAAGTTTCAAATTTTTGGTAAAATTCTTATAAATCAAAAAACAGTAAAATTCTTATTGACTACTTACTTTTTAAAATTTTAACTTAATTTGCAATGCATAAATTATCTATTACATAATTTTATTTATTAAACAAGCATAGCTTATAAAAAATTCTAATGAACAATTAAATTAATTAATATAAAAATATTCAGAAACTTTATAGACTATAAAATGCCTATCATAAATGTAAACTAATTTGAGAGTTTAATACCTACATTTAATAATTTTCTTGTTTAAATAATATTCAATTTCTAATTTAAAAAAAACAACATTAACCTCTTTAAGCAACTAGATCTTTAATCATGCATATACCTGAAACTTATTTATATAAGCATTACCAATAGTTATTTCTAAAATCACAATGGTTGTGTGTACTAAAATGTTTTGAACTTAATAACAAATATTTTGTGAATGAAATAATTTAGGCATCCATCCCTTCCAATTGGAATATAAATTTTGTTAAGTATTCAAATTGAAGTCTATATCATATTTTTGTCTCACATTAAATCTAAAAACCATATTAAATTTAAAATAAAAATCTTTTAAATGAAAGTGATGTTCAATTAAAGCAAGCTTAACCGCAAGTGTAAAATAATCATGCTTTGCAAGAAAGCCCATATGGTCAGTTAAATATTTATATTTTACCATGCCTATAGAATTCGTATGAACCCTTTAAAAAAAATTTATTTCAAAGATAGAGAAGTAAGTATTTTTGGAATGGATAGCATAAAATTTTCTGTACATAAACCGCAATCCTTCCTTGAGAAAAACAATTTATAATAACCAATACTCTTGAGAGATTCTCATAACAGAATGAAGGTTAAATTTGGTACAAAAAGTATTGTAAAAAATATTAATGTTTAATTTGTATAAATTATTACTTGATATTAAAAATGTATTTAAGAAATTATAATGTACAATTTTAAAAAAAAATCGTACATTTATACATTAAAAATGCATATCCACATTGTTCAAGGGTTTTAGACTATTGTCATAATAGAATGATTATCTCCAGAATATAAATTTTAAAAAAATGATAATCATTAAGCAATAAAAATAATATGAGATTATTAATATAGCTTTAATTTTTTTTGATAAAGATTAATTATTTGCTAAATATTATTTTTACTGATAAAGACAATAAATATTATTTGATGATTATTATTTTTTGATAAAGATTAAATTATCATTTAAAATGATAATTTAACAAAATTTTCTATATGCTGTGTAAGATGCATAATTCATTACCATTTTAAATGTATAAAATTATTTATTTATAAATTTGAAAAGTAATATTGCTCAAAGGCTTATTTTTATTAAAAACAAATAAGAAACTTAAATTTACATTTGTTCATTTATTTATCAGTTCATTTTACACAAAACTTATAGACTGTTTTAAAGCTACCAAGCTTGAAGTAAGCATTGCCAAGTACTCAATCATCAATAAATCCTAAAAAGAAAACAAAGAAAAATATTTTATAAATATTCTTTATCAAAAAATATTTTTGAAATTATATACAATATAACAAAATAGAAAATATACATAATAGCAAAATAGTTTTCAGATGAAGGACAAACAAACAAAAGAAGAAGAAAGAAATCAACTTACATAAAACTGTTAAATTATAAAATAGATTAAACATATAACAAAAAAGAAAAAGAGAGAAAAGAATCATGATGTCTCTACAGCATACGAGCATGTTTTATAATTTATAAGAGATATTACAATGGAATAAAAATATAGAAATTCTTACTTATAAACATATTGATACATAACTACTAATTTAAGAGCTAACACAAAATATTATATATTTTATTGATAAACATCTGTATGTAAGGGATATAATATATTATACCTTCTTATTAGAATTAACCATATCTTGAACTTCATCACTGCTCATCTTTGGAATGCTTTGAAGAATATCCATCAACATACGCCCAACTGCATTATCTGCTGGTTTTCTGTTGGCCTAACAAGGAAATCGCAAAAGTGATTGTTACACACCTTAGATAATTTCAAATAATTTTTTGTTAAATTGAGATCAAACAGCACCAGCAAGCATACATCTCAAAGCAACTAAGTCAAGTCAAGTAATTTTTTTAATGATTAATATTCATGTAATGAAGGATTTCTGTTGATTTTCTATTTTAAATGAATAACTATAACAGTCATATATGCACACATACATTTTAAAAAAAATTATTAGAAGATGCAGTCAGCTTGAATTTATACAGAAAGTAATTTTTTGCTTTCTTTTTAAATTTAATATATTGCCATGCAATTTTTAGATAAAGATAAAAAAGATAATTTATAGATAAAGATTTCCTCTATTTTTTTCAATAAAATAACTACTGTATGTATTAGACTTTATTAGAAAACGTTATACCTTAAAAGTCATTTGCTTTAATAGGACTGATTTTTTTGTAATTATCATATGATTATAGTTGAAAATAGTTAAAAGAAAAATTTGTTTGTGATACGAGTCTTTCCAAATTAACAGCATTTAAAATTTACTTGAACATTTTTTTCTTCATTCTGTTATCAGTAAAGAAATGAGAATATACATATAAATGTATTAATATAAACAATGTATATTATAATTTAAATTTGATTTGTCAATTGCTAACAGGTTATATTTATATATTTTTTATTCTAAGTTACCATTTTATACAAATCCAACAAATGTTCAATAAAATACATTTTCTAAAATATTATCAGTAAAGAAATTTGTTAAAATTTCACCAACAATTAAACTTACCAAAACATCATCAATATAGCCAATTACTATATCAGATTGTTGCAACATTTCGTGAATTGCATGGTTGATCAATTCTAAATCAGGCATGACTTCCACGCTTCTCTGCTTGTTGTGTTTAGTTTGTTGACATATCTTCACTAAGAATAAAATAATTGAAAATTTATTAAATGGCGTACTCACTTTAAAAAAAAATTATATTTAACATTTTGATTTTCATACCAGCAAAGCAAATATTAAAATGGCATTTTAAATTACTTGTCCTAGTCAAAAAATAACAGTAATATTTTTTGCCTTTTAAATCAAATTTAAAAGTTTGCTAAAACAACTGTTCAAGTTTCACTATTTTTCCTCTAATTTCCCACTACAAACATTTTACTATTACATAACTCAAGCTAACAACCTTAATTTTTCTAATGCTGCATATGGAATAATATAAAGAAGATAAAATAAACTAGTTAATTAAGCAAAAGGACTGGGCAATGTTGAAATTTCAAAAATCAGTACATTGTAAATCTAATATCGAAATATATTGATTTCATATAGATTTTAAACTTCAAATATGGAACTCATTTTTGAATCATTAACTTCCTTCTAATCAGTTTCTTTCCCCATATTGGGCAAAAAAAAAAAACATTTTTGATAAACAATTTTTAATTCAATTCAATAATAAACATTTATATCAGCAGTCAAAACTGTTATAAGTATTGAATTTAATAATTTATCATATTTTTAATCATGGCAAAAAATTGGCATTTTTATCTAAAGTTGACTTTTACCCACCCAAACAAAAATTAATAAAATGTGATATAAATCACTTTTTCATTCCAATATTTACTGGACTACTAGAACCATCTATTAAAAACACTGCAAACAAAAAGAAACTAAAAAGCAGGGAAAATCATTCATTTGCCATAGATGCCCAAAAAGCATATGGCCAGATAAAAAAAAGTTACCTTTTCAGCACCTGAATGGTGTTGGGGTAAAATTGTTAAGAGGGTTAGCAACAAAATATGAGTCTCTGACATCTCTCGACTTATTTTTTATAAAAATAATTTTCTAATATTATATCCATTTTAGATGGCTTAACCTTTCATCTTAAACATAAAATTATTTCATTTTTTAAACAAATTATTTTCTTTTACTCATTTGATTATGTATATTTCATTATAAAATATCTCATTTTTAGACTTAATTTAATGCTTAATAATTAGTTGCATTTGTTTATTTTCCCCCAGAGAACTTAAAAGAAGTACCACTTTTTTCTTGCACAATAAATAAGCAAAATAAACATCAAACATCACATAAAATTTGAATACATACAGGAAAAATTTTGAAAATGGAGAAAAAATTACTAGTGAGTTAATTGGAAAGGAAAATACAAGATGAATAAGAGTTATCTATATTTAAAGGCCACTCTTTGGGTACTTTAAAAGGTAATTTAATGTAAATGTGATGTTTCTTCAATAAAAAAAAAAAAAAAAAACGCAAGAATAAACACGATTATTAACTAAACACTATTACAATTAAACACAAAAATAAACACTAAACATTAAGGAATGTTTAGTTGCATATACAAGCTTACCAAGTAGAAAAATCATTATAATTAAGATTGCTATATAAATAGAAATTTCTGTATAACAAATTCATATTTCTGCAAAATGAATAAATTTTTATTAAGAAACATGGGTGTGAGTAAAATATAATTAATTTTTTAAAGATTTTTACTTCATATTATGGCAAAATAAAAAATTGCTTTTAGTTACTAAACTTGGAAAAAACTATAAGATTGATTTAGAATGTTGTGCAAAGACTTTGGCCTAAATTCTTATTATATTCCAACTTTTCACCTTTTTGGTTTAAATAAAATCAATATAAGAAATTTTTATTTTGTCAGCAATGTATTTTTACATTATGAATCATACATACCACATTAACAAGATATGGCACCTTCTAATTATTACTTGTTCTGGTCTGTACAAAATTTTTTAGACGGCAAAACCTTTACTTCAAGTGAGGATGTCAAAAACGACAAGGATCAGGTTTTTGCCAGCAAAGATCAGAATTTTTATGACAGTAAAACCACGGTGTTGCCAGAAAGATGGTTACAGGTATTTGACCAAAATGGAGAATATGCAATTCAATAAAATATTTATACACTATGAAAAAAAAAAAAAATCTTTCATTTTCACCCCCTTCTCCCCACCCAAAAATTAAATTCCTTTCTTAACTCAACAGATAACATAAATAAAATTAATAATTTTTATTTTTGTTAACAAGATAGGTTTTATTTTGGAGATATTATATATTATTATAACCTACCAAACAATCTCTTTTATCAGTCTTTCAATAAGTAGAAAAAGATGAAATTGCATTACAATTCCTAAGCTAATAATTATGCAGAAGTGCTGATGAAAAAATACAGGAAATTGTCAGATATATCCATCAATATCTCTGATGTTGTTATACCAATTTTGAACATTGGCTATTCTGACATTGGAAATCAGTATTTGGATGTTGAATGTTCAAAAACGGCTTTTCTTCCTCTCATAGCTCAGATTTGCCAATCAACTCTAAAGCTATTATACTGGTTTTGAAAATTGGTATTTTGGTGTTAAACATCAAAATCACAATAACATTGATATCTTAAACCAGAATTTCATTAACAATTTATAATTCTAGCTAAGTAATTAATATACATAATATGGTTATTGAGAATTCATTATTAAAATTTTACGGAATGCCAGAACACATTTAAGAAAGCAATTGTGCGCATAGTCAGAACACAAATGGTGAATCATCAAGTAGCATTACAATCTTATGAAATGATGAAATACAAGAAGAGAAAGAAGATACCCAATAAATATATGTCAAAATACTATATAAATATATACTGTCAATTTTGAAATCCCTATATAAATAAATAAAGTGCATGTGTATGTATGTTACAAAATAGTCGTTAAATCATCATGCTAGAGAAATATTTAACTCATTAAATTACAAAATACTGGATGACCCAACATACTATTTTATATTGATTACACCTGCTGAAAACTGATTCTGCAATTGTCTCTACAATCATTATAATGTGCTTCAGATTTAAACGCTTAACCTGAGAATGTCTGAGTTATTCATATAAGTGAACAAAATGTCCAATAACAATTTACAGAATGTGGTTCCTAAATCCAATGCCTCAAAATAAAAATTATGGAGAAAGGCTCAATGTGACATTGTACTCTTTTTTAAGATGAATGAAATTCAACTTACATGCACATTTCAAAAAACGATATACTAGAAGATGAAAAGAGAAGTATATCATCCAGACAACATATTGCCAATGATAAAGATATCCAGTAAAATGATAACACAATTCATAGTTACTACTGAAAATGTGAATGCATCAGTTCACACTAACAGAAGGGTTTAAAAAGCCAGCTTTAAAAGTCATTATAAAGTTGTTACAAACTACAATACTATCAACATTAAACGTTAATAAGGATTGGTTTCATAAATTTGTTTCCCAATTGCATTCAGAAGTTGATTTCTTCAATGTTGGATAAGGCTGCTGATTGAAGAGAATCTATTATTAAAATGTTCCATTTGCATGTAGTCACCTCAATTGTTTGTAACACTACCATACTGATGTTAAATTGATTATTAATTACTTCATTTATATTTCAACTACTCTATTCTACACTTTCCATATTTTGAATAAATACTGTATTTTTTCACTTTCAAAACGTATTCACAGAAATTAACAATTTAACTTATTTTTATGGCATTTCATACTAGATTTACTTTTATGGTAAAAGTTAGCATTTTTTTATAAGTTAGGTTTTAACAACAGAATCTTTACATAAAGGCTCGTGCCCACCAAGGCGAGAAGATGCAAGCGAAAAAATTTTACCAATCAGTAGCCTCACCGCGTTCGCCTGAAACCGGTTTGCAATGCACCGCTCCGAGTTGGCCAACTTTCAACTCAAAGCGGAACTTCACTGAGCGTAATGCTATTTCTGACGTTTCGCTGTGAAGGGGTCGAAAAAATTTTCTCGCTTGCCTCTTGCATCTTCACGTCTCTCGCCTCGGTGGGAACGAGCCTTAAAGGTATAAAGCTTTTCCCTTTTTCACACATTATGTGATTTTTTTTGTCCACCACTATATATATATATATATGGCATTCATAATGAAACTTAATTCATTAATAAATCAATATGTAATACATATAATATATATAAATAAATTGTATAAATACCACTGAAATTTTCAGAACTGCATGTGAAATTTTCAGTAATTATGCATAAAATTAATTAAAACATTCTCCACATTTTTCAAGCACAATTGCAACATTGAAATTTGAGACAAAGTGTCATATGGTCCATTTAATATATTGCAATTTATCCCTCCATACAGAAATTGTATAAATTTTAATTTTTCAAGCATATTTATTAAAGAGATCAAAAAGTAAATATTTTTTAAAAAGATCTATTTTCAAAATCTGCAACATGGAATTTTCAGAATGGATTGCTTCAAATTAACAAAACACAATCATCCCTGTTATACCATTTAAAGTTCATATTTAATAAATGTCCAATATTTTAAAAAACACTTTTAATTTTAAATCAATTATATTATTATTGCTACAGCTAATTATAATTGTTTGCATAGGTCTTCACTTTTATTCTGATTTTTTAAGGAAAAAAATTTACTTAAAAAAAATTTCATATAATTAAGTATGCATTTCAATTAACAAAAATGAATAAAGAGATTTAAAAGTTTACATTTATAAGTAAAAACTATATAATCTACGAGAATATAACACAGAACAAATTTCCATGAAATTGTTTTCTCCGACACTAAAATAGCCATTTATTAATAATAACTTTGGGTCGCTGAATATGAATATAACAATAAAAATTTGAAATTGACTCCCATTCCCTAAGATATCTGCAACATGATGTTTTCAATATGAAGCAATGTGTAAACAAAACACAATAACTGTTTACTTCATGTTACTCATCAACTTGCTTCATCAAATGGCACATTTTGAGGCACTTTTACCAAAATTTACTTACAGCTCTTGTTCAATCTTTATAATTAACAGTGAAATTTTTTTACTTCTCTAGTAAACAACTGTGTCATTTGAATTAATTTAACAAATGCACAGAACTTTTGGAAGTGCACAAGCAAATGGTCGAGATTTATCACACATGAACACTACTTGAAAATTTAATGATTAAAAAAAAAAAAAAAAAAAAAATTTAATTTCATATTATTACCTCCCTGTGATTGCATTCAAGCCCTCAATTTTAAACTCTACACAATAACCAATAATTTTCTTTTTAAAATAAATTATTCTAATCACTTACATCCAACAGCTTCTGGTATATAGCCAATTACTTCAACCTTACATGGTGTAAACATGGTACCAGTATTTTTGCCTGGAACTCCAAAAGATGTACTGAAAAACAAAACATGCTTTGTTAAATTAATTTCATAACTATTGTATAGGGTTATTAATAAATTAGGAAATTAGAAAACTTTCCATAATTAAAGTATAGTTATAAAACAAAAGTCTTGCTTCAATAGACTTAAAGTCAGTTTACAAAGCATAATTCATATCACATTACAGATACCAACATCTATTTTTGGCAAAATTATAAAAAAAAAAAAAAAAAAAAAAAAAAAAATGTGCAACATTTTTAAATTAAAAAGATAAAACTAATAAATTAAATGTTAAAATACAAAATGTTGAATGAATACTTTCATACAGTGACTACTTAAAAACAATTTGGACTTTATACATCCTGATTATATGTAACAAAACAATTAAAATATTTGCTTTTTAAATGGCACAATTTGTATTTGTAACGAAATAATTCAGTTGTCTCACTTAAAATAAAAATTGATATAGATTTTAAAATAGAAGTTATTACATCAACCAACAAGGACAGAGTTCTGCCTCTCAGATTTTTAAGGATCAGATCATGATAGATCCTTCCATTTCTTTCCCTGCATCAGTAATTAAAAACTGTAAAAGACATTTTTCTGGATAGATAAGCAGAAAAGTTATAATGTGGAAAGTTTCACAAGATGTAGTAAAGTAGGCAGCTATGCTGCATTAAAGAAATTTTATGCTTAACTCAAATGTATTTTTATTACTAGTAAAAGTGAATCAAAAAGGAAAAAATTATAAAAAATCTAAAATTCATGTAAAAGAAAATTTACATATAATTTATATAAATATATAATATAATACATTAATAAAACTTGACAGACTTCCTACATTTTCATTATAACTTCACTTCTTTTATTCAATTCAAAATAATTAATTTATCTGACTTTAAAATTAAAAACTTATTTAAAGTCTACTAGTGTACAAATCATGTTGTAGAAGACTGATTATGAGAATAAAAATTCAAAAATGATTTTAAAATGTTTAATAAAATTTCTTAGTTTACTGTATATTATCCTACAATGATTGCATTATTTTTAAATTTCCTCAAAAGAAAAATTATGGAAATTTTTTTAATAGTATTCTATTAGGAAAGCAATTTCAGAGAATATACAACTGAATATGGGAGAAATTATCTGAAATCTTACTTGGTTTAGAGTAAAAAGAATTACAGCTACAATATATATATATATATATATATATAATTATAAAAAAGATATTTACCTAGTAAAGGCTTTCCAAGTGAGGTTACCATCAGAAAGAGAAGTATCTACAGTTAAATGAATGGGATTGTTTGCTTCACGACTATAATAATCATGAATAAGAACAGAATGACCTGTTACATCAGCTCCTGTGGCATACCTATAAAAAATATAATACATCAAACCATTTATAGAAATCATATAATAAGAATTATGTTACTACATAAAAAAAACTTTTTTAATCATATAGCTAGTATCTAAAAAGGTACTTTTTCATTAGCAGGGACACATTTCTTAATAAATATAAATGTTGCCAAGGATTTTCATCATGAAAGAGTGCAATAATGTTCTAATAAACTTAAAGCTATACAATGTTAGAAATAAACAAAAAGTGTCTCAAGATATGAAAGCTGATTTACAAAATGAAAGAACCGATATTGACAGTGTCTTTATTGAGGCATTGATGATTTTGATGGTTAGTATCAGGAAATTGGACTGTTTCCTTAAAATAAATCATTCAGTTAAGAACAAACAGATTAAAGTAATAAATTGAAGAATAGCATGCAAGAATCTTTTATTGAAAACCATAAATGTAATTTTATGAATCCTAATACTAGATGTCACAAACACAGTTAAGTGCATGCAATGTAATGCATAATAAATAACAGAATGATGCTGTTTATACACAATAATATTTATTTCTGGAAAAAACATTAAATTTTATCTGATTCTATTTACTGAATACTGTAATTAGTTTCTATTTGGTAATACTGCTTCTAATCTTATTCCTTTCTGTTATTGTTAAATTTTTCATATATCTTTGATGCATTTTTCTATAACTTCAATTGCTTTTTAGATTAAAGGCATTTATATTTAACAAATAATTGATTTCTACCAATTGGGCAGTAATGCTTAAAACACAAATTTAAAAAAAAAAAAAAAAAATTATAATACTTAAAATTACAATATAATTTCAATTCAAGAGTTACAATATACACATTTCTGAAAAATATGTTATAATAATTAAATTTTTAATATGTTTCACTTAAATGTTTTGGGAAAAAATAATGCTCTAAAAATTTTAATGAAACATATCTTAATTTATATTTTATTTATTATTGTGTTTATAACTATCTTAAATATAAAATATTTATTTATTGTTGTGTTTATGAGAAACATAAGCCTGAAGTGTTTTACCAATGCTTTCAACATTTGGTCATATATTTGAAAGGCAAACTCTCATTTCCTAATCAATTCATCAAAGATTAATTTCATTAAAACTTAATTCTGATGAGGGTAGAAAATCCTAATTCCCATAAATATGAAATTGAAAAATGCAATAAAAGGTTCAATGTTTTTGACATTTATACAAATTCTTCTTTTATAGAAATTTAGAACGTTTCAGGAAGCAATTCTTTATATTTAATAAGCAATACCTGATCAGTAGATATAATTGCCATTTCTTCTCTTAATGTTGAAGTGATGAGATTACCAAAATCTATTAATCTCATAATGGGTTTTTAATTTAATCATCAGTACAATGTTAAGTGATGGAAAATAAGAACTTCATTTTTTAAATGTTCACTTATTATTAGAAGTAATTCATTTACGTAAATGTCGATACCAATAGAAACTTTTACAAATTACCTTAAACTGTTTAGCGAATTTTTATGAGAAGAAAGAAAAAAAAATAGCAGTCAGAAAGGTTAGTTGTTTGTAATGAAAGCTATCTTTAAATGGTAAGACTTATAAGAGAAAGAGTAACAATATTTATTTTTATATCTGAACACATATTTATCTCGAATACAACAGGGCGAAATCAGAAATCTTCCAAGGCACACCTTTTGAGAACCACTGGTTTAACCTATCTCTTGATGAAGTAAAAAAAAAAAAAAAAAAAAAAAAAAATGGCTATGAGTAATCAAAATCATGCTAAAGAAACAACTTGTTTATTACATAATTTTACTCAAAATAAGGAGCTATAATTACAGTTTAAAAAGTCTCAAACAAGAGAAAAAATATTTTAAAGATATATTACAGTAGAACTACATTTTATATTAATGAATTTAAATATGTGTATTAAGCACTTTTTAAATGGACAAGACAGTGTTACCCGACAGTTATAAAGCATAATAAGGGTAAATTCTTCATTTCGTCCACCACTAGTGATATAAAGAAAATCACAGAAAATACATTTCCATAACAGAAATATTAACTTACTTTTAATTTTTCTATTTAGAAAGTTGTGATTCAATACAAGAGCTTTAACAATGTAGGGTATTATGAATAGTAAGTGTTACTTAATATCAAAGTGGAGCAAGTAAAGTCCTGTAATTGTAAAGTGACATGCTAACCTTTAATTAACATTACAGTCATGTATGATTACAGATGCATATCAATTGCATTACATGAAAAAATAATTGGAACAATGCTCTTTACATATTTAGCTTTGTCAAACATTTATACACTATTCAAATATAAAATTATTGTCTTCAATAACATTAAAAATAAGCTCTCAATTTGCATTGCCAGACAAGTAGTAGAACAGAATAATACAGTACACATAATACTAAAAAAAGGTTGCTCTATATTTTGAAATGTTTACAAAAATCATATTCCATTTAGTAAATCAAAACTAATATGGCAACTTATTAAAATGAAGTGGGTTAGAATAAGATCCAACAGATAGCATTACAAATAAGAGCTATTATTTTTTATCTTACCATCCAACGATTACTTCACTTGGATTGACTTTCTTGTGCAATTCATACATGTTTTTTGCAAATTCCATATCCACAGCAACCTATAAAATACACTTGTATAGTTGCAATATAAATTACAAACATAAAACTCATAATTTACTTTTCTAAATAAACCATACCTCATCTTCAGATTCATTGTGAGGGATACACAAACAGTTTGTAACTTCAACAGCTCCCTTTTCATGAATTCCTGAAAAAAAAAAGCAACAAATTATTTGCAAAATTAAAAAGTAATTAAACAAATTGGTCACTTTCAATATAGAAATCATCAGTCTAAATATATTGCTATTCACATGTAAAATAACCAAAACTGTATTTAATACATAATAAAAATTAGAAAACTTATAAATATTTGTAAACATTTAATAAAAAACATTTCATTTTCCAGGATGCCAGTTGTAATTGTGTCCAATTTTCTTCTATCGCATTAATTGGACGATTATTATACAATGATATGATAAGATTAGATTTCCCAGATTTCTTATGTAAAAGAATGCTTTGTTGTGGTAATTTTATATATTAAAATTTCTTCAGCAATAAAATATACTTAACAAAAGTTGCAAATCTGATTAATTTTGAATTTAAAGACTATGTTCAATAAGCAGTATATAATTATTATCAACAGGACAATTTGTTACAAATTCGAAAAATCACTACTTTTAAAACATAAAATTGAATAGATCAACTAAAGGGATCCATACCTAATAATGTACCAATTACTCTATGCTGGCTATCATTTCTTCTTTCATATGAATCAATTATACTAAATAATACAACAGAATGTATTTTTACAGTGAGATGTGGTGAAACTCCAGAATTCATTTTGATTTATTTTTAAATAAAGAAATTTTAAAAAATTTATTTTACTTAACACGAGACAATATTGTTGTATCGTTAGACAGTTACAAATGTAGTCAATATGTTTGAGAAATGAGAGGCTTTGTAATCCGACTCTGAATAAGAAAAAGAAAAATTAAAGAAATCAATTTTAAAATATTACACAATAAATTTCTTCAAACGTTATTAAAAAATATATTTGAATAGTATCTGACTTCTATTCATTTGGTATTTTTTTTATTTTTATCTAAATAGGGACTTATTGGTACTTCTTAATAACAAAGTTGAAGAGATGATAACATGAACTTAAACTAATAATATGAATATTTAATTAAGTTGTTAATTTTCTTAATTAATTATCTATCTATTTTGATGTGTTTCTTGCAGATGTTTTAATTTTATTAATAAATATTTTCGATAAATATTTGATAATTTTTGTTAGCTGCTATCTTAAACTTTATAACCGCAATCTTTATTTACACTCTGTTATTGGAAATTCCTGTGAAGAGAGAGATATAAATTATCGAGATGAATGTTAAAATGTATTGAAATTGTGTAGTCACTTAATCAAAATTTATTTATATCAGTAAAAGTAAGTAAGTTCCTTGATTCATTTTGGTTTATCTAATATTTTATGGAATTCATGAATCACGAATAAAAAGTTGTTAGCAATTAATTAATTACTTGATATAGTTCTATTTTATTGTAATATGTACATTATTTAGACAAATTGTTACAAATATACTTTATTCCAACTGCTAGTCATAATTCAATGTAGATTTTTACATTACGATTCATCAATAATAATCTAAAGTTGCTCAATTTGTAAAATTTTAATTTATTACTAATAATCCTATTTATTCTAAATATTAATAGACTTTGAATGATGATTAACCAAATTAAATAAGTTAATTTATCTCATGGAAAAAAGAAATTTTATTCAATTATTAAAAATATATACGGATAAAAAAGGGGCAATCGATTTTCTTCAATGATTTAATAGATAATGCAGTCTAAATTTTATATATGTACTTCTTGTCATAAAAATTAAACAAATAATTGAGACCAAACTTTTAAATTTTTTGTGAATTGAACCTTGATATTAATTATGAAATACTGAAATGAACAAAAATTTTATTGAATTTCAAATGAGACAAGCTGGTATGAAGTATGTTGAAATATTTCATAATTCATTATTTTATTCCATTCTTAGTAATAAGATTTTTTAAAGAATTTGTTTATGGATTAATATAAGATATCTAAATATATATCTGCTAAATTGTTTGTATTTTACACTGTTTTATTTTAGACTTTTTTTAGAAGAATTTAGACACATTAAATTTGAAATTAAAATATTTAAATCTCTCTAAATGGGAAAAAAGACATTGTTGATTTTTTTTATTTTTTATTTCAGTTATTATTGGAAATACTAATATGAGTTCTAATTCTGATAAAGTTCTTCAAGATAACATTAGTAGGTCATCAGACTGTGCTGCTGCAGCTCTAGAAGATTTGTCTGGACAATATTTTATTACTGATGTTTCTGCCAATTTAACAAATAAAAAATTTGCCCGTGATGTTGATGGTGTCATTCAACGAGCACAAAATGCTGGTAATATATTTCACATTTTCATGTAATATTTTTTTACTATAAATGATTTTTTTATTTAATCAATTATATTTTTAATAAAGTGGGATGGAATAGCAATAATATAAGGCATTTTATAGTTTTTTGGATATGTTGTAAATTATCTTTATATATTTTTCATAAATAATCAATTTGTAATATTTAAATAAATTTTTAGTAATTAATTAATCATTTCTTAAAATAATGTATATATTATTGATTGCAATTTGTATATTGTTAATTTTTTAAAAATAAATTGAGATTTGAATATATTTCTCCTAATGAAAGGAGTATTGAATAAGATTGTTTGCTGCATGACTGTAATAATCATGAATAAAAACAGAATGACCTGTTCAGCTCCAGTGACATACTTATATGAAAAAGAATAATGTATTTATTGATAGTAGTATCATTTTTTAAAAAAAAGCATATAATGCTGGTATATTGTTATAAATTTTGTAATTTTAATTAATTATTATAAATTTTATATATATTATATTTTATTATTATTTTCAAAATTTATTACTTTTAAAAGATCAATATAATAATTTATTATACATTTTTTTTTTTTTTTTTTTTGTATGTGTACACAGGGAAAAAACACAGAAAAAAGCTATATTTATAATATATTTAGCTTCTATTTGAATCCATCTTAAAATCTCTATACAACTAATTGTAGTATTTTTACATAGTGACATCCACTTTCAAGAAAATTCTTTTTGATATCACACTAGAAAATTTGATTATTTTAAGGTTAGCATTGTTATTTTTGTATTATGGGCTTATATTATATGCTTATTTATAATTTACCATATACAATTGCTACTTAAGTGATACTTTTTAAAAATTATATTTGAATGTTGTTTCTCTATAGATAATATTATTATTAAAAATATGTTGGTTTTAAATCCTCAGTCATAACTCATCTATTGCACTATCAACAAATATATTATTTAGCTAAAAGTGTGTACTACATATTTAAAATAATTTTTCAAATTGTAATTATAAACAAGAAAGAAAAGTTATTGTCTTGGAAAAAATTAATGTTTATAATTTTGTTTTACTTTATCTTTTTTTCTTTTTTAATGAATTTATAAATATTAAAATCTTATTTAGATTATTTTATTACAATATTTTTTTTGTGTGTTCTAATGCAGTTGGCAAACACTTAGACAGCTTGGTTTTGGATGCCTTAAGGCAAGCGCTGTGAAGCGAAACCTGTGGTACCGAGCGCCAGAGCGCTAGCCACTTGGCCATTCAGGCCCCTTATTACAATATCAAAGCAGCCAATTTGCTAAAGTAACATTTATGAGGAATAGGAAGCTAAATGAATGTATGTAAAATCATCATGTCTTTTAATGAGCATTTGAATAATGATGTAAAAGAAACATGAAAAATTCATTTTTCTCTCTAAATATATTAAAACATTAAAGTTTTATTTATATAAAAAATATCTATTGTATAAAAATTTAAAAGGATTTTAAATTTATCGTGATAAGAAAGTTTGATTTTTATGAATTAACAATATTGCACCTGTAACCATTATTGTTTTAGAAATCTTATGTATTCTTTTTCATTTTTTCTAAGGAGTAAAAAAAATTATTGTTTCTGGGACTAATATTCAGACAAGCAAAGAAGCTCTTCGTTTGACTCGAATTTTTCCAGACTATATTTACTGTGCTGCTGGTAAGATATTAAAAAATATATATAAGATATTTATAAAAAATTTATTTTAAAGTTGCATAATTTCCCATGCTCTAGTTAGATTTTTTTTTTTTTCTTACGAATATATTGCTTAAAAATGAAATAATCAGTTATGATTCTACACTTTATTGTTTTGAGGCATTTAATTTTCTATCATTTTTTTTTTTTTTTTTTTTTTTTTTTCCCCCCATTCTTGTCCCTTTTCATATTACATAAGATTTTCTGTATTATTTCAAATGTTTTTTAGTTCTTCAATTAACATATTATTAGAAGACTTGTAAATTGCAAAATGTATTAAAATTTGTGAAGATTTTTTTTAATATTCAAACTATATTATTAATATATTTTAGTTTTATTTATATATCTAATGTATCATTTTTAATATACTGTGTATTAATATTGGTCATCATTGTGATTAAAATGTAATGTCACTTTACACCATTATATTTATTTTATAGTATTTTATGCAAATTCTTTCATTAAGCATGTTTAATGGTATGTTAATAATAATAAATATAGTAATTGTGAAACTTAAGTTTTATTTTATCATTTAATCTGGGAATTTTTTTGGAAATAGTCATTACTGAATATAAAATCTTTCAGCATCTTTTGCAAACTCATTTTTGTTGATATATTAATAAAAAATTTTAAAAAGTTTTCAAGAAATTTAATATTTTAAATCTTATTCATTCATTCCATCATGCTAATTATTTGAAAAACATTTTTTCATTAACCATGTGTATCAGTTTGTTTTGTTTAAAAAGAAATATTTTATTTAGAGTACGTTCCTAGTTATTGCTTAGAAATGATTTTTTGCTTAAGCATATAGAAAATTTCTCGTACATATTTGTAATATACTTAACATATATTTATTTATTTGTTTTAAGGTATCCATCCAAATGAAGCTAAATCTTGGGATGATGAAGTTGAAGCCTCGTTAAAAGAAATATTATCTAACCCAGAATGTGTAGCTGTAGGTCAGTGTGGATTAGATTATACGAAAAAGTTTTCTGAGCCAGCTGAACAAAAGGAAGTTTTGAATAAACAGGTAAATTAATAGTATTGTACATTTAAAATTATGTTTTTTAAAAGTTATTACATTTTACTCTATTCAACATCTATGAGACAAAACACGACATTTAAAGGCAACACAGATTACAGATAATATCTGAACTACAGAGGATGAATAGAAAAACATACACCATTATATTTAATCTAAACTTTAATGAAAACTTAGGCAAAAATTAAAAATATATTTCTACATTTCATATCATAATAAGCAGGTATTCATAACGTAATAAGCAGGCCCTTAGTATCACGTAGGAACATTTAAAGCAAAATAAAATTGAAACTGAAATTTAAGGTTAATTTTTTCTTAAATCATTATATACTGCTCTGCCTTGAATATATTTAAGCATTAAATTTTATCAAAATCAAGTTCTCTCTCTTCAGTCCACTATAACAGAAAGTTAGTTATCAATATTGCCTCATTGTTGTAGACCATAAGAAATGTTAATACTTCTGAAATAGAATATTCTTTTCTAATTGTTGATTCTCACATATCTCAAGTCCAATTGTGACCTCTGCTATTTCTTCATCAGTTAGGTCAGCTTTCATAATCCAACTTAAATCATTAACTGACATTGCTGGTCCCTTCAACCAAGGTTTAGTTGTAGATAATATATCCTCCACCTCAACAACAACAGTATTTGTCTCTCAGTTGGTTCTTTGGAAGTATTGGATTATTTCAAGTGCTTCTCGCAGATTTTATTACTCTTTGATAGTGTATTTGGGACATTGCACACAGTATCTTTTATGTTCAACTTTTTCAAAATCTATGTTATGTCATTGTCTAATCACAATAAGTTATCAATTAGCTTGCATCTCAGTAAATATCTGTATATAACTAAAATATTAAGTAGTGGCAAGTTAAAGAGAAAATTAATGCACTGAAGGTCAAAATGAAAATTGACATAGGGTTTAAAGAGGGAGAAAGGACTTAAAATTTTAACAAGAAAGAATGACTCATCATCAGGTCACATGTTTTAACAGGTATGTCAGATTTATGCTCTTCTGTATTTAATAAAAATTTGTATTTCATTTGGTGTTGGTGTGTCTTTTTGAGATACACTTTGACTCTGAATTTTGTTTAAGTGCATTTTAACAAATAGGAAAAAATGTAGGAGATTTATCATAAGAATAGAAATGTAGAAATTCCAGATTTGAACTTATTTCTCATATCATTTATATACTTAGTATTAAAACTTCTAATTAACTATTTACTCTTTCTTATATGACAGCAAGCCTACACCTTAGAATAATTTAGCAGTATTTAAAAAATTCAATATTTTGCTTTATGGTATAATTTTCACATATATGTTAATAAAACAATTTATGTTTAATAAAATTTTAAGCATTTCATATTATTTTTTATAAATAAGTTAGAAATCATTGTCAACTGCCAAGAAGATAATAGATATTTATTTGATATTGTATAAAATAAATAACTTATAGTTATATCATATAAATTTTTAATTTTGTGTTTGAAAGTAAAACATTTAACAAAAGAAAAATTAAAAATTTTTAAACATGTTCAATTTCTATCTTTATGAAACAAATGTATATGAAATTTTGTTTCATGCAACATGAACAAACAAAAAAAAGTTTCATAATGTTTTGTATTTTAATTTAATAATTTGATTTCTTACAAAATTCCTTATTAACATATGAAATGTCTAAAATGCAAATTTCTGTTATTAATATTATACTTAAATTATGATAAAAGATTAGATTATCATATTTTTTAAGCTTGTTTTAAATTACTTCAATGGAAGAACTTTTATTCTATCATTTTAAATTTGGATTTATTCTTATTAAGTTATGTAAATAAATTAAATACGTGTTAGGACCTTGCATAAATTTTACAAAACTAATTAACTAAATATTTTTGTGTATTTATTTTCATTAAATATATTAATATAATATCTCATTGCTAAAAAGTATAATATGAATTTTTTTTTTCTTATATTCTGAAAACTATAGCATATTAAGTTATTGTTTATTTTTTTAGAAATAAAATTTTATTATTTAAATTAGAAATTTTTTTAAATTTTTTACTACATCTTTGTACATATATTTTTGTTATATTTTCAGTTAAATATTGCTGCAGAGTTAAAGCTGCCTATTTTAATTTGTGAAAGAGAAGCTCATGAGGATTTAGTCGAGATTTTAGAAAATAACCTTCATAATCTGCCAGAAATTATTATCCATTCCTTTTGTGGAAAAATTAATGAACTAAAAACATATTTATCGTTAGGTTGTTATATTGGACTTACTGGTAAGTTTTGCTCATATATAAAAAATGTGTTTATGTGTAATAAAAAGTATTCATTTTATAAGTATACAAATGATATGACAGATTGGTGCCTGATAGATAGCACATAAAATTAACATATTTTTGTACAACAAATGATTTGTTTAAATACTAGTATATGCCTGTTGCACATGCTGGTACATATACAAGACATAAAATGAACTTGCAAATTTATTTTCATTCCTACAATTATCATCTAAATTTTATCCAATTTTGTGTATTTATTTGAAAACCGTTCAAGATATATGTTAAGAATTTTGCAACCACTTTTTAAATGTACTACTACTGAATATATCAGATATACCCAAAGAGTTGAAGCCTACACCAAAAATCTTCAGAGGAATTCCTCAACATATTGATTTGAAGTGTGTATACATTTGCCTTCAGATGTCCTCAAAAGAGGAAATTGGCCTTGTCAACCTTGAGGAGAATGAAATGGCAGATGCATTGGCCAAAGTGGGTGATAGTGAGGTATTGGTTCCACTTGAGCCCCTTACCTACACATAGATCACTCCCAAGCTATGTTAAATGGAAAAACTATTTGGTCTACTCTCCCAGTGCACCAGTGGTATCAGAACCATCAACCTGGCGGTACTTTGGCACTTAATTGTGACAGGCAGGGACAAACTGCAATCACCCGTTTGCTCAGCGGACACCTCAGAACTATGACTTTCACAGATGGTTTGAAAGCTTTCGACACTTGCACCAAGTGTTGCTTTGAGCAGGCTTCACCATCTCACATATTGGCATGCCTGGGGCTCAGATGTCAGAATCTCCTTGACAGTCCATTGATGGTCTTGGACTTTTTTTGGGTATTTGGATTCATGGACTTAGTCTAGCCCCGCTGGACTTTGGGGATAGGCGAAGAAGAAGAGGAAATTGGCCAAAACTCAGAAATCATAATGGCTGACTACTTGATTGCTAATGATACCAAAAGTATAATCACCATTTCTGAAAAGGTGAAACTATTTTTGATGTATTTTTTAATTTTAAAGCTGTACTATAAAAATAGTCTAATTTTGAATTTCAGTTGGTCTTGTGCCTGGAAATAATTTCATTCAAAACACGAATTTTTTTATTTTGGAAATGCATTTGTTCAAGTAATACTTATATTTATACTCTATGACTCACATCCCAAATAATTGGCAAATAAACAATGTGTGTTTGGGGGGTTGTATGCATGTAGGCTCTATCAATTCCATTAGTCACATAATTCTGAAAGGGTAAAAGAAAATAAAAAAATAACATTCACATTTTATTAAAATTGTTTTTTAAATGTTCTTATTGAAAACATTTTTATCATACCATTGGAAAAATGAGCCATATTGGTAATGATAGTTTAAATATAAACTTTTATTTTATTTTCCAGCCATTACAATAATTTAAAATTCCAAGGATATATCATCAGGCAATCTCATGATCCAACATACCTCCATAATTAATACAACCTAACTCTTAAGAGGTTAAATATTTTATCTTCTCGCAAGACTTTAGAGAGAAGCTAGTCCCTCAATTAGGTGTAAGTGAGGAATTATTTTTAAAAAGCAGACACAGATAGCTCCTTATTATGCATAAATCTATAATCTAAATTATTAGCAATTTAATAAATGCAGGTATTTATATGTGAAATATATAACATCAAGTTTAAATCTTATATGTTTTCCAAAGTTAAAACTGTGCCTTCTTTATACTATTGGATCAATCTCAATTTGTAATATATAAGCAATGATATCAATATTCCAAACCATATCAATTGCTTCATATGAAATTGATTTAATTTATATATTATTATATTACAAGTAAAAAAAAAAAAAAAAAAATTTTATCCCTTGCATTGCTGACATTTTTTAAATAAGCAGTAGCATTATTATTAATTCACTCTTTTTTACCTCACCAAGGATCTGTTTGGAAAGACAAATGTGAGGATGGTTTGAAAAAGATTTTAGAAGACCAGATGATTCCTTTAGATCATTTGTTATTAGAAAGTGACTCTCCATATATGTATCCTAACACAAGAGCAAGTCATATTCCTGCCACCATAAAAGAAACACTGACTGATAAGTCATTGAGTTTTTTACATCGCTATTGTACTTTTCAAAGAAATGAGCCATGTTCCTTGCCTGTAACTATTGAATTAATTGCTGCACATTATAAAACAAAACCAGATGAGATAGCATTGCAAACCACATTTTGTGCTATGAAACTTTTTGGTTTGAATTAATTATTATAAAAGATGTATATTTTATATTCCTAATGGTTATATTTATATAAAACAATGCATTTTTAAATATTTATGCTAACATTGTAACTATTTATTATTTTTAATGAATTAGTTTCAATGATATATCGGAAAAATTATTCAATATTTATACCTGTTTATATTATTATTAAATAAGGTTTTTGATAATTGTGATGCATTACTTACGAAAATAATGTATTTGGAACATTTTTAAAATTTTTTCTTTAAAAATCTTATATATTCTTCTACATATTTTAAAAATATCTTGTTGTATTTTAATATAAATTATATATTATATTTAGTAAATTTTTATTAGAATCAGATTATATATATCTTTGTAAAAATTTTATCTTGCTTGTCTGTAGCAATGAAATGTAAAATATATACATTTTAAATATAAATCATTTTATTTTCTTTTTACAATGATATTTTTATATATTAGGATAATCTTATGATATTGCTATTGCTAATTTATTTAAGCTTCCTTAAATGAATTAATTGCTTCTTATACTCAAAAGAGTAAATATTTTATTGTTTGGCTAAATAATATTCAAAATGTAATTTATTATTTCAGTGTTAGTAGGTTAATTTGTTCAATTAATTAATAAGTAACTGAATTAACAATTTTCAAATTAAAAAAATATATGTTACGTTATTCAGAAATCTGTAATGGGATTTAAAAATACTAACTATGTTTATAATTCAAGAAAAAAAAATGTTAAATGTTTTAATCTGAATTTTAATGCTTTTTTTTTCTCTTGTAATAAATTATAGTTAATAATTCTGTTCATATTAAATTGAAAATATATACTTTTTTTACAACATTATTAATGGCAATATTCATTTCTTTACGAACAAAATCTTATTTTATTGTAATATATATATTATTGAAATAAGTATTTTTATAATTTAAAAAATTATTTAATTAAAAATGAAATTAATTTATATTAATAACTAGCTATAATTTTTTCTTCTATTTTTTTTTAATAATGCATTAAATTTAAGCATTTTTTTTATGTAAACTGAGTGGCCAAAGTGTTCATGTAAATAACAAAATTTATTTTTCTGATTGTTGAAAATCATTAGATGATGTTTAGTTTATAAAAATTGATATGTATAGAAAATTGCATAAGATGAAAGATAAATTTTTAATCTTCTCAAAATGTAAGTATATAATATGCTTGTGCTTTTAATTATATGAAAATGTTGAAAAATACATTTTCCCCCCCTTTTTATGCTGGTCTAAATTTTCAACCCCTTCTTCTGACTGGAATTCTTTACTCTCCTGTCTCCTGAAATATGAATTTTGATAGCCATAGGTTAGCATGAGGTTTGAGAAAGAGTTTCACACTGGCTATTTTTGTTGAATTTACAATGCCCACCTAAGAACAGAAAACAATTGAATCAAATCAGAATTTGACACTAAATGAAAAGCATCACATAGATCTACAGAAAAAGTGGAGATAATGGAATATCAGATTAAATCTAATTGCACAAGAATGTCCAATGCTAAAGTAGAAGAAAGGAATAGACATGAATCTAAATCAAAGATGTAATATTAATATTTAATTTCGGAAGCCATGCAACTCCACATTATACGTGCTAGTATAACATATTTGAAAATTAAATATGTAATACTGTAATTTGATTGTGATTTTGAAACAAATAATTCTTAAAAATTTTCAAAGATGTGCATATGCTGTTTTTTATTTATTTAATTTGAAATTATATTATAAAATTTTATAAGAATTTGTATTTATTTGATACTTTCAATGTTTGTAAATCAGCAATTAAATTTATGTCAACTGTTTAAGTATTCAAAATTTTGATAGTTAAAAATACTTTTACTAGTCTTCTACTTAAAAAAAAAAATGTGAGCTTATTCAAACTTTCTGTTTTTTATTTGCATAGATGTAACACTCTTTGTTATAATCATTTAATAAATAGAGCTTATAATGAACTTTTTTGTATTGTTTTTCTTGTAAATAAGTTTTACTAGGATTATTATTTTAAAAAATACGTATCATATGATAATTAGACTTGCTGACAAATGCTAGTCATTAAACAAGATCTGTTAATATTTATCTAGAATCACAATTAAAGACAAATAATGCAGAGCCCAAATCTCCGAAACAAAAATTACTTCACTAACTAGTTACAGTAAATCTATCCACATATTCAAAAGGATAAATACAACCTTGGCCAAAAATTTGAGGAGCATCTCCTGAAAATTAAAATAATGTAAAACAGTTTCAAAGTAAATTGAAACAAAGTATATTACTAATCATAGAAGAAAATATATGCTGGATTTTAGTATTTTCAATGGCAGCTTTAAATATTTTAATATATCTAAATAATAATTGTGATACTATCATATCTATACTTCTTGGTGGTAGATTACATTTTAAACTATCTTATTTAGATTTATTAAAGTCTAAGGTATCTATCATACTCATTCAACCTCCACAAATAGAGATTCCTTCTATGCCATGATCCATTATGCACCCCTAGGTCATTCTGCTCCCTTTTCCACATTCTGAGCTATAACTTGCTTGAATTATACCAGTTGTATCAAAAGTTATACTTTTTAAGAGACGATAAATTACCTAAAAACTTTTACATGTCTTTAAAGAACCATTTCTCTGTAAAGACAAAGTTTGCCTGAAAATTCGATTTACCATAGAATTGATCTTTTGTATAAAGTGTTTGTATTCTGTACAGAACTACAGCATTTTCTTGAAATATTTTTAAGTGTATTTCTTGCTGTTCTACTCATTTCATTAAAAACTCAGCTAAAATGGTTTCCTCTGATTTCTGAAATAAAATAAAAGTAATTAAATTCTGAGTTAAATATTTTGAATATATTATCTTAAGACATTTTTTGCTCTCAAATAATGAGATCTTTAAATATTCAATTCTTGAAACAAATGTTGCAATTACTGAATATTGTCCAAGATATCACACTAAGTTCCTTCTGTAAAGTAGAGGGAAGAGAAATAAGAAACATATTTAGTATCAAATCTTATAAATATATCTAAATTAATTTTAAATCATCTATTTATTTTTTTAATTAAAATTGTTCTACTGAAAGCTGTTAATTTTTTTCTGTAGTCATTTGTAAAATTTTAATATAATATTTTTGGCCAAGAATGCATATAGTATAGTTGATGTAATATTTTATTTAAAAATTTAATTTGATTCTGATTATATTTTACAAAATTTTTTTAAAGTGTTATTATAATAATTTCTTCATATGTTTTAATGAACACGCTTATTTTATCAATTTACTCCCTTACTTATTTTACTTGTCAATTATTTTTATCTTTAAATGTCAATTATTAATGACACTAAACTTGTAAAGAAAGATATATGTATATATGCAAGTTAGTTTTTGATGTTTAAAAAAAAATGCTCTGCATAGAATCAAAAAAATGTGAAATTGAAAATCTTCTTTAAAAAAAGCCAATTACTGGATAGAGATATTTAATTTTTATTCACGAAAAAATAAAGAAATAATATATTGTTACATTTTTGTATTTACACCAAAAGCAATTTTACAATAAATATGAAGAACACTCAAAACAGACAAGTCAAAAATTTGCGCAACACCAAAGTACGTAAGTTAATAGTTATGAAAAATGATTTAAAGGGTTCTGCCTTTAACCTTACTTCATTTAGAATGACTAGATGTCATCTGTGCTGAAATATATTTTCTAACTATTGATAAACCAATGTCATAATCATAGATATTTCAAAATAACTAATTGTTAACACCTTTATTGTACAATTAATCTTTTGTTGCCTAAACTATTATAAAAATATTCATACAACTTGTGAATAATAAATTTACACCAATTTTTCTGAAATCCTATATAGCTTAATATCAAAGTTCAATATTTGCTGAAACTTTTTTTAACCAAAATTTGTAAATACCAGTGGAAAGAGTATATTTTAAGCCTGTCTTTATTTAACCAAGAGTGCATTAAAGCAGTTATATTACAATCTCAAGTTCATGGTTTTGAGTTTACTGATGATGTCGACTTAAAACATTTTAAGCTGTTAATTTCTGAAAAAGTTCTTATGCAGATTTTATACATAAAACAATAAAACTAACAGTTGTATATTGAAATATCTTTATCATGCAATTTATCCTTTTTTTTATTATTATTATTATATTGTTTACATTTCTGCAAAAATTACATGCAGTTAGAAATTTTTCAGAATATATATATTCTTATTAGAATAATATATTATCATTCACTAATATAATCTATGAAAATATATTAAAGATGAACTAAACTACAATATAGAAGTATACCATCAAAAATTTTGAGCCAAGTCAGAACATTAGAGGTGAGAAATTTAAATCAATTGTTATTAAATTATTTGCAAACTTATGGCGGAAAAAAATCAAAAATCTATAACCGAGTTCATAATTTATAACCATTCGTATGCAGATAACTTAATAAGATGACAAAAATAGCTAATATTTTAACAACACATAACTAAATAGTATGCAGCTAAGAAAACTATTTTTTTTTTTTTTTCTTTTCCTTATGACTATGGGGTTTGGAACAACATCACAGATATAATACCATTTTAAAGAATGAAAAGCTGCCATAATTTATGTAGCAAATTCTTTTAAATTTCATGCTTTTATATCATGTTGGAAACTTTATTAGCATATTCTTTCATTTATATAAAGTTTGCTTCCAAATGCAGCAAGTTTTTTAAAATTAAATAATATAGGATATTTTGTTTGTTTACTTGTAAAAATCTTTTCAATTGTTTTTTAGTTTAAACAGAAAACCAAGAAACATATATTTAATTTAAGGAAAAATTATTTTTTTCAAATGTGACGTTACAGTGAGCTTGCTGCGGATAAAATATATTTATGTTATAATATTATCCACTTTAAAAAAATTTTCAAAAGAGAAGACAAAAATTATTATTATTGATAAATAAAATATGAATGTAACAAAAAATATAATGATGTTATAAGCATATATACTATATACAATTTTATGCCATAATCTTTCACTAAATTGGCCAAAAGTTATTACATACTAATGGCAGTTATTTTTTTATAATCATCATACTTTCTTGCAGCAGAAATATTTTCCGATATGCATTTATGTATTTTTATTGACAGCTTATAATATTTGTGCTTCATATATGAGTAGAAAAATTTTCTTAATAAAGATATAATACTAATATACATTCATTGAAAAAAAAATGTAAGTACACATTATAACTAAATATACAAAGGAAGAGAGAACAGTAAAACTTCTACACAAATGATGCGAATAAAATAAAATGAAACTATGTATTTACACTTGAAAATTATATTACAAAATGTACTTATAAGTATTTTATGTAAATGTACACTTGTATACATAGTTTTCTTTATATATAATACCTACATAGGTATGATTATATATTTTATAAAAAAAATTAATAAGTATTAAAGATTTTATTAAAATATTTTAGTAGGTAATTTTGTAGCAGCAAACTAAGTTTTTATATGTTAAAGGTATTTTTCACATTGAAATATTGACCAAAATATTTATACATATATTAATATTTCCAATTTATTAAAACTACAAACAATCATTTGCAATGTAAATATATTCCATAATATAAATGAATATATTTAAATATTCATTTTTCAGTAATTATGTAAAGTTATGGTAAACCTTTTCATTATTAATATAAAATTTTGTGTCTTTGTTTATTTTTCTTATAAATGCAATAGATTTAATAAATGGCAGTGTTTCAATTAAATTTTAAATCATATTACACACAGAATTTGATGTAAGAAAATTTTCTATCCTATCTGATGCATGTAAATTAATTTATTACCATGAGGTTTTATAATACATTTTCGGCAGCGAATAATATTGCTATTCATGTAAAATGCATTGCATTACAGTTTCTTTCTAATGCATACACAAGTATGTACAAATGCAAATTGCTAAAAAAGAAACAATAATCAGGAAGAATGCACATTAGTAATTATTTTCAAACTGAAAGAAAGGTTACATGTTTGAAATTTTAATTCTTACAGCAATAGTCTTCATATGCCATACACATATATATATTAAATGTATGAAAATCCAATATTTGGTGATATTTTTCCTGACTTAAGCATTCATTCTTGATTTGATATTTCTTTTATAACCTCCTGCATAAGTACGTTTACCTACTACTATTCAGAAAATAGTAATATTGCTTTGCTATTTAATAATCTCACAATTATCATGTTAAAAAAATATTTATAAAAAAATGTATTAGTATTGAATATTGTCATCATGAACACAACTTTTTATTTTAAAGTTATATCCTGAACTTTTTAATCATAACAACTGGTGTAATAAACAAAATTTCAAAACATTTTCCACATCATACTAGAAGCACAATTTGTAGAATATGATAATTTTGCAAGATGCTTGTGATATACATACTTAAAACTAGTCACTTTGAAAACATACTAAAAATAGAATTTAATTTTTCAAACAAGAATTCAAATACTTTAAGAAAGTTAGAATCTGATCAAGGATAGCATGGAATTGGAAATGCCCAACTTAATGGTCAAATCAATTACTTGTTAAAAGTGCTGTTCAGTCATATGCAGCACAAAGCTGCTTTGAAAGAAAAACAAATTATAATAGTTAGTTAGTAATAGTCGTGTCATGTTTGTTTAATTATTTAAAATTAAGATTCTTTTTATTGTAATTCAAATTTCTCCAACATGGCATTTCCTTCCCCTATGAAGCTGCTCTTTTTCGATCAGTCTGCCTTGGCTGGTTGCCAATTTTTCACACTATCAGTGGTCAGACTTGTACTTTCAAATGTGAATTGCTTTCATGTAAAAGTTCGAAATTAGAAAGAACTAGTGCAGTTTCAATAAAGATTAAGAGAAAGAAAAGAGAAAATCATTCAGTGGAATGCACAAAAAAAAATTAAAAGTGGAAAAACTGTGGAATGTAAAAAAAAAGCATATTTTGAAAATAAATAGAACTTATTAAAAGCCAAAGTAGTACATAAAATTTGTTAGAAAGACTCATCCACAGTTCATCACAAAATAAAAGTTATTTTCCACGCTCTGTGTTATTATATCATTTCATATATATTATAACTTTGAATGATGCATGTAATGAGAATGAGTATTTAGCATGTAGAAATAGTATTGGTTACAATACACACACTGAAATACAAATTAAAATGCAATGAGGTAAATTGACAAATCACTTAAAAATATTTTGTGAAAGTATTTTTAATCTCAACAAACACAAAATTAAAGGATAATTAACAAAAAAAGTTCTCTTTTTTTCAAAAAAAAAAAATCCTCGGCAATTTCACACACATTTTTTTTTTTTTTCTTTAAAGATGCAGCTTTTTTACACAAAAAATAGTCATATATAAAAAGTTCCAAGATTAGCTTAGCTAAAGAAATATGTACATCAAATTGAGAATAAAGCGCCACGTTGCTTTATTTTATAGAAAATTTAAAAACTAAAATTAAACCCCAGCAAAAAACTTCATTTATATATCAATAATCATTTAAATTTTTTTTTTTATTTTAGTATTTTTCATGAAGATAGCATATTGTTTTTTCAAATTATTTGTTGCCAAATATTTAATAACAAAACAGTAGTAATAAAAATTAATTTATATAAACTAAAAATTGACAGAACTTCTATTCTAGAAGTTTTGCCTTGCCATGGCAACAGATAATTTATTCCCCCCTGTCATTCATATTGATATTTAATGTCATAACATCCATATTAAAGTAATGCAAAGAACAGCATAGAGAAAAAGAGTGCAGATGACATAGCCAGCATGGTGGAAGCACTTGATATAACGGATGCCGTCTGTAACGAATGCGTTTTGTACTCCACCGGTTCAGAGAAGTTGCCATACCCTGCAGCATTGTGAGCGGCCGCACGGAAAATGTACTCAGTGTTGAAACTCATGTTCTTTAATTCGTAAGTATCACCTAAAGAAGAAGGATACATATTTGTTAAGTGTTTAACAGGAAAAATCTGAAACAATATAGGATTACTATTTACACACAGAAATTAGGCATACATACATTTTAACAAAATCTCGAAAATATTATGATGCTTACATAGTAATGTATTAATGTGTAGGATTTCAATTTAATATAATATCCATATTAAAGTAACACAAAGAACAGCATAGAGAACATAGCAATACATGGTTTAAGCACTTGAATCTTTCAAAATGTTACACAGAAATTACTTCTTTAATCGTTATACACTTGAATTCTAAAATCAATTTAAGAATATTTTAAATCCTTGTTTTGTATGAATTTATGTCATACATAGTAATATAAATATCGTATATTTCCGAATATAACCCTAGATTCTGTTTATTTTATCCCAAAAAATTTTTACTTAAAGTTCAAAATCCCGTCTATAAGCCGAAATAATAATAAAAAAAAAAAATGTAATGTACAAACATATCGCCAAGAGGGCGAAAATGTTGCATAGTTGGTAAAACGGGTGGAATATTTTCCTATCAAATCGCTGTAAAGTATAACGCCAAAGATGAATAGTAATAACTCTGGTAACCCTATCTGAAGCTAGGCAGGGCCAGCGAGATAAGTCTTCTCTTCGCAATGAATGAACAATCTCGCCGGCCTGGAGCTAGTACATTGTTTCAATTCATTTGTGTCTTAGTTGTTGCACTAATCTTATTTGTGCATCGTTTTATTTATTTGGGAGAGAGGGAAGAGAAATTCTTATTTGGAAGATACCAACCTACAGGTGATCGATTTGCTGAAAATTCTAACAGAATGGCTATTCAGCATTTCTCTTTAATTGCGAATTAAGTCAGCATCAGAATTTTTTGTTTTGGCGACGATGCAATAAACAAGCAATGTAAACAATTTCGAAAATAAAACAACTCATAATCATAAAGCAAATAGCTCATTTCATTTACAATTTTTTTTTTTCATAAATTCAAAAAGAAATAAAAATGTGCTATATTAAGCAATATTTGGCGATTTATCTCTAGGAACGGAAAAGTACCTACATTTTATACGAAATTAACAGATCCATATATAAGCCAATTCCAAAGCTTTAGGAAACGGTCTAAAAATTATCGCTAATGCACGATATACAGTATACGAAATATAAGGCAATTTCAAAAATAAGATTCAAAAGTTTATTTTTTTATAACGTTTATTAAATTATATGTAAGAAGTTAATTTTAGGTGAGCATTACATGTTATTTTTATGCATTATTACTTTTTAACTTATATTAACTACCTTGGATATTTACATTTTATAGGATCATCCCTTCAAAAAAATGTGAACTTTCCAAGGTCTTTCCTTTTCTTTCAAAAACTAAATACTTCTCTCTTTTAAATTATGCTTGAACTTTAATTATTGAATCTTAACATAAAAAATTAAATATTTTTTTTTAATTGTTCATTTAACTCCATCAATTCAGAATTTTCAGAAAGCACAAAAGCAAATATACATAATATTATGTTTATTTGTTGCAAATATACATAAATTACATAATGTATTAAAAAAAACATTAATAATTACCAAGCTTGAACTCCTGTGAGACAGGTGAGTTCCATGAGTCAGATGCTAAGATGTATTGGACTTTAAATCCAGTCACTTTAAGGTCATCGTCGATGTCTTCATCTTCGTTGACTTTGATGCTAAGTTTCACTATACCTTGGTCTTCTCCAGTTACAGCCAGTTCTGGAGTAGCTGGTGGATCTGGAATACAAACGAAATTTAAAATTAAAAAAACACACACACATAAATATAGTATTTTTGTGACCATTTAATAATATTAAGCAGTTGTTTCATTTTTTAATAATAGTTTATTACAAACAAGGAAACAAAATTTTTCAAGTTAATTTATCAACATTTCACAATACATAATAAAAACAGGAAAAAAACACAAAATGAAATTAAAGATGGCTAAAGCCCATTTCGCTTAATTTGGGGGCTTTTTTAAATTTCAAGTTAAGGAAACAAAAGCAAAGTTCATCAATGATTTGAAGCATTATATTATTATAATTATGCTGTAAGATTCACTTTCATTTTTAACTCTAAGACAATCACAATAATTATTTATGATGATAGCCATGATAATTATTTTGCATTACAATTGATTATACAGATCAAATTTTCAGAAAGTTCGCTTAATCAATTGAAATGCAATTTTTTCAAATTATTTTATTATTATTTACAATTTTATCAATTATTATATATATATATATATATATATATTTTTTTCTGTGGACTAACTTATCTGAATTTTTCTTTAGAATGAAAATTTTAAGATAATTACTATTTAATTATTTCTTATTAAATACTTTTACATTTATTTTATAAAAAGTTGCCAACCAACATTGCCCGAAACATATAAAATCTGAAGATCTTCATCACCGATGTGCATTTAAAGTGCACTGCACAGAAACACGGAATGAGATGTAATAAACGACTTACCTCCTTCTCTCAGTTCATAGACGATTTCTTTTAATCCCAAGGCATTGCTGGCCCTGCAGATGTATTCTCCATATCGATCCTCATCATCAATGTGCATCTGGTAAATGAACAAGAATACAATATATTAAATGAATTATTGAATCACTATGTTGTATATCAATGCAATAATTCATTTTCTACATCGCTGAAACTGAGGCAAAATTTTAGTTTTACCATGATTGTAAACAAGCTTTTTAGGAATTATTATAATAAAAAAGACTGTTTCAATGATTAACCAATTTTTTCTCAGCTATATTAATGCAGTTCAAATGAATAATATTTATTATTATTATTATCATGAGTGAATGTTTTGGTATTACTTTGACAAAGATGTAACTATGAAAAAAAGCCAAGTTTTATAAAATATGTGCATAAGCCTGGATTTCAGAACTCAAAGCATCTGAAATTGTGAAAAAATAATACATTTTTTTTTTTTTCAAAAATGTCAAGATCTTTATTATTTTGGTGAATTTCATGTGAGTGACGTAACTAATTAAATGGTGTATACGAAAGCATAGTACATAAAAAAAATTTTGGATTTTTTTATAGTTTTTATGTGTGATTCTATTATTCATGAAATTATTGAATTTGGTTTTGATGTTTGTTTAATACCTTAGTTAATTTCTGCTTCACGTATTGGCTGTGCTTATTGAATGTTAGTATATTCCTGTGACTACTGAGCCTAATGATGTTAATAATAAGGTGATTAGTATTTGTTTCATGATTTAAAAAAGACTGTGGATTATTGCACAGTAACTAGTGCAACCACTAAGACTGGGGATATTGCACAATAACTACTATTGTTAAAGTTTCGACCGATTTAAAGATTTGTGGCATTAAAAAGGGTATACATCATCAAGAACACTTACAGTTCTAATTTAATATCCTTTCATACGATTGTAATGGATAAACAGATTTAAGGTTTTTTTACTCATTTTACTGTATTTTTACACTCTTACGATCTGACAACGTTATTTGTTACATATATGGCAGATTCGTAGCAAATCCAGAGTTAAATTAGGTACACAAAAGAAGAATATTTATTATTTTATTGCAATCACATATTCAATTACTGTGCTAAAATATTTATAACTAACATTATCCGAAATGGAAATTTTTCGTAATAGCAATAAAACAATTTTTAATCAAAAAATATTTAAAAAAAATTTTTTTTTTTTTTTTTTTAACAAAAAAGAAATTTATGACAAGAAAATAAATGCTGATATAAAATTACGGGTTATAGTACACTTTTTAGTTTTTTCTAATTCAATTAAAAGCAGATAGAAATCTATCATGGATATAATCTTAAAATCATCCTTAAAAATAAAAAATGAGTTGACATAACAAAAAAACCCATTTTTTTTTTATTAACAAATTGTTTTAAATATTAAATAAAATAATATAAAAAATCACGACTTTGAAAATTATTCAAGAACAAAAAATTCAAGTGAAATTATTGAATTGGTTTCTAAAGATGTGGTTGATAATTGTCATGCTGATATATCTTTTACCTGCATAACGCTGGTGTTTTCAGTATTGTAAATCACAACTTTCTTCGTGTTGTTGTGGATAATCATCTCGTCACGAAGCCATTGGAATATGGGTGCGGGTTCTGCAGTTACAACACAGGTGAGGTTTCTCTTGGTGCCTACGCTAGCATAGGTTGTAACCCTTTTTTCCCCAATAATTTCAGGTATATCTGCAAGAATAAGACGCATCATTACAGTACAATAAAAATTAGTGGATACAGTTGTCAATCGTGCATCTGAAATTACTGTCAAAGTTACAAAAAATTGCAATGATTATCTTAAACTTGAGTAATGGAAAAACCTGTGAATAAAAGTGGCATTTAAGAATGTCCTTCGTAAGCATTAAAATATAATCTTAGCTACCTTTTTTTTTAAATATAATAGGTATGTATCATGGTAGTATGAGATAGCTTCAGTGAAGTTGTATATGTCTTGGAATTTTTGTCAAAAGCGTAAAATGTCAGATCTTACAGACTTTCAAAAAAGCCAAATTGTAGAACCCCGACTAGGTGTGACCGAAACATCCCAGCTTTCAGGCTTTTCGAGAGATAGGTGTCTAAAGTCATGACAGCGTACACACAGCGCGACCAGACAAGCTCGGCAAAGCAAAATAGTGGATAGAAGGAGAAGCTGAATGAAAGAGACCGACGGGTATTATAGCGGATTGTAATGTCTAAAAAAAAAAAAAAAAACATCTTCATCCAAAGTGACCGCAGAGCTCAATCAGCTTTTGGATTCTCCAGTATCAGGTTCGAATCCTGGCGGTGGCATGGATGTTTGTTAGTGGTTCGGAATCCACGTTAAACTCTAGGTCCCGGTCTAATTAGCCTAAAGTGCGCATAAAATGGCCGTAGATCGACAAACTAAAGTGTCAATAATGTGTGTCATCTCCAGTGTCGATAATGACAGTTAAGAGCCACCTTCTTAAATAGGATATATACGGCAGAGCAGCAATTTCCAAGCCACTTGTCACATATGTTAATGCCAAATGTCGTCTACGATGATGCCACAATCACAAAACCTGGTCGTTTGATAAGTGGAAGACAGTTATATGGTCAGACGAATCATCTTTCACATTTATTCCCACATGCGTATAATCGCGATTGTCTCTTTTCAACTGTCAAGCATAGAGATGGATCTGCTAAGGTATGGTCAGGCATGTCATGGTTTTCTGCTGGCCCAATCGTAATTTTGAAAGGAAGCATCACAAGGGAGAAGTATAGAAAAGTTTTAACTGTCCAGGTCCCTCCTAGGATGAAAACGTTGTTTCCCGCAGGAGACGGAATTTTCCAGGATGATAATGCTCCTATTCATGAAACGGGATCAATCTAATCATGGTTTGATGAACACGAAGATGTGAAACATCTAGATGGGCCCTCACGGTTCCCAGACCCCAATATCATCAAATCGTTATGGCCTATATTAGAGCGATCCATCCGGAATAGATATCCTCCACCGGCATCTCTCTCGAAACTTTCACACTATCTCCATGAATAATGGTTCAATATTCCTCTAAACACTTTTCAGCACTTGTATGATTCGGTTTCCAGGCCAACCGAAGCTGTATTACATGCCAAAGGCGATCATACACTGTGTGAAAAAAGTAGAAGGACAGTCATTTTTTTGTACAATATGCTTTTATTTTATTGCTTTTGACCTGATTTTTATAGAGAGTTGTTTTGTTAGAGTTTTAATTTACGTTAAGTGAAAGTTAAATGAGATTTTTTTACTTACCACTATTTTAACTTAGGAATGCAATACTTAATAATTTTGGGTGTGTGAAAAAAGTAGAAGGACACGTCCAAAAAATCTATTTAGTAGCTGTTGGAAAGTTTATAGGTAAGTGTTTTTTTTTCTCTTTTAATTCCTTTTTTACAAGAAATTCATAGTTTTTGTTGGTTTTAGGATGCCCAGAGGAATACCCTTAAGTAAGTTTCAGAAGGGCCAAATAGTTGTCTATAAAAATGAAGGCAAAGGTGTGAGAGAGATTGCACGGCAGCTACGAATCAGTCCTAATACTGTTTCGAACTTCATAAGAAACCCTGAAAGGGACAGAAGAAAAAAGAAGACAGGAAGACCAAAAAAACTCACAAAACGTGATCAACGAAAAATCATTCGTGAACTCAAAAAGACTGGTGGAAGTGACGGCAAGGCGCATGTAACCAAAAAAAACTGTCTATAACTACATAAAACGCTCAAAAAAGTTCGTCTTCAAAAAACGGATGCACCATCCGAAGTGGAATGAAGGACACAAGAAGAACCGACTGCAGTGGGCTAAAGACCACATGTCCTGGAGCTCAGAATGGACCTCAGTTATATTTTCCGATGAGAAAAAATTCAATTTGGATGGTCCAGATGGTTATCAGTACTATTGGCACTGTCTTGATATTGAAGAAGAAACTTATTCTACTCGACAGATGGGAGGAGGTGGTTTAATGGTATGGTTAGCAGTTGGCTATGGAGGCAGGACAAGTTTAGTCTTTCTAAATGGTAGACAGAACCATGCAGACTACATCCAGACTCTAAACTCAAATCTTCTCCCGTATGGCACTGAGTTAGGAGGAGATTACTGGATTTTTCAGTAAGATGGAGCATCAATTCACATTGCAAATGGTGTCAAAGATGGTTTGCAGCAAACAATGTTCGACTTTTACATTCGCCTGCTAAAAGTCCTGATCTCAACATTGTAGAGAACATATGGGCAATGAATGTACGTCGTGTTTACGAGGGTGAAAAGCAGTTTGAATCTGTAGCTGAGCTGCAGAAATCATTAAACTTTGTATGGGACAATTTTTGCCAAACAAAAATTCAATCTTTATACAGTTCGATGCCAAATAGGATTTTCGAAGTAATTCGAGCCAACGGGAAAAGAATTCCATATTAATTTATATAGTACACCTCTTTTTTAGAAGTGTCCTTCTACTTTTTTCACTGATCATGAGATCGTCAAAATCAATTTTTTTATTAAGTATACTTTTTTTTTTAATTGTGTACTTTTTTGTTTTGTCTAGATAAAGGCATCTGCATGTAAAAACGTTGTGAATAAATTAATTGTTTAAAAAATGCGTCATTATTCATTTATCAAAAATAATCTAATGTCCTTCTACTTTTTTCACGCAGTGTACGCTATATTAATATCTGGAATTTATCATAGGATAGTAATTTTTAATAGTTTTGAAATTCATGATGAATATAGCTTGTTTTCATCAAAAAGTCACAGTGAATGATAATTGATTTTACAAATGAGCATAAGATGGCTCATAGTTTTATACACAAGAATACATCCAACTCTATCAATCATTTACAATAAGTGATCTCAATGAAAAGATCTACAAATTTGGTAGTATAACAAGAATAACAAGTAATATAAAAAAAAAAAAAATTTTTAATTCAATTCCTTCTTTTTTTTTTCACTCTATTGCAAAATGTCCTTTATAAATAATTTTCATTCATTTTTTTAAGTTTATCTGGCGCCATCTATTATTACATACATGCAACTTAAATCTAAAAAAAATTTAAATTAATGAATTAAATTTAATTACTGAATTAATATTTGAAAAAAACTGTATTAACATCACGTGTCCTCCACTACAAGTTCAAAAAAAAAAAAAAAAATGTATTTGAACTTGAGTGGATGAATAAAAAGTATTTTATGAACGATTGAAAATTTGAACAAGATATATATATAGGGAGAGTGTGAACTAATAGAAGGAATTGAAATAATGAGCTACCAAATTTAAAAATCGAATGGAAAGTGATGCCAATCGGATACTCACACTGGACGTGCAGCTTGATGTCGAAGTCCTTGATCTGCGAGCTCAAATGAGTGAAAACAAAGGCCTTGCACTTGTACTCCCCCGCGTCTTTACGGGTCAAGTCATGGATCTTCAAACTGTGGTTATCCGGGTGGATCGAGTACTTCTTATCTGCAAGAAGAAAGAAAGGATGAGTGAGAATTTCTTTATTATAGCATTTTCGTTTAATCACAAATTCGCACTTACAAAATAAATATATTTCCTTGTGTAGAAAAAAAAAAAACAAAAAAAATGATATGAAAAACCTAAATGATATGAAATAGGATCAGAATAACAACAAAAATCGACTCTCACGAATCAACTACCCGCCTCTCCTGGGTAGTGCTAAGTGAGTAACGTCGGTGCAGCGCTTACCTTAAGGCATCTAAGACAATTGTCTAAGTGTTTGCCAGTTTCATTAAAACTCTATATATTCCAAAAAAAAAAATTTAAATTTAAATAGTCTATTTTTGATTCTGAATAACTATTTACTGTGAAACTTTTTCTAATTGCTTTACACTTCTTAATAATATCACAAAAGAAAAAAAAATTACCTTCGTAAATATTAAGAAATGATTTTCATAAAATAAACCAAAAATATTAATATAGAATTAAGAGAATTAAATGCAGTAGAAATAATTGGGTTATAATAAGTAACCATAACAAAAATATATTAATTCTGATGACATTACAATATTACAACATTAGATAACATTACAATATTAAGTATACTTAAGCATTATAATGTCCCATAATGCTTTAAGTATGATATCCAAGCAATATATTAATATTTTTTTAACTACGTCTTCTGGAGCACTACGCGGCCTTTTGACCAATTGACTAGCGCTCTGGCCTTAGGTACCACAGGCTTCAGGCTCGAATCCTGGGGGTGGCATGGATGTTTGTTAGGGGTTCGAAATAGGGGTTTGTTAGGGGTAGAGCGACAAATTAAACTTCTTGCACACTACTCAAATATAGCACGTGGGCTACAAGAATTATAATCCCCAAATTTTTCATGTAATATAAATAACACACAGATATAAGATGCAATAAGTGTGAAAAATAATAAAACAAAAGAAAGTAAAAATAATAATAATAATAGCACATAAAGCTAATATACAAAAAAAAAAAAAAAAATTAGCTCGAAAAAATAGCAAAGACATAATCTAAAAAAAAAAAAAAAAAAAATTCACTACTTCGTAACAATGCAATTATATAATACTTCGTAATTATATAATACTTAATAATCATATTCACAGGAATAATTCATAAATTCAGCAGAAGCTAAAAAAAAGAAGGATTTTGTTTCTACTAAGGAAAGAAGCGCCACAGGTCAGTGCTTCTTTAGAATTCAAAGATTTTTTTTTTTTCTTTATTGTTTTTAACATGAGTGCCCCTAAAAATGATATATTCCACAATTTGCATCTCTCGAACATTAAATTACGAATGCACAAATTATTGGGATTAAAAAGGAATCTAAAAAAATAAAATTACCACGAGAAATTTTGAAATCACAAAAAAAGATTTGCAGTCTTTTCATCATAGAAGGAAAAATTTATCAGACGATAGAAGAAAAAACATTATTAAATCCCTTCTATTATAAGCTTTTATGAAACCCACTTAATAATCTTTTAATTTTGGTATTGATTTTTAAGGGGCGTGATGGCCGAGTGACTAAAGCTCGGTGCCACAGGCTTCGGGTTCGAGTCCCAGTGGTGTCATGGATGTTCGCAGTAGTTCGGAATCCACTTTAAATCGTAGGTCCCAGTTTAATATAAAAGTTGGGTATAGGACGGACAATCCTAACCACTAAAAAGAAAACGTCTCCTGTCTCGAAACCTGCCAGTAGGCCTTGGCCCATCATGGGGCTGTTACGCCAATGAAGAAGAATTAATTTTTAAACTATTTAATGATAAACTATCAAGTTCAAATTTTGAGCGAACAGGATGACATTACTATAATATTCTATCAAAAAGAAATTTAGCAGATAATATTGTAAGTTTAGAGTACCTTGAGTTTTGGCGATGCACCAAATTATTAGTCTGATTTTATTCCAAACGTAATTTTTGCTTTTATATTACACTATGACTACATTTGGGGTCTGATGGCCGAGCGACTAGAGCTCAGTGCCACAGACTTCGGGTTCGAATCCCGGCGGTGCCATGGATATTTGTAGGGGTTCAGAATCCACTTTAAAACGCAGGTTCCGGTCTAACATGCCTGTTGAGTGTTGAGCGTAGGACTGATAAACTTACCCGTAAAAGGAAAACATCTCCTGTCTCCGCCAATATGCAGACGGTCTAGCAATGCATGAAATTTGACTGCAGAGTGAAATGTAGTTAAAATATGAATAGATAATACATAATTTAAAATGTATCACAGAGCGAAATCAAACAAGCAATGAATGGCGTAGATTGGTAGGAAATCTCTCAACATGAATGTTCACATTTTTAGGATGTTTGTTCCACTTCCTTTTAAAGGATATGGATGTCCTTGTTCATTGTTTTTTCAACGATTAATCGATAAGTAGGAACGGAAGACCGTTTCCTGTAATCAGTGTTCAGTAATCAGTGTGCATTAATTGTTGTTGTATTTTAATTATCAACACATTTTTTTTTTTCTTTATGAAATGCAGATATATTGAAAATCCTCTTATTTTAAACAGTTCGTTGTGAAGTTAATTTGAAAAATTATTTTTCATAACTTTATTAATATTTTTTAAAAACCAAAATAGATTTTTTATTATTATTGCGTTAATTATTTATGAGTTATATCCATATTAGATATTTTTTCACAGTTTAACTTTATATTTTGTACATTTATTATAGGGTTATTCTTCTTTTTCGGCGCAACAGCCCCATGGCGGGCCAAGGCCGGCTGCGTAACGGCAGATTTCGTGACATGAGATGTTTTCTTTTTACGGGTAGGGTTGTCATGTCCTACGCCCAACGATCTGTAATCATATTAGACATGGTCCTGAATGGCCGAGTGTCTGGGACTCTTGCGCTGGATACCACAGGTTTCGGGTTAGAGTCCCGGAGGTGCCATAGATGTTTGTAGTGGTTCGGAATCCACTTTAAGCCGTAGGTACCGATCTCCTATGACCGTAGAGCGTCACGGAGCCCAGTCAGACTTCTCAAACACATCATTTCCAACCTGTATAGGGGCATCTCAACTCTAGGCACAGTGATGTGGTGTGGTGTAGTAATAGTCATATTATACCGGGACCTACGGATTAAAGTGGATTCCGAACCATTACAAACATCCATGGCACAGTTGGGACTCGAGACCTGTGGCTCCGAGCGCCAAAACGCTAGTCGCTTGACCATCAAGGCCCCTAGTGATTATTCATTGTTGAAAAATTATTTTTAATTGAATAATTTGATTGATGACATGTAATTATGATTAACAAGTATAAAATAAAAATAATATTAAAAAACTTTTTATAAAATTAGTTTTTTATTTAAAATACATAAGATATTGAATGAACTAAAAAGTGAAAAATTTGTCATATAATTTAATGGAAATAAGAGATTAAACAATTCATTTAAAAAAATTCTACAATTTTTATATTACGAATAACAAAAAAAAAATTGGACAGCCTAAATGATTGAATCTGAAAATAGAATTGCTTTCAAAAGTATAACCTATTAAGTTAAAGTTATCAAAAAACTTTTAATATTATCTTTTTTTGCATATTAGGACGTCCGTTAGCTTTTTCTTCCTAGCGCGCATGCGCAGTTTCCTATGAGCATGCGCGCTAGGGAGAAAAAGCTAACGGACGTCCTTTTTTAACTAAAATGGTATGCAAAACTTCTCTATTATCTTCTTTTTAAAAAAAAAAAATTTATACGGGATTGAATCCAAATTATTGTTTGATTAATTTCCATTGCTTCGTTTTGTTTTTATGTCTAATAAATTTCATGCATTTTAAATAAAAACTATTTTTATAAACTTATTGTTATTTATATAAAAACTTATTTTATTATTGTTCAAAATGAGAATAACGTGGAATACATCTGGAATAATTTGTAACCTTCTGAGATCATTACGGTCGAATAATAAAACTTTCAAAATTTTCTAACGGTAAAACATTTCGTATATATTATAAAATTTAAATATTATTTTTGTACTCTAATAATTTTTGAATAATCTTTGGGACATTAACCTTATTTAATCCACAAAGTAATGATTAAATCCTTTTTACTTTTAAAGTATTTCAAAGCTAAATTATATTCTAAAAAACTATCAAAGTAAGTAAGTAATGTTTTTTAAAAAAAACATGCAAAGGAATTACTTTTCGCAATACAATATGATGAGATCACGATCTTCATTTTAAATAAGCAATGATGTCAAACTTTGCTAAGCTGAATAACTATTTCGCTTAAACAATTATTTTTTCTCAGCCAAAAGAAAAGCCTTTAATTATATTGTGCAATCTGTTTATCTTTATATTTTCAAAATCTGTTCTTTTAGTAATTTTCAAAAATAATATCGAAAAAGCAAGGAACGGCATGAACGGCAAATGTAAAGTGAAATGTAATGTAAATGTAAATGAAATGAAAAATAAAGTGAAATGTAATGTAAATGTAAATGAAAAGTAATGAACGGCGAAGTTTTCATTACTATGAAATTTTATAAAATTTAAAGAAATAAATTTATTATTTTTATTTTTTATTTGTTTATAACAAAAATATTACTTTTTCAAATCTTTGGATTTTTTATTTCAATTAAATTTTAAATCAGCGAATTATTTATTTATTTTTCGTCTATTTATTTTAGTATTTTATTTATTGGAATTTAAAATACGTTTTTCTGTTATTATAAAATAGAATAAAAATCCGAATCAATTCTTCTTCACTGGCGTAACGCGCCTTGGTGGGCCAAGGCCTTCGAGATAGGAAACGTTTTCTTTTTACGGGATAGGGTTATCCCGTCAAAATCCGTAGAGCTACAGCTATCCTCAACAGTCATATTAGACCGGGACCTACGGTTTAGAGCGGATTCCGAATCGCTACAAGCATCCATGGCACCGCTGTTACTCTAGCCTGGAGATTGTGATACCGCGCCCACAGCACTAGTCACTCGGCCATCAGGCCCATTTTTAACCAATTACATGCCAATAAGGGGCCTGATGGCCGAGTGTCTAGCGCTCTGGCGCTCGGTACAACAGGTTTCGGGTTCGAGTCCCGGCGTTGCCATGGATGTTTGCAGTGGTTCGGAATTCACTTTAAACCGTAGGTCCCCGTCTAATAGGATCGTAGAGAGTTGTGGGGGTAGTGTTACTCGCGCCCGTAGCATATAGTATCTTCAAGCTACACGTGTTCCTTGGGTAGTTCTAAATAAGTAACAGCGGTACAACCCTTGCTTATGGCATAAAGATTAACTGTATCTGTATTGCCAGCTGTATTATAACAACAACATGCCAATAAATGTTTTCCTAATAAAGCTTCAATTTTCACTTTTATCTAATTTCGAGCTAACTTATAAGTAAGGACTTTCATAAGTAAAGATTTTTTGTTTGGTAATTAAACACTTCCAATACTAAAAAAAATCTCTTTTACTCCTTGCTAACCGCGTATTCTATGAATATATAGTTTCCACACAACTCAATCTTCAAATAGATTTTAAAGAAACTGCAATACGCGGACGGCCTAAATTTGAAAAAATATCTCGATGAAGAATTGGCAATTAACATTAGATATAGAAATCAAATATATTGTAAAAGAATAATCGTGTCACCACCCATTGTATTAAACATCCCGCGTGTGTAACAGGATTTGTTTATTTACTATGAACAAAGATTAGCGGTTTACCGTTTGAAATCTTAGTTCCTTCAAAGTACCAATTGACAACAGGCTTGGGATCAGCTTTAACGTTGCACAGGACTACTCCGGTATCACCTTCCGGAGCATGTTGAATCCTCGGTGTATCACTAAAGCTGACAGCTCCTGCAATGGGAATAAGGAATCAGTTAATTGTAACTAAATTAATCATTATTAAACAATAATTAAATTAGTCATTATTAAACAATAATTAAATTAGTCATTGTTAATTATAGTTGAAATTAGTCATTATTAAACAATAATTAAATTAGTCATTGTTAATTATAGTTAAAATTAGTCATTCTTAAACTCAAAGACAAAATATATTCAGGTGCCATGAGAATAATACAATACAAAAAAAATTATAATATTTCTCCTTGCGAACTTAATTTATGTAGAAAACATTATAAAATATTAAAAAATAGGCTTACTAAATTATTGAAATAGTGTTATCTCCTTTGTAATTTATTGAGACCCAAACCAACCTTTTTTTAACCAATTTTTATCACATCTGAAGCTAATATTAAAAAGAATACGTTATAGTATTATTTCTTTCTCACGAAAATCAAATAAAATAGCATGTCTAATATTGCAGACAAAGATTCCTCTTGTAAAAATATGCATTACTATTAACGACATAAAAATAATAATTTCAATTCATGCAAATGGAAAATAAAACTTTATTTTGTAATTTCTGTTATAAGATATTCGTTTATGGCAATTTTGCAGAGGTTTTTTTTTTCACTGGAATCAAATTCTCCATACAAAATAAGATTCTCCAATAAAATGGACATAGGTCAGAGGAAGATAAAGGTATTTTTATAATTGATGTTATGTCCATCAGAAATTCTCCATGCAAAATAAGACTCTTCAATAAAACAGACATAGGTCAGAGGTGGAAAAAGCTATTTTTATTATTGATGTTATGTCCATCAGAAATTAGATTGAATTGTTTGTATAAAATTCTATATTAGATAAGGAATAAAGCTACACTGAAAATGATAATGCAGCTGTCAGAGTAGCCACGCATTTAAAAGAATGTGATTGAGATCTATATATTTTTTGATAATCGTAGGTACTTTCCACAAAATTAAAGAGATTTTAGATTTCTTTATTCAAAATTATGTATAGATATAAAGTCATTGAATGAATGTTAAATAATTCCGAGAAAAAAAAAATTGCTAATGTTTTAAGCAAAGTAAAACATTAAACATGGGTAATTTTAGGAAATTCGTATTTTTTTTAATTCTTAAATAAATAAGACGGTTTAAAATACAAATAAAATCGTAGGATTTTTTAAAAAATATTGAAAACAACTAAAGGTCCTATTAATTAAATTCCCAAATACTAAATTTTTAGCAATCATAACATGCAAATAATAATTGCTATAATTTCGCATCTATTTAAAAAAAAATTAAACTGTTAAAAAACACCATAATGAATTCCACTTAATATGATTAAAAGTTCTAGAAAAGAAATCCTTTTATTCATTTCTTTAAGGATTTAAATTTCTTTAACAAAAATATTTATTTCTCTAAAGGAACACGAATTTTTTCTATTTACAAATGACATATAACCACTTTACGAGTGAAATATAATAAAAAAAATCTACTAATGACCAAAAGGCATGTTCAACAGAAATACAGCGACAAAGCACAGGCAAAAAACAGTAAAAAGACGTGTAATGGGGTCCTCTTCTTTACTATCAAAAAGAGTTACGACTTTTGGCAGGGGCTAGGCGTATGCCAAGTACACCATGACGTTGGGAGGCGATTTTAAATTTGGCAAAAGTTCAGTTTATATTCTAGAAACACAGTCTGGGCCAAACTATCAAATCTTTAGACTCAAGTATTAACAACTCAAGGACAGAAATGTAGAGAAATTATAAAGACCTAAGAAAAGGACTTTTTAAATTAATTTTGATAGATAACTTAAAATGTTGGAAAGAATTTTTTCTCTCCATTCGGTTTTCTTCATGTGTATTATACAGATAATTAAAGATCAAAGTTTTTTTTTTTTTTTTTTTTTTTTTTTTTCCCCAGATTTATTTGTATTTCTTTTTTTATGAGAAGTATTTTTTGTTTGAGTATTAAGAATTAAAACAAAAAGTGATGAAAACCCACAATAATTTTATTTGTAATTTGTTTATTTCTTTTTGACAAAAATCATGATTTGTAAGATGATATTAAAAAAGAATATTTAAAATAAATTCATTTTATGCATAGAAATAATAACATCAAAATAATCCATTTTATGCATATAAATGTATTTTATGCATTTAAATTAATTTTATGCATAGAAATAATAATGGCAAAATCGCTTTGTAAAATTTTATAATGGAAAAAAAATCACTTTGCAATATCACTTTATAATGACAAAATCGCTTTGTAATATTTTATAATGGCGAAAATCACCTTGTAATATCACTTTATAATGGCAAAAATTGCTTTGTAATATCACTTTATAATGGTAAAATCGTGTTTATTTTGTTCTTAAATATATGCTTAAATAGTTATGTGCAAATCAAATTTTCCCAAATAATTTATTGTTATTACACTTTAAAACAAACTACCTAAACAGCGACCTATGCATTATTATGAATTCGACCCATAATGGAACTGTAAATCTTTTTAAAACATGCACCTATTTTATTTATTTTTGAAAGTCTAATTAGATATAAATATATAAAAATGATGAAGTTTTTATTTTGTTTAAATATCAAACTACATTTTTTACTTTTATATACTAAGAGGTTTCTTATTTCAATGATAGAAATTTCTTAACATTCAAATTAAAATAAAATCTGCGCAAAAAAATGAAATTATTAAGCTGCAACATTTATGCTGATTTGTCATATTGAAATATTTTTTATTAACTGTTTTGCTTTAAAACTATAGTTGAATTAATGTATTTCATGTGCGGCAAGAAACAAATTTTGGCTTGAAAAGGCTAAAAGGTTAGACATCCCTTTAAAACCAATGAAAGATTATACTTCATGGTAGAATTTTTTTTATTAATTACTCTTAATGTAATTACTCTTATTCTTAATGTACCAATCCTATTTCATTTCCTTTTAATAGCAAATTTTAGCATTAAAACGTAATGAAAATCATGAAAAATTGTCGTATTTTTTTTCACGAAAAAAAAATTAAAATTTTTTTAAACAGCATAGCAGTTTTCTTTGTCGTTATTCAACAACCTGCATTCTTTTGATTTTGTGATAAACATGCACCCTTGTAGTACTCTGAATCACTACAAATTGCTCATTTCACCTACTAGAGCTCACGGGGGGAACCTGCTTATTCACCGGGTAATACGCACCATAGCTCACACCGAATCCACCAGGCACGCACTAGGACCACTAGTCCGATTGGCGCCATCAGGTAACACAGTCCCAGAAAGTCGTGGTAATAAATTCGATGAGACAACTAGGCGTCTGATACAGGTCACTGTATCGATCATTGCAATCACCTCCATGAGTTCTTGATGTGTTTGGTTCCCATAGGAACGAACCGACCCGGCAGCCTTCATAAAATGGGACTTTATAGAAATTGTTTAGAAATCATTAGAAGGTACGAGGATTGGATCATTTAGACTGGAAATGTCAAGATCAATCTTACCAGGTGCAATATCTTTTAAATTTATCAGTGGGCCAGTACTGAATAATTGAAAATCATTGCGAGGTAATATCAATCGTTGATACAAAGCGATCCACCTCTTCGTATATCTATTTTAGATTAGATAAAATAGGATAAGTAATTTTTATGAAAGATTTTCACATTTTGATGAAAGATTGTTAAAAAGGTAATTTTTTTTTATCAACAAAAATAGTATACATATTTTCCTCCTTGTCTAATTAAACCATACAAAACGTTAAAATGTAGTTACCTCATTTCATTCACCCAGCAGCCTTCATTCGGTTCATAAAACGGAACTTTATAGAAATTGTTTAGAAATCATTAGAAGGTACGAGGTTTGGATCATTTAGATTAGAAATGTCAAGCTCAATCTTGCCAGGTGTAATTTCTTTTAAATTTATCAGTGGGCCAGTACTGAATCATTGAAGTGGGCTGGTATTGGATTAAACATTAATTTTATATTAAGAAAATCACTGCGAGGCAATAATAGGCGTTCACAAAAAAGAAGTCCACCTCTTTATATGTCCATTTTAGATTAGATGAAATAGGATAAGTAATTTTTATGAAAGGTTTTCTCAGTTTTTATTTATTTATATTTTTTTACCAACAGAAACGGTACACATATTTTTTTTCCCCCTTGTCATTAAAGCGGCCTGATGATCAATTGACTAGCGCTCTGCCTTTTGGTACCACAGGTTTCAGGTGCGAATCCTGGCGATGGAAGGGATGTTTGCGAGTGGTTTGGAATCCACATAGTTCAAAGTGAGCACAAAATGACCGTAGAGCGGCAAATCAAACTTGTCTTATTAAACGATATAAAACGTGAAAATGTAGTTATTTCATTTCAATTAAGACTTATTGAAGGACTTTTTTTTATTTAAATTAAAAGATGTTTGTGAACCTTTTCTATTTGAGCCAGTGGACTGATTTTATTACCATTCCAATGTTTTAACATTTATACCTGGAATGGAATATGATTGCTGTAGATCGAATATGATTGCCAAAAAAAAAGTATCAAGTGATATAGCGGCAGAACATAGCTAAATACAGAATGATGAATTCTCTATCCAAAAAATGTAATGAAATTTAAATTATACGACTAAGTTACATAGGTAAAAAAAAAAACGGCACAACCATTAATACACTTGGCACCATTTCAGATTCATTATATAGCTAATTACCGTTGAAGTAATTGTGTTGATTATGAGAATTGATTTTGATCAGCTTTTTTTCAGAAATTCACATACACATTCACACGAAAGTGTTCAAAAATACGAGGAGCATGATTTTATAGAGATAAAATTCCTATGACTTATTCAAATATAATCCATTGAAGACCCAGGTCTATATTTCATATGCTTAACACAGACCAACTTAACTTAAAATTTTATATCTTATAAATTCATAAGGTGTTATCAATAGTTTTTGTAGTTACAATAAATTATTAATCAATACAGATTTGAGTTTATAATAATTGTGACTCTCTTAAAAAATAATTACAATGACGTCTAATCCTCGAAATGCAATTGGTTGAATAATTATGCTCATAATTATATACGAAGTAAAATCTTTTTCAAAAGAATATATTTTTACAATAAAATATTTTTAACGATATTTAAGGAAACTACATCTGTTTTCTCTATAAATAAAAAATAATTTTAGAAAAAGAAAATAATGTGACTAGTTTAATTTACGATCAGTCAGTACAATTGTAGATTATATATTATCTACGACTAGTATCTATGCCTGCAATTATAAAGTTAATACGATATTTTTAAGTCTAAAAATAAGCTTTGTTTTTTATAAACATTCAAATAAAACAAAAATTTGAAAATTGATATTTTTAAATATTATACAACAGATTCCCAAAAATAAAAATCACTTTGTACATAATTGTTACTGATGTTTTATTATACTTCAAATTGTTTTGTAAGATTAATTTTTACAGCCGAGCTTGCTTTAACCTTTATTCAACAAAACATTTCAATTTCGAAAACCAAACAGTGCTAATAGAATTGGGAGAATGCATGATCGCAGTAAATCAGCATCATAGAATAAGAGTTCTTCGCGAGCACAGGATATGAATGTCGTTACATATAAAGAGTTGAAAGGAAATAATAAATTAGGAAAGATTGAGGAAGTTACACAGATTCCCGCATCATTAACTCTAAATTAAAAGCTCTACATAAAATTTCGATTGGCGCTACATTCTATATCAGTCATTTCGAACATGCACTACAACAATTTTCATAAGTGTTCTAAAGATGTGGCAACTATTTTCGCTTTTGTGGGGAGATATATTTTTTTTTTCACATAATTAATATGATCGTGTTTTAACACGATAACACTGCATTCCATACCAGTAATTTTGAACATATACAACAACAATTTTCATAAGTGTTCTAAAGATGTGACAACTATTTTCGCTTTTGTGGGGAGAGATCATGTATTTTTAACATGATTAATATGACCATTTTTAACATGATAACACTGAATTTTATACCAGTAATTTTGAACATATACTGCAACAATTTTATAAGTGTTTTAAAGAAGTGGCAACTATTTTCGCTTTTGCACAAAGAGATCATGTTTTTTTTAAAAAAAATAAATAAAGACTTGTTCCTCTTCTTTTACAAATCGAATAATTTACAGAATAAGTATTTTGCAAATTTTTTGTATTTAAATAGCAATTATATTTTTAAGGTATCGTAATAGAACAAATTTTGCATAAGTAATTATGTTATTAGACCTCTCTCAACCTTCAAATATATAACAATGCAAACATAGGCACTGATTAAGATTCTAATTCTAAGACGTATTCAGTTAGCCATGGTAATATGAATTTTTGGAAGGAGTGACCGTGGTTTGAGTCCCAACAAGAGTTATGGACATTTTGAATTTAAAGCTCTGGAAGACCTTCATTGGGCAAAGAAGGAATTGGTGGAGGGTGTGAATTCCCAGATGCTCCCTGGTGGAATTCTTTCCTAATTGCATTAGCTTGACAGTATTTTTGTTCTGCTTAGTACATCTAAAGGCTCTGACAGAGTGCATCATTCTCCATGGTTGGGGTGGGTAACATAAGAAACAACAGCAATATGCAATTAAAATTATTATACCATGAAAGTTACCAGATACACTACCGAAATAAAACGCACCAACAATGCTATAATATGCACAATTTGAAATATATTTTTATTTTTGCAAAGAAAGACAAACCAAATGAAAAAAAGTTAAAGGAAAACGTATTTCTAAATTCCGACTTATAAGAAAAACAAAATAATCCATGATTTTTGTCAGTCAGTTAATGGTTTTATTTTACTTCAAAAATCTTAAAAAAGAAAAAAGAAATGACGAGAAAGTAAAGAAACAAGACAATGTAAAAAAGATAACAATAAAAAAACGAAACAAATGCTTCACAGAATTAAATAAAACTGTTCCAGCATTAGCTGCCTTACATCCGAAACACGAATTCAATTTAAACTACTGCGCAAAAATCCAGCTTTACTCTTTCTAGTAACACAATTTCAAAAGGTCACACACTCTCCCTTCACACACACTGCATTTCGCCTTAAACACTGGAAATGATAAGAAAGATGCTAAATCGCAAAAGTTTCCCGAAAAAGTCACGCAAACACATTAGAAATGCGAGGTCTGCCTTTAAGCCATTTAGAAAAAGGGAAATGCAAATATGCCGAACCATTACTTCCCAAAAGCATCTCATCCATACGGATGCCACATTCTTATGAAAATAATAGATTTTTTTTTTTTTTTTTACTTTTTCCAAAAAGCCCCCTGGCTCCTGTTTAGCTATTTCTCGCCATAAACGTTCAATGCAGCTGTTATTTTAATAGATTTCTGTGACGGAAACATCGGGAAAAAACATTTGAGCTTCATTTGCTAAAACGAACTTGATATTTGCCGGCAAATGCACGATATATCGATGGAGAATATCGATGTGTTTTACCGATTTTTTAAAAATCGATGTTTAATTGTTTCAATAGAGAAAACAAAAGAATAATTTCTTCACAAAAAGGAAAAAATGGAATTACTACGCAAAGACAGCCTTTGCCATGTTTGAAATTTCAGTAAAATAAAATAAAAAGATAACCGATAATAAAATCGTTTCTAAAAATAAAATAAAAAGATAATCGGTAATAAAATCATTTCTAAAAATAAAATAAAAATATAATCGGCAATAAAATCGTTTATAAAAAAAAAATAAAAAGATAATCCGTGCAGGTTATACAGGTTACCTATAGAATTTAGAATTTAATGTAAGAACAAAACACACAACAACAATTTAAAAAAAATTAAAAACTGTAGTATTCCAAATGATTTTTTTTTCTTGAAAAATCTCATTTTAATTTTTAAATAATATTGACATATTATATATTAAATAATATTTACATTATTGAATTATATAATTATTAACTTGTGAAAGAAATTTAAATAAATATTCTATATAAAAAAACTTCGAAATTTTTTTTAAAAATTGAAAGTGGTCAAGGAAGACACGGACCCCGTTAACCAAAACGATCATATTTTTTATGGATAAAATTTAATATTTTTTTCTTAACAAAATAAAATATATTAGTGATTGAGCTAATTTATTTTTATAACTTTCTTAAATTTTAGTACTCAATTTCAAAAAAATTCAGTGAATAAATATGAGAGAAAAATTGGTGGAATTAATACTTGAATAAACACTTTAATTCCCAAAAACAAAATAACATTTATTTTAAATATCCGAAATACTTGACTGATAAGAAGCAAAAAAAGAATTGTCTCTGAACCGAATCAAATAACAAATGTGGAACTTTTCAAAAGATTAAAATGATAAAAATGACTTAAGTAAAAAAAAAAAAAATTCGAAGATAAAAGAGAATCATTTTGCGACAATTTATAGCACAGTCCCCCCAAAAAAGGATACTCGAGATCAAAATCTTTTGGAAGTACCTCGAACCAATCCGGAGAGATAAATCTTCTGGGAAAACGATAATATTTTAGAAAAGATGAAACCCAAACTTGAAGATTTAAGAATAAAGCAAAAAAGAAAAAAGAAAAAAGTCAAAAATTTACAATAAATAAAACGCATTAAACAAGCTATTCTTTTAAACTAAAATAAGCTTTTTGACAACAATTCGTCGTAACAAATAATAAGAATCCTTTTTATTCAAGAATTTGAAGAAGCACTTAGGCGTATTAGAATTATAAAGTGATCTCGTTTAATAAAAGACAATAGCTGTCCGTTCCGGTTTCAAAGAGGAGCCTAATCGTTTAATTATTTTGAGAATAAGAATCAAATTATATTTTCCTGAATATTTGTTGGAAGGTGAAAAGGAAGCAGATGGTTTGAACGGCCTTCAGAATATGTCCGTTGGGTTTCGTGTTGATTTACTACAGCCAGTTTTAACAGCTTATTCCTTAGAACGAATAGGAATAATTCATGAAAAGCATTGCATTAAATTGGAACCGATCAGCAGTATAAATTTACACCTAAATGTGACTTTGTGTGTGGACCTTTGAGATTACTTGATGTATGTAATGATGGTTCTCCAGCATATCCTATAAAATATTGAGTGATTTGTTTATTAATACATAAATTATAATATTATCAAAGCGCGATAAAAATAGTTAATGGATATTGTATTGAAAATGAAATGTATTTGATAATTTAAATATATATCTTTATAACAGTAAAAAAAAAAAAATTTATAAGAACAAATTTTTATTTTATTTATGTTCTTCAAAATTGAAAACAAAAACGTGTAACTAGAAAGATAAGAAAGAATTGATAGAAGAATAACAAAAAAAAAAAAATATTCTATAGAATTCAAATTTAGAGAAATATTTAAAAGCAAATTAAATATTTAAACGCAATACGTAATAATCAAGATTGATAAATGAAAAAAATATTTATTTTTGTTGGTTTTTTTAAAGGAAGTTTCTTCTAATTTTTTTTCACTCACATTTAATTTCTGTTTTGAATGCTTTTATATGTGTTTTCAATTTTGAATGGTAATGTTTTTAATACGCTTTTATTAGCTTCACCTGTATGTTTGTATGTTTTTATGTATGCATGTTTGTATGTAACTCACTTTTTGGGCTCGATTTTGGGACTGATGGCGCTATCTACTGGCGAGTCAGTTAACTGATCAAACCCTACCTATTTTGTATAATTATTTTGTTTAATCTTAATTCCTTTTGTTTTATTTTACTTTTATCTTAAAATTCTCATTTTAACTTTAACCTTTTTATTTTTGGGCATCGTCAACGGACTCTTAATTGTACCGATAGCTTTAGTTTTTTCGATCTCCTGCTTTAATTGTTCTCACGCAGATGTTTTTCCTAAATTTTAAATTCATTTATTTATTTTTAATTATTCCTATTCATTAATTTAAGAAACTACAATTTATGCTAATGTTTTAATTAATTTAAGATGTGGAGGTTTGGTGATTCTTAAAACCGCGATCGAATTGCGCTCTTCCTATTGGCCGAAAATTTCGGTGGCTAAAAAGAGGCGGATCTCAAAGGCATAGGAGTGCGATCATGTCGAATTGCGCTCTTCCTATTGGCCGAAAATTTCGGTGGATAAAAAGTATGTAAACTTAGCGGATAACCGGCCAAGTGGAAAACAAACAAAAATTATAGTTTAAAAAAACTAAAAAAAAATATGCTTTTAGAGTTAATCAGACTAAAAAGTAAAAAATAAATTAATAGTTTAAAAAAACTAAAAAATACGCTTTTAGAGTTAATCAATCTAAAAAGTAAAAAATAATTGTTAACATAAGAATAAAATGACTGTCGAGAAAATGAATGTCACTGTTCTAAAAGCGTGGGGTTCTTTGTATGACATTTTTAAACTAACTCTGCATTTCGGAATGAAACTAGTGAAAAATTATAACGATTGATATCGAGCACCCCACGCTTTTAGAACAGTGACATTCATTTTTTCGTCAGTCACTTTATTCTTATGTTAACAATTATTTTTTACTTTTTAGATTGATTAACTCTAAAAGCGTATTTTTTAGTTTTTTTAAACTATTAATTTTTTAGATTTTACTTATACAACATGTTATATATTTATTCTGCATAGAAAAAAATATAATTTTCGTCATATAAACAATATATATATATATTATCTTAATTCTTCTGTACGGCCTGATGGCTGAGTGACTAGCGCTTTGCGCCACAGGTTTTAGGTTCGAGTCCCAGTGGTGCCATGGATGTTTGTAGTCGTTCGGAATCCACTTTAAAGCGTAGTTCTCTGTCTAATATGACTGTTTGTCGTAGGGCTAAAAACCCTACTCCATAAAAAGAAAATATCTCCTGTATAGAAATCTGCCAGCAGGCAGGCGGCCTTGACCCATCATGGGACTGATGTGCCAATGAGGAAGAATTCTTTTGTGTTTAATTTTTCAATATTAACTTTAATTAGTGTATATAATATAAAATAAATTACAATGAAGAATGAATATTAAAAAATCTTTAAAAAATATCATGTGAAATTTTAAAAAGAGTTTGATGCGTTGTGAGGAATACAAAGGACATAGATACAGAAGAGAAAATACAGTAGGATTCAGATTAGATGCTTTAAAAGGCAGAAAATATAAATATGGTGGCAAATGCAATATCTTGATAAATAATAATTTTCCTTTTTGAAATGGAAAAAACATAAATAAATAATGAATATAAATATAATTAAAATTTTCTGTATTTAAGTATAATGATACTAAGAATTAAATATTATTGAACGAATATGTAAATTGATGCATTTTTACAATTTTTAAGTTAAGGAAAATTCAGTCAACTATTAGCATTAGAATATTTAAATTGACTAAATTTTATTCCAATGTAGTACTTTTGCAATAAAATGAACTTATCTTTCAATGAAAGTTTATAAAAAGGACAATCGAAAAAGCAGATTTTCAATCTCTCTCGATGTTATAACTACACGAGTGAATTATTCATGAAAGGAGACATGTTCAAAAAGAGTATTTACATACATTTCTTAAAAGTATTCAAGCCCAACGTGCTGGTTACACAACTTGGCAAGCGAACATATGTCTCTTTGATTCTCTCTGGCAGTGTACTCTCGAATAAGAAGTTGACCTGTCACACTTTTAACAAAACAAGTGGTTTTCTTGATTCACGCCCAGACTTGTGATGCCGCTTCTTATTGTACCAGAATAAAGTTGAAAAAAAAAAGGTTGAGATTCATGTAGTCTTACAAAAGTTACTGGCAAGTAACACTTCGCTGGCCACCATTGAAAGTTAAAAAGCTGAATTTTTAGCTAAAAGTCTTCAGGGACAGTTTTTTGAGAACAACATCCATAATCTTGATACTGAAAATCTTGTTGAATCCCCTATCACTAATTTTATTAATACTTGTCCAACCTCTGAAACTCCTACTACTAAAGCATCTAAGCATTTTCCTTATTAGTTGTATTTCCTCTTTATAAATTAACAAAACTCTTGGCATAGATAATATTACCAGTAAAATTTTTTAAAAATCTTCCCTTTCAAAATAATACTTGAGATTTATAAACTTACTGATTCTATTCTTAATGTTAGATATTATCCTAAGTCTGGAAAAACAGCTAGAATTCTTTTAATTCCTAAACCTAGAAAGTATCTCACTTCTATTAGTTACAAGCCAATTTCTTTACTATCTTCTATTAGTAAACTAATTGAAAATGTCATCCTGAATCTCCTTAAAAATGAGTCAAATCAAAAGAATCTTCTCATCTCACAGCAATTTGGATTTACCGAAAAACTTTCTACAACTCGCAACTCATCAGCTCTACAATCTCATAGAAAATGTTGCTGAAGGATTTTCCTGGAAATATGAAACTGCTGCAGTTTTTCTTGGCGTGACCAAGGCTTTTGATAGAGCCTGGATTTAATAGATAAACTTACAAACTAATTACTTACAATTTCTTATACTTTTTTTCTTTTGATTCTTTTCCAAATTTTTGTTTACAATTAAAATTAAATGTTTAATTATAATTAATATTATAATTAAATTTTAAAAAAGGGCATTTACTTAACTTTTAATTATTTTTAACTCAAAATGTATGGGACCATCACTATGTTATAGCATTTAGCAATGAAGAAGCTGGAGGTCGCTAAGCAACCAAAGATATCTGCATTAAACTACAGTATCATGTATGAAAATGAAAACTTTGTTGCCTAAATATTCAACTAAATATTTGCTTTCATTTAAAAAAAATCAGAAAATAGAAGTTTTACTAACTTTTCATTAATGTCTTAAAGAAGGCCGGTTGAATAAACGAATATATATATATATATATATATATATATTGTAAATAATGCAAAATAATAACATTCAACAATTTCTTTGCAAATTAACAATATTATCCTGTCAAGAAATATTTTTTTTACCTAATCTTCTTTAATTGTTAAGAACGATATGCAAATAAACAATTATAACCTTAAGGTAAAGCAATTATATTGTTTTTAAATCCAATCAAAAACCAATACATCTAACTCGTTATTATAAAAATACAGAAAATGTAAATGCATTTAAGATAAATTATTATTAAAAAGTTTCACAAAACTGGAGGTACTTTAGAAAATTTACTTTTATTCCCTTCTACATGTAGATTGAAATCGTGAAATCACATCAAAAAATTAATTCCAATTTCAAATACTAAAGCTATAGTTACAAAATTTAGTGTCATAACTCAATAACGAAAGCTTTTATACTAAGTAACATTTTACGTTAAAAATTAATTTGTATGCATCAATGCATTGCAATTTATATGCATTAATTTGTATTGATTTGTATGTAGATGAAGCTGAATTTGAATTTTATGGTTTTTTTTAACTCAGTCATTCCGTACATAAATATTAATTTATCATTAGTTTGATAGGAAACAGAACAGATAAAGACTTCTTGAAGTGAATATTTAAATAAAAATATATGAGTATATAAAAATTTAGTATATAAATGAAATTTAAAAAAAATTAGTATATATATGAGTATATGTATATTTATATAAAAATATATGTTTACAATAAAAATATATGAGTAGTAGAAATACAGACAACAAGAAAATATTTAATATATTATTCAAAGTATTATGAATAAAATAACATAAAAGAAACCATCTGAAGAATATTTTTGAAAAAATATATATAATTGAAATTTTTAAACAGATATTCTTTTAAATAAATTCTACTGCAAAGCAATTTGCAAAAAGTATAAAAATAAAACTTAACAAAGAATTGGTATAAAAAAGGTGCGAAATACATAACTTAATCAATTCCTAGACCTGAATTTCTTCATATCTAGTTATTATTTCTATTCGTCCTTAGAAATTGAATATGCAAGTGTCTCATGCCGTAAAAAGATATGTCATCTGCAGTTGTTTCCCATAGGAATATGGTAAGATTTGGATATATATATATATAAGTCTGCCATAGTCAGGTATTCAACAGACATATGCAACATCTGTATATATGTAAAAAAAGAAACTTTAATCAAAGACTCTCTCCTTTCTAATATCAGTCTGTCGAAGAAACCGGAGAATAGAATGGAGGTTTCTTTTTATTGGAGTTGGAAAGAAATAAAGAGTAATCGATATGCCACTGTCTGTGGAAATGAAGGAAAATATTTTAGAATTGAGATAAAAAAAGGAGGAAGGAATGAAAGGCATACATACAAATTAAATAAAAATAAAATTACTATTAAAGCCATTATAAAAAAATTGTAATTAAATATCTTTTAATCCAACGTATTCAGTGTAATAAGTATCAATTTTTTTTTCTCGCTCTATAAATTTTACTTATTGTAAACGACATAATTAATTGTTTAATAATTCAGTAAAATCTATTGCTTAAACTCATGTTTGTGAAAATTGCAACACCATGAAGGCATCGTCATAATTGAATGAAATTTAATACACAGTTGAGTGGTAGTGGTACAAATAAATGATTAAATGCTCACAGCAAACAAACAATAACAAGAGATCGGAATCAGTATTTTGTGTAGCCACCACGCGCCGCAATAAGTGCTGCTACACGACGTGGCATGGAGTCAAACAAATTTTGAATGTCTGCCTGAGGAAGAGCATTCCATATTGTTTGTATGTGCACCCAAAGTTCGTCTGCAGAAGCAACAGGACGAAGATCACGAGCGAGACGCCGACCAACGAAATCCCACACATGTTCAATCGGCGACAAATCCGGGGAATACGCAGACCAAGGAAGAAGCTGTACCTGCCGCGTTGCAAAGAAGGATAGAACAGTTCTAGCGATATGAGGGCGGGCATTGTCCTGTTGAAATACAGCGCCTGGTAAGCTTTGAAGGAAGGCTGTAGAACTTCACTGATGTACCGGTTGCTGTTCAGATTGCCCACAATTCTTAGCAATTGAGATCGTCCATGATATGCTATGGCATCCCAGACCATAACTCCGGGTGTTCGTCCACTGTGGCGTTCGATAATGCACTCCGGAAGGTGGCGTTCACCGGCATAGCGTCTGACACGAATGCGGCCATCATGGTACCACAAATTGAAGCGGGATTCGTCAGAAAACACGACATGCTGCCAATCAGCACGCCAGTCTCTATGCTGAGCGGCCCATTGTAACCGCAGGTGGCGATGCTTTAGCGTGAGAGGGATCCTGTATAAAGGAGTCCTTGCGCGCAGTCCACGCTGCAGCAGACGTCTACGAATTGATGAAGCACACAATGAAACACCTGTAGCTATTGACCACTGTGCTGCCAATTGTCTAGAGGAAGCTGTACGGTCCGTCAGCGCCATGCGGACCAGGTGTCTATCATCGCGAGCTGACGTCACATTTCGGGGTCCACTCCCGGATTTCCGAGTTGTTCGACACTCGTCCGTCCACTGCTTCCAAAGACGCATCACTGTGCTGCTGTTACGCTGCACACGAGCGGCTACTGCACGATAAGACAACCCAGCTTCAATAAGGCCGATGATTCTCCCCCGTTCAAACTCAGTAAGTTGTTCAAATCTCGCTCTCTTTCGTCGAAGAACCATAAGTAACGATTGAGCTAACGTTTACCACTAGCAGATAACCACCGATAACCATACACGCCTCGCTACAGCCGTCTATTTATTCGGATCCATCCGCCGTTCAGAGGGCGCTGCTCAGCATACGCATGCGCTACGGATTTGAAATTCTAATCATTTGCATATCATGCGCTAATTTGCATTTCCTGAAAATTTCAGCTCACTCGCGTAAGTCCTTCATGGTGATTCAATTTTCACAAACATGAGTTTATTTAAAAATTTAATCTCGCTTATGATAAAAAAATTTAATTTTTTAAGCTTTAAATACAGTTATTTACGTAAATAATTAAAGCAGATGTTAGTTATAATTTTAAATTTTAGTTTTTTTTTTTAAATAATACAGTAATTGTATTTTCATACTACTGTTTCGTCAGGTTAAGAACTGTACGCTTCCAAAATAAATTTGTACTTTCTACATATAATATTTTATTCTCAATTTATTAATACACTTCATCACGATAAAAAAAGAAGCTATTGTAAAAAGTTTGGATGCCAAAATTTTATATTGAAGATTTTTTCATTTTTCAAAAGGTACTATATATCACCATCATCATCATCGTCATCATCATAAGTGGCGTAAAAGCCCCAGTGTGGGCCAAGGCTGTCTGCCTACTGGCAGATTTCGAGACAGGTGATATTTTATTTTTGCGGGGTATGGCTGTCTGCCTTACGCCCAACACTCTACAGTCATGTTAGACCGGGATTTACTGTTTAAAGTGGATTCCGAACAACTACAAACAACCATGACACCGCCGGGACTCGAACCCGAAACCCATGCCACCGAGCGCGATATATATATATACATTGCAGTTTGAAATGAATATATCCTGGCCTGCGGGGTTTACACACTGTACTCATTGAGTTTAAAGAAAGGAACCTTACAGATTATAGATTTATCGAACACATTCCAAGCAAAGACACGAAAGCCTGCAGGCAGGTTTAGACTTGATTATAGTGTTTCGGAAAGGAGCTCCTCAGTTCATACACTCAGCGAGCTGTCCAATGGTCTTCTCCGACCCCCAGATAGAATACTAATGACTCTATTATGATACTATATACCCAAAGATCCACGAGTTTCATCAGAAAGCATTCAGTCTGACTTTTACTAATTCACTAACGAGATCAATCAATAATGCAAAGTAAGAGCGCAAAAGTCTTTGTATAATCAGCGGAAATCAAAATGGCAATCCGATCAGCGGGGAAATCTTTTCCCGTAGGCAGTGTTTTAAAAGGATGTTATTTAACGAATTGCTTCTAACTTAACTATTACAAAGATTTAAGGTGAAGATTATGCCTTTGAAGGTGGTTCACGGCTTAATTTACTTTTTAAATTCACTTATTTAAATATTAGATGAAGAATAAGATATATTTTCAAAAAGGGATCAGATAAATAATAAATAAAACCTACAGTATATACTTAATAAATATTATCTCATCTATTACAATCAAATCTTTTTTTGTAAAATACCATCACACTAAGAAAGTAAGTTCCAAAGAAATAAAAGCAAGATAATAAATAAATGATAAAACTAAACCAGTTTTAATACGTTACCTATTTTAAAAATACCTATTTTAAAAATTAATGCAAGAACTAATACTGCACTCTTTTTCAGCATTTCAAAAAAAATATACCAAATATTTAACTACACAACTATTACATCACATTTAATAGAAGGCACAACTGTTATTGTCGTTTCTTATCCCAATTGGTAAACATCTAGACAAAACCCACGAACCCATATGGACTCATGGTTGAAAGGAAAGGAGGCAGCTTCTGTTGTGATGGAGAACCCGTAGGTAGAAGTCTGACTTTCCTCCATGAGGCTCTACAGTCATATGAGACCAGGACCTACGGCTTAAAGTGGATTCCGAACCACTATAAACATCCATGGCACCGCCGTGTCTCGAACCCGAAACCTCTGGCACCAAGCGCCAGAGTGCTAGATACTCGGCTATCCAGGCCCCCGAGAGATTTGAGGTTTGGTTTGTCGCTCAGCGGTCATTTTGTGCACACGAGGACTAAATAGACCGGGGCCTATAGTTTAACGTGGATTTCGAACCACTAACAAACATCCATGCCACCGCGAGGATTAGAACCTAAAGCCTGTGGTACCAAAGGCTACAGCTCTAGCCAATTGGCCATCAGGCCGCACACAGAGCATCAGAGCGCTAGACATTCAGCCATTCAGGCCCCCGAGAAGACACAACTAGTTGAATATTCCTATCTAAAATCACGCATTTATGTAAATGAAAACTACGTAAGTGAATGGCGCAAATAACTATTGCAAATACAAATAAGATAAATTAATCTACATTTCCAACACTATTAATGTTAGCCTATCAGCAGATCCATCAATTTATGTATACATCTAAATACGATGAATAACATTTATAAAATCTGAAACTCTTCTTAGACAAGGACGGTTCGAAATGGGAACTTCAGTTTAAATCCTTTGATGTCGAGATCATCCTTGAATGCCTTCGGGAATTTCGCAGCCTAAATATCTATAAGTATTCATTAGTATCCGAGCAATGTTAGCGGAGTAAATTAATTTTAAGCGCTTACGGCGATTCTACAGTTCACAAATTAATGGACTAAATTTAATGCACAAACAGTTGATTTATCTATCTCATCAGCATCGCTTCGGATGATACACTGTAAATTAAAAAGCTGCAATAATTATCTTTAAGTGCTTCAAAGTTTTGTCGTTTAAAATGTTAACACATTTTTATGTTTTACAGATGTATTATGTGTTTACTTAATGACAAAACAATAATTTGCAATCATAAGATCCGTTTTCAGTATTTATTGAGAGTTTGAATTTTGCAACAAGAATTTTTACACAAAGCATTCATGAATATCCAAAGAAGATTTGCTAGGTATTTTGGTTACAGGACACTATTCGTAACCGTGCGCCAAATCATCAATTTATTTAACCTGTTTATTTTGCCCTATTCTATATAACATTAGGGTTGCCAATTTTGTTGTAGTCAGATTTTGTGCCTATATTTACCTTTAGCATCAGTCGACGTTCCATTATACAAAATGTATTTTTTACCCTTAGAAGTACCAAAATAACTTCGACTCAAAGTAATCATCATTATTGAATCGTTATATCACGTATACAAATTGATACGAAAAACAAAGAATGCCTATGCAATTTATTGCCATAATATTGCATATTTAAAAGAGTATATGGACATCATTTTGAAGCCATTGCTATCCCAAATCATAACAGTTGGATTCGGAATTAAAAAAATTATAATAATTTAAAATAACGAATCGAAAAGTTTTATTGAATTCAAGAAATAAGCAAAACTTTTAATTCTGAAATTGAAACAATTTTATCTTTTATGTTGTTCAATGTCTTTTCATGTGGTAATTCGTTTTTTTTTTTTTTTTTTTTTATTTTCCAAACAATTCGAATTTTTCGGATGATGGCTTTAACAAGCATTAATAAATTTAAACTATAAAAATAATGGTTTTAATTTTCATAGGTAGCAAAAAAGTGAAATACATCAAAATTGGCTCTAAGAATATAATTTTTTTAAAAATAAGAAAATGGCTCAAAATAAACATTATTGAAAAATACCTTCCAAAATTGGCTTAAAATTATAAAACAACATATTGACATATTGACATCATTTTAATTAAGTTATGGTTTTAATACATTTATAATGAATTTATTATTTCTTTCCTTTTTTAAATGAAAAACTTCATAAGTAGAACCTTATAGAAGTAAAAGTAGAAATTATTCACTTTAAAATCATGCCATGTCAAAATGAAAAATTATTTAAAAAATATGTTATATAATTTTTGTAATACAAGAAATTATTGTATAGCTTTAATTACATTTAAAATTTAATGAAACAGTAAAATTTAAATTTTTATTATAATTTTAAGAACATTTGCTTTATAAAAAATAATTAAACAGAACGTTTAAACGTAATTTTATTACTGATATTCCCCAAAATAATAACAAAGCAAGAAAAAATAGTTCAAATTTTAAAATTTCAAGTTCTTGTTTACTGACAATTAGTTATATTTAAATAGACATACATTATATTTTTATATAAGTGTTAAATGTAATAATAATAATTAATTATATAAAATAATATATATATATATATAAAGAAAGAATTCCAATTTATTATAATTTGTTTCATGTATCAATTTTGAAAAATAGTAATAAAAAAACTTGAAGAAATAATAATAGTAGTAATAAAATTCACATTTACATTTTGATAAAAATAATTATTATTAATTTTCTATATATAATATATTTTATAATAAAACAGTAAGTTTAGATAGGTCAAATAATTAATAAAAATAAAATAAGTTCTTATTTTCAGTCAGTCGTATTATTATTTCAGTTTTTTTTCAATTTTTTTATTTTAAGTAGGAATATTAATCAATTAATATCTTTGAATATCTGAGACGTAAGATTTTAAAGTTATTTAATTTAAAAAAATAAATTATAATATAAAAAATTAACTAAAAATCCATTTAAATAATACCCTTGTATATTAGTCGCATTAATTCTGTTAACGTCTACTAGATGTCACTGGTTTCTCGTTTCTTCTTTAAATAGAAACGTGCAGTTTTGTAATTTATATACAAAATAAAGTACATTAAAGTAGCGAATAATTTTTAGAGAAATAGACAAAACATTTTTTGAAACAGTAAAACTAATTTTAAAAATGTAATGGCAAAAAATTAACTAAAAAAATGCTGTATTGATATAAAAAGGTTACACCCATTCAAGATTAAAAAATTTAAACGTGCATTACTAAAGTTAAGATTAAAATAATTAATTATAATAAGTATTTTAAATACAATTATTATCCAAAAATAATTTCCAATGAATTGTACTACCGGCAAATTTAAGTGAAATGAAATTTAATATTTGTTTTTTTCTTCGAAATAAATAACAAATCTCTATTTTTGCAGGAAAATAAAGTTATTTTTAGATTTTAATCATTAGCCCCTATAGTAACACGGGCAGTTAGAGAATAGCAGAGGGGTCGGTTTGAATACGCTGTTGGCGGGTATTACAGTCACGGTTTTCAAAAACGAGAAGATTCGATTGTGAATGCAGCAGTATTGACAATCCAGTAAGAGTTTTACGCGTTTTCTCATATATGTATAATCGTTAGTTAGAAGGACTGGTCTTCTTAGCAAACATTATTTTCCAGGACCAGCAAATATTTTTTTTAACAAAAATTATTTAAGATTAACTTTTTATTTGTTTGTTCGTATTTTACATTACTCAGTAATTCATTATTATTACGTATTTACAGAATAACTTTTTTGTTTGTATTTTACGTTATTCAGTAATACCTTAATATTACGTATTTACAGATTAACTTTTTATTCGTTTGCATTTTACGTTATTCGGTATTTATTATAATTACGTATTTACACATTAACTTTTTTTTGTATTTTACATTATTCAGTAATTCATTATTATTATTACATATTTACAGATTAACTTTTTGTTTGTATTTTACGTTATTCAGTAATTCATTATTATTACCTATTTATAGATTATTTATTTGTTTGTATTTTACATTATTTCGGGATAAAGGGATATCAAAGAACTCAATTTTTTTAAACCATTTCACTCTTTTTAACACAAGGGAACTCATAAAGAGAGCAATTACTATATCACACAATAAAAATAATACGCCATAGTAAAATAACTTAATTGCCACGCACTTAAAAAAGTACAGCGGAAATATTTAAAAAAAAAATAATTTTCTTCCTAGTAGGATATACTACCATTTATTTCATTCAAGATATATCTTTTATAAATCTTAACCATTTAATGGCTGAAAAGAAGTGCGTATGTAAGGGGCGTCTAGTCCATCGAAGATTGACAGTAAACACAAATGAGAAAAGATCAGTGGTCGCTTAGTAAGCTCCAGGTTAAAATATCACGTATGCCACGCGCCGATTACTAATAAATGAAAGGATGACCTTTTTCTTCCATTCAAACAGGTTTCACGAATTTTGCATCACAATGGCACCATGGAGAAAGGGGCAACGCTGGCATTAAAAATGAATTAAAGGCGTGTGCCATCAAGGAAAGAGGTAAATTATTAATAATTGCACAGCATATAACATGTGAGTGAAAGAAATACTTTCTTTCATTTTTAATATGGGAACTACAAATATTAATCATGTTCTTATTTCCGTTCACAAAATAAAAAAATATATTTTACGGGCTTGTGAAACATCACACATAATTTATGGGCAAAATTTTTAACACTGATTATAATAAAAGTGCTAAAGGCTACGACCCGTATAACACAGTACCTACAACACGATTTTACCTGAGATCGTTGGTCATTAGAATATATATAATCAATGGGTCAAATGTGAGCCGGTTGGCCGAGTGACTGGCGCTCAGTGCCACAGGTTTCGGGTTCGAGTCCTGGTGGTGCCATAGATATTTGCAGTGGTTTGGAATCCATTTTAAACCGTAGGAAGCGGTCTAATACGATTGTAGAGCGTTGGCTGGCAACTCTACCCAGTAAAAATAAAAATATATTTAATTTTTTTTTAATATGTATTTTTAAAGATATTTTTGATGTAATCAATGTAAGATATGACCAATGTTTCAGAGGGCGGGGCTTCGCTAAATGCACCCCGATTGCCACTTTAATGTGAAACAAATGGTATTTGGGAAACTCATATAATTTCTATCGTTTGCCAAATCTCAATGAAAGGACTTTCCAAATTACAGATTTATCGTGATATTCATCGCATAGATACAGTAACTTTCTTGATTTTGAACCGGCTTTCACTAGTTCCCCAATTAACCAGTCTAATTAGCCCAAAGTGTACACAAAATGACCGTAGAGTGACAAACCTAAACTAAACCAAGCAGTGCAATAGACTCTTCTTGTGATTCATTCAGCCTAAGTAACTTTGAATTTGCTATTTATTTGGAGTTTTAATATAAAATGACCTCAGGTTAAAGTACCCAGCATTTGGAAGCATCTGCATCTCCAAAGCTAAATGGAAACCTCTGAGATCTAAAAGAATGAGAATCTGAGATTTTGAAGAATAAATTCTCCGCACTGTGCCACACTCATTAATTAATTAATTTATCCTCTTCCCAAGTTTTTATAGCGTTTTTGACCCCTTCAGAAACCAAGAAATAAATTGCGTAACTCGTGTAACACAGAAAATTTCCAAGAAATGAAAGTCATAAAAAATAGAGAGTGGCGCACAGGATGCACCCTATTTCTCACACAGACTGAAATTGGAAAAAAATAATAATAATGTTATACACCACCACCAGCAAATACGTTAAATCATTTCAGAATTTAAAATTACAAATATATTTTTAAAAAAAAGAGTTACGACAGTGGAGTGAAATATGAATCGCAAATGCATTTATCTCTTGATGGAATGATTCCAACTACTTCACTTGATTAAATTGGGGCTGCCACTTCGGAGAAAAAGCATTAGGAGCGCTTATCCTCTTCCTCATTGTCCATTGTTTTTTGTTAATGGAAATATATTGGATGTTTCGAATCTGAAACCGACAAAAGGAAAATGTTATTTCTAAGCCAACATCGATAGATAACTTCTTTCGTATCACACTTTTTTTGACAGCTACAGATCTTAAGATAATCCTTATTTGAAACCAGAAAATATTAGAAGCTAGATTAATACAGTTGTAGAAACATTTTTTCCTTTAGAGGTAATTTTATTTTATTAAAATACACAAAAAAATAATGCTCCCTATAAAAAAAGTATACAGAAACTCATTTATATTTTTTTCGTATGTTTAATTCAAATGGAAAATAATGTATATATAATTAGAAAATTTATATCCTTATATAAAAAAAGTCAGTAAAATTTTAAAAGAATTATTATCTTTCTTTATGGATTTGGTTTATTGCTCTACTGTCATTTTTTGCACACTTTACCTTAATTAGACCGGGACCTACAGTTTAACGTGGATTCCGAACCACTAACAAATATACATGCCACTGCCAGAATTTGAACTTAAAGACTGTGGTACCAATGGCCAAAGAGCTAGCCAATTAGACGTCAAGCCGCTGTTCTGATGCAACACCCATAGGTAGAAGTCTGACTTGACTTCATGATGCTGACTTTTTACGGGGTAGGGTTACCACCCTACGCCTAATAGTCACATTAGACCGGGGCCTATGGTTTAAAGTGGATTCCGAACCACTACAAGCATCCATGACATCTCAGGGATTCGAACGTCAGTCACTCGGCCATCAAGCCTCTTGAATTATTTTAAATTGAGCAAAGATAGTAATCGTGCATACCTAATAACATTCAAAATAATTTATAATTAATATAAAGACTTAAAAGAACAAACTCAGCCTATTAATCGGAAATGACATTTTGATGTTAGTAATAAACTACGACCTCCGCTCTTTTTCCATGGAAGAAAAAAAAGAAGCCAACTCCCCTCTTTTCATCCAATTTATAAGCCTTCCCTACCGATACGAAATAAACGACATACATGACTTATGATATTAGAGATAGAAGTAAAGAAAAGAAAAAGAGAAAGAAAGACAGAGAGAGAGATAAAATAAGTAATAAAAAAAATTAATCCACGCGACAACGATTTCGACGACTCGGTAAATCCACACGCTCCAAATTCATTAGCTAGGTACATAGAAAATGAGTCGAAGGCGACTCCAGCCTTTTTTTTCCTTTTTTATATCCTGTTTTATTTCCAAGGGTTCCTGTGGAGTGATATTGATTTTTTTCCCCTCAGACTCCATCCAGAAGGGTTGGTGAGCAACATTTTTCCCCCATCTCCGGGAAAAAGTTGGGGGGAAGAAATGAAATGGGAAAGAGTGCGTGCCAGCTGTAGAAAATGGTTGTCTGGCCTGTCTTCTGGTGGAACACCATCTTGACAAAACCGTGTTTGGGCGAACAAAAACTATTTTTTTAGGGCATAATATGGAATAAAGTAACGCAGAGGGAAGAGAAAGTAGTCTCCCGACTCTATATGACAGTGATGGATATATAAATAGTGGCTCGTCACTCATTCAAGAAGGGAAATTTGTGTTTGGAAAAGGCTGCTGTGATGCATCAGGTAGGGGAATGATGTGTTGCAAATTGACTGCAAAATTCTTGGCTTACACAAATGAAAAAATAGTTTCGGTATCCGATAGTGGGCAATGAAATATGAAGGTAAAAAACGTGCTGTTTAGGTTACAGAATGGACGCTATTGTTTTAAATATTTTTTAAGAGTGTGAATATAAAAAAATTCCTACGAAATCTAATGATTAGAAATATCTGATTCCTTTTCTTTTTTTGTCTGAAATTTCAATACTAACATATGTGGATTTTTGGTAACTGTAATGTATGTAAATTAAGACAAATCGCTTTTATTAATTGAATGAAAACATTCCAAATTTTGGAAAACTTCCATAATTTTTTTCTTCATTTTAGTAAAGTCCAATACAATTAAATGCAATACATTTTTATATAAAAAAAATATTGTTGAATTTAAGAAACGATGCATAAAAAAAGTATTTAGGAAAAATATTACAATTTAGGAATCCGAATCTTTTACAATCCTTAACCAATAAAAAGCGGCTTGCAGGCCAATTAGCTAGCGCTATGGCATTTGGAACCATAGGTTTCAGGTTCGAGTCGTGGTGGTAGCAAGGATGTTTGTTAGTGGTTTAAAATCCACGTTAAACTGTAGGTCCCGGTTTAATTAGCCCAAAGTATGCACAAAATGACCGTACGTAGAGCGGCAAATCAAGCACTCTCCAATAAAAAACATGTTTTTTTTTTTTAACATTTTTATTTGAATTCTTCCTTGATTAAAATATGCCTTCGAAGAACACATACATTGTGCTTATGATGTAGAATTTTCTTAATTATTAATTAATCTTGCATTCAAATCATATTTTGAAGTGTTTTCTATAATAGTATTGAAATAGTTTTCAAAATATTATCTAAGTTGTATTTAGCAATAAACGAAATATTATAAGTTCAGCATATAAATAATAATAAAAACTTAAACAAATAACAACAGTGGTTAGCAATAAAAGTGTCGTAACCAAATCAGTAATTGTAATCAAATCAGAATCACTGAAGATGTATTTAAAATTTTTTAGTTGAAAATGCAATAAAGCAGAGTTTTTGTGTAATGAAAATGCAATAAACCACAGTTTTAGTATAATGAAAATGCAATAAAGCTTAGTTTTAGTATAATGAAATTGCATTTAAATGTATTCTTATTCGACTTCATTATAGCCGCGCTACAAAGCAATAAAACTTATTCCTAAATTACAGCTATTTGGCACTGTTCTAATTCTTAAATGATGGACTTGACTCAATGTATATTCATATTCTAAACTAAACAAAAACTAAATTCAAACAAATAACGACAGTGGTTAACAATAAAAGTGTTGTAACGGCATTGCAATCAAATCAGAATCACTGAAGATGCATTTAAGATTTGATAGTTGAAAATGCAGTAAAGCATAGTTTCAGTATAACGAAATTGAATTTAGATGTATCCTCATTTCAACTTCATTATAGTGGCACTACAAAGCAATGAAACTTATTCTTAAATCACAGCTATTGGCACTGTTCTAATTCTTAAATGATGGACTTTACTCAGTCTATATTTACATTCTAAACTAAACAAAAACTAAATTCAAACAACTAACAACAGTGGTTAACAATAAAAGTGTTATAACCACATTGTAATTGAAACACTGAAGATGCGTTTAAGATTTGCTAGTTGAAAATGCAATAAAGCATTGTCTTAGTATAATGAAAATGCAATAAAGCATATAGTAGTTTTAGTATAATGAAATTGCATTTAAATGTAACGTTACTTTAACATTATTATAGCCACACTACAGAGCAATAAAACTTATTCTTAAATTACACCTATTGGCATTGTTGTAACTCTTAAATGATGGACTTGTATTCTTAAATTACAACTATTGGCACTGTTCTAATTCCTAAATGATGGACTTGACTCAACCTATATTTATATTCTAAACCAAACAATGGTATATACTACTTTCAAAACAATAACAAAACACAGTTAAAACGGTTAATGGAAAACGAAATTCAAAGCTTATCAATGAACGAGAACTAATACGCTGCATCAGTTACGACAACAACAATAAGAACATGTTTTGTTTTCAAAATCACCACACATGCACCCTAACCTAAATCAGAGATGCTTCTTTTCAGCGAAATGATACATAGTAATGACGTGCCTAATGCCCCATGAAATGGGAACTATTTACTCCGTCGAATTATCTTCCCATACCAATACACGTCCTGCTATTGGGTCGCGGCTTTATATTTAGTGCCATCCGTGGGGTAATATTCTCAACTTGGCCGGAAACATTCGTTCCATTCTCAGAATCGAAACTTCTTCAGAACAAGAACAAGGGGACGGAAAAGAAAACAAAAGAACACAACCAAACTGGAGCGTGATATTTGCTAACGAAACTCATAAAAATGTCTCTGATGGGGCAAGGGAATGTACTCCCGGGCGCCTACAACATAGTGTCGTTGGAGCACGTGATTGGACTGCTAGTGATCCTTATTTCGTTGCTTGATATCCTTATTTATTTATTTATTTTTTGCAGGGGGATGGAAACAATTGCGGGAAGAAGTTGCTCAAGATTGGATATTGTTCGGCGTGGTTAGAATTGTTTAAAATAAGTAATAAGAAATACTATAAGGCTATTTGACACAGTTGCAGTTAAAAAGGCAGATCTGAATGTTGCAGATGAAACTTTTGATAGTCGAGACTAGCAAAGTGAAACAAGTGAAAGGAATATTTTGTTATGTAACTTCACAAAAAATTAAAATAACTCAGAATCAAAATAACTCAGAATCAAATGGAATAGATGACTATATTCTAGAAGTAAAAATAAACCTTGAACGAATTTTAATAAGATCACATTTAAAACTGATAAATTAGATCTTGTTTACGAAATCAGTTTTTAATTCGTGAATTGTTTTTAAACAATAATAAGTATTGCAAAAGTTTTTTCTTCCTTTAGCATATATCACATGCATACACAGCATACATATTTCTGCTAAATTGTAATAATCCTGTATCTTCACTATTTTTGATAAATCTTAATAAGCATGAAGAATAAAATTAAATTTTGCAATACTTATTGTTGTTTAAATTTGTTTATAACTTTTGCAATACTTATTGTTGTTTAAATTTTTTCCCAATTTTTGCAATACTTATTGTTTTAATTTTTTTCCAATACTTATTATTGTTTACATTTTTTTGCAATTTTTGCATTACTTATTATTGTTTAAAAACAGTTCATGAATTAAAAACGAATTTCGTAAGCAAGTTTATAGATTTAAATGCGACGTTATTAAAATTCTTTCAAGGTTTATTTTTACATCAAGAAAATAGTTACTTACTCCATTTGGTACGAGCAGTTCATATGAGCGGTACATATTATCAGTTAAAATTAAAACAATTTCTTCACTAACTAATCCAACAAAAACGATTGCGGTTGATTTTTTTAAATCAACTATTTAATAAATTCTTTTATAAATGTTATTTGAGAAGAATTATTAGAATTAAGATATTTATAATACAATCATAAGAATATTTTAATAAATATCTTTGAATGAAAATTTCATTTTTTAAAAAAATAGTTTAATTGAATCTTTTCGTGCAAAACAAATGTTGTGATGCTCTACATCAATGCAAAAGCTATAAAAACATAGTTTCAGATGCTCTACAAAAATGTATTTTCAAAAATAAGTAAAATTTGCAAGCTCTTTTAAAACTAATAATTTTAAGCTAATACATAAAAATTACTTTAAATGACACTAAATAATTTAAGAACTATTAAAATTATTACATTGTTATACAATAGCATAACTTTCCGTCGCATTACATTAATTTCAATCTTGTGTTATGAATACTTTAAAATAAACTTACGATAAACGGTTAAATCGAAGCTAACACTGTCTTGGTCATCACTGCAAGTATAAGTACCGGCATCTTCCATTTCAACGTTGGTGAATACCAAACGTAAGCCGACTTGGTCACCTTCCGCCTGGTTCCGCATGGATTCTGAAATAAAGACAAATTTTTTGAAATGCAATCTATAAAATTAAATTTTTCACACGAAAAAGGAAATGATGTAAACAAAAAATTAAAACAGTTAATTCAATTGAATTCGTGAATAGTTTTAAATTATAAGATTGTTAAATATATAAAAAATAATTAAGGAAATTATATAAAAATGTAAAACACACAACGAAAAAAATATTTGTACTAACAAATTAACAAACTCGTATATATAAACAATGGAAATGCCAATAAAAAAAAACAGTGTCTATATATTTAATACAATACCAATGCAATTTGCAAATGCAACAGAAAAAATGTTTGCTCAATTTCTTTATTATATACATTTTAAAAATAATTTATAGATATTCGAAAATAATTAAATCAATAAAACTGTTTAATTTTAAAAATAAATGTGATTCAGACTTGGATAACCAATCCATGATAAGGGTGAAATCTTTTTTTATAACAGTTTTTTTTTTAAATTTCACATCATTTTAAGATATTAATAAAATAACATAATTACAAAGTAATTCTACTAATAAATTAGAATATCAAAAATTTGTGATCGGCATTTTCTCATTTCAAATCGATATTTGAATTCGATTTAAAATATGAATAATTTTGGCATCCATATAAACAAAAGATTCAACTTTTTATTAATCATTATAAAATAAATTATTTAAATAAACATACTAATATAGTTTCTTCATCAGATTGTCGAAAAATAAAAATTATATATTCAGTCAAACCGCAAAATTATACGTTCAGACCAATCCTCATTTTTAGGAGCAGAGAACCCACGTTTGAATAGACGAGAAAAAAATGGAGGGGGGATTTAATAAATGTGTTTATATATATATATATATGTGTTTATATATATATATTAATTCAATGGAAGCAGTGAAAGAAATTTAAAACGATTGCATCAATCAAGGTGTGTCTCGTTTTTATTGTTCTTGAATCATGAAATCTGAGCATTTAAGGTTTAGGATTATGAGATATGATATTTAAATTCTTATTCAAAAGATCAAATATGTCATTGTTCCCAAAAAACGGAAAGACTCGATGATGATTGTGAAAGCTTCCGTAAGCTTTCGCGTCGTCAGTCAAGCTGCTTGGCGGAAATGTCTTGGCTTAAGTAAAGCCAAAAAGAATTTCAATTTAAAGTCCTTCTGGATGATAATGCACTACCATTTGTGGTCGTCATGGATTATCCAAGGCAAACAAAGTGAAACATGAAGTTCATTGGTGTGCAGTACAAAAACAGGTTCAAAGACATTAAAAAGAATCTCTTATAAAATAAAAATAAAGATAAAAACATCACAGCAAATAAAACAAGTTCTATCCCTAATAAACAAATTCTAAAATAATTTTTAATACTCAATTATATGTATACAATTATGTACTAAAATAATTTCTGGTATCATAACACCTATTAAAATTAACTAACTAACTCCCTGGCTCTACAGCCCATGGTGGGCCAAGGCTATGGTATGGTCTATTCGAAATAGGAAATTGCTTCTATTTACAGAGTAAGGTTGTCAGCCCTACGCTCTACGCTCAATAGTCATATTAGATAGGGACCTACAGTTTAAAATGGATTCCGATCCACTACAAAATCCAAGGCACTGCTCGGACTTGAACCGGAAGCCTTTGACACCGAGCGCCAGAGATGTGTTTAAAATATAATCTTAAAATATTTTTTTAATAATCGCTTACTTTAATTTTATTTGAATGTACTCGAGGAGAAAGTACACTTGTAAAAATAATATAGCTATAAGCATATCGTATTATCGCAAAACTGTACAGAAATTTTTATTCGGAAGGACAAATATTTTATGATATAACAATTAATTTTCTGTAAAACTTTGATGTCTGTTAAATATACTCTGCATATACGGAATATCTGTTAAATATAAATACCATATGCGAAAACTCTACAGAGTTTCGAAGAACTTTTATGAAATAAGGTGGTGAATAAAGTTATTTTACAATAAAATGAATCAATTAATTACAGCTTTTTTTACAAAACACTAGAAACAGATTAATTTTATATCATTAAAAAATATCTTATTGAGCATTATAAAAACGTCATAAACGTTTATCAATTAAATTAGAGCAGTGGCCTACTTTTCCAGTGATAATTTGTAAAATAATCCATTCGAATAAATTACCAGCATATTTTTTGTTATTACGTTAATTTCTTATTTTCTGTTCAGCAATAAAGAAATCACTTAATTTGCAGGCACTTATATTTGACATACCGCCTTAAGAGTGCCTTATCAAATATCATTAATTTTGGTGCCTACGTCAAATAAAATCAGTAGTCAGATAACCAGATGTTGCAGATCTATCAACATCAATTAGGCCGCCGAAATGTTGAACCAATAATATATATGTCTAATTTAATTTATGTGTACGTCATAACAAACTGCATTGCCTTTACGAGTTAATTTACAACTATGTAAATTTAGTTAACTGCCATTGAACTTATGAGAATCAAGATCAGAAGGAAGTTCCATTTTTTTTAGAACATAGTTAAACTGAAGAACTTGCGTAGGATGGATAACACTTTAATTTGAGTTTGTTGAGATTTATATCCAAAATTTTGGGATACAATATTTATAAATTTTTATTAGAAATTAGTATTCGTGTTTATTATTTAGTTATTTTAATTATGAAAAAATAAATGCATGAATTCTACATTTAGGAAATCGAAATTTATTAAAATTATAGAAATAGAAATTAAAAAAATAAATAAACTACGTACTTAAAACTTTGAAGATAAATTGCAAGCATTATAATAGAGTTAAAACGATTATGGAATAATGTATCAAAAATGTACTAAATTAAAAACAAACTTTTTTTTAAATGAATTTTTTTAATTTAAATAACAAAACAGTTAAAAAAATATCAATAATTATCTCTCTTAATCCTTTTAGCAATAAGGGAATAACAAAGTAAAATTTCATACACAATAAAAGCTGCAATTTCACACTTTTTTAATTAATAATCTTCGAATTAATAAGAATACTAATTAAAAGTATTCTTTAACCGGTTTTGGTGCTGTGTTTTCAAATAGTTCTCAAAAAATGGGAGCTGGTAATATTTAAAAAAATACTGAAATTATTTTAACTAACTACAAAACTGGGATTTTACAATTTTTTAATTGTTTTACGAACTTCACTTTCAAATTGTTATTGTTTAAGAATACTAATGAAATTCTCTCTGTGAATATGTGAAATAATTGTTTACAAAATGAACAATCTACTTTTATATACTCTCTTCGGTGGAAATAATTCAAGGACATCAGACATAAAACTTTCAACAATCCTATAAGACAATCGTGTTTATTTAATTTTCTAACTTACATTTGTGTATTTAATTTGAATCACGCTAAAATTGTGTATTTTTATTTAGGAAAAAATGCTAAGTCAAGGAAATAATAGACTTTATAGACTAGATAGCTTCATAGATTAATTAGACTAATTTCAAGGAAATAATAGACTTCATAGACTAAATAACTAGATAATATCATAGACTAAATAACTAAATAACTTCATAGACAAATTTCAAGGAAATAATAGACAAGATAAATAGATAGCTTCATAGATTAACTAACAGACTAATTTCAAGGAAATAATAGACACTGAAAATTTTACAGAATGTCAGATGCGAACACATAGAATGTGCACTTGGCAGTAAGGGAAAAAGATTTTTTAGTTAGGCTTTAATGTGCGATGAAATTTAAAAAATAAAAAAACCATACTCTGAAAACGAAAAAAGAGATACAGAAAAAACCTTTACGTTTAAAAAATGAAAGAAAATGAGTACAAGTTTTACAATAAATTCGTAAAAGTCGGCAAGTAATAACTCACATCAAAGATATTAAGTTTCATAGACGTTACTCAACACTGACTATCGAAAACGGAAATTTATTTTCGTTTTCACGATATGGATACATGCAATTACATGTGGCACATCCTAAAAAGTTACGCATTCAGCTTTCCAAACCTATTATTTCCATCCTCCCAATTGTGCGTCTCCAGGTCACGCGCCGGCACAATGCACCTCCGACAGACGGGACAAAAAAAAAAAAAAAATTAAAGAAAATATAAAAAAAAAAAATAAAGAGGGAAGGGGGACCATACATCGATCACCTAAAACATATAAAAATCATAGCAGGAAGCCCACAGAATGAAAGAGACCATTTGCACAATGAAATAGTGGAGCTCTTGACCCCAGTGGCGATGGTAGATAGTGAGTGGAGGCTATAGTTAGGAATCAGTGGACCCAAAATGTTTGGCACACGCATGAGGAACTGCACCTTGTTGTTCGAAATGGCTGCTTCGCAGAACGCAGGAAGTGCAACCCTCCAACAAGATTTGGCGGTGGAAAAAAAAAAAAAAGAGGGGGAGGGGGAGACTTCTCCACCAACTAATTTTTTTTTTTTTTTTTTAATGTCTTTTTTTTATCCGGAAAGTTAAGTAGATTTATTTCCGCAGCATACGCCCAAGATGGATCTGTTAATGGTATTGGTGAGTGGCTCCATGATAATTGTTGAGGACGAAATGGAAAGGTGATCATAGGTAGATTTCCAAACAAAGTTTTATAAAAGTGAGAAATAATAAGAAAATATTCTCAAAAAATAAATAAATAATATATATAAAATCGCCTGGGTCAATATACAGGTCACCCATAAAATTTAGAAAGTAATTTAAGAATAGCAATCTTAAAAAATAAAAAAACTATACTAGAATTTCAACTCATTTTCATTTCTTGAAAAATTTTATATTCACTTTGAAATAAAATTGGCTTTGATTTCACCAGACGATTTTTTAAAACAATTTTAAATATTTAATTATATAATGATTAGCTCGTGAAAGAAATTTAAATAATTATTACGTATAAAAAAGCTCGTGAAAGAAATTAAAAATATTTTGCTTAAAAAACCAGTAAAACAAATTTTTTAAAAACTACACATGGCAATGAATATTTCCAAAATTAAAAGTTATAAAGTCATAAACCCTTTCTCCCCCAAAAAATACCCATAATTTTATGAGTAAAATGGAAATTTTAGAAATAAAGAAATTTATGTGATATATATATTTATGTACCAGTAGGCAGACGGCTTTGACTCACCATGGTGTTGTTGCAGCAATGAAGAAAAAGAAATTTATTTTATGAGTAGTAGTTAAATTCTTTTCATATCTAAAAAATGCAATAGAAGATGGTTAGATGGCAAAATCTACAATTTCCTTTCATCCGGTTCTAGAAAAAGAGCAGATGGTATTTCAAAAATATCGTTTTTTTACAATATTATTTATTCAGAAAATAATCATGAATTACTGCCATTCCTACTTCCCTTGCAGATGTAAATGCCTTGGCAAAATCTAAACTTATTATTTCTTCTAAGATCAAAATTAAATACCAAATTTCAGAATTGAATGTTGACAAAAAAACAGCTACTACTCTCACAAGATTAAGAATGAAGCCTCACAAAAATATGAAAATGTTTGCTGATGGAGTTAAAAAATGTGGCAACTGTCTTGATGTCGAGCTTACTCCTCATCATGTCTTTGATAGCCAGTTGTAGCAGCTGCCATGAATTGTCTGGACCATCCCTCGAAAGAGGTTTTAGTTTTATATTCCGAGCTGGCAATCAACGTAGCCAATAAATATTATTTGGGAACACCTCGATATTTCCCTAGTACTCTTCAGGGGATACGACAACAACTACATCATGAGATACTAAGCTAAAACTAAGCTTAATTATACATTAAAAATAAATTATCTCGTCTCACTAAATTCTTTCGAATTGTAGCCAAAGAAGGACGACTCAGTAAAGACATCATTTGTTAAAATGAAACATATAAATATTAACACAATGATGCCTTATGCAATCTAGAATACCACAGAAGTCGATAAGATGCACTGGAAATTATAAGGATGGACGGATTTTATCCGATGCTGTTCTAGAGAGAGAAAGCTATATCATCCTACATTCTGTCTATGACAGTGATTGATGATCAAAGAGTATCTTTAATTTTCAGCAAAACACTTCTTCACTGAGTAATTACAGGAGATCAATCCCAGATGAATAATTACCACTTCTCCTAAAATGTCCCTCAGGAATTTAAGCTCTACTGCATTCACGATTCACTCGTGTTAAACTGACAACAAAGGGTACAATTTGGAACAAGATTGAAAAGGTTTAAAGAGAAAAAGAAAAATGACATGCGCTAACGAATTTTAAGTTTTCTTTAATGAAAAAAAAAAAAACAATTTTATATTTAATTCAATGAAATGCTTCAAAATTGAAATACTTCCTTAAATGGCAAAAGTCCAAAAATTATAATTTCAACAAGATAAAGGATTACAGAGTGGAATTAAATCTATTGTACACTGAAAGAAATAGCTTTTAAAAGTATGAGGCCTTTACTAATAACAATTTTCTTCAATATTTTTATATATAAAAGAGGCTTACCCGAAATTGTCTTGCAACATCATTATTAAATTTTTCAAATTGTTCGGTTTTCTTATTATAAGTTTTTCTGAAATTTTATGACATTCACAAGAATGCAAATGAAAATGATTAAACAAAGTGATTATATTGATTATTTTTCATATGAAGATTAATAATGTTTTTTTTTTAACAAAGCCCAAATAAGCATATAAGATTCTATTTAATAAGTCACATTTAATGAAGATTTACAATGAATTTTTTAAACAAAGCCCAAATAAGCATATAAGATTCTATTTAATAAGTATCATCTAATGAAAATTTATAGTAAGTTTTTTAAACAAAGCCCAAATAAATATATAAGATTCTATTTAATAAGTCTCATCTAATGAAATAAAACTAAGCAGATAATTCTGTGAACTTTTATTTTAGGACTTTCACGATGCACTCATCCTAAACAAAGAATGCAATTACAACAAGATTGAAAGAATTACAGAGAAAAAGAAAGATGATATTAATTGATTAGTAAGGATTAAAATTGACTATAATCCATACTAATCAATTAATTCAATCTTTTGAATAACACCCATACAACAAACCATACAGAAATATTTCGTTTTCCCATTTTTTATCAACTGCATGTATCAATCTTTAAAAAATTTTAATGCTTGGGTAAATAATACAAAAAAGCAAATCTCTTTATCTTGCATTAATCGTCTTAGAATTTTTATTAGATACTCAGTAATAGAGAGATTTTTCTTCATAAGTAGTAATTAAAAATATCAATCAATTATGTAATTAAAAAATATCAATCAATTAATAAATACTACTCAACTTTTATAAATTGGTTGATTCATGCGAGATATCGTAGCTATATCTATTATCCATAATTAAAACAGATGATAATTTAGATTTATCATGATCCGCGCGTTTTTTTTTTTTAAATAAGCCAATTGTATATAATACTATACTAATTAAAATACTATCAGCTCTCTTCAACTGTTTTTGTTTCTATTGTTTATTTTTTATTACCTTTTATTTTTTTCCTTTTTAAACTTTTATTCCTTACTTAAAAATTATAATAATAATAACATAAAAATTATTAATTAATAACTTATTAATTAATAAGTTATTATTTTAATAAATTATATATATATATATATAAAGTATACCTTACTCTTTTTCTATCTAATCGATGGGCTTAAAGCTTAAGAAACTCCACTCATTCATATAGCAGGACATAAGGTTGCTGTGCAACCAAGGATCTCCGCCAACCTGGCAAATCGTCGTCATCCATATTGTGAGGTTGCAGACAACTTGCAACAATTTTGATGATAATTAAAATCAGATGATTAAAAAAAAAAAAAAAAGCCCATTAAACGTGATGTGCACAATCATGTTTAATGTGTAATCCTTTCATTTGTGATTCACATCGTTTTAAGTGTTAAAAAATATACACCTTGTAAAAAGACAAGTCAGATAGAATGAAAAAATGATAAAAAAAATAAATAATAAGCATTTTAAATATATGCACTTATACATTAAGTTTCATTAATATGAAAATCCTTTTAAATTCCATGGTATTTTATCAAAACAAAATACTGAAATACTCAGATAACAAAACGAAATGCTCAATTCGAAAACAAAGATAAGGTTTTTAAAAATTTTCAACATTTAAAGCTGAACTCATGGATTAAACTTCATTTCCGAAATATTGCATAGAGTTTACAAAGGTAACATAATCCCTGAAATCTTAAGTTATTATCTCAAGAAATAAATAGCACCAGGTTGATAACAAAACCAGTAATGCAAGTCAAGATTCCTGCGTAAACATCAGCTTCTTTAAGAACTATATCATTATTTTCGATTACCAATTATTATTCTTAATGCAATTAGTGATTTAAATAGACACAAAATGTTTCAGAATTTGGTGAACCGTTTTTCTTTCTCAGATATCTTATCGCTTATCCGAAAATTATCGACATTCTCTCGGGAATTAAAATAGCACTGTCTTACGGAAGGATCGAAAAACGATAACACAGTTGAAGAAGCAAATGCGGAAATGGTTACAACAAATTCTCTGGAACAACTTCGGTAATTTGTGGCAATTTTCGTCTTTCGAAAAACAACGATATTAAAAAAATATATTATTCGCCAGGATTGAAAAAGAGAAGTTTACGATTTGACAGAACCTTTTTTCATTCGACAAATTGCCCGTTTTCAGTGTTATTATGATTTTTAGGATCCTTTCGCCACTATGTGCGCAATTTTTAGAAACGCAGTCAAGAGAAGTTCGAAAAATAGCAAGGAAAATATTTTAGATATTTAATAATATGCTGTTGTTCTTTTATGTTCCATGAAACTTAAAAAAAAATTATAATAAAACAAGTAATAAAACTTTTAATATAATTCAAAGTGAATAAAATTTATTTTTAGATATTTAAAAAAATAATAATCTAAGGAAATTTACTGCAGTATAAATTTTTAAAAAATACGTATAAAGGTTGGTAATTAATAAAAGTGTAGTTACATATCAATTTATAAATTACTCAGCTATAATAAAAATCAAAACGCAAACTTAAGATCAAGATATAATTTTGTAGAATAATTATATAGGGCCTGAATGACCGAGTGTCTATCGCTCGCTCTGTCTCACAGCTTTTGGGTTCGTTTCCCGGAGGTGCCATGGATGTTTGTAGTGGTTCGAAATCCACTTTAAACCTTAGTTCCCGATCTAATATGATCGTAGAGAATTATCTTGAGGTTTAGTCAATCTTCAGCCTTCGTGGTTCCTTGCTAAAGTAAAGCTGCATATTACCCTTAGCCATGAACTAGTAACCTGCTATGGGTCTATTGGACCTGGTGTAGGCTTTTCTGCACCAGGAGGATTAGTAACAACAACAGTACAATTATGAATGCATTATAAATTTAATTGGTTGGGTTTGTCGCTCTACGGTCATTTTTTTGCACACCTTAGGCTACTTAGATCGGCACCTACAGTTTAACGTGGATTCCGAACCACTCCCAAACATTCATGTCACCCTGAGGATTCGAACTTAGAGCCTGTGGTACCAAAGGCCACGGCGCTAAACAATTGGCCCTTAGGTCGCATAAATTTAATTAGAGAAAGCAAAAGGAATCAATAATAAGTTTTTTAACCGATAATTAAATAAATGCTTTGTAATTTAGATACATACATTAGTGATATAGATACATTACAAATATATAAACACATTATAAATATCTAATAATATATAAATATATAATTTTTCTATTATATTTTTTAAGATAAATAATATTGTATTTGTACAAATAAGACTGCAAATCATTAAGTATGAAAATATTTGTTTATTTCTTATCTCATTTTATTGTTTACAAATTTTAGCTTATTTTTTTTTTTTTTTTTTACAAATTTTTTTTATATATTTATTATGTGTTATTCTAACATTATTTAATAGTTAAATTGCAGTGTGACCCTATTTTATTCTACAAACGCAGTGATATATAAAAATCTATGACGCAATTAGTATGCAAGTGGACGTCATCATAGGAAGTCGTTGCAACGATGGAGGTAATTTTTCAATACTTTAAAAGCTACTTTCGCATTCAAAATAATAAAAATATGAATATTTTCCCTTCCAATCGTTCATTCATAATCAATCAACTTTCTGCATTATGCTGTTTTTTTATTCTGTTCATGTCGGCGTGGATTTTTATTTAAATAAAATACTTTTGACTGCTCGTATGCATTCACAATAAAAGCATAAAAAATGAGGACGGAGACATCAGATTTGAATTCCAGTGCTATTCATTCATCATTTTGAATTTTCAAATAAAAAGAAATAAATAATTGAAACATATAGAAGCTTTAAGGATGTCAGTTAAGATACAAATGAAACAGTTTATTTCCTTAAGGAAAATACTGGTTATTAAGGTACTTTGAAACTCTTCGAAAAAAAGTATAAAGAATTAAATTATAATGTGGCTTATTAACATACTTCTAATTATTTAAATTTTAAATATATTCTATGTTCAATTATATTTAAGAAAAGAAATGAGTACTACAAATTATATTAGTTGTTAAGCAGTTTATAATAATAGTAAATTATATTTAAAAAATCAACAACCTTTCTAGAAAATCTACAGTTCGAAGAATTAAATCTTAACTTTGAAAATTTAAACAGACTTTATAGGGAATATAATATTTTTTTATAAAATTTAATTTTATCATATAGCAAACCTACACTTTCACAGAGAATGTGATATTTTAACTACAAATCTAATCTTGCTTTACAGATATTATATTATCTGTATATTAATTTAAATTTCAAAATTTGGTCTCACTTCATATACAGAGTAATATTTCAACTGTAAAATTTAATCTTACTTTATAAATATTATAAAACTTAAGCTATAAAATCTAATATCCCTTTTTAGAAAATACGTTATTATAGTTATAAAATCTAATCTCACTTTATACAAAATCTAATATTTTAACTTTATTAACATATGAAGTAAAACACGAAAAACAATTAATAATCTCCCTTCACAGAGAATGTAATATTTTAACTGTAAAATCTAATCTTACTTTATAAAGGCTATAAAATTTAAGATATAATCTCCCTTTTAAGAGAAAATATTATCATAGCTATAAAATTTAAGATATAAAATCTAATCTCCCATTTTAGACAATACATTACTGTAGCTATAAAATCTAATCTCCCAAATCAAATCGCTCTCTAATCTAGTTAAAATATTAGATTTATATTTAATCTAATATTTTAACTTTATTAACGCATAAAGTAAAACACGAAAAACAATAAAAAAATTTTTTGAATTATAAGTTTTGAATAAAAAAATTATTATAATTTAAACAACAACGAATTAATGAATAAATGTAAAATAAAGCAAAGTTAAAAATTCTTAGTAAGTTAAATCAGTCAATTGTTGTTCAAAAATATATTTAAAAAAAAAAAACTCCTATAATAAAAAAAGCAAGAAGACAATCATTAAAAATGCAAACCAATTTAGAAATTGACTAAACAATTGGAAATAAAATTTAAAAAAAATAACTACATCATTAAATACTAGTGTGCATGTAAACGTCATGAAAAAAAAAAATTAATTTGATGAAAGGTCTAAACCGAGGATATCCCACATTTAGTTCTCTAAAGAAAACATTATACGCCCAGTCTAAAGAAGTAAAGAAAAAAAATTGTCTAATGCAAACATTTAAAAAGCAGAGGTACACATTCCGCAGTCAGCTTTTGCTTTTTTTTTTTCCAGAATAAATCTTCATATGTCAATTTTATTTTAAAAAGCGCACGATAGGTTTTTTTTCTTGCAGAAAAAAAATTTTAAGATGTTTTTAACAATAACATATAATACATTAAAAGAATACTTTAATAGGAAGAATTTGGATTTATTTTAATAAAAAGGAAAAATTTAAATATTAGAAAATTAGACTTTATTTATTATTTTTTTTTAAATTTATATATTCTACTTTGTGCTTATATATATATATATATATATTATGAGACAATCAAAAGCTTGCACTATTGTAAAATTTCACTCAATAAAATAGTTCTAATCCCTATCAGATAAGATGATATTTAGTTCAACATATATTTGTTTAAAAATATTTTCAGTCATGAATACTAAAAATCAAACAATAGAATTCACTTTAATTCATCATATTCCATTGTTGTTCCTATTTAATAGCCTATACGATTTTACACGTGATTGCGTCTAAAAATGAACCCAATACTAAAATACTCATTAAACCAATGTAATGACAAACATTTGTTGTTGTTTTTTATTACTTTCAATTAATAAATATATGATATGAAACTTTAACTTTTTTTTTCTTGTGCGACTCTACATCAAACTACAGCGGGTCTCCTCTGATTTAAAGGAAAATATAGTTGCTTTGCATATAGCTGCCGCATATAAAATATATTTATTTAACTAGTTGGTAGTTGGTTTTTATTAAAAAAATAAAATTATTAAATGATGTATAATCTGTTAATCTGTTCGCACCGAGAAAAATAATAATAATGCATTAAAATAAAACTATTTAATTTCTTTACATGTTGATTTTTTTTAAATCACTGAACAAGTCAAAAACTTTTTATAACTGAAGTAAGAGATGTTGCAGAAAATAAAAATACAGAATATAGATTAGTATTTAAACAAAATAAAAACTTCATTATCTTTTATGTATTTTAAATACTATCAAAATTTCAAAAAATAAATAAGTACATGAAAAAAAAATTTTACGCAAAATTATGAATTTAAAAAGAGCCATATTCGAAGCTGTACTAAGCCGCTTATTGGATAAAGCCTTATCTGAACATTATGTACACTTAAAAAATTAAAATTCTAAGCAATTCACTTTGTCTTATTATTATTTTTTTTTTTTTGGTAGTAAAACGGTTTTTTTATTTGATTTAATTAAAGTCCATTTTTGATCTAATTAAAGTCCATTTTTGATTTAATCATTTCGAATTTGATTAATTTCAGGTATTAAAGTATTATCTGGCTGGAAGCACAACTTTACGAATGCTATTTTCAATATAAAAATTAATGATTTACTCCCACCTGCAATTATTCTCGTTATTTATTTAATTAAAACATTTTGTGGGAAAAAAAGCACTATGGTTCACTGAGATATGCCATTATCCAAACAATAAGATGACATTTAAATGACCTTGTGACTATCATTTAATATCAGCGAACTTCTCACAAGTATACTGCTTACATCAACTTGACCAAAAATAACGTAAATCACTCATAACTATTAGTAACCAAGATATCTCTAATATAGTCGGCCATTCAGAGAGAGCATTGAATAAATGCAGAGATCATTGCGCATAGATAAAAGAAAACTCATCAATAAACCATGTGATGAGGAAGGAAGAGACACGCCATCCTCCCATTCACAAATCTGTATCGAAATTGCCCTCTTAATATACGATCTGAATGTTACTTTTTCTTCGCATAAAACCTGTCGAAATCGTACGCCGCGCGCCATATTTATGGTGACGCCAGAAAAGAATTGTGAGATATGGCGCAAACAGAAGTTACAGAGCTCCCATTCACCAGTTGCGTGCTTTCGATGAGGGACCATTCACAAGTATGAAATTTATGTTTGTTCAGTAGCAATATTTATTGTGGTGGGTTATGTAGCAGATGGAACTTCCATCTGTTGGTGGTGTCGGAAGAGCATGATGTGTAAACACAGAAGTTGAAACTATAGAATGACATAATGAATTGTATAATTGAATTGATGAAACAGATGAATATTTAAGCTAATGAAATAGATAAAACTTGTTTTAATAAGACGGTATAACAGTTTCAATTTGGTTATTGTATCTTATACACTAGCAAGAGGCCTGGTGGCTATTTGGCTAGCTTTCTGGTCTTTGGTACCACAGGCTTCAGATTCAATTCCAGCGTCGGCATGGATGTTTGGGAGTGGTTCGGAATCCTAGGTCCCGGTTTAATTAGTCTAAAGTGTGCATAAAATGACCATAAAAGACAAGTCAAATCATACATTATTAAATACTAGGTAATGTCGGATATTTCTAAAATTCCTTTAAAATCAAAAAAGTTTATTTGCCTTTTCTGTACTATATTCTAATGCAATCCAAATATACAAGTTCTTCTTTCAGTTCAAAAAGAGATATGAGAATTTCATATTCGATATTATATTAATACAATGAACCATTTTTAGTTCAGTAAATCATTACTAGTATTAGTAATGTGTAATGTTAGTCAAGAAGAAAATATAAGGGCTTATTAATCGATATTATATTCTAATACAATGCACAGATACAAATTCTATTTTTAGTTCAAAAAGAGATATGAGAATTTCATATTCAGTTATTAATACTAGAACCACAGTAAATTATTAGTAATAATTTAATTAATCAAGAAGAAAATATAAGGGTTCATCAATCGAAATTCAAGTTCAAAAAGAGATATGAAATTTTTTCAGTTATTAATAAATAACAGTAAATTAATTATTTATTCAAGAAGAAAATAAAGGTTCATCAATCGTTATAATCCAACTTTTTCGTTAAATATTCTTAAATTAATAAAAATTAAAAAATACAAAAAAAAAAAAAAAAAAAAAAAAAAAAAATAAGAGGCCATATGAATATCAAGTGGGTTAATCTCATTTTCATTTTTTTATTAGTTAAGACTAAAACCATATTAACCAATAGGAGTCAATCATGAAGCCATAGGAGAAAATGACGTTAGGAGAGTACAGCTATATTGAAAGACAAAAAAAATTAATAATAGTAACATTAAAAAAAACTTTTAAACATTATATCGTCTCAGTTACCTCAGTTTATACGATTAACAAAAAAAGATGAGAAATACGAATAAATCTGACGTTTCAAATAAATAAGAAAAGAGATACTTAAAAGAAAAAAAGAGATTAAGTTGATTTCGGCAACTTTTAGCATAGAGACACATAAAATTAACAAAACACATACATCAAATCTTATTTAACCACAAAATAAACCATTGCCATAATAATATTTACAATCTTTGCCGTAAAAGGAACTTTATTTCAAGAAACAAATTTATTAATCACGTCTAAAAAATATAAAGATATTAACCATAGGCAATCTCTGTATAAGAACACAAAGCCCTCAAATAATGTGCACGAGATACATAGATCCAAGAAAAGTAAAATAAACGATCCGTTAAGAGGAAAACTGGAACTTGAGCAACATCATTTCAAAAGCGAAAAGAAGATGATCTCATTTTACCCATTTTGTGGAGCACTTTTTTTTTATGGAGAGAAAGAATAATAAGAAATAAATAAAACATTAAAAAAAAAAACCTTACGAGCGACTCATACAGATGATGTATCATAAAGAACGAGTTACTTTTAACAAATTATGAAAGTGAACCATTAAGGTACAGCGCAAGAAAAATGGAACAATTCCGAGAGATCTTAAGAAAATTACCGGTAAAGGAAAGTAAAAAAAATAAAAGAAAACAAAAGGATCTTTTTTAATAAAAAAAAATAAAAAAACATTCCAATCACTTTATTAACCAGAAAATCCACCCAACCCTCCATTTATAGACGGTTGCATAAACAAGAAATAATTCGATGGTTTCTTTTATTCTTTTTAGATAATGAAATTGAGAAAATAAGCTATTTAAGTGGCTGGAAGCACATACAACATAGTTGTTACGCCAACAGACAAATTATTTAAGTTCTTGGTAATTTGTAAAACTTCAATTCGGCAGATAAAAAAGTTAACTATATATAATTTTATTTAATGGAACGTTAATGAATATGGCGATTTTTCTGGTGGAGGTGGCGGCCAATTGGCGGGCGCCAAGAAAGTCAATGGATCATTTCATATTTGTTACTAGATCATACTTGGCGAGAAATGCATCGTACTAATATCATGTGCATAACAAATGAAAGCGAAGTAAAGAACGAATTTGCGCAAAGAAATACACAATATGGCTTCCAGAATATCCAATTAATTATAATGAAGATGCATTATATTAATTAAAAATAACTAAAATGAATGAATTAACAAAGTAAAGAACGAATACTACTACTAATTAATTGTTTATTAATACAAAATAAATGAATAAACAGTTAATTAGTAGTAAATAAATGAACAATTATTTTACTGTAAACAAATATAAAAGTATGTATTAAAATGTACATAAAAAAAAGGAAATTAAAGTAAAGAACGAATCTACTCTAAGAAATACACAATATGGCTGCCAGAATACCCAATTAATTATTATTAATTAATGCTAATTAATCCATTACTTAAGTAATGTTAACTAATTCATTAATTAATACCAATTAATTCACTAATTAATACTTACTTGAAGTAGATGGATACAAAATTAGTACAAAATAATTAGGGCAAACGAAGCACCGGAGCGATTTAGTAACAAGCGTGCAAATAACCCATTGGTTTTCTTGGCGATCGCCAATTGGCTGGCACCTCCAACGAAGAATTCAAATAATATTTTGTGTTCTTTAAAGCAGATTAGTTAAAGTATTTTAATAAAACTATTTGATTATATAGTACAGAAGAAGAAAAAAAAGATGCGTGCAATGATGCAGAAAGAGAGAAATCCACAACAAGAAGAAATTTGATTAAACATGATTTAATCCTTTTCTTTAAAGGTATTTGAATGTATTAAAACTAAATACTTAAGGATTAAAAAAATAAAATTTATGCATAATAATATACTTTCCAATTCAATTTTAAAGAAATCGTAAGTTTTCCCCATTTTTAGAAAAGAAAGCAAAAACAATTTTTAAGGGGAAAAATTATTTACAAAATTTAAAATCTGAAATTTAGATTTTAAAAAATCATAAATAAATAAATAAACAAAGAAAAAATATTCAAAATGGATATTACATAAAAAATACTATCAAAAATAAATAATTCTACATTGTGTAGTTCTTCTTTATAAAGAAGCAATAAAGAAAACTCGTTAAAATATTAAACACTGCATTATTAAAGATTTTGAGAACTAATTAAAAAAAATTTGTAGTAGCAGAGAATGACTCGATTGTAATCACACAAGCAAAAGAAATTCAAACATTAATTTACGTCGTCCGTACATATAGAAATTATTAATTTAATGGCAGCATCAGTTGTAATAATTAAAACCTTTTCTACATGCTTAAGATATTCAAAAATGAATCTAATCTATACACTCTTCCACACAATGCAAAGTAATTTTGTGAAGATAATGAATTTTTGTTTCCAATTATATGAAGATGTAATTCGTATGGTATATTATGTGGTTTTGATTTTTGCATTAGATATTTCTTCAATCACAAACAAACTGATTAATTTATATTCAAGACAAAAGTAATTAAGAAATAAAAAAAAAAAGAAATGATAAGAAAATTAATGAAATAAGGCAAATAAAAACAATTTATTTCCTTGCGTAAAGAAAATGGCAGCTATCAAATAATTATTTTATAGCACTAAAAGAAGGCTATTTTATTATTTTATTAAAATTAAAAGTAAGTTATTATTATTTTACAATCCTAAAAGTAACAGAAAAAAATTAAAAACTCTTTAAATGATTTATTCTCTTTAAAATATTTATAAACAAAACCAATATAAATTTCAATATTAAAGCATAATATCAATCCTAACTAAAAAAATTTTACTTTGAATCTAAAACTAGAATAACAATCTAAAATAAATTTCCTTTAAAATTAAATATTTTCACCAAAATAATTATGTTTATTATCAATAAATATGTCATTTTCGATTTCTAAAAACCATTTACTAAAGTGTGTCAGCATCAATCATTTTTGCACTTTTTTAAGCTTCATCAGATCATTGATTAATTCTAAGTGTATTGAAAAAATTTATAACTCGCGTTTAAAAAGTTTATATAAATAAAAAGCAATTAAATGTACAAAAATTATTTTTTAAGATTCTAATTTTTTAGTGATAACAATTTAAGTTAAAAAAAAGGCCAAATCGCAAAATAGGGGCATCTGTGTTTTAGCTACTTTTTATGGCGCCAACTGGGATAATCGCCAAATGTGTTACACCAATTTCTTGTACTGTTTACTATTCGCTTCACTTACAATCGCAACCCGTTACTTGGCGCACTTTGACGAAGAGACTTTTGGACGCCAAATTCCAACAACCCAAAAAAAAAAAAAAAAAGTTTGAATCATAAATAACATAAGTTATTATAGTTATCATGAATAATATCTCTGACTATGATATCTGACTCTCTATGGTGAATAATTTATTCAAATTTATTACCAATGAATAAATCAATATAATAAAAAATTTCTTGAATGATGCTATTCAAATTTTTCAGTTCTTAAAATTCAATAACATATTAATTAGAATAGTTGTAACACTAAAAGTTATAAAAATAAAATAAATTTTTTTTTTACAGAAAGTCAAAAATTTATAATGAAATTAGTTGAGATATTCAGCTTCTTTATCAAGCATAAATTTAAAACTAAATTAAAATTAGCATTAAATAATATTAAATAATTAACTCAGATAACAAAGACGTATAATTATCACAAATTTCATCATCGGAAATTCTTTTTTAAAATATAATTGTTGATTAAATACGTTAGGAATTTTTCGAAACAATAAGAAATCACAATTGTAAGAATAACGAATCATTCAGGTAGAAGAACCAAAAAGAATTAAAGTTAATACTTGCAAATAATCTTCTCAAAAATTTTCTAAAATAATTTTGAAATGTAATTTTATTGGTTCACTGACTTAACAAAATGTATGTTAGATAATTTAAATTAAAATTAAATTTGTTAGTTTAAGCAATTTCATTACAAACGTTTATTGAAAATCGAATAATTTTTAAATTGGGAAAATGAAACTAAGCATGCGTAAATGAAAGAGTGAATAATTCGTTCAGAATTAACCAAGTGATAAATTAAAGGGATTTTTTTTCAACATTATTAAAAGGGGCTTTAAAAAAGACCTAATTTTTCGTTGCTTTACAAGGCATAATTAAATATTTTAAATCAATCAAGGGTGCTTATGTCTAAAATTAAATTAGCTGATATAATGGAACATTACAAGTGTAATGGAAAAGTAAGCTATTGTTAGGAAGTTATTGCATCTATTTTTAATTTATTTTAAAATAAACATAGCTTATTTAGAAATTGTTAATTATTGTTTTTAAACTTTGTTTATACATATTTCAAATTAATATAACTGGAGAAATTCATAAAATGAATGGAGAATACACTAAGTCGAAAGCATGAAAAAATTATGTAGGGTTAATTGATATTACATTATTTTGTATCTTAAAATTCTTATTTTGACTGAATTTATTAAATAAATTTGAATAAATAAATTGATTAAATTTATTGAATAAATTTGAAAGAATTGAATTTTAAATTAAATATAAAAAATGAGTAATTCCTAAATGAGTCCTAAATGAAGAAAGAAATGTAACAATTCGTAATATTTTTCGTTGGTATAGATTATATAGAATTTGTAGTATCCTTATAATGACTCAAAATGGGGGGAATTTTATCCAATATACGTTTGCAAAACGAATATAAATAATAATAATAACACTTCCAGCATAAATGCTAAATATTGATTTAATATAAAGAAAATTGAATAAAAAAGCTTAACCTCTTTTCAACAAATTACACGTTATAGCGCAACCCTCTTCTGATATTGATCAAATCAATTCTTTCTCTGTCTCTCTCTATTTGAAAAACCTCTAACAGCGTGCATGAAAAGATTATCGACAGTATAAAAAGCCAAATAACAAAGAAGGCAAGGAAACTGAACGCTGCGTTTGCAAGACATCCGCCATTTTTCACTCCCATTTTCAAAACAAAATTCGCTTTAGAAGCTCATTGATTGTTCTTGTATTATACACGACCAACAACTAGAATTGGTCACGAGTGGCGAAACAAAATGAATTTAAGACTTACATAAACAAGAGAAAAAATTTTTTCATACTTTATACAAAAATGAATTCTTTCAGAACTCAGAACAGAAACTCAAATGTTCTAAAGGAATGAAGAACGATACGAATGCCAAAATAGGAAAGTAGCGCTTTGAATCCGTAAATACTTCTTTCCGGTGAAAATCATCTGCCGAATAAAAGAGCCACGAGATTCATTCGAACTGAAGCGAAAAAAAGATAAAAAGAATTCTTAAGAGCTTCTGAAAAGGAGATTCAATGAATCCTATTAGTAAGATGGATCAAGGTTTAAAAAAGAATTAATGGTATATAAGTGAGCCAATTTAACGAGGACCGAATAATAGCGCATAAAAAGTGAATCACGACTGGAGATCATAGTCTTTTCCAGAGTGAATCATACTGTGGCTTAATGAATCGCTCCGAAAAATGGTTCACGGTAGTGTCATCGATTGTTAGGGAAATGCAACTCGTAATCTAAGTAGAAGAACGCAGTAGAAGCCACAGAAATTGTAAGAAAAAAAAATGGATTGGACCTTTTAAATAGGAAGAAATCGAAAAACGCAGGATCTGTAATTTATTTCAAGAAGGAAAAATGGAACTATTTTTGTTTTAGAATGAAGAAGGAAATAATCGAAATCGTTTCCATCGACTTTTCTATTCTTTTTTAGAATTTCTTTTCTGCAAAAGATTGGATTTCAATTATACAATTTTTCTTGAAATCTTGCTCGATTCGGCAATAAAGTAACATTCCGTCTTTATATTTTTCATTAAGTATTTTATAATTTCTTTTTAACGGATATATTTTTATATACGAAAATTTTTTTTTTTAAAAAAAATAGATTTTCGTACACTAAAAAATATTTAATGCTTATTTGTGTAATTAAAAACTTTTTTTGTAGAAATAATAAATTTTATATAAAAGATCCGTTTGAAATAGATTCTTACCTTTTTCGAAACAAAAAAATTGAATAAATTAAAAATGAAAGCAAAAACTGTTCATATTATTTTTTGCTACTAAATAAACTATTTTATATAAGTTTAATAATAAAATAAACTTTGGAGAGATTTTATTTGACCAATTACAATAGTGTTTTTGCTATTATACAATAGAATATTCCAAAACATTGATTTCAGTGATAGTCAATGAAAAATGAGAAATTAAATTCTAAAGATAACTGAAATCTATTTTAGAATCTATAATAATTGAAAGTTAAAAGTTCTTATTTATAATTAAATTTAGGGTTATTTAATATTTGATTTCACTTTAATAAATTGGTTTCACTAAAAAGGCAAAACGAAGTATTACAATTATTAAAGATAAAACCACATAAATGCTGTTGTTAAAAGTCAAATAAACATGGAGAGCTTTTTATGAACTTAATATCCAATTATATTTTCTCATAAATATTTTCAATGACACCTGATTTTGAATTCAATGAACACTAATGAATTTACAAGTCTTCTTATGAAGTTTGCAGTTTTATTAAGTACAAAAATAATGAATTTAGAACAAACATTACATTTTACGATAATTTTTTTTTCAAACACAACAAAAATAAATTTTAAACCATCACAAAACACTCTCCGATATCCAAGTTTATAAAAGATGATCCAATTTATTCAAATTTATCCAAATCGCAATGTACTACAAATAAGTATTTGATAAAGCAGTTCTTTTACAGACATTTTCAAAAACGCGAACCCCCTCACACATACAGACATAAAAAAAATAAAATAACTACGATTCAGAACTAGAAACTTTTTATATGATGAGTAATAATATGTTTTCTCATTCTTTCTTCTTCCCCTCTGCCTCAACATTCATACTTCCACTCATAAAAAAATTTGCTTCCTCTAGTATACATAAATCAGATGCGATGTCGTCATTTTCTTCTAAATTGTATGTTGTCGCTCTATTTTCACGCTGCAGGTAATCATTCTATTCTTTTTGTTTTTTGTTACTTTCCCTTTATGTGTTTCACTGCACAATCGTAAGTTTTAGAGGAAATGGTAGGATCTAAATGACAATTTACAAACGGAAGGTGAGAAATAGAGAAAGTGAAAGAATTTTTGTCAAAGTAAAGTTTATGATCTAAGTGAACATAACAGAGATTTTTAACATTCAAGCGAAGTTCATTTAAATGCTATTTTTGGTTTTACGCCTTTTCAGAGAATTTTTTGGATATTATAAAATCTATAATAACGAATTTCCACAAATCTTTCAACAAAAAAAAAATATTAGTTATAATTGAAAAACAGCAGAATTGAAAAGATACAAACATGCAAAATAAATTGACAAATAAATACTAATAAAATTAACTTTATATTAATAATAATAATAATACAATTTAATAATTAAATAAATACATAAATAATAATCAAAACATACTTTTATAAATAAATATTTTTATTATAAATTAGAAGTTAGGAATAAAAGGTTAAAATAATGACTTAAAGCAGAGAAAAAAAATGACATACTTATAATAAAATTAATGATTAGAACATATTTTAAAAATAAATGTTTTATTTAAATTAAGAAAAAAAAAGGCAAAAACAATGCAGCTATTTATAAATAAAGATGAAGGAAAATATCAAACTGGAGATACATAAATATTAAAAATCTGTGTCTTATTCAATATCGATGAATTTTCAACAACAGATTGGCGAAATCAAAAGGAGTATTCTTTCTTCCGTTTTAGAATTGTACAAAATTTATTAATATTTTGGTACTTACGTATTAACGGTACCTTGGCGACAGACATGGCGGTTTTTAAGTGTCGCCAATCTTTATTATTTGGAATAAAAATATTTTGAAAGCGTTTTGATTTTAAATGAAGTGTTTCATATATATTTTATAATTTGGAACAAAAATTTTAAGTGTACATTGGCGCCCAATCTGTAGCTGTGGTTGGCGCCTGTGCTCTTTATTGGCGTAACTATCGCCAAGGTACCGTTAATACGTAAGTACCAATATTTTCATAGATTTTTAAAATACCTCACTGCTTTTTACTCTTTTTTTTTCAATTTTTCAAAAAATATTCCATTTTTATATATACAGGTTTATGTGCTCTTTATTCGTAGCGATTGTTAAACAAGAACACTTAGAATTTCTTCTTATGATAAATATTTCCGAATATTTTCTTTTGCCCTTACACGTTCGCTCAGTCCATGCATTCTGCTAGTTCGTTTCTGGCAATCTGCCAAGACAATCTTTTTCGGCCAAGCAACCAATTGTTTAGAATATTTTCATTACATATTCGCCAAACAATTTCTCTAAATATTCGCCATGTTAAAAAAAAATAGTCTCAATGCTTTTTTTGATTTATGAAACTATGATCAGGTAAGTGATATTTAAAGCATTATCTTACAATTTGTGAAAAATTTTCATTTCATATGTATTATACATAAAGTAATTATATTCTGTATTGCAGATTTATATTTCCTATTTAGTATATTCAATGGGAACACTGCGTGCCGTTGGCAAATTTGGGACCTGAATGGCCGAGTGTCTAGCGCTCTGGCGCTCGGTGCCACAGGTTTCGGGTTCGAATCCCGGCGGTGCCATGGATGTTTGTAGTGGTTCGGAATCCACTTTAAGCCGTAGGTCCCGGTCTTCTACGACTGTAAGAGCGTCGCGGAGCAAAAGTCAGGCTTCTACCTACGGGTGCTCCATCACAACAGAAGCTGCTTCCTTCCCCTTCAATCATGAGTCCATATGGGCTCGTGGGCTTGGCCAGCCAAGTGGGATAAGAAACAACAACAACAACAGTATATTCAATGATTTCTAATTTTTCAATTAAAAAAACAACCAATTAACAAAATTTCTTCGGACATAAATTATTACATAAAGTAATTCTATAATTAGAATTTATGTAAGTTCTAATAATTAATAATAAAGTAATTCTATAATTAAAATAAAATTCCATAATAATTCTATAAATAAAAGAATAAAATAAAGTAAAACAATTCTTAAAACATTCACTTCACAACGATTAATGTCTTGATAGTCAACATAATTAAGATTATTATTTTAAAATAGGAAATAAATAAATCCAAATTTTGTAGAAAGGTCGTTCGCATTATTGCTACAGTTATTTTCTCCCATTTTGCAATGAATTAACAAAGAATGAGTTAATTTTTTTCTATTCTTAACTTTTTTTTATTTAATAAGAGTTTAATCATATTTCATGTTTTAATAATTCATCCAAATCTGAATATATTTAAAAAATAACGTATGAATTGTAAAATAAAATTTATATAAAATGAGGTATGCCACTCGTTAATAAAAGTAATTAATAATAATTATATAGTAAAAAATATAAATAGTAACTATTAATATTGTATTAGTAAAAATTAATATATATGAAATTCTAAATTCGAAGTACCAAAAAGTTAAATTATGTCTCAAAAATATCAAAACGATTTTAAAATTATTACATTTAATAATTATAATACTATTAATAATATAATAATTATAATAATAATATAATTATTATTATTATATTTAATAATAGTATATATGCATTTAATAATTACTCTATTTACAACAAATTCGAAGCAATTGAATACGATAAAACTCAATCAAACAATCAATTAACAAATCTTTTTAAATGCAATATTTTTAATGCTGTACTAAATAAATATTGTTACAATCAAGAGTAGAAAAAGTATTACACATAAATAAAATAAAATAACACCTTACCTTAAATAAAAAAATCATAAAATTTTTTAATTAATGTATGTTATTATATAGCTTTGTATTTCCTTTTATAATTATAAAAGTATTATTATCTAATAACAAAACTCAATAAGAGAATACAAGCATAGATAATTTATAATGGACGTTTCTTTTCAAATTATAATTACACTTGAATTACTCTTTAAAAATGCTCATTTCATTAAAAGTTTTCACAAAATAACAAGGACCAAAATGAGGATAATGTCTTTACTTATATTACACTGACGATATTAATGACTCATTTTCCTTATTATGAAGATAGGAAGGGAATACTTTTCCCTCAGCTGTAATGACTCTTTTAATTAAATTTCACTAATTTTTATAAAGATAACACTCTTTACAAACATTCAAGAAAATTTTTCCCTGAGAGATAGGGAAAACTAGAATGATTTCCGGAATTAAGAAAAACGATTATCGTCTGGGCTGGACACTAAAGTAATCAACGTCTTATTCAAATTTGTCTTTAAGTAATTACACGTGATACCGTTTTAATTGAAAACAAACACGAGTGGCAACAAATAAAGTACAAAATTATAAGACTAATTAAAAATATTGAGAAAAGTTGTAAAAGAGATAAATATGAAAAATTGTTACAGTATTCAAAATTGATACAATTTATTTTATGACAACATTTAAACGATAAATTTTCTCAAGAAAGTTTCCTTTAAATGTACTAAAAATTTAAGTTATTTTTTATTTGATAAATTTCTTTTGATTGCAATGGTCAATAAAGTGTTGGAGACAATAATTTACGATTTGTATATATATTTTTAATATAAATATAAAGATGTAGTTGATATTTTTCTTGAGTTATTCTAATAAATTATTAAATGTTTTGAATTAAATGTACGAAAATTAACCAAATTTTAATCCGGATAATGCATTTAAATAATTATTGAAGCTATTTTCAATTCAATTTGCCTGATGGCCGAATTGCTAGCACTCTGGCGTTTGGTGCCACAGGTTTCGGGTGCCAGGCGGTGCCATAGATGTTTGTATTGGTTTGGAAACCCCTTAAACTGTAGGTCCCGGTCCTAAAGGTCTGTTGGGCGTAGGGCTGACAAACCTACCCCGCTAAAAGAAAACATCTCCTGTTTCGAAATATGTCAATAAGCAGACGGCCTTGGCCTACTATGTGCTGTTGCGCCAATGAAGAAGATTTTCAATCCGTAAAATCTGTTATATAATACTACGATGTGATAAAAAAAGATAACTATTTTATGCTAATTTGTATGAAAAAATAATAATAAATATAAAAAATATTAATAATTTTTGTTTCTGTCTTTCAAATTATTAATTGGCAGTGAATCAAAACCGACTTTAAAAAATACAATCAAACCTATTTATATGCGGTCCTTTTTTTGTGCGGTTTTTTTTATGAGCGATTTGTGTGTGTGTGTGTGGTATGTAAAAGAAATTCCCTCAAATGCATATTAAGAATAAAAATTAATTCAAAAAATAAACAACAGATGGATGTCAAAATAACATGCAAATTAAAAAAAATCCAACGAAATAAATGTTATTAGATGGGAGGTAATGCTACATCGTGAAGTCTTGATTTACATATTTTCTATATGGTGCCTATTTGCACATGAACAATAATTTTTTTTTTACATATATTAGAAACAATATATTTTATAGATACTTATGAAATCTCAAGATATTTTTTATGCGATTTCTTTTATGTAGTTCTTGTCCCCTGCACAAAAACAGGTTTGGCTGTATGTTTCATTAACTATTTTAACATTAGATTTTATTTAAATTTAAATTATTAAAAGAGAACAAGCTAACTTTTAAACTAATGTTAAGCTAGTAATACATGCTTATTAAAAACGATTCATTTTCAATCAATATAAATATTACCAGCAAATTAATTACATTGACTTAATTAATTTAATTGGCTAAATAATTATATTTTATTAATTAAATTACCGGTCAATTTAATATAATATAATTAAAAGGTAAAACAATTAAAGAAATTAATTTGGCGAAACCTTTTTTTTTTAATCTCCTTTTTATTTTGAATTACATCAAAATGTTTGAAAAGTAACGAAATAAGTGGATAAACCAAAAGCAGTATACAAACCGTAAATTATTTAATTAAAATTATCATGATGTTATATAATGAAAATAATTAGTGTTTCTATAAAATATTTATTTCTTTTATTTTTAATTGTGTTGGTATCAAACTTCATTTGGATAAACATTTTAAAAATCAGTTAGCAGCAAACTTTTATTTCATACACAGGTGAAATCTTAAACAAAAAATTGTTTCTTCATTGAATATCGATGGGACTCACTAATGCATCCCACGAACAGCTCAACAACAGATGATAAGGAGAGGACATTTCCTTCCAGGAGGACTATTAAGGGTAAGGACCTCGAATTTGAATGTTGCATGGGAGAACAAATACAGAAATTTACACATATTGTCACAATCGCTATCGTGTCTCCACATTATTGAAAACAGTGACTACACCGACGCTGCCAGTAAATTCGAAACTAAGTCCTCCTGTACATTGGCTGCACATGTTACTACTGGACTACGGGTTTGTTGGTTTGATTTGATTTGTCGCTCTACGGTCATCTACGGTACGGGCATAATAGACTGGGACCTACAGTTTAACGTGGATTCCGAAGCCCTCACAAACATTCATTCCACCTTCAGATTCGAACTTGAAGCCTGGTACCAAAGGCCAGAGGGCTAGCCAATTGACCATATCAGGCCGCTGATTTCTGATTGTTTAGGTATGTATCTGAAATTTATTTGTTGTCAATTATATCAGTAGCAGAAAAAATAAGCGAATTATATTTCAAGCTTTTTAACTTTTGGGATTATTTCATTTTATATTTTATATATATTTTATATATACACTGCGTAAAAAAAATAGAAGGACAGTGTATTTTTGCCAATTAATATCTCTTATTTGCTCCTAACTACAAGATATTTATGCAGATTTAGTTTAATGACCCTTTTTTTCATTTTAGGCAAAAATTAAACATCTACCATTAATATTAATAATAAAATTAGTATATATAATTTCCGATGCGTAAAAAAAGTAGAAGGACACTTGCTAATATATTTAATTTAGTGAGATGTTCTTTAGTTAAATAGTGATTTTGTACTTTGTTTTATCCTTTTCTGTCAAAAAAATCTAATTTGTTTAAAAGTTACGCTGTTTCTCCATTCTCAGAAATTCCTAAAGGAATACCTTTGAACGATTTTCAAAAAGGCCGAATTTCCGCATATCAAAATGATGGTAAAGGTGTCAGAGAGATTGCTCGATTGTTGCAGGTGAGCCCCAATACAGTTTCAAACTTTATCAGAAATCCTTATAAAAATGGAAAGAAAAAGAAGACTGGTAGACCGAAAAAGTTAACACCACTTGATGAAAGAAAACATGTTCGTGTGCTTAAGAAGAACAAAGGAAGTGTTTCAAAGGCAAGAAATCAAGCAGGACTTAATGATGTGACGAAACAAACAGTTTACAACTATATTAAAAGATCTAAAAAATTCATTTTCAAAAAACGGAAACATCATCCTAAGTGGACACAAGCTCACATTGATAACCGTTTAGCGTGGGCTAAGGAGCACATGTCCTGGACTACAGAATGGACTTTTGTGATATTTTCCGATGAAAAGAAATTTAACTTGAACGGTTCAGACGGATATCAGCATTACTGGCATTGTCTGGGGAATGAAGACAAATACTATTCAACACGACAAATGAGGTTTAATGGTTTGGTTGGCTGTTGGATACGGAGGAAGGACAAGTCTGGTTTTCTTAAATGGTAGGCAAAAACATACAGACTACATTCAAGTGCTGAATTCCGAACTTCTTCCTTATGGCTCTGACTTGGGGGGTGAAGAGTGGAAGTTTCAGCAAGACGGAGCTTCCATTCACACCGCGACTGGAGTCAAAAATTGGTTCCTAACAAATAATGTGGATGTTTTACCATGGCCAGCCAAAAGTCCTGACCTTAATATAGTGGAAAACATCTAGGCAATGCTAGTTCGTCGAGTTTATGCTGATGGAAGGCAATTTGATTCTCTAATTCAGCTTCGAGAAGCATTGAATGACTCGTGGGACAATTTTTGTCAAACAGAAGTTCAATCTCTATACAATTCACTTCCAAACAGAATATTTGAAGTTATTAAGGCCAATGGGAAGAACATTCTTTATTAAAATCACTATTTTTTCATTGATTATAATGCTGTCCTTCTACTTTTTTTACAAAGTTTCAAAAAAGAGAAACTATTTTTGTTGCCATTAATATTTTATGTTTGAATATCATAATTCTGATGTTAAAATTGTATTTTTAAAATATTTGTAAAATGTTTCTAATAAAAAATTTTAGTAAAAATAAAATATTTTTCGGTTATTGTTACAAAATCAAGTGTCCTTCTACTTTTTTTACGTAGTGTATATATATATATATTACAGCTCTGGTTAATCTTGCTTCGATTTATAAGTATTGAAAAGGAAGTTTCTTTCATTGTTATTTTACATTTGATTTAAGTATCTATAATCATCAGCTAGTAGAAAAGAATTTTATTGATATTTGTCTTAAATCTTTAACTAAAAGTTCGAAATATTTAAAAAACAGAAATTATACTTTTTCAGATTTTGGCACTATATATTTGGATATAATTATAGCACAAATTATTAGAGTTAGCCATTTCTAAGCAGTTTATTTACACCTGAAAAATACATTCCATTAACTCACTCTTTTCCTAAGAAAACTTACATAATACTCAATTTAGTCACCGTTTCTAAAGACATCGTTAAACGCATTACATCACATTAGCAAGGCACCCGGGGGCATATACCATTCCCTAAATATGCCAAAAGTAATCTGCCCAAGCTTTGAAACACGACGGCGTGACGCCATGTGGAAAAATTTTGCAACAGCGCCGGAAATTTTCAATTACGCACCTTGCCCCAAAAGTGAGTTTAATTTTGTGCGAGGCAGCGGTTGCCGAGCCAAGCCGCACACATCAGCAGCAACTACGTGTTGATAACGATTTTCGAAAAGCGACGGCATCGTCAATTCAACGCGTTGTAATGGCTGACATTGGGCTTCGTTTTGGGTTGCGAGCAATGACAGCCATTTCTCTCTCGTTGCGTTGCCAGAACCCCGGTAGCCATGGCAACCGCAGGATTAGCTCAAGAGGACGCTTGGAGGAGGGGTGAGGTGCTCTTGCCTCTTCACCGAAAAGGATGAAGATGATCATGCCGAGGCTAAAAGCGAATGGGGGAGGGTTGCGATGGTGAGAAGTGATGAAGAACAGAATGCGATTTGTTTACTGAGTGAATTGCAAGCGGAAGAGTAGATCGATCACAGTACTGCAGGAGAATTCTGGTGAGTGTACTCTGTGAGGGTACACAGAAAAAAAAAAGTAATGAAATGGATGAGAGCAATGAAAAAATACATCCATGCATGCATACTGCATGGAAGAAATGATATTGTGTATGCTTGAAAATATAAAATTATTTTTAATATATATAACAATTATTTATAATAATTATTTTTAAAAACAAATTAAAATGCTTTGGTTAAAAACTAAAATAATTCTGAGAATATTGTACGCAATTGTTATTATAAATAAAAAAAAAGATATCTAATTAAAACAATCAGTAACTTTTTTTGTTCAAATTGTACGTATACCACTTTAAAAAAAAAATTCATTACAAATTTTTAATCAGAAGTCAAGTAAAAGTTGAAGAAAAGACAAAACAAGGAGAATTAAAAATCAACATAAGTAAGAAATTGGAAATTATTTGTATATTTATAAAAACGTATAGAATAATGTAAAGAGCAATTTGAAAAAGAGAATAGTAAATGAATTCCTGCTTTTTTTTTTTTTTTACCTTTATTTGTATTTTATCGAAACATATACAATTTTGGGGCCTGATGGCCTCTGGCACTCGGTGCCACAAATTTCGGGTTCGAGTCCCGACAGTGCCATGGATGATTATTAGTAGTTCGGAATCCACTTTAAACAATAGATCTCTTACTAATATGACTATTGGGCGGAGGGCTGACAAATCTACCCCGTAAAAAGAAAGCATCTCCAGTCTCGAAATCTGCCAGTAGACTGCCACAAAGGGGCTGTTGCGCTACTGATGATGATGATACACAATTGTTATTATTATATTATTTGAATATCTATGTTTATTATATTATCTATGTAAGAATTTGCTATTTGAAGTATAACATTAAATAGTTTTTAAGAAAAACAAAAAACAAATCTGTAATATTCAAGGTAGGAGCTATTTTCTGGAAAGTATAATTGTAACACTATATTGCAAATAAATATTCACATTTCTGTAACTTATTGATTTCCAATAATTATACATTCGCTCCACTTCTATATTAATACTTATCAGCACTTAAATTTCCTAAATAGTTTTTATTTAATCTTCAAATCTTGGTGTCTTCAAGTAATATTGTTCATATTTGAAAAGCCATGAGAACCAGAAGGTACAAAGGGAAATTGATTTAACCCTTATTCAATTTATCCTGATGCAATGGAATTTGAATGATGCTGCAAAAGTATTTACACAGCTGAATTAAAACTAATAACACTCCGCCTACCTCTAGGACAATTTTATTTTTTTATTTATATAACGTACGAAATATCACATGTTTGTCTAATGTAACTTCATAAATCGTGGAAAAAAAATACATGCTACATTAAAACTATTTATTCAGATGAGAGTTGAACTAAGATTTAAATTATGAATTCCTAAAGCATTTCAAAAATATACAAAAATAAAAAGGAATAAATAATAATAGGTTTGTATTATTTTTTTAATTATTTTATTCTGCTTTAAAGATCTGCACATGTAATGTATTTATTATATATACAGATATTTAAAGGAGTATAAAATAATGATGTTTCGTTAGATTATTTTTAATTATTTGAGATAAAATTGAAATTATGAATTCCTAAAGCATTTCAAAAATACACAAAAACAAAAAAGAATATGTATTAATAGTTCTGTAATATTATTTAAATTATTTTATTCTCTCTTAAAGATCTGTATACATAAAAAAATTATATTTACAGACCTTTAAAGGAGAATTAAATAATTATGTTCCGTTTAATTATTTTTAATTATTTGAAATAAAATTCAAAGTTTAAAAAAAAATTCAAATTATGAATTTTTAAAGCAGTTCAAAAATGCACAAAACCAAAAAGGAATAAGTAAAGATAGTTTTGTATTATCCTTTAAATTATTTCATTCTTCTTTAAAGATCTGTAAATATAATGCTTATTACATTTACAGATCTTGATAGGAGAATAAAATTATGATGTTTCGTTTAATTATTTGAAATAAAATTGAAATTCTAAATTTCTAAAGCATTTAAAAAATGCACAAAAACAAAAAGGAATAAGTAATAATAGTTTTGTATTATTATTTAAATTATTTTCTTCTCCTCTAAAGATCTGTAATATATTTACAGATCTTAAAAGGAGAATAAAATAATGATGTTTCGTTTAATTATTTGAAATAAAATTGAAATTATAAATTCCTAAAGCATACCAAAAATGCACAAAAACATAAAGGAATCAGTAATAATAGCTCTTCATTATTATTTAAGCTATTTTATTCTTCTTTAAAGATATGGACATATAATGTTTATTATATTTACAGATCTTTAAAAGAGAATAAAATAATGATGTTTCGTTTAATTATTCATAGTTCTATTTAATTCGTTTTATTATTTTTCATCTAATTAATTTCCGATGTTTCATTTAATTACCGAAAAGAAGGACCTTATGGAGCCATCAGCATTTGGAATGGAAGTCAAGTAATTAAGTAAGATTAACCGCTTTCATTAAATTGCATCTAATGAGAAAGCATCTGCGGTTCTATCTATGGTCACTAATGACGTATGTTTGGTATCTGATTTCAAATCTACTGCGTTCTTCCATGTTGGTTCTCCTTAATTAGGCTATATTCTAAAACTTTGTAATTTCTCTATTTATTTTACTCTGCTTTTCTACTGGATTACATTCCATTATTTTATTCCAATTATGTTTATCCGCTTTATGTAGATGTGTAATCTTTTTTGACACATTGCAACCTACACAAATTTTCTAGCGATATTAATTAGGAAGATATTAAAATAATTTTCAGATACTTTTCAATGTCTCTCCGATGCAAGAAAATGATGATAGTATTTATACATATAATGAAACCTTTAAGAAAACATACCACTTTTATCGCATATTTTACTCATTCTGGACCATAACGTGAAGAAAAATATGTAAACATTTTTAATTAATTTACGTTCGATTATCAAGCTTCATAAATATTGGTTTTGTGAACTGGGGATTTGTGAACTAGATTCGTTGATTTATTCCCAATAAATCAAGACAGAATTAAAATAAGACAGTCTTATATAAAATTTGTAACAATATATTAATGATATCATATGATACAGATTTATAGCAATGTAATTCTACTGTAAAAGGATTTATATTTTATGAAGAAAAATATGCAAACATTTTTTTAATTAATTCACATCTGATTATCGAGCTTCATGAATATTGGTTTTGTGAACTGGGGATTCGCTGATTTAATCCTAAATATAATCAAGACAGCGTTAAAATATGTTTGATTATAGAGCAAGAATTTTAGATGAGGGTGAAAGTTCTCCCATTACAATAATTTGAAAACTTGGAGAATGTAATGCCAGTTCTAATACTGACCTTCTCATTTTATCATGGATCTAAATTACGAGGGCCAAAGTTCACATGGGAATAGCATTAACTCTGAAGTAATATCATAATGAAAGTTGTCAACAGTTTCACCGATATTGATTGGCAAATATTTAACCAGTATTTTCCCTTTCATCAGTCTTCATTATGAGTGCTTTAATATGCTTTTAGAAAATTGTAGAAATTTGTATTCCAAAATCTGTCCATATTTCAAAAACATCTGTAACAATTATATTTACACAACAACAAAAAATGTGAACAATTTAAATTACGAAAGAAAAAAAAATACAATTATCTTTTTGATACATAAGATAGACATAGAATATTTAACCAGTATTTTTCCTTTCATCAGTCTTCATTATCAGTTTTTATTATGCTTATCATTATCAGTATTTTATTATGTATATATAAATTTTTATTCCGTGCTGTCTCTATTTTAAAAACATCAGTAACAATTACATTTGTGCATCAGTAAAAAAAAAAATGATCAATTTAAATTATGAAAGAAATTATCTTTTTGATACATGAAATAGACATAGAATTTGTTATTTATAAGCATAGGCATAGAGTAGTATCTGTATATTGAATGGCGACTTTTTAACTGAAAATAATGCAACGGTAATATTAAATTGTAATTAATATTGCATTTTGCACAATATTAAAGTGATTTTAACAAATCTGCTTCCTTTAGTCCTTTTGACGAAGTTATTTAAATAAATTATTAGAAAATAACGAGAAATACATAAAAAAAGTTGCCAATAATAAATGCTATTTTTTTTTAACTTCTATGCATCTACTGGAAAACACAGAACAGCTTTTGATGGTGAAGTTCATGCCTTGCATACTGCACTGAAACAACTGTTGTCTATCCACTATAAGTTTGAAAAAGTCGTACTACTGCCGGACTCCCAGGGTGCAATTCAAGCAATTAGCTCAATGGGGAGCACTTTTTCGAATGAAATACTTAAGTGCCGGGAGCTCATCGGACTTCTGGAGCAGAAGAACAAAAGGGCAGTTCTCCAGTGGATACCTAGCCACTGCGGTATCTACGGTAACGAGCAGCCTGATTTCCTTGCTCGAAAGGGCACTAAATTGCTTGAACCAAATTATTCTGAAATGTCGTACTATTCTGTAAAACTATATATAAAAAACATTATGAAAATGAGGACCTTTTTAGATCTAGACAATAAGAAGTAAGAATTGGAGTGAGACAGAGCTAGATGCAATACCAGACAAGCCTCGCCGAAATGCAGTAGCTCTTTTCAGACTTATAACAGGACATGATTGTCTGGGTGAATACTTATATCGTATAGGTGTATATGACCATCCCTACAGCCGTCTTTGTGGTTTGAAGGAGCCTATAAATAGAAAACACCTGCAATGCTGCAAGACACTCCTTGGAACTGAATCCGAGATTGCAAGATATTGGCTTGCCAGAGAGTCTTGGAACGATGACTTCAGTCTTTACTACTTTTATTGTGTTTTGATGTTTTTTGTTCTTTCTTTGTTGTATTTGTTTATATGTATGTACTTTCCGCCATTGGAAATAAAAAACACCTTTTTTTTAACTCTGCATTCATTAATTTTATTTTTTAATTCAGTTCATTTTACATGTAACCTAATCAATTTTCAAAAACAACCTTAATACTTTTGTAGCATAGCGTAATAGACCACGTGACTAAAATATATCACTTTTTTTTTTATCACACTTTCAATTAGTTTATCAACTATAAAATATGCTCTAATTAATATTCCTGTCAATATATCATGAATTAATTTCAGTATTTAGCTGCCATGAAGTGATTAAAAATTACGATCTTACCTTCCGTCATTGGTACTGATGGGGTTGCTTTCGAAATCAGTCCATGTTAACTTCTCGATGTTGTCTTCCGTCGTGAAGCACGTCACGAAGAAGTTGTCACCCGTGAAGTAGGCGTGGTCATTTTTTACCGGTTGAAGATACAACTGACTTGATTGAGAATCTACAGGGAGAGAGAATAAAATATTTATAATCACTGATCGGCAGAGCATGTAAATGAATAACAAAGTATACATTTTCCAAAACAAGAAAGACAAAAATAATTCTAGCAACGCTTGTAAGAAATAATTATTTGAACTTTTCAATATTTTGATTTCTTCATGAAATTGAAAAAAGGATTATGTATCTTTTCAAGTAGCAATGAAAAAATTACTTTAAAATAATTTTCTAATCATAAGCATTTTTAAAAAGAGGCCAAGAGACTAAGGATTTGGCGCTCGGTGCCACAGGTTTCGGGCTCGAGTCCCTGCGATGCCATGAATGCTTGTAGTGGTTTGGATTCTATTTCAAACCGTTGGTCCTGGTGTAATATGACTTTTGGGCAAACTGTTGACAACCTTACCCCATAAAAAGAAAGCATCTCCTGTTTCAAAATTTACCAGTAGGCAAACGGTCTTGGCCCACCCTGGGGCTGTTGCGCCAAAGAAGAAACATTTTTAAACTATGACAATAGAAATATTTTGATTACGAATGCATTCAATGTATTGTTTGCATAACAAAATTTACTATATCATCATTGGCGCAACCGCCCCATTGTGAACCAAGGCCCCATGGTAGGTCTACTGGCATATTTTGAGACAGAAGATTTATTTCTTTTTACGCGATAGGGTCGTCTTCCCTACACCCAACAATCATATTAGACTGGGACCTACGTTCCGAACGTGTATTCCGAACCACTACAAATATTCATGGCACCACCGGTACTCGCACCCGAATCCTGTGGCATCGATCGCCAGAGAGCTAGTCACTCGGCCATTAGGCCAATACATATCTATTATATAGCAATTTATATTAATTTAATGCATCAGAAATGATAAAAATCCAAGATATTAATAGAAAATACACATTTATTTAACTTTAAAGACTGTTTAATTTAACGAATTGTCATGCACATGAACAATTGCAAATAAAAAATATTATTCAATAATTAGATATATTTTATGTACTCAAATGCAGTATAACAACGACAGGCAGATCGTTATTTACACCACTTTTGTAGCGATTTGAGTAAATCTTTCAATAATACCGAGGTTCGTGACATTAATCAAATTCTAATGTACATCGACCGCCAAATATAAACATTGCACTTATTAGACGGTTTGCTGTTGCAACTGCAATGACAACTTCTAATTAAACCAGTCAAAAGCCTTCATTAAAATTCATCGGAAGCGCTTCAAAGTGACCCATTTCATTTTAAAAGCACTGAATGAGAAACGAAGCCGAACTAATGTAATAATGGATAGGCCGAAACATGCTGGGCCGTTGATATTGCGATGAAAATAATACAAATTTACAGAGTGACAATTACTACACATGTGAGCAATCAGACGTTCAATTCAAGCAGGAGAAAATATCTCTAATAAATTAAATTATCAAAATTTGTAGAAATACAATAAGTTCAATAATAATTATTCTCTATTTATTGTAACAAATATTATAATTCAAAAATGACCTTGGTTCAATCTATTCAATTTTGTATTAGTTCTCTACTGCTCTTTATAATTCGTTACTGGCAAATGCCAATCTGTCAAAGGTTAAATTATTCGATTTTTAACAGCACATATGTAGCAGATTCAGAGCTACCATTTACAGTTTTCATGGTTCAATCATTCGATATTTAACAGAAGATATGTAGCAGATTCAGAGTTACCATTTACAGTTTTCATGGTTAAATCATTCAATTTTTAACAGCAGATATGTAGCAGATTCAGAGTTACCCAGGTTACGCCAAGAAGGAGAGTTGCTTGTTAATACAATGTTACCCCACTATGTTACTTCCATAATGCGACATCGTATTTTTTAACACCGAGGAAAATGGGATACATGGGTTTGCAATCCTTCTTCCCCTCTAAAACAGAATGGAACAGCTTTCCAACCTATGGATTTATAGTGATAAACCCAGCACGGACAATTTCGGTTCACTTGTTCGGGTTTCAAATTAAATTTCCTAGTTTAGAAGTTTAACACTCTGTTTACTAGGTCATTTCAGTCCTTCCCAAAGAATGAAATAAAACTTAATTAAAAATTGATATTCTGAATCCTGACACCGAATCCTGGCGGTGGCATGGATGTTTCTGAGGGGTTCGGAATACACCATTAAGCTGTAGGTGTCGGTCTAATTAGCCTAAAGTGTGCGCAAAATGATCGTAGAGCGACAAACCAAACCAATCAATGATGAATGAATAAATATATAATGTTGGCAAAAAAGGCATAAATCATTTAAATTTCAAATAGTTTAGATAAATATGACGAAAAAAATAACTTCTTTTTATGAACAAAATACAAAATTACTTACATTATGATTTCTTCTCTGAATTTGCATTTTAATCTCACTAATTTTATTAATAATCTTACTAATCAACATATCATTGTTACAAGGCAGTTAAAGGCTCGATAAATTTAAATAACGATACAAATTTAAATTTAATAATGGCTACGCCGAGACATTAGTACAATACAAAAATTAAAACAAGAAATATTTCGTTACTACTAGATGTTAAAGAGTTTATCGTATCTATCATCAATATATTCCACTTTGAAACATTAAGTTTCCTTTCTCTTCAAAATACTCAAACAACAAATTAAAATTATTAAATTAAGAAAATAATAAACACAGCTACTAGCTAATAGGCATTATAAGTATTTGCATTAAATGATTTAAGGGTCATTTATTGAAAACAAAATTATGTGGTTTCATTACTTTAGTTCACAAATTCGAAATTATAGCCTGCATTTAAATTAAATTGTGGTTACCTTATTTATTACTGTACATTAACGTATAATCAGTTCTAGGGTCTAGATTATTTGAATATATTCAAGTAATCTAATTTCTCTTATATTGCATTCAATACCCATTATATTAACAAATTGTATGATAAAATATTTTAATTCTGCCGCTCTTTAGTAGTAATAAACAAATGTAACATTTTCTAAACGTATGGTTTTAATAGCATTAATATTTGTAAAATATTTGTTTATCAGAAGTCGACATTATTCATCAGAAGTATGTAGGAAAATTCCAATAAATTTTATTGGATATCTACTAAAAAGTGTATTTTCGAACATTAATTGCCTAGAGGTTTTAAAATATATTATTAAAGACAAAAAATATGGTGTATTTAAAAATAAAATAAAATAATATTTTAAGTAGAAAATTTGCGTTAATATTTTGCATACAAAAGATGCATATTGCACCTAAATCTTTGTATACTGCATTTGCCACCAATTTAAAATGAACAAAATTCAGGGCCTGAATGACAGAGTGTCTGGCGGCATTCGGTGCCAAAGGTTTCGAGTTCGAGTTTCGGCGGTGCCATGGATGTTTGTAATGGTTCGGAATGCACTTTAAACAGTATGTCCCGGTGTGCTAGGATCGTAGAGCGTTGCCTTGAAGTTTAGTCAATCTTCAGCCCTCGCTTTTGCTAAAGTAAAGCTGCATATTCCCCTTATGTCATGGGCCAGTCGTCTGCGACGGGGTCTATTCGACCTGGTGTAGGCTTTGCCCTGCACCAGGGCAATTAGTAACAACAACAACAACAAAATTCGACATCTGGATGTTTGCACTCCCCTACAATTTAACGGAAGGTTTTTCTCCGGTCTATTTCTGCATACAAATTGATTTTAAAGTTTATATTTCCGGCATGCACTTAGGTATTTAGTTTCGGATAGCTGATCGGGTTTCAAACAGAACTCCCTATATGCTGTTATCTACTTCAAGCGCCAGATGGCTGATGTAAAATGACTTTTTCGAAGATTAACAGAATCAAGAATTTAAAATTTATAAAACGATTTCAAAATATTTAATTGGAAGTCATTTGTTAATATTTTATTGCTCAAAAATGTTTAAATTTAAAAATAAATGGAAAATTGATTAGAAATGTTTCTACCATTGGCAATAATAAAACATTTAAATACCCTGTTTAGAAATTTTGATGTCCAAATTGCAAACCCTCGTGGTGGAATAGATGTTTTCAGTGGTTCCGAATCCACATTAAACTGTAGGTCCCTGTTTAATTAGCCTACAGTGTGCATAAAATGACAGAGCGACCAAACCAAACAAAATTACAAACAGGCTTCAGGTTCATATCCTGGCGGTGGCATCGATGTTTGTGAGTGATGTTCGGAATCCCCTTTAAACTGTAGGTAATTAGCCCAAAAATGATCTTACAGCGACAAACCAAACCAAATTGCAAATGCATATATGCTTTGATTTCATTTCCTCCAAAAAAGAAGAAAAATATTAAGGATAACGTTGCAAATGGTAAATGATTAATGGTTTGGTAATGGTAAATGGTTGCAAATGGTAACGAAACGAATAAGTAACAATAGTGACGTGTAATCCTTGCAATGAGTAAGAATCACAACTAAACACAAAAAACAGCGTAACTCTGACGAATCATATACAAAACAAAAGGTAAAAGCAATTACTCAAATACGGCTGATGGAATTATTAGCGGATGTTCGACCGCAATCCGTGCTCTTAGTTTTGCGAACTCTTTTTTTTTCACAGGATGGGCAAAGACAATGTTCATCATGGAAGGACAAGACCCTCTCAACACGAGTTCTTTAGAGCACCTAAACGAAGTTGACCCATAGATTATATCATTCGTTAAATCTGCTTTTGTTTTAGGAGAGCTCGAATTCGTTTGTTCCAGCACTTTCAATCGTGCAATTGCCATTTGCAAAATGGATGCACGCACGAGGTCACAGTTGGAACAAAACAAGCCACAGCCAAAAATAAGTCGGCTGTTTTTGGAACTGCTTTTGTTTTAAAATGTGAACCAATGTCATCATGTACCGTGTAAAAAGGCAAATTCAGTAATTGGCAGATACACCAATATTATACGCGAATTTATATTTTATTTGAAAAAAAATTCTCCCTCAATGTTTGGGCATTTATGTGTTTAACCCATGAATCCGAAAAGCGTATTGCGTAAAAGCGCTTTACAAAAGACACTTAACTTCGATGTACTATTGCTGGTCACATAATGACGATGGCTTGACATCATAATTCAGAGCGAATATTCCAGTATCTGGATTGGCTTGGTTCATCGCTCTACGGTCATTTTGTGCACACTTTAGGATAAGTAGACCAGGACCTGCAGTTTAACGTGGATTTCGAACCATTCACAAACATCCATGCCACCGCTTGGAGTCGAACCTGAAGCCTGTGGCACCAAAGGCCAGAGCGCTAGCCAATTGGCTATCAGGCCGCCAAGTATCTGGAAGCTTGAGACCTCTTCAAGCCAAATGGGATGGCTTCTTTAATTTAAGTATTTATCATGCTCATACGAAAACATCTCGCTTTATGGGCTTAAAAATGAACTCCCTTAATTTAAAAAGCAGAAAGTTATAAAGGCTTTAGTGCTCGGTGCCACAGGTTTCGAATTAGAGTCCTGGGCTGTTATAGATGTTTGTAATGGTTCTGAATAGACTTTAAACAGAAGATGTCAGTCTAATACGATTGTAGAGCGTTGGATATAGGGCTGAGAAACCTCCCCGTAAAAAGAAAACTCATGTTTCGGAATCTGCCAGTAAGCAGACGGCCTTGGCCCATCATGGAGCTGTTGCGCCATTGAATTAGAAGAAGGTTCTAACAACTAGGCCGCTTTAAGTCTTAATTCGAAATATTTCAAAAACGAATAATATTTCGATCAGCAATATTATTTTTCTATTTCAACTATCATGAGTAATTTAATTAACAGCTAAATAATTTTATTGTAATTTTAATTGTATCTTTTTATTTAACATTTTAATTAATATATCGAAATTGACTTGCATTAAAATATATTTCTTACAGAAGCAACTTGAATTTTAAACACAACTTGACAAAAATAGTTTTCTACAATTTCCACTAATTAATTAGAAGTAAATTTATGTATTCGTTTACTATAATTATAATTTGCTAACTTGACGAATTCAACATCATAATTAGATACATCACTTTCAAAATGACATTTTTTTTCAATTTCAAATAAACTTTTCAAGAATATGTTACAGTCTACTTACAGAAGAAACTAAATTTTCACTAATTAATCAGAAGTAAACTTATACATTCGTTTACTATAATTATAATTTGCTAACTTGACCAATTCATAATTAGATACATCACTTTCAAAATGACAGTTTTTCAAATTCAAATAACCTTTTAAAGAATCTGCTGCAGTCTCTTTTTAAAATTCCAACGACCCAAATAATGAAAAATTTAAAACTGCATATTTAGTAGCTTAACATTCTAATAACCGCAAATGCTTTTCCTTTAGACCATACATGACTTTTAAACGAAACATCCACCTTGCACGAGAAAAATATTCACCAAATTACGAAGAAGACGCCATTATGGAACCGCCTAGTTAAAGGCGATGGTTCGAAAAAAAGAAATTTTTCCCCATTGCCACAAACTAACTAGAAATTCTGAATAACCCGTTCTCTTTGCTGGAAAAATTTGCATAAGGAAGGATGAGGGGGGAAAAGAACTCATTAGAGAAAAGAAGCCGAAGGAATTCTGGAGAATAAGAGAAAAGTAAATACATTAAAAAAAGAAAAAGAAAAAAATCGATGGTTGTCGGTCGTTAAATTTGATCCAACATGTTAATCGACCACTTGGTGCCGAAGATTTAACAGTCAAGGTTTTGAAAGAGATTAGTGGCATCAGTTAGGTGGGGTTCGATTATCGTTTCCGGTGGGGACTGGAACAGGAACAGATCTTTTTTGAGATATCTGACTAATTGATATTGTAGCTAAATCATCACATTTCATTCAGGTGTGTAATTATTTGAACATATGGTGAATTTATCTTCCTTTTTTTTTTTTTTTTTTTTTTTTTTTTTTTCACTTACACTTAAATGGCTCGGATCTGAGAGATTAAGTGTAAGAAAAAGTATAATAATTTTAACAATTTTAAACATTTGAAGTAAAAAGATGAAGAAAAGAATGTTTTCGTTGTAACTTCTCTAGATTCTAATTTAAAATTCGTAAGGAAGATTCAGATTGTTTAGATTTTAATTCCTTTTTTTATTAAATTAAAATAATTCAAATATTTCTTCTTTCCCCATTATTCATATTGTTTTTATTAAATTAAAACAATTCAAATATTTCCTTCCTCCCCCCCCCATATTCGTAGACAGTTAAATGATTCAATAGATATAAGTTATGAAATTCCATCATAATTTATTTTAAAAACATAACAAGTATTGCAAAAATAATAATAATAATAAACTTGTTGTTAGACAGCAACATCTAGACCAAGTCCAAGAACCCGTGTGGTGTCATGGAAGGAGGGAAAGGGGGACAGCTTCTGTTGTGATGGAGCACCCGTAGGTAGAAGACTCACTTGGCTCTTGTGACGATGACTTTTTACGGGGTAGGGCTGCCAACCCCTCGCCCAACGCTCTACAGTCATATTAGACCGGGACCTATGAGTTAAAGTGGATTCCGAACCACTACAAGCATCCAAGGGACCCTGAAATTCGAATCCGAAAACTGTGGCGCTGAGTATCAGAGACCTAATCTCTCTGCCATCCGGCCCCAATAAATAGTCATTAAATGTAGGAGTGATTACTTTTATGATTACAGTTAACTTCGTTAGATAAATAGTTAACTGTAATCATAAGTAACCAAATAGTTTTGCCTTAAAGCAATATTATTTAATAAGGCAAAGACTGATTTGTGATAAATTTAATTAAACATTATACATTACAAATATAATTCGAACAATCACAATTATATGAAATCAAATAAAAAATTTACTACTAACAAGACAAAAATAATTTACTGAAAATATTTAATACTAATAGGATTTTTAAAATAATGATAATAATTTTTTGTGATTTTTATATAGATGACAAAAAATTATTTACGAACATTCCAAATGAATATTTTATCTGAAAAATTATTATTTTCGAAGCCATAACTGTCTTGAACTTTTGGGACAAACGACGTAATTTTATAAAAGAAGAGCGCAAACAATTCTTCCAAGAGCAAAATTCCTTTTACGCATTAAATCTTTCATCCAAAAAGTGCTTCAAAAGATTAGTTCTACAACCCAAGCCGGTCGCGCTAATCAAATTTCTCATTTAATTAAGAAAGCAAAGCAAACACAACAACAATGCCCCCTGATCCAATCGCTTAGCTGGCCCAGAATTTCAAGACAGCAAGTCAAAAGGAAGGAGAAAAAGAAAGAAATAAAAAGAAAAAAGGGAGGCAGTCCGGTCATTAAAAGGGCGGCGATTCAGCACCCAGTTCGTTTGATTAAAGTAAATGGGATTACTCCCTCCGAATTAAAGGCTCCTTCCAAGAAGCGAAAGGTGAAGAGAAAGGGATTGTGCAAGTCTTAATCAGGAAGTTTCCTTCGACGACCGTTTCACTGCAACAACAATTAAGAAAATACTATTAGATGTGAGGCCTAGGTTTTCAATTTGGATTAACGCCAACGGAATAAATTAATGAGTGATGGAAAGGTTGCATAGCTTGCAATATTTTCATCATAATCATTAGAGCAACAGCTCCATAGTGTGCCAAGGCCGTCAACCTGCTGGCAGATTTTGGGACAGGAGATGAAGCTTTTTTTAATGGTTAATGTTGTCAACCCTTCACCCCACTGTTGATATGACTGTAGGGTTGTCAGCCTACAGTCATATTAGATTGGCACCTACTATATAACGTGGATTCCGATCCACTACAAAACATCCAAGGCACCGCCGGGACACGAACCCGAAACTTACGGCACTGAGCGCAACTGACTCGGCCATCAAGGCCTTTGCAATATTTTAGTAAATATATATTAGTCAAAACAAAAAGTAGTAAAGTTAAGTATGTTGTTGTTTCTTATCCTACTTGTTAGACAGCGACATTTAGACTAAGAACCTGTGTGGTCTCATGGAAGGAGGTTTGTTTTGTCGCTCTATGGTCACTTTTTGCATACTTTGGGCTAATTAGACCGGGACTATAGTTTAACGTGGATTCCGAACCTCTCACAAACATCCATGCCACAGATAGGATTCGAACCTGAAGTCTGTGGTGGCAAAAGCTAGAGCGCTGGCCAATTGGCCATCAGGCCGTCTCATGGACAGAGAAAAAGGGTGAAGGCAGCTTCTGTAATGATGGAGCACCCGTAGGTAGAAATCTGACTTGGCTTCGAGTCGCTGAATAAGGAGAGCAGTGGATTCAGGAAGACCTTTTACGAACTATCCCGAATTTGCGTATCGTATAGGATAAAACCTAGAAAACTCCCACCAGGTAGTCCAATTCACAAGGCAAGATGCTGAACATCACAAACGCCATCGTGCCTCCCCTTTTTTTGATACAGTGTCTACAACAAAGCCACCAACTGATTGAACTTCTGCCCTAATGATCACCAGCAACGTGCGTTGCCACAAGCCATGAGTCGGCAAAATTAAGTAATGTGTGGTTTATGGAAATAATTTTATTAATTAATAAAAATATTTTGAAAATGACATATATTAAAAATAAACAATTCCAAAACTTTTCTATTTGAAAAACTTAATGTCTAACATGGAAATAAAAGATTGTTAGCAAATTAATTTCTGAACTGTATACCGAATGTATTTCTTATTATAAATTCATTAGTGATAATTGCTATCGATAGGATATTTTTCCAATTTTTTTTTTATCCTCATTATATTTCTTGAACACTTCCCAAACACAATGCCTCAATTATATTCGCATTCGTGCAATTACATGTAGTTATCAAATGGCCCAAGAAATTCTTATTAAAAATGCATTTATTTTCATTTATTACACTGAAGTAAATTAGTCGACAAATCGACGAACTAGAAATTAATGTTAACAATAAGAAGAACTGGTATTTATCTTCTTCGTGATCAAAGAGATAGGGAAAATAACTGTTGGATCAAGATTGCAGGATTATTATTCAAAATTAAAGAATTGTTTGAGAAGAAATAAAACAGAAAACTTTTGCATATCGCTTCGGTGACCCTAATACTGAAACTTTTACCCTTCGAGGCAAACCCATTCATTCAATCGATAATTAGACGGATTTTGCATACAATTACTTAAGACTTCGTTCTAAATTTTGAATCCGATACCGTTCCATGCATGTTTGCTTAACTGAGCATACAAAACAGCATTTCAACGTAAGAATTAATCATCGTCAAAATATGCAATAACTTCTGACGAGGAAGAAGAAAATAAAGCGTTAAAAACTTTTACTGTAAATGGTTTGGTGCGAGTTTTATCCAAACAATTCAAATATTTCCAGCTGTCCAAATATATGAATCAAGACACTGAATGTTTTACCAAAGAGGAATAGCAAATACAAGGATCAATTAGATATTCTCACAAAATATATGAAGTTTTCCTTTTTAATTTTTGAACTGATGTATTTATTAGTATACGTAAAAATGAATCATTTATTGATATTAATGAAAATTTATGCATTTTTAATTTTTTAGAGTAAATCATAGAATAATTCATGTAAATGTTAATATATAATCAAGCAGATCCCAGAATTAAGCTAAATTTATGATTTACGAACAGAGACACTATGACGAAACTATTATAAATATAGTATTATTTATATTGCAATTTGATTACATAAATAATTTATCTAAATGATTATACAAATTGGAAATGATATAGCGACTATAAGTATTGTCCCAAGTTTTTATATATCAGCTGTTTGGACTAGCAATATATAATTTCCAGAATGCTTCTTATTTGATTAATTAATATTCTCTCAACACATCGTTCTTTACATTACATTGATTCATCACATAATAACACAAATGACTCAATAATATTTATTTAATTAAACACAATCGATTTTTATTAATTTTTTTATCATAGTGTAGTTTTAATGAAATTATGTTTATTTTCCTTTTTAAACAAAAATGACAAAAATTTAGAAACTCAAAAGGTATTGTTTTTTTTTATTAATAAAAATAGATTGTTTTTATTTAAATAAAAATACTACATATAAAAATATTAAATAAAATACTTTAATTTTTTCCAAAATTTATACTATAAGTTATTATTGTCCAGGTTTTTATATTTGAGCTATTCGGAATAGCATTTTGTAAGTTCGAGAATGGGTCTAATTCGTTTAATTAATTAACATTTTTTTCAACACATTATTTCTTTGCATAATAATACAAATAAATCAATAATATATTTCTTTAATTAAACAAAATGAATTTTTATAAAAACAATTTTTTTCGTAGTGTAGTATTAATAAAATCATTTCTTATTTTCCTTTTTAAACAAAAAAATCACAAACATTTAGAAACTCAAAAGGTATTTTTTTTTTTTATAGAAATACAAATAAACTACTTGTATTTAAATAAAAATATTAATCCAACTTAATATGCACTAACAAAATATAAAGAAAATCGTCTTTTGGTATACTTTTTTTTAAAAGAAAAAGGTGCCAAAATGGGTGGCAAACAAATTTGAAAATTATGCTGGATAAGAGTTATTTCAAAATCATACTCTCCATTTATTACACGGTAAATCCCCTCCGATTTCTTTTTTTTAGCTGTTAGATCACAGACGAAAGTTAAAAATAGCTAATACCCAACGGTGTTGAAAATGATAAATGAGGATCCGTGAATTATCATTTTCCATTTTTCTTCGCTGTCAAGTCAGCCAGTCTATACAAAAGCTTTTTTTTTATTATTATTATTATTTTTACACACTAAACTCACATATTTGTTTCGGATATCCTTTCTTTATCTGATGATGAAAGGCGCATTAATTCTCAACACTGTTTACAAATTCAAATACTCTGAATTCGCGAAAGAGATATATAACAGTTGTTTTAAAAGCTAACTTCCGTTGGCTTATTTTTATCAAATTATTTTTAAGTATTGCATGAATAAAAAAACCGTATTCAATCTATGTAGCAACGACGTTTTAATTCTTGTAATTCATTTTCGCATAATTAATTGTCATATTACAACGCCTAGTAGATTACTTTATTGAATAATTGATACAATTTCTGTTTCTTTATAATTAATTATATTACTGTCAAATATTATTTTTACTGGCTTTAATCTTTTAAAACACTTTTTTTTCGAAATTTATACAATAAAAATGAATAAATTGAATTGTATGCTTCTTAAAGTCTAGTTTTTCTCATTAAAATATTCTGTAGTTAAAACATTTCTGAAGTAGCATTTTTAATTTGCAAATAATTCAAATTTTAGACAGCAAACTGAATTTAATAACAAATTAAATATCAACTTAACAATATACATATTCTAAACATTCATGATGTGATCCTTTTAAAAATAATTTCAGTAATTGTATAATTCCAGAGTGGGAAATGTTTTAAAATAAACTTTAAATAACTGCAGCTAAAAAGAATTGTGTAAATTTTGTGTAAATATTAATTACTGAGATTATTCTAATTGCAAACTTTTTTTTAAATAACTCGAATTTCATGTTTGAAAAATATCTTTACTTTATTAATTTAATTTTTCCAAACAAATTTAAAAATCACTAATTAATTTTTTTCTTCTTTCATTTCATTTATTAAATTATATTTAAAGATACCATTTCTAGCTTGATTTTAATCTTATAAAATTAATTATTAGTGTATTATATTTAAAAATATGTATTCTATAAATGTCATTAGTATCATGCAAGATAGCTAAAACATAGGCTGAAATGACTTGTTTTATATTATTTATACTAATCAAAGAAAAAATGTTATGGAAGTGAGTTGTTTTATATTATTTATATAAATTAATGAAAAATGTTTTAAAAACGTTTGTTTTATATTATTTATATTAATGAATCAAAAAATGTTGTAGAAATGACTTGTTTTATATTATTTATATTAATTAATGAAATTTTTTTACAAAAATGACTTGTTTTATATTATTTATAATAATTAATAAAAAATGTTTTAGAAATGCTTGTTTTATATTATTTATATTAACCAATGAAAAAATGGTTTAGCAATGCATATGTTTCTCATTAGATAATTGATTTAAACGATATTAATTCATGACATTGATGACATTTTTAAAATCGAAGATGAATAAGATTTCTGTAAATTGTCTACTAATGCTTTTGGTTTTAAGAGAAATGAACCCTACAAGTATAGTAAAAAATAGAAAAAGTTTTATGATTGTTAGATTAGCAATGCTTCAAAATATTTTTAGCTGAATTCAATGTATGGCAGCGAACCTGACAAAAATGCAATCTGTAAAATAATCTGTAAATGCAGGTAAGATAGCGAGTAATTTAATGCCTAAAATATTTGTCACGCTTATATTAGCGTGAGATTTATATATCGAACTCATGAGATAGCAATAAATTAACTTCTAATTAGTACAAAAACAGATAAATCCCACAGCAAATAGACAAATTCATTAAAAAAATTAATTGCTTTCAGAGCTCTACATCTTAATACAGATCACGGACACTTTTATCATCAAGCTATTGGCACGTATAATTCGTCACACACGAATGAAAACCGTCAAAACACGGATAATTCAGACAAAAAAGCACCAGGATAAATCGCTCTCGATACCTCACGCTCTAAAAATATTTGCATAAGATTGAAACAGATGAATCACTGAGCAACATCACGGAGAGGATCACTGACTCCTCGGATATTTTAAATTTCTTGCCTGAAGATATGCAGGCGTCAAAATATGAAATTGAACAGATGCGAAGTTTTTTTTTTCTCCCTTGATGAGATAAGAAGGCATCCCATTATGCTTTGGTAGCGTTCCGTGTAATTTGCAGGGCTGTTCAAAATCAAAGATATCGTTCAGACAGATCAGAAACATATTACATCCTTCATTAAAAAACTAATGTAAATGAACGCTGGATTGATGTTCACGCAATGTATTGGTCCTGTCGTGTGTTAAGATCTAAAAGATAATAGATGGTTTATTTTTTTAATTAATAGATTACATTAAATGTTTTATTTGGTGTTTATCCAATTACTGTAACTTTCAGAGTAATATCTGACAAAAAATACGCAGAAATTAGTTTCAAATAAATTTATTTAATGTTATTGCTGGTAATCCGTTTCGTAAAGAAAAATCTAAGATCAACGGTCACCAAATGGATTAAATGAGGTTCCCATTAAAAATTGAAATCCGGGTATTTTTTTTTTCCAGAACTTTTATCAATGAAATATTTTGCTAATAAATTAGCAATTAATATTTTGCTACATGAATTTTATGCTGTGTGTATTTTTATAATTAAGATTTTTAAATAATTATTTTGTATTTTCGTTCTCTTAATTATATTTTTAATTGCATATTTTACCTAGCACTATATATTTATTAAATTAAATTCTTTTTATTTTAATAATTAATATTAATTTTAATATGTATAATTATTTAATAATATTATTTTTCTTGTATATTAATATTACTATATATTAATATTATTATATATTAATTTTTCATATGTATTAAATTAAATATTTATAAAAATTTGTATTTACACTTTTATAAATATACACACTAAAAAAATATTTATTTTAGTGTGTATTTACATACTATGGGGTAACTCTTTTTAATATATGAAAATGTGCATAAAGTTCTCATTAATTACTTCATAAGTGCAGTACCCTGGCCAATCTCAGTTATAGCTAAGATATCGGACGATAAAAAAACATTATGCAAAAACTCTTTAATATCTGGCAGGAGGCAGACGGCCATGCCCCACTCTGGGGCTGTTGCGCCAATGAAAAAGAAGAGTTTCAGTAAATGAAAAAAATTATTATACACAGAGGTCAATTCTATCGTCGCAGAAAAATTATAAAAAACAGAGATAACTAATTAAAGTTGCCCCCCCTCCTTTCGGCTTATATACGGATCGGCTTACATTTGGAAATTTGCTGTTATTTAAAGAAGTCGATAAAGTCCAATAACTTTACTCTTAAACCTTTTTTAAGACGCTAATCCTTTCCCATTATAATAAAAATAAACAAATAAAACTTGAAAAGAAAAAAAAAAGATTTCACAGCGAAATATTTAATCTCATAAACACTGTCTGCAGCATCGGTTTTTTCAATCTGCTTCATCGACTACTGTGGGCAAATTACACGGTCCAAACCTCATCGGTGGTTTCACTCCAGTAGTTCTCGAGAAATAAAGGGATGGCAGTAAAAAAAAAGCAAAGCACACACTTTTTTTACTCCTTTGCATTATTCTTCAACGTGGCTGTCTAAACAATCTGTGAAGAAACGCAAATAGGGATAATACAATGGGTGGCTTAAAAGAGGAAAATTACAAGACATTCACGGCTTTGTGTTGTTGTTATAAGGATAAAGTGTGGCACAAAAAAAATCTAAAGAATAAATAAAAAAAAAATGACAACATAGGAGGGGTTTTTTCCAACGGGTTAAGTTGCGATATTTAGTTGTTTTCCTTGAGGTAAATGAAAAAAAGGAAGTTAAGTTAATAAAGTTCATTATTCAGTTTCAAAAAATTAAAAGGAAAGAAAAATTAATTTTAATTTTCTCTGACTTCATGCTAAAAATAATTAACGATGCTCAACTTCTTACGAAAGAAAAATGATTGAACCACAGTTTTATTCAATCTGTAAAACAATTTTTAGTTAAGGCATAATTCAAATATTCTAAATGCTTTTTGACATGTTCTTTCATTAAAAAAAATCTCTTAAATAGTCTAATTAAATAGTTTTATTGGCTTAATTTGATATTGAAATCGTGCTTTCTTCTGCGCAATGCAAGAGCGCCCCTTATGGCATCAGGAGAAATGGTCAGTAGTCATCGAGACTCTCACACGAGAAGAGATGGTCAATTGACTAGCGATCTGACATTTGGTATCACAGACTTCAGGTTCAAATCCTGGTAGTGGCATGGGTGTTTGTGAGTGGTTAGGAATACACATTAAACTGTAGGTCCCGGTTTAATTAGCTCAAAGTATGCACAAAATGACCATAGATCGACAAACCAAACCTCAGCCGAGAAGTGTGGCGAAACCGGTGTTGTCTCAGAGACGTTTAGTTTAAATCTCTCATCCCGAGAGGAAATATCTCTATTTTCGGCTTAGAAGTGGAATCCTTCCAAGAATTTTTAATTAGATGTCTTTAAATGTATTAATCATTGTATGTGTATGTGGTGTTTGTGCGCGTGTAAAATAAAGCTGTGTATTCTCCAACTTGCATTTCAAGTCTCAACCAAACCACACCCAGATCCAGCTGCACAAACAACCGACAACACTACAGTAATAACTAACCGCAGCTAAATGTGTTCTGTTTAGAGAAATTTAACAAAAAATACCATCGAATAACATTGTGCATCATCTGTCCTGCAAATATTTTATATAAAGTAATACCATTCCTCAGGGAACCTAATGGACGAGTGACTGGACAGGTTTCGGTTCAAAGTGCCGGCGGTGCCAGGAAGTAGTGGTTGTAGTGGTTCGGAATCCAATTTAAACCATAAGTCCCAGCCTAATACGACTTTAAAGTGTTTGGCATAGTGTTGACAACCATCTCATGTTTCGGAATCCACCATGGCGCTGTAGCGCCAATAAATAAGAAGCACCGCATAAATAAGTGCATAAATAAGAAGCACCGCAAGCATAAATAAGAAGCACCGCACTAGGAAAATTAAATAATTTGTTAAAATAACTAGCACGTGCAAAATTTGACCTACTGCTTCTGTGACAAATTCTTCTGCCCGTAAGCAATCTGCAATATCTCAGAATTAGAACAAAACATAAATCATGATTTCAGTTTTAGAATCAGTGACCAAGAACATGTCAAAAAAAAAAAATAGGTCTAATTTTCAAACAAAGAATGTGTATTGGCCCATGCAATGAAAACAATTCAAAAAAGGAGTAAACCTAAATGCGAAGAATTACGTAGAAAAGCAATATAAGGCACTGATTTAAATAAACTATAATCCCTCTTACGACAAAAGAATGCCAAAATCGTGTGATTACGATTTCACCTTCAAGATCTCGAGCGTATGACGGAAGCATAATCACGCGTGTTCCACTTTGTCAAACCACAATGTCATACCTTTTGCCTGTCAGTGGACACGAGGTATAAACATGTCGCCAATATTGTGAAACGGCTACCGGCAGTGGCATTCATTTCCTTTTAACATTCCATTTTATTTTATTTTATTTGACGTTTCAAAGAGTTCGTGTCCTTGAGATGACCTTCACAAATTTTATGTAAAAGAACAAATATTGTTACGTTTACAAACAACAACAATACAAAGGAACGCAGAAAAAAATTATGTTACATAACAGAGATATTTTACATTTCATGATAGAAAATCCTTTACTTATATTTACATGGGAATTCTCATTTACAAACATTGGAATTTTCTACTTACTAAAAGTACTTCAAGCTCAAAATTTTTACTAATAACCCAAATATCCGTTTTAAGTACTATATTTAAATTAGTAATTAAATATCTCAACTATTATTTAGCTTATTATGTCTGTAGAAAAATACTTGAGTCTAAGCAATAAATACGAATAAAAAATGTACAAATCTAAGGCTTAAAATACGTAATCTAGGTTTTAAATACGTAATATAGGTTTCAAATACGTAATCTGGGCTATAAATACGTAATCTAGGCTATAAATATGTAAAATAATAAACTAAGCAACTCTTTTTGCAATACAAGACTTAATGTTTTGAAACTCCTCAAAACATACGTAAATTTATTCTTCTTCAAAGGCGCAACAGCCCCATGGTGAACCAAGGCGTTCTACCTACTGGCATATTTCTAGACAGGAGATGTTTTCCCTTTTTACAGGGTAGGATTGTCAGCCAAACGCCCAGCAGGCATATTAGACCGGGACCTACGGTTCAAAATAGTGTTACTCTATGTCCATAGCATATCTTCAAGCTACCTGTGTCCCCTGTGTAGTGCTAAATGAGGAGTAACGTCGGTGCAGCCCTTGCTTATGGCATAAAGATAATTGTCTAAGTATTTGCCAGCTGCATTAGGAAAAAACATCCATGGCACGGCCGGAACTTGACGCCAATGACTCAGCCATCAGGCGTAAATTTCCTACACTTTTTAAAATTATAAGAACTATTTGCAGATTATACGTTTGAAAAATAATTGTGTTGTTCATAAATAAAGTTAATGGTTAACTTCATAAATAAAAGTGTTAATTTCGATTGTTTAATTTTAATTTTTTTAGAAGCCGCTTGAGAGCAATTAGAAATAATACACAATGTACATTCATCTCAATCACATTTAAAGTAGCTACTATTAAAACGTATTTAATTGAACTTAATTTTTTAGCGCAAATGGAGTCATGATGTTATTAATTAAGTGTTTTAAGTACTAAGCAAAAGGATTTAAGGACTTAATCAATGGGCTCATTAATCAAGTCTATTAAAAACATTTTATCTCACATTTCGAGATAAAAAAAAGTCCCCAAAAAATTTCTTTAATACCAGAAATAATGGAAAATAAGAATGAAAACTTTTATATATGGCAAATACCCAGTGGAGGATGACCAATTTTTTTTCCCCCTGCGGGGCTATAATTATCAAACTGTCTTTGTTGTGATTACGCGAAAAAAAAAATACAGCTTAATTAGACCTTTGCGAGAACTTAAAATAACAAAAGTGGGTCGAAACAAAACAGTTAGGGGCGGAAAGGAAGTTCAGTTCATTAGCTATGAAGCTTCGTGTTTATATATATGTATATATAAAGAGAAGGCGGTATATAAGAAATGAAGATGAGAAGCTGAAACTGTCAATGTGACGATGGACGAAAAGGAAATTTTGCGGAAGTACGTCGGGTTAACAATCTTTCAATCTTAAACCATGGGATTTATCAGATATTGCTGCTGCATTCTAATGCATTCTAGAAGAAAAATAAGACCAAAAACAGGATTGATGTACCTAAAATAGGAATAATGTGACGATGGACGGAAGGAAAATTTTGCGGAAGTGAGTACTGTGAACCATCTTAAAGTATTATATTGCTGCAGTATGCTAATGGTAAAAGACTGTCAAGAACTGAGATTGGATCGTTATGAGAGCCTCTAAATGCATTGTATCGCTTTATTAGAAAGCAGAAAAATAAGACCAAAAACAGGATTAATGTACCTAAAACAGGATTCATGTGACAATTGACGAAAGGAAAATTTTGCGGAAGTACCTAGGTTAACAATCTTCCAATCTTAAAGCATGGGATTTATTCAGATATTGCTGCTGCATGCTAACGCTAAAAGACTGTCAAGAGCTGATATTGGGATGGTTATGAGAGCCTCAAAACGCACTGTATCGCTTTATGTCTTATTAGAAAGACGTAAAATAAGACTAAAAGTAGAAACTTATTTTCTGCTTACGTGTTAATTTATTTGCTAGAAAGTAGAGGACAATTGTAATAAATTACATTGCTTAAATAATTATTTATTCATAAAAATGTAGAGGGTTTTTGATTAAATGCATCATTTGGTTTGGTTTGTCGCTCTACGGTCATTTTTTGCACACTTTAAGCTAATTAGACCGGAACCTACAGTTTAAAGTGGATTCTGGTGAGTAAAGTTAAAAATTACAAATTATATTATATAAAGTTTATACGGATACAACTTTTTATTTGCAATTATTACAATTAGAATTTTTAGTGTATATATATATATAATTTTTTCTGATAAATAGTTAATATCGCATTTTATTTGCAAATTAGCTATAAAGGATGTTTTTTTTTTAACCTTAGCTAAGATGTCTTTTCTTAGATTTTATTCTATCAATTTTTTTTAATATAATAATTAAATTACGAGTACTACATTCATGATAAACTTAAACGATAATTTAAAGTAATTTGTTTTTAACCAACTTAATTTACTGATAACATTAAATATATTTTACTGCGCTTGACCGATCATTTATTTAGTTATGGAAACACTTTTAAATTATTGGTATAAAAAGAGGAGCTTAGTTATTGAACAAAAAGAAAATGAATGAACACTTGTTTTAACTAGAAAAAAATTATTGTTCGATTATAATAAATAGCACACATCATTTTAATTCCTGAAAACACTGCCTTCGATTTTATATTTCCTAATGACTAAATAAAACCAAACATCAAGTTAAAATAATCTTCTATTCATACAAAATGTCGGGAATACCCCTCTTTATTTTAAATAACAAAACATACATTGTTTACTTCCTAAAAACCGATCCAAACCGTTCAATTTATCATCACCCTCCAAAGCTGCAAGATCACGAAATTGCATAACCTTCAACCTTTGCAATAAATAATCCCTTTGGAATTAACATAAAAAGGAAAGCAACAAAGACCATGCAACGACAATGCACCAATAAAAAAAAAAAGAAATAAACAATCACTCCTTAACTACGTGTGCCAAACCGGAATGACTTAATTATTTCACACAGACAGCAGCAGCAACAGTGCCCCTCAACCCTTACGTTCCCATGACCACGCCCATGCGGCGTCACAGAACCCAAATGTTGACTGTTAATAAATGGCACAGTATATTTAGAGAAGCCGGCCCTCAGGGACGCTTAAGTTTTCAGAGAATTGATGCACAGAAAGCCATGTCCTAATTTCCACCAATCGATATAGATCGTCTTCATGTTTATTGATTCTTCAACACGTAGTTGATGGAATGGTTCTTCTCTGCCAATACATACAATTGATTTTCGAGGCGTATCTTTTATTGATTATTGCAGTAATTTAATTTTTGTCGTGCATTTTTTTTTTTCTTTCCCTTTCAACATGAAATATTACCATGCTATGTAGGTACTATATGAAACACTTTAAGGTCTCTTTTTACGTGATGGACGTGAAATATTACCATGCTATTAAGTAACTGTATCATATGTTTCAAGGTTTCTCATTACGTGATGGATGTATTGTACAGAAAAGCGGATATATAAAAATAGCATAAAAAATATATTTCATTAAAAATATGTTACGGCAATTTTCTTTAATCGCATAAAACTGAAAAGTTTTAAAATTTGTATAAAACCACATAATGTTTCCAAACATAATAAAAAAAATTTCAATAAATTTCTTCACAAGTACTCGTATGACAGAAATTGATAAAAAAAAAACTTAAAAGTATTGCAAAGTTAATTGATTTAATTTTATCGGAAAGTAATGTAGTTTTATATTTTGAATAAAAATGAGAACAAGAGCAAACTGTATTACTGTGTTGTACAGGTATGCCATTTGATTTTTTTTTTTTTTTTTTTTTTTTTTTTTTGTTTCGGGTTGCATTTGATTAACATTTTTTGGAGATGTTAAACAGTTACAGCATATTTAGATTTAATTAGATATAGCAATATTATATTCAGAAATTTACTTACATTAATGTATTATGGAATATATTGGTAACAGTAGAGACATGAGCAATTTAAACATAGCTTTAAAAACTGCGCTCTGGAAATCTATGGAATAACAGAAATGCTTGTTTGCTATGCTATCTGATAGTAAACTATACCATTTTCTAATTGGTTCCAAATCCCTTTCATCATCAGAAAACAGTCTTTTGGATAAAGCTGATGGATTTGCGTCGATGATCATGATTGATTATATTTAAGCATATATATTTTGTATTATATGTTTTATGTTATAATACCTACTACGCTATAATACCAAGGAATAATTTGTTTTCCATCTGAGCAAATAAAAGTCATTTCGCAAGTACAATGTTTTATATATATATTGCATAGATTTTTTTAATCAAATTGTTGTTTTGTCAGCATTTACCTAAACACATAGCATAGATTAGTGGGTTTTTTTTTTATTATTATTCACCTTTACTCTGTCGTTTACTATAATTCAGAAGTATTTAGTATTTATATTATGAGAGCTAGCAATGTATGAAATTTAATGTAGTTAAAATATGAGTACACAGTACATAATGAAACGGTAATATCGAGCAAGATCAAACAATGAATTACGTAGATTGGTAAGAAATTTATCTTCACAAATATTCACATTTTCAGGATGTTTGTTCTACTTCCTTTTAAACAATATAGAAATTATTGTTAATTGTTTTTTCAACAATTAATCGATAAGCAGGAACGGAAGACCGTTTCCTGGTGTTTAGTAATCAATATGCATTAATTGTTGCTGCATTTTAATTACCAAACCATTTTTTTATTTTTTTATGAAGTGCAAAGATATTGAAAATCCTCCATATTTTAATCAGTTCGTTGTGAAGTTAATTTGAAAATTATTTTTTATAGTTTTGTTAATTAAAAAAATAAAATAAGAGTTTTTTTATTATTATTGTTTTAATTACTTATGAGTTATATCTTTCACAATGTATTAGATACTTTTCATGGTTTGACTTTATATTTGGTACACATTTATTATAGGATTATTCTTTCTCCTTCTGAGCAACAGCCTCATAGTGGGCCAGGGACGTCTGGCTATTGGCAGATTTCGAAACAGGAAATGTTTTTTTTTTCGGAGTAGAGTTGTTATCCCTACGCCCAACAGACATATTAGACCGGGACCTACGATTTATAAAAGGATTCCGAACCATTACAAACATCCATGGCACCGCCGGGACTCGAACCTGAAACCTGTGGCACCGAGAGTGCTAGTCACTCAGCCATTACGCCTCATTATAGGGTTATTACTATATAGAAACTTCTAGTTCTGTATGCCTGAAGGCCGAGTGACTGTGCTCTGGCGCACAGTGCCGCAGGGTTCGAGTGTCATGCATTTTTATAATGGTTCGGAATCCACTTGTAAACAGCAGGTCCCGGTCAAATATGGCTATAGAGCGTTGGGCGTAGGGATAACAAGCCTATCTCATAAAAAGAAAACATCTCCTGTCTCAAAATCTGCCAGTAGGCAGACGGCCCACTATGGGGCTGTTGCGCTAATGAAGAATAAGAAGTATTGCGCATAACGTGTTGGATTACAAGAGAAGTCTGGTTTGAAATCCAACAAGTAATGCAGAATCGAAAGCTTTTACGTTTGTGCCTCTAATGGGAACGATAACGTTCGAGCAGGTACGAAAGGTATAGATCTATTATGCGAACTTTCATATTCCCACAGTACATTGTACAAATAATAGAGAGTTTTTGCATACCGTATTTTGGACGTCCATTAGCTTTTTCTCCCTAGTGCGCATGCTCATAGAAAACATTATTACAGATACGCATGCGCAATTTCCTATGAGCATGCACGCTAGGGAGAAAAAGCTAACGAACGTCCAAAATACGGTATGCAAAAACTCTCTAATATTGCAGACAGTGGCGTAATTATACCATCAGAGGCCCGTGGCTGTAAGTTCCGGTCTAATATGACTGTTGGGCATAAAGCTTGAAAACCCTACCCATTAAAAAAGTAAAACCTCTCCTGAGTCGAAATTTATCAGTATTAATATTATTGCGAGGTCAATTATTAGTGTTACTAGAGTTCTTTCCAAAAAAACCATCATCACAAATAAAAAAGAAGAATTGCATTCTAATTCAAAAGGGAAATTCAATTTGCATGCGTTTTGGAGCACAAAAATTGAATTAATCTGATTGAATAACCAAGCAAAAAGACTAACAGAGAGACAGCGGCTGTTGTCATTAACCAACACTGATGGTTCAATTAGGAATAATTAGAGCATTATATATGCTTATTCACGATTTTTAGAGTTTATTCATGATTGCTTGGTTAAGTTTAATTAGCAGCCATCAATCGCTTAGACAACTGTATAATTAAAATCTAATTAAAGCAAATTAAAATATCTTTGGTCATTTTAAGTTTGCATTAAAGTTTGACTTCAATTTATGGTCTACTTATTTTATACCAAACAATATATTGCACACTTTTGAAACCATGCCATGATTCAGTTTTCGTTCCTTTTCGTTTCGTAATCTAACTATTTCCAAACCACTAAACCTTTTCAATACAATCAGATCAATTTAAAGAGAGAAAAAAAAATCTCCGTCAAGTACTTCCCAACTGACATTATCAAACGTCATTTAGGTCTTGGTGGATGGGCATATTATGTGATGCGTCAAGGCAGCGTGAAATCACAGTTCTTCTGCTTCCTGACGATCAATAAAGAGGCAAGCATGTGAGACTTAAAAATTCTCAGCATTCTTTCCCGTCTTGTCAGTCTATGATTTACGTCTTCGGCTTCCTACTCATGCTGTGAAGTCATAAAATGGAAAAGTACCGATCGTTGTGTATGATCGATGAAAGTATTATTTTATTCGAAAACAATAATTTATTAAAAATAGATGTTTCTGAAACTGCAAATATATTGAATAACTATTTCAACTACAACAAACACTCATCATTAAACTGTTTTTTGTTTCTTATCCCACTTGGTCGACAGCAACATCTAGAACTAGTCCATGAATCCGTATGTTCTCATGGAAAGAGGGACGGGATGGGGGGGATAAGCAGCTTCTGTTGTGATGGAGCACTCGTAGGTAGAAGTCTGACTTGGCTCCGTGTCGCTGAAGAAAGACGGCAGTGCCTTGCGGGAGGGGAACTACATTTCCCTCGAATAACTCCCACGAGGTAGTCCGACTAACGATTGGTTTGGTTTGTCGCTCTACTGTAATTTTTTGCACATTTTGGACTAATTAGACCGGTACCTACAGCTTAACGTAAATTTCGAACCACTAACAAACACCCATGCCACCGCCAGGATTCGAACTTGAAGCCTGTGGTACCAAAGGCCAGAGAGTTAACCGACTAACGAGGTAAGATGCTGAACATCACAAACGCCATCGAGCCTCGTTTTTTGAAACAGTGTCTACAACAAAGACGCCAGCGGACTAAACCTCCGTCTTAATGCTCACCAGCGGCGCACGTTGCTACGAGTGGGGCTCATTAAATTGTAATATAATTGATAATTAGTCAAATAAACTAAAATGAATAATAAAGTATGCTTTTGATAAAAAAAAATAATGTTCTTAATATATATTTAATATAAAATAAATAAAACATAAACTAAAAAAACTAGTAAAATTATCTTATTAACAAAAATTAGTTTGAATAAAAATATTAATTTTACTTTTTATCTTTACCCAACCAAAACGAAGCTTATTTAAAGAGCTTAAAGCTCCAAAAATTAAAAATTTTGATTATATTTCATCATCAAAAACTATGTTTCATTTTCAAGACATACTAATATCAAAAGAGAGCAAAAGTAACTATTTTAAATAGAAGAAATTGAAAAAGTGAGTAATCCATTTTAAATTTTTATTGGAATATCCACAGATTTTAGAATTACATTTAATCCCTTCAAGGATCAATAACTAAATATGAAATCCAACTCAAGCAATTTTCTCTACACAAAGATCCTTGAATTCAAGTATTTTCCCATGTACACTTGCGCTTGCACTTGCAATATCACACCATTCAAGAGGAAATAAAACTTAGTGCTCAACATGAATGCGCTAAAGGATCAAGTAGAGTCGTGCCTCTTTCTTGTAACCTCCATCCTGAATTAGAAAAGAGGAAACATGTCATTATTTAATTGAAGAAAAACTGGTTTATTCAGGGACACATATACAAACAAGTCACTACCAAATGAATTGCGACGAGACGTTCCCAATTTAGATTCAGCTATGGAGAACTAGAATGCTTTAATTCGCGTTAGGGCTTAACCTTTTCAATGCAATTTCAGCCCTGCAGCTTAACTTGGTTTCATTGATATACAGTTAATAAAGGTTAGTGTAACGCTTCTAATTGTGTATTTTTTATTTTAACATAGTTGAAAAACGAATCAGAAGGTCTTTATACAAAATATTCAAAGAATAAAAATTCATAATTTCAGGCCTAATTCAAGGTAATCCTTTATAGTCTATGCTGTAATTTTAACATCAGGAATATTTTATTTCATATAGTATATAAAGAATTTTTTCTGACCAGTGGGAAAAAGAAGTTATTGGCTTCAGGGGTAATTGCCCCGCTTATAGTCGTATACGAGAAAACCCAGAAAAGTTCAATACCGCAGTCTAACTGTTGATGTGAGACGATCATACGCGTCGTCCCAACCACCTATGAAATTCTTTTGCAAACACCGATAAAAAAAAAAAAAGTAGAACTTATTGCCCACAGTTAGAGCTTCAATTTTAAACCATTAAAATTCACCACCTACAAACTGAGGATCTGGTCAAATTGACCATCGCTAAATTTAACAGTTTTCCTATGCTGGAGCGGCCTGATTGCCAATTTGGCTAACGTTCTGTCCTTTGGTACCACAAGCTTCAAGTTCGAATACTGGCGGTGGCATAGATATTTGTGAGTGGTTCGGAATTCCCGTTAAACTGTAGGTCTCGATCTCACTGGTTGAAAGTGTGCGAAAAAAATGACCGTAGAGTGACAAACCAAACCAAACTTTAAATCGTAGGTCTCGGTCTAATATGACTGCAGAGCCTAGGGTTGATAACCGTACCCAGTAAAAAGACTGGACTACCTACTAAAAAGACTACACATCTCATGTTTCGGAATCTTCCAGCGGGCAGATGGCCTTGGCCCATCATCGGACTGTTGTGCATTCAAGAAGTAGAAGAAACGAGGTTTGGTTTATGATTGGGTATAAATGCTATCACATATTTTTCGATAAATCTGTATCAAGCGAAAATTCTTTACTACAGAAGTCTTCATCTTGATGAAATATCCAAAAAATTTTCCTCGATTTCAAATTTCTAAGAAAGAATAATTGATAAGGGCCTTTTCACATTTGTTAAAAATATATAATTTAGGAATGGCACTATGCGAAAAACTCTGGTGCTCTTTGCCATAGGTTTCGGTTTCGAGTCCTGGCGTTCTCATGAATGTTTGTAGTGGTCTGGATCCACTTTAAATCGTAGGTCCCAGTCTAATATGACTGCAGAGCGTGGGTTTAGGGCGGACAATCCTACCTCTTAAACAGAAAACATTTCTCGTTTCAAAATCTGCTAGTGGCCAGACGGCCTTGACCCACCATGGGGCTGTTGTGCCAGTGATGCTGATGGCTATGCGAAAAAATCAATACATTAAGTATGGGCAAAATTATAAGAAGTGTTCTTACAGTTAACCTTTATAGAACAATGAATGCCAAATAGAAGAAGTACAATGAATGGAAAATTAGTAAATAAATCTAAAAAAAAAATTGCTCACAGAGCAAGTATGATTTTAAAAATAACGTTTTTCTGGTAAAGCTAATTTTAAATTTATAACTAACAAAAATTTTAAAACTAGAATCCAGATGAGACTAATATATGTTGAAAGCTATTTCAATCCTGTCGGCAGAATGCATATAAACGCAATTCGATTTTATATAAATGTACGTGGGATAAAAGCAAAGAACAGTGGAGTATATAGAAAAATGTATTAAATAATACTTATAAAACCTTTTTTTCCCTTTTACTTGCTCACAATATTGTATTTGTTTCATTATTTTTTACTATTGAATTATATGGCACTAACATTTATAAAGAAAGATCAGTGACATACCTTTCTACAAAGTAAATTTAGAAAGGCAAGATTATCTCTTTCTTCTTACATGTGATCCTATTAATAGAAAGAACGTTGTTTTAATAGAATCTATAGAGAAAGAGCATGGATTTTGCTTCGGATCAATCGGGATTTCACACGCGAGAGAGAGATTAACTTCTTTCTTTTCCCAGATAAAGAGGTCGAATTAATAATAGTTAGACAGTTACGCCCACGTCGAGAAAGTTTCTTTAACGAGAAATAGTAGAAATAACTTCAAGGACATGGAAAAACATACATATATAAATACAGTTCAACATCGTATAGAGTTATTATTCCCTTAATGTGATTTAAATCTTAAGCATAATTACATTTTTAATCATTTTAAATTCATTAAAATACCTTAATCACTTATATGTTCACGAACACAAATGTAATTTTTGAAATTATAATAGGTGTAACCTATAAGAACGTTTTTTTTCTCTGTTCATGTGTGTTTAAGAAATAATTTATTAGAGCAATTTTCATTAATATAAAAAATGTATTCAAACATTTTACAGCAAAAACATGTACACCATTTGAAAAATATGTTTTCAATTGATGAAATATATTTCCAACCTAATCAAAAAATTTCTAAGTGTCTCAATTAAAGTTCATTTTGCATATCAACTTGTCTATCCAAATATTTATTTCAGTTTTAAGTCAATTCTCGCATGTCAAGTTTCGAATCAAGTATTCTTAACTTTCAAACCCAGAGTGCTATCCATTAAGTTGCTCCAGGCTTTAAGAAAGATTTTTTTTTCTAATGCAGCTGGCAAATAGACCGTGATCTTTTTATGCCATAAGGGCTGCACCGACGTTACTCACTTTGCACTACCCAGGAGGCACGTGTAATTTGAAGATAAGCCACGGACGCGGAGTAACAATGCCCCCGCAACTCTCTACGATCCTGTTAGGACCGGAACCTACGGTTTAAAGTGGATTCCAAACCACTATAAACACCCATGGCAACGCCGGGGTATGAACCCACTCGGCCATCAAGCCCCGCCTTAAGAGAGTGTACTTGGAAACCCCAAACGGGTGTCCTTGCTATAAGTTTTCCGTTTCTATACGATCAAGGTTAACTTACAGGCCATAAAGTCCTTTCAATGAATTTGAGGAGAAGAAGAATGTATATCGCCCTACAGGTGTTTATTCAGAACTACAAAAGAATAAGGCCGCCTTCTTTGAGGCAATTCCTTCTTTCATGACATCTGGCTCTGACCAGAAGGTCAAATCATCAATATAATACAGCGGGTTGATTTGGTTTGCCGCTCTACGATCATTTACTTTTGTACACTTTGGACTTATTAGAACGGGACCAACAGTTTAACGTTTATTCCGGCCTAATATAACCGTAGAGCATTGGGCATAGACCCTCCCCGCAAAAAGGAAACATCTCATGTTTTGGAATCTGCCAATAGGCAGACAGCCTTGGCTCACCATGAGGCTATTGCGCCATTGAAGAAGATTTGTTTGTCACTCTACAGTCATTTTGTGCACACTTTGGGCTAATTAGACCAGGATCTACAGTTTAACCTGACTTCCGAACGACTAACAAACATCCATGCCACCGCCAGGATTAGAACCCGAAGCCTGTGATACCAAAGGCCAGAGCGCTAGACAATTGGCCATCAGGTTGCACAGTGGACATAAACATCAAGATTCAGAACCAAATATCAAGATTAAACTCAAACGATGTTAAACTGAACGTTTACTTAACATTTTATACTTTAGCATAACTTAACCAAATATGACCCTAACAAACACAAAAAAAAAAAAAAAAAAAAAAAAAAAAAAAAAATCCCACCAACCAAAGTGAAAAAAAAATGTAAAATCAAAAATATAATTTTTAAGAACTTCCCAAATATTCGTTAAATCAGAGCAATAAATGTGAATTAATAAATATAACATATACTCTGTCCAAAATAGTTATAGATTTCAACTGTATAAGCGAGATTAACCTAACTAGCTAGAGATATTTTTTAATATGAAAGTAAGTAACCTTTTTATTAGTCTTCTACAGAAAGAAGAAGTAAAAAACGTGTTACATTTTCACCCAATTCGTCAAATCACGGCATATTTCTTTTTAAACGACTAATCAATGGCACCTAACGATCCTCCCTGGAGCATGAAAATTCCTCGGGTGCAAAGTGTTATTTATACGATGGGCGGAAAATAAAGCGGAGTAAAAATTAAAAAAAGCAAAAACCACAGCAGCGAAAACCGCACGCCCGTGACGACAAGGAGACTCATGGGTTGGAAATGTTTGCGAAAATAAAAGAGTTAAAAAGGTAGGTGAAATTTTGCCATTCGTTGCACTTTGAAGGAACAGCAAAAGAGTTAATGGAAGAACGATGTTCAATAATAGCAGAATGTTCAATATTTTTTTTTTCGCTTGATTTTCGAAGGTTTATATGTAATTCAGCAAAAAATATTTTTAACCCACTTATCGTACTCAATAGACTGTTTTCAACAAAACAATTTTTTTTTTTTTTATATATATAAAAATAGAAAACAAAATGAAAAGCAATCCAATGTATCCAAAACGATAAATAAATTATACTTAAAAACTAATTTAGAAAAAATGTATATCATTTTCATACGTACTTTTGTTTTAAATATAAAACAAATTAATGCCAGTTGTTTAAATTTAGTAATAAAGAATTAAATTAATGAATAATCGATACGTCTGTAAAGAATAATTAAAGAATAATCGATCGAACTGTCTAAATTATTGCTTTGGTTTGTCTCTCTATGGTCATTTTGAGCTAATTAGACAGGGAGCTACAACTTAACGTGGATTCTGAACCACTAAAAAAACATCCATACCCCCACCAGAATTCGAACCTTAAGCCTGTGGTATCAGAGGTCACAGCTGTAGCTAATTGGCCATCAGGCCGCCTAAATTATTAGAGAAATCTATCAAAATTTATGAAAATAGAGTTCTTTTGTAATAATTAAATAATTATTTTAACTTCTAAATTATTCAGCAAACTACATTAAAAACGCTGAAGCATATAATTTGAAAAATTTATACATCATCATCGGCACAACAGCCCCATAGTGGACAAGGCCGTCCGCCAGATTTTAAAACACGAGATGTTTCGATTTTGCGGGATAGGGCTGTAAACCCAACGCTCTACAGTCATATTAGACCAGGACCTACGGTTTAAAGTGGATTCCGAACCACTACAAACATCCATGGTACCGCCGGGACTCGAACCCAAAACCTGTGGCATCCAAGAATTTATACATAGTCAAAATCAATTTTATGTCACTATCATTATATTCAGCTACTGCTCTTAAATATTTTTTTTTTTTTTTTTTTGTTCTAATGCAGCTGGCAAACACTTAGACAGCTTGGTCTTGGATGTCTTAAGGCGAGCGCTGCACAGACATTACTCACTTTGCATTACCCAGGGGGCGCGTGTAACTTGAAGATAACACGGACAAGGAGTAACAATGCCCCCGCCACTCTCTACGATCCTATTAGGACCGGGACCTACGGTTTAAAGTGGATTCCGAACCCCTACACACATCCATGGCACCGCCGGGATTCGAACCCGATACCTGTAGTACCGAGTGCCAGAGCGCTAGCCACTGGCCATTCAGGCTCCTTGCTCTTAAATATTCATGTAGATATTTTCAAAAACATTCTCGAAATAATTGGAGGATACATTTACGGTTATATTGAAAATTCCACGGAATAAAATTTGAATGACCATCCACAATGTATTAACACAATACCCCATCAAAAATTCATCAGCTCTCATTCAAGCCCCGTGGAGCCTAGTTCCCATAAACTGAAATGAACCATTCATACATTCATTCATGATTCGACCACTGTCCGAACGAAGCGAAATATGGGTTTTGAGATGCAAGTCACGTGCGAGCGTTTTATCGAATATACCCCCTAGGCCTCAGAACATGGAACCCTCCATCGCTCCAGGCCATCAATTTCCGTTGACCTACATTTTCTTTTTCTTCTTTCTCCCGGTACTCCTGAAAGAGCAAAACCGTATTTTGACATGCAGTATTTATTCTGTTATTATTATTAAAATAGGGCACTTAACCCAAACACGCTATAATGTCAACATTTCTCTTTTTAACTAGTATGTAGCCCAGATAACTGTGGCGTTAAATATGGATCGAGGTTTTTAAGTTATGGAGTGGGAACGATATATTTAGGGTAACTTCATTTAAAAAGGCTAAATTAAAAATTCTTGTCGCCGCCATCATGTAATTAAATAAAATAGTGGAATGGAAAATAATACAACAGTAAAAAAATACATAAAAAAGATACATAATATATCCATTGTGAAATAAAATTTTCAAAAAGTTTTATTTATTTATTTATTTTTTAACTAATACGAAATGTGTAACAGTGCTCTGTATTAGAATATTGTAACTAAAATTAATATGATTAAACTTTTAAAATTTTAATTTTTATTGATAGCTACATAAAATTTTAATTTATTTAACAAATCAATCATGATAAGTTTCTAATAATAATATTAGCAAGTTTCTAATAATAATGTTAGTAAATTTCTAATAATAATGTAAGTAAGTTTCTAATAATAATGTTAGTAAGTTTCTAATAATAATGTTAGTAAATTTCTAATAATACTGTTAGTAAGATTCTAATAATAATGTTGGTAAGTTTTTTCTAATAATAATATTATTGAGTTTCTAATAATAATATTAGTAAGTTTCTAATAATATTATTAGTAAGTTTCTAATAATATTATTAGTAAGTTTCTAATAATAATGTTAGTAAGTTTCTAATAATAATGTTAGTAAGTTTCTAATGTTTAGAATTGCTTCTAATCACCTTTGAAAGTAAATATTGAATGAAATATATTTATAAAAGAGTGATTTGAAGAGAGTGAAAAGAGTCCCCCCTCCTTTTCCCTTTAAATATTTTGGCATTATAAAGATTATATATGACGATGACATCAGGCTTAAATCAATCATTCTCTTTTCAAAACTTATTTACCAGCTGTGCATCAATTTCTTGTAAGGAAAAAAAAACCTGCAGGTGTGCAGAGTCTGTCAACATTTTAATCGTATGAGAGTTTAACAGCCTCCGCCAGCAAGAAAAGTGAATAGCAGAAATAGTAATAATAATAGTGATAGTAAATTCATTGAAACCACTTCCGCGTTTGGGAAAACTTTGACTCTACAATGGACCTAAGAAAAAACAACGCCTTTAACTTTTATAATATCACCGCAAGGTGGTTTTCTGTCAAGGCCGTTTCGATGTCTCCTTCACCCAGTGCGTCACAAATTGCAACTTCCGGACGACTCAGGATCAACCTTGGTCAGTGGTAAATCAAGGTACTATTCCCGTCAGCTACAAAAAAACTTTTTACAGGAAAGGTAGGTATAAATCTGGTTTGAAGAAGAAAAAAATTTTTACGAGATAAATAAAAAAAAAAGATTCGTTATTATAAAGGAAGTTCTGTCACTCTTATAAATGGGATATTTTGTCATGCTTTGAATACATGACGCATTTGAATGAAAAGAATATTTCATAATATATATAATTCTTCTTCATTGGCTTCTTCTTCACAACTCCATGGTGGGCCTACTAGCAGATTTCTTGAAAGATGTTTTCTTTTTTACGGGATAGGTTGCCAGCCCTATGCCCAACGCTCTACAGTTATATTAGACCGGGACCTATGGTTTACTACAAAATGGTTTATTATGATTTTAAGTATGGTTTACTTAGTAAAGTGGATTCCGAACCACTACAAACATAAATGCTACATATGGGATTCGAACCTGAAACCTGTGGCACCGAATGACCATCAGTCCCCAATATATAATTCTTTATTAGACCATGCAGATAAATCCCAAGAATGATTTTACATCACAATTACTTCTATGAAAAAATAATTGGATATTGTTCAATGACAACAATTGCAAAGTTTGAAATAATTTTTTTAGAACTTTAATTTAGCATATTAACTTTTGTTTCGTATCTCACTTGGTAGACAGCAACATTTTGACCAAGTCCAAAAACCCATGTGTTCTAATGGAAGGAGGGAAAAGGAGGCGGCAGCTTCTGTTGTGATGGAGAACCCGTAGGTAGAAGTCTGACTTGGTTCCGTGTCGTTGAAGAAGGAGGGCAGTGCTTCCCAAGAGGTCTTTTAGGGGAACTATCCCTCATTTGTGCATCGTAGGGAAGAAAACCTGGTAAACTCCCATCAGGTAATCCGACAAACGAGGGAAAAAGCTGAACATCACAAACACCCTCGAGTCTCCTCTTTTTTTTTTCTCTTCCTTCCTTTGAGACAATATCTACAACAAAGACGCCAGCAGATTGAACCTCCGCCCTTATGCTCAACAGTGGAGCGCTTGCCATTGAGCCACAATTCAGACGTTGTTTTTTTTTTAATGTTATGTACAGATAAATACTTATATCTGCAAAGGATTCAATATAATAAGGCAAATTGAAAAAAAGTTGATAAGTTTTAATTTTGTACCTTTTATAAACCGTAGAGCACTACTAATATGGTCATCACAAACGGCATCAAGTCTACTCGTTTTTTGAAACAGTGTATAAAACAAAGCCACCAGCAGATTGAAACTCCACCCTAATACTCACCAGCGGCGCGCTTGCCACTGCGCCACGAGTCCGGCATAGTCTTTTTTTAATGTTATATATTGATAACAAATATCGCTACGAAAGATTCAAAATAATAGAGCAAACTGAAAAAAAAAGTCGATTAATTTTAATTTTATGCCTTCTGTGAACTGTTGAGAACTACTGAAATGGTCATTATCGTTTTCCAAACTTTAAAATCCATTATCTCCAATACGAATTATAAAACTACAATACAACTCAACGAGAAAAAAATTAATGCCAACCACCACTAACGTTACATATAATAAAGGAAGCAATTTTTACATAATTATCTATGCTAATTAACCGCGATGAGACCCATTTAAAAACACAAAAGTTATTTTTTTTTCCAATAATCTTTTTCGAAAACTATCGTTAATGAATATTCTCCAGTGAAAGAGAAGCTAATGGCTCCCAAATACATGCTGGACTTTTAGGCATTTAATTAAGAGCCAAGCAAATTTAAAAGAGAGCCAAGCGTTTGTTATTTGGCGGCATAAATTCCATTTACTCACGTCACAGACACACCCAGCTAATGAAAGGACTCGGCGTGTATCTATAGGGCTAAGTAATTGATGTTATTAATTTCATACGACAAGATAAACACCCGATAAACGTTTCCAATAACAAAAGTATTAAAGTACTTCCCACCACGCCAATGCTTCAAAAGTATTACAGTTTTGAAAATTTAAAAAAAAAATACTCTTGCTATCATCATTAATATATACTCCATGATGATAAAATAATGATGCAGTTGATGCTAAAATAAAGATATAATAAAGTTATTATTAGATAAAAATGTTATTCAAGTTTGTATTATAGAGTTCGTTCTTACCATTATATTTTGCTGCGATTCTATTAAATTATAAATTAAAATTATTACAAAATCACTGCATAAATTCAAATAAATTGTTTAAATAGAGTTAATAACTTGAATTAATAGTAAAAATTTTTATATCAAGTCTCTATTACATTTAAAATATAAATCTATATATTTGACTCAAATTTATTTTAATAAGATTCAAAGATGCGAGTTTATCTTACTGGTGTTTTTTAAAAAACATCTTTTATAGCTTATTTCAATAATTTTTTTCATAACAGAAGCATTGTAGACTATAATTTTTAAATTTGAACAGCTTTATTCAAAAATTAAAACATAAAATTTGTCTAAAAACTTTTAAAAATGCACTTAAAATGTTTCCAAAATAAAAAAAAAATTATTGACGTTTATAATAACTGATATTATTTAATGCTAATAATAAATATTTATTTTAGCATCAAATTTCATATTATCAACATTAAACAATATATTTCGTTTTATTGCTTATTATTAAGTTATTAAAACAAAATTTAAATAATATTAATCATTCTGAAATATATAATATTAGTTAGATTATTTATTCGCTTTATTATGATATCTATCAAAACAATTATAGTAAAATTATTCACAAAAATAATTTTTTAATTCATTTAATATAACAAAAATTGAAAACTTTTTCACTTTAAATATCATTATAACGATTGCTGAAACTTTTTATGTATGGTGAAATAAAAAAAATGCATCTAAATAATTAAAATAAATGTTCAAAATACTTAATCTTAATACTTCTTTTTAAAATTTTTATTTAAAAATTGGGGGAAAGAAAATGAAGAAATGACCTGAAATTTTCACAAATGTCTCAAGACTTGTTTTTGACTTAATACATTTGCGTGCGTTGTTTTAAAGAATTATGAGAAAAAATTCTCAATAATACAGATATATAAAATTATAGGCTAAATCGCAAAATAAAGGCTGTTGGATTTTTTGTAATGTTTGCAATTCACTTCACATACAATAGCAACCAGTTACTTGGTGTACTTTGACGAAAAGTGTTTTTAACGCCAAATCCCAACGGCCCCTATTCTGCGATTTCATCCAGATATAAAGACATTTTTAATTTAATTTACTCAATAACTGTGTTAAAACATAAAACACACGGGACGGATTACAGTCAGCTACTTGCATTTACTTTAAGCGCTATATACCATTTCAACAAACATAAGAATTACAGCTTGTTTAACAATCTGAATTGATACATCTGTTTCATTGCTGCTAAAGAGTTCATTTCCTTTTAAACTGATCAAGTAGTCTGAATAGATTCAGCTGTTTATGTGCCATTTAAGGAGTCCACCGCCACGAAACAAGTGAATTTAAAAAGGCTTGTTAGTAATTACATAGCATTTTTTACTAAATTCAGTTAACCCTAAAAGAATTCAACTCCAACATTAAAGAATTTAAAACAAAGGAACATTCCCGCCAAGTAACGGGTTTAACGTAAATTCAGATAAATTTACTTTAAATGTGACGGCTTCAATTCAAACAAATATTTTAATATTTTTTTAATTTGTTGTAGGAGTTAAAGAAACGTACAAGAATTGACGCTTTGATAACTGTCTGAATTGATATATTTATTTTAATAGTTTTCAAGAGTTCACTTCCTATTAAAAAAGTGAAGTAAAAAAAGAATAGTAGTCTGGCACTCGGGAGTGTTTTCATTGATCTTAGTTAACTCTGAAATAGTTAACTGCAGCACCAGCGGAGGAAAAAAATTATACGAAGCATTTACACTTACTTTAAATACAATTATATACCATTTAAGCACATGTTTTAAATGTTTTTTTTTTTTTTAATTTAATGCAAGAATTGCAGAGATACAATAAGGAATTGATAACTGTTTGAATTAATACATTTATTTTAATACTGTTCAAGTGTTCACTTCCTATTAAAAAAGTGAAGTAAAAAAGAATAGTAGTCTGGCACTCAGGAGTGTTTTTATTGATCTTAGTTAACAGTCATCTGCAGCATCAAAGAATTTAAACAGAGGAATATATATGTAAATTCAGATTAATTTACTTTAAATGTGACGACTTCAATTCAAACAAATATTTTTAAAAAATTTATTTTATTGGATGAGTTAAAAGAAACACAAAGTAAAGAATTGACGCTTTGGTAACTGTCTGAATATCAAACATTTGTTTTAATACTGCTCAAGAGTTCACTTCCTATTAAAACAGTAATATAAAAAAAATTTTAAAGTAAATTCCTACTTTTTTTTCATTCTATTACAGTCCTTTATAACAAATTTTCATTCATTTTTTTAAATTTATCTGGCGCCATCTATTGGTAGATATATGCAACTTAAATCTAAAAAAAAAAAAAAAAATAAAATTAATTAATTAAATTTAATTACTGAATCAATATTTGAAAAAACTGTATTAACATCCAGTGTCATCCACTACAAGTTAAAAAAAATTTGTTTGAACTGAGTGGATGAATAAAAAGTATTTTATGAACGATTGAAAATTTGAACAAGATATATATAGGGGGTGTGTGAGCTAGAGGAAAAAACATTATATGAAGCATTTACACTTACTTTAAACACTATCATGTGCCATTTAAGCAAATGTTTTTCTTTTTAATTTAATGGAATAATTGATAAGACACAACAAAGAAGAAGTGGCTCATTGATAGCATTCTGAAGTGATACATTTGATATTCAAACTAACAAGTGCAGTAAAACAGACTAATAGCAAAAACACAGCACTTAATGTATCCAAAACACATTTAAAAAACAGAAAAGAAAAATCTGTTTAGACTTGCAGTAAAAGAAAACTCTGACATCATTTCACCTTACAATCGCTTCTGTCAATGATACACACGCGTACACAGAAACGGGCGGTTCACAATTACACAAATTAAAGAGTGCAAAAAAACTGACTCATCAACGGAGGAGGCACTAATGAATGAAAAGCAATGAAAGATGAAGATGCATTTTGAGCAAGTGCCAATGAAAAAAACCGTCTGCTTTTAAGATTCCAGATAGCATCTGTTGTAGGAAAGATAATTATTTCGCAGGCACCCGAAAGATACCCTTCAAGAGTTTATTGAATAATTAAAAGGCTTTTAGCGGTGTTAATTAATTAGAATGGAACCAGTTGCATTTTTTATTGTTATATGTAAACAAACAAAAAATGTTATTAACATTACTTTCAATGAAGTGTGTTTTTATTACGGTTAAGCAGAAGTGCTCTAGTTAAATAAGTATTTTTAAAAAAACGATTTTAATTAAAGTAAAGCAGCACATTAAAATTTTTAAAAAATTACTGTGTGTTTCTATACGTTTTTAATTTATTCTATCCTCATTAGTGGCGCAACAGCCCTATGGTGGGCTACTGCCCCTACTGGCAGATTTCGAGACAGAAGATGTTTTCTTCTTACGGGGTAGGGTTGTCAGTCTACGTTGTCGCTCTACAATCATACTAGATCGAGAACTACGGTTTAAAGTGGATTCCGAACCATTATAAACACCCATGGCACCGCCGGGACTCGAACTCGAAACAATGGCATCGAGCGCCAAGCGCTAGTCACTCGGCCGAGTGACTAGCGCTCTGGCCTTCTCTACTACATAAAATTTGTGATTTTTTTTACAAACTTCACAATGATTTTAAAAAGAAACATGAATTTATTTCTTTAATGCGATTTTATTATATTTTTATTTTTATTTTTCCATTTGATATATTTTACTTTATTAACAAATATTCTACAACAGTTTATTTAACGCACTCTTAAAAACTGAATGGGGGAAAAAAAAAAAAAAAAAAAAACCATTTCAGTTTTCCTAATTTTTAAATTTTTTACTCATATGTGTATAATTTTGTATCTAAACCAAAGTTGTTATACTGATAATAAGAAGTATCGGATTACTTTCCAAAATACTACACTCCGCCTTCAATATCCATTTAAAAACCTTTTTATCTTAATAGGGTTCTCATTTTACAGCGAGGAGATAACACTATTGATTATTGTGCTCGAAATGTTATCCGCTATTTAGGGAGAAATTCTAAACCAAATCATTCTGAATTTTTTCTTATTGGCTCTCCATGCACACACACCCGACGGTTAGAAATTTAATTTGACCAATTGTTACTAAAGAACATGTACTTATATTTGAAATACATGAAATAGTTCTTATATTACAAATAAACTTGTGTTAAATTTAAGAAATATATTTCAGTAGGTTTAAGTTTAGAGGTTCATTTTATCAGGTTTTTATACATTATTTTATTTATTTTTTATTTTATTATATTTATTTATTTATTTTCATTTATTTTATTTTTAATATATTATTTTATTTATCTGGTTTCATAAGTGTGTTATTTATTTCACATTATTTCTACTGGTATCGAGTACTGCCTATGTATCAGAAGCAAGTTTTCCCATTTTTGTAAAGGGCAGTAAAAATTTCAATGGATTAAATAATACACGAAAACAATCAATAATAAATTTAACATCATAGGAAACATGTTCATCGATCTTTCTTTCATACAATAAAAAGTGCCAAAAGTTTCAATTCACACTTTGTTAAAAAAAAAAAAGTGTTTACAAGTACAACACGTGCCAACTGTCATGGCAACGCGTTGATAGATTAATAAAATAGATATCATCTGGACCACCTACAAAGGAAAGATGTTTCTTGGCACGAAAAATGGTGTGAAAAAATAAATGTTCCAGCTTGTAAAACTAGTGTTCTCTTTGCAAGAAGAAACCTTTTGGCGTCTTAACTTTCGGCGTCCTATTCACCATATTTCTTTCGCCCTACGTTCTCAATACTCTAGGTCCCAGAGGACAATAAAGCACCAATGAGGGAAGGAAAGACAGCTGGCACGAGAACAAGCTCCAGTAAACCGAACATCTGGAATGAAGGAGTGCAAAAAAAAAAAAAAACACCACACAACTCCTCGAGAAAGGAAGGGGATAAAAAAACGAAGACGCGGAAATACTACTGTAGAGATAAAGTCATGGCCAAGGGCATAGATTCTCACTAGTGAGAAGAAGAAAAAAAAATTGATAAAAAAATTTAACTTGTTCGCCATCTATAACAATGCCTGGAGCCATTTAGCAAGCAGGCCTTGAACAGAACTTGACTGGTGTCACGGGGTTTTATAATAGGAAATGAAGAGGAACCTCCAGAAGTGCAAAATGAGTGCAAGATTATTTTTTTTTCACTCGCTAACTCCTAATAATAGAATGCAAAATATAAATATGCTGTAAAAATTATAGTTTAAAAACACTAAAAAACACGCTTTTAGAGTTAATCAAACTAAAAAGTAAAAAATAATTATTAACAAATATTTTAATAAAATTACTGACGAGAAAATGAATGTCACTGTTCTAAAAGCGTGGGGTGCTCGATATCAATCGTTATAATTTTTCACTAGTTTCATTCCGAAATGCAGAGTTAGTTTAAAAATGTCATACAAAGCACCCCACGCTTTTAGAACAGTGACATTCATTTTCTCGTCAGTAATTTTATTCTTATGTTAATAATTATTTTTTACTTTTTAGTTTGATTAACTCTAAAAACATGTTTTTTAGTGTTTTTAAACTATAATTAAATTTTTACTTTTTAGTTTGATTAACTCTAAAAGCGTGTTTTTAAACTATAATATTTAAATGAGGTCCCGGTACGGAGGACTGGAACTATAGATCTTACAATAATTTAATTGTGAGTAAAACAAAGGCTAAATGCGAAAATATCGAGCCAGCGGGATTCGAACAGGGAATCTCTTGATCCGCAGTCAGGCGCATTATCTGTTGTGCCACTGTCCCACGTAGGTTTGAATGTCTTAGGTACTTTCATTCTACATGGGTTAAAAATTGCTCTTCATAATTAAAATAAAATCCCTAATCCTGGCGATCCTAATCATGATGTGATAATAAACTTATCAAAATATTTTATTGTCGTCGGTCCTTGATAAGCCTACAACGTTTAAATTAAATCTGATCGCTTACAGTTGGGCAAAATCGAGCCCAAAGAATCAGTTACAAGCAAACATACAGATGAAACTAATAAAAGCGTATTAAAAAGTAAAGCTGTAATGAAATTAAACACAACATTACAATAAAGAAATAGTAATAATTCCAAAAAAATAATCGATGAATGGACAGAGAAAAAAAAAATTCTGAAGATAAATGACCCGATCTAAAGCTATTAGCTACATTGTTAATGATTCATTTTTCCCTCTGATAAAAATCTATCGAATTAAACTAATTGAACAAAAGGTTTATCACAATTCATGATCATTTAAGAGAATTAGATCGAATTGTTTTTATAATGAATCATTATTTATATATTTTTTAAATTACTTTTTTTTTATTAAATAGCACAATCACTCAATTGTAATGACACTCAGCACAATAAAAATAAATAGCAAACTTAAATTAAAATTAGTTAAGAATTATTTTCAAAAGCGTTTATTAAAGCGTTACTAAAATAATCTAATTAAATTTATAGTAATAGGATGATAGTGAAATTATAATTAATTTGAAATGATCTCTGATGATTCTTATTTTCTATCATGATATTTTTTATGTGATGAATTTAATTTCTTATTTTATTATGATTTTTTTATGAGCAATAATTCAGCGATTTTAAAAAACAAATAAATATATAACAAGTGATATAAAAAAAAAAATTTTTTAAGTCCTACTTTTTTTCACTCTATTGCAGAAAGTCCTTTATAAATAATTTTCATTCATTTTTTTAAGTTTATCTGGCGCCATCTATTGGTGGATATATATGCAACTTAAATCTAAAAGAAAACTAAAATTAATGAATTAAATTTAATTACTGAATTAATATTTGAAAAAACTGTATTAACATCAAGTGTCATCCACTAACAGCTCAAAAAATTTATTTGAACTTGAGTGGATGAATAAAAAGTATTTTATGAACGATTGAAAATTGGAACAAGATATATATAGGGAGAGTGTGAGCTAATAGAAGGAATTGAAAAAAGAATGTACTCATATGAGAGCGTCAACATTCTCGGTAAACTGCAAATTAGAAAAAAATGTCATTAATTAAGATCATAAGGTTTCTTCCCATCTTCCAAAAATGATGCCGAATTCGTTTAAAAAATATGCGATGACATCTTACAATATTTTTAACTTCATTTCTTTTTACAATGGCCACCATAATCAAACGTTACACTATTTAAAAAGCAAATATTATTACATAAAAAAAATATATTATCATGATTAACACACTTCGTATACTTTGTTTTCTTTATTAAAAGATTATGTAGCTAGTAGTTCTCCAACATTTTTTATTCCACCAAAAGCATACAAAGGGATATAAAGTGAAAAATCAAATTATAATTCTTTAGACATTGTTATTTTTTTTTTTTAAAATAAGCATAAAGATTCATCAAATAAATATCATATAAAAAATAAGCATCACTTGTTTCGTAATGAAATGTGTATTAAGTATCAGTGAGTCAATCGAAAGGTCACGTGATTTTAACTTTAGAAAATTCAACGTAAGTATAAGCTTCAGTGTTCTTGAACATACTAAATTCAATTATTAGGAAAAAGTTAGTTAGAAACGCAAGAAAATACATTTAATTCCACCAAAAGCTTACAAAAACATAGAAGGTGAAAAATCAAATTATAATACTTTAGACACTGTTATTTTTTTAAAAAATAAGCATAAAGACTCACCAAATAATATACCACATAAAAATAAGCATCATTTGTTTCTTAATGAAAAGTGTATTAAATATCAGTGAGTCAATCGGAAGGCCATATAATTTCCATATTAGGAAATTCAACGTAAATATAAGCTTAAATGTCCTTGAGCATACTAAATCCAACTGTTTAATTATTATTTGTTAGCAACTGTTTATTATTATTTGTTAAAGAACCATTATGAAAAGGAAAAAATTAGTTGGAAACACAAAAAAAATAAATTTATTGCACCAAAAGCTTACAAAAATATATACGGTGAAAAATATATAAAATAATTGTTTAGACATTTTTATTTAACAAAAAAACAAGCATAAAATTTCATCAAATAAAAATCACATAAAAAAAGTATCAACTGTTTCGTAATGAAATGTGTATTAAATATCAGTGAGCCAATCGAAAGGCCATGAAAACCTATTAGCGTCCCCTTCCACTGATGTGTCATCGTTTTTGTTCCCCCAATCCATCAGCTGCTATTGTAGAGGATCAGTATCACAAGAAAATCTAATTTGTAGTATCCCTGTCCCCCATCAGATGGGAAAAATAGATCGATCCTTTCTCAATTTAAAATACATTTTTATGCTGCATAAGTTATGTAAACTGTATGAGTGATACCACTTAACTAAAATAAAATAATTTTTTTCATGTTTTTTCATACATAGTACTCCGATTCTTTTTTAAAAATGAGTCACTTTTATTTTTAAAATTTTTTGCTTAATAAAAGGAAAATATTCTTACAAAACATTTACAGTTTTCGAAAAAAAGAAAAACCAATTGAAAATATTAAACTGAAATAAATCCATCTTAATTTATACGCTAATTTTAGTTATAAAATTCAATAAATGGGAAAAAAGAATTGATGATTATTTTAGTTAGACGAATGTCTTATTTTCATATTTAAAATCTTGTTATCAATTGTATATAATATTCAATCAATTGCATATAATGTTCAATCAATTGTATATAATATTCAGTCAATTGTATATAATATTCAATCAATTGCATATAATATTCAATCAATTGCATATAATATTCAATCAATTGTATATAATATTCAATCAATTGCATATAATGTTCAATCAATTGTATATAATATTCAGTCAATTGTATATAATATTCAATCAATTGCATATAATATTCAATCAATTGCATATAATATTCAGTCAATTGTATATATTCAATCAATTGCATATAATGTTCAATCAATTGTATATAATATTCAGTCAATTGTATATAATATTCAATCAATTGCATATAATGTTCAGTCAATTGTATAAAATATTCAATCAATTGTATATAATATTCAATCAATTGCATATAATATTCAATCAATTGCATATAATATTCAGTCAATTGTATATAATATTCAATCAATTGCATATAATATTCAATCAATTGTATATAACATTCTCAGAAAATTATAGTGTTAATAAACTTTTTTGATACAACAATCTCTTTGATACAAAATTTTTAATAACCTCAATACACAAAAAAATGAACATACCATACCAAATGAACATACCAGTTCAATAATTTATTTTCATGTACCAAAAATGAATAATTAAATTTATTTAAAAAAAAAACTCATTCAAATACGTGACATTTGAAAAAGAATTTTAAAAAACTGCACAGTAATGAATTTCAATTTAATAAGTTGTTAGCATTTGTAATCTAGTTTAATGTACTAAATAACGAAGATTTCCTTTCAAATTTCTAGTGAACATCAATTAAACATCACCATGACATATTAGACATTAAAATTACTATTTATTTTTAATATATTTAAGTGTGGAATTTTCTATCGCGAGTGTTTACGCAGAGAAAATACACAACTTGTCCAAATTCTGGGAAGCATTGCATAAATATTTAGCAGCCAACGTCCCTAAGACAGAGAGATATTTGTCCTCTGCGCGCGGTAATTAAATCTGTCAGAAGTGAAAGCGACTGGGTGAACATCCTCGGAGTTAAAACTATTCGCCGGCGGAAAAATAACTTTTGCCGACTCATTTCGGTGTCTGCCACCGGTTTCACTTGAATTGCTAGAGATATAGTCTGATGATGTGAAAATGCTTCTCATAGCATGGTTTTCGAATTCGTTGGAAGGTTTTAATCACAAAAGCAATACTAAACTAAGAATAAATATTATCAAATATACATAAAAACATGCTCAAAAAAAATTGCATATGCATTTTAAATCATTAAATATATATTTTTTAATAAATTCCAATATTTATAAGTACATTAACTTCTTCTCTTCTTCTTCATTGGCTCAACAACCCCATGGTATGTCAAGGCCGTCTGCCTACCGGTAGATTTCGAGACAGGAGATGTTTTTTTACGGGTTAGGGTTGTTAGCCGTACGCTCTACAATTATATTAGATCCGGATCTACGGTTTAAAGTGGATCCCGAACCATTACAAACATCCATGTTACCGCCGGGACTCGAACCTGAAACCTGTCACACCGAGAGGCAAAGGGTTATCGACCATCAGGTCCAAGTACATAATTATGACTTTTTAATTAAAACTATCACTAAGGTTAACGAAAATATTGTCCACAATGCAACATTTGAAGTTTTTTTTTTTTTTTTACTCCGAAATAAAAATCAAATTAAAATATGACAAATTTTCAAAATTAAAAATATTATAATAATAATAATTTAGGATTTTCTAAATGAAATGAATAAAATGCATAATAATAAACTTTTATAAATTTTACTAAACAGGAAACCATGGTGAGAAGCCATTTCAAAAAAATTTCGAAAATTGACAACATTTTAGGGAAATTTTATAATCTTCTTTCATAAGTTCAATTTAAAAACTATGCTTTTCTTATTTTTAACGGTATATGGAGAAATATATTACTTGAAAAAAAAAGACATTGAAACAAATCCATTATGCCATCATACTCAATATCGAATTTCACCTACACAACTTCCAACCAAAAAGAGTCTCAGTTATGTCATATTTTCCATGTAATATGGCATTTCCTATGTCGTGCGGATAAATCAATAGCCTGCTCTCATGACGATATCCACTCTGACATGGAACGAATTCTTTTTGAAAGTTGTAGAGAAGAAAACAATCGAGAGAATTCAGGACGTGAGTTTCTCACCGTGTGCTACTTGAAGAAAGGCAACAAGGGGTTCAGACTTTAGGGAAAAATAAAAATAAAAAAAAAGTTCCGGTACCAAGATTGTTGGCGATGACGAATTCATGACGCATCCCTTTCAAGATAAATCAATGAGCCATGAAGGACATCGGGTCTATTAGTATTAAGAAAAGGAGACGACAGAAAAAAAAGGGGAGGGGGAACTTTCGTTTCCGACGGAATTCTACGGTGTTTCACCGAAAGCAACTGGCGGAGGATTACACTAAGCTCTGTCTGACTCATCTACTTACACATGTAGATAAAAGATGAGGACGATCTGTTGTTGTTCCGAGTAAAACAAGAACTAGAGAGAAAAGAGAAGCGTTGGAATTATCTACTGGTTAGTTTTTTTTTCACTAAAAGCTTGAAGCCAATCATTGGAAAGTCATGAAATATTTTAGAAGGTAATAGTACGAAAAACAAGTGATATAAAAAAAAAAAAAAATTTTAAGTCAATTCCTACTTTTTTTTCACTATATATTACAGAAAGTCCTTTATAAATAAATTTCATTCATTTTTTTAACTTTATCTGACGCCATCTATTGGTAGATATATGCAACTTAAATATAAAAAAAAACCAAAATTAATTAATTAAATTTAATTACTGAATTAATATTTGAAAAAACTGTATTAACATCCAGTGTCATCTACTACAAGTTAAAAAAAATGCATTTGAAGTTGAGTGGATGAATAAAAAGTATTTTGTTAAAGATTGATAATTTGAACAAGATATATATATAGGGAGAGTGTGAGCTGATAGAAGGAATTGAAAAAAAAATAGGATTTGTGAGTTTAAAGAACTTTTTAGAAAGAGACATAAAGAGGAACTATAATTAAAATGTCGATAGTTTCATTGCTTTTAATTAAATAAAGAAATGACTTCCTGTCAAAATTTTCTTAATAGATTATTTTTAATTGGTTTGTTTATATTTTTTACATTTTTTCCAATAATTGCTGTATTTAAGTGTTGAAAATTTTAACGAACTGTTCTGTTTAGAAATTGAAACAGAATAAAGAATTGTTCATTTGAAATGGTTTTTATTTCAATGTAATTTAACTTACATTTCTGATTATTTTGTGCTGAAGATATTAAGTTTTTATTTAATCAAAATTATAAACAGTCCAGCTACATACATAAATTTATTGACTTAATTTTGGAAAATTATCTCAAGTGTTGAAAATTTCATTGAATTTAAGTATACATTTCTAATATATATATTTTTTTATTTATCATATGTAGTAAAATTTGTTATATTTTTTACGTATACCCCATAAAATTTAATGCATAATCCTTTAAAAAGGGATGTGGTTTTCATACTTAGCAGATTAAAATTAAAAAGTTGTTGATCCAAATAGATTAAAATGTAAACAAGGACATAAAAATGAACTACTTCGTTTTTTTCCCATTGAATTAGATATTTTTCGGTTATTAAATATTGAATTTTTACATAGTTTTTAACTTAATCGCTTCGTTTTTTTCTCCTCTCCTTTTCGGTAAGCTCTTTTTTATGTACCTATACTTGATATAAACTAGATTTAAGATAGAAATCTTTTTATTTACAGATCCTACTAGCAAGTACAATTATAATTTAACTCAGGCTTTAATTCGTAGAAAAATTTCGAAATATAAACAGGATTTAGTGGATTAACCACATTCATGCTCCAAACAGTGCCGATAGCTCCATTTGGGAAGCAGCTACATGTTTTGAATAAAAGAGATCTATTATTAGGCTCCTCACTGTTCCAAATTCTTCTCCTATTATTGCGAATGATCTCAAAGTTGAAATTATTGCTGACAATTTATCGAAAAAGACATTTTCTTTAATACTACCAAACTCTTTGTTGAAGATTCTATAAAAGAATTTATAACTCTAATCCTAAATCTAAAACTACTCACACTAAAACTTTTGCTGTTGTCAACTATATGTCATCTTTAAAAATCTATAAGGCTCCAGGTTTAGATACTACTACACCATACCACATCACTGTGCCTAGAGCTGAATTGACCCTATACAATTTGGGAATAATGAGGGTGACCAGCTTTAGATAATATAATTTAAAAAATCCTTAGAAACCTTCCTTTTAAAAGTATTCTACAAAACTGTAAAATTATCGACTCAATCCTTTTACCTTGTTTACTTTCCTACTTCTTGGAAAACAGCTAGAATCATTCCTGTTCACGAACAGGATAAAGATCCTACTAAACCTGTCAATTACTCATGTTAAATATCTAGGGGTAACGCTTGATAAATCTCTTTATCTCAACTTCATCATATTAAAAAATTACGTACTAATTTGAACACTTCTATTTGCACCTCATATCTTTAAATCTGCAGACAATTGAACTTTTCGGTATTAAAAATTTATTTACTATAACATAATTGAATTTCTGCGTCCAAAATCACATATGCAAGTCCAGTTTGAGGTTCTGTATCTAAATATTAGAGAGTTTTTGCATACCGTACGTTAGTTACCGTAGGACGTCCGTCAGCTTTTTCTCCCTAGCGCGCATGCCCAGTTTCCTATGAGCATCCAGGGAGAAAAAGCTAACGGACGTCCTACGGTAACTAACGTACGGTATGCAAAAACTCTCTATTATATGGAAACCTAACAAAGAGAGAGACCTGAAAGAAAATCAGACTTAAAAACAAAATCAAATTAAAGACCTGAAAACAAAATCCTTTAAATGATTGCAGATCCACCTTGGTACTTCAGAAATGGGGATATTAGGCTTTCTCTTAACATCCAAACTATCCTACACTTTATTTTTTAAAACCTCCACTAATTTCTACAATTCTACATCCTCATACTGATAATGCAGTTTTAAAATAGCTCTCTACTTACGATATCTCATTGTCAGAAAATAGAAAAAGCCTAGAGCCGTTTTCAATATATTTAATTCTGCCTCTCTCTAATCTTGTCTTTCTGAAGTACAGTAAGGAAATACAGTATACAATAAGGAAATACAGTATACAATAAGGAAATACAGTATACAATAAGGAAATACAGTATACAATAAGGAAATACAGTATACAATAAGGAAATACAGTATACAATAAGGAAATACAGTATAAGTACGTAACAGTACAGAAATACAGTACTGTAAGTCTCACCAGTTGGGGGTTTACCCTCTCAACGCCTATTTGTTTTGGTTTGACGCTCTACGGTCATTTTTGGCACACTCTTGTTTAATTAGACCGGGGCCTATAACTTGGATTCCAAACCACTCCCAAACATCTATGCTAAAGTCAGGATTTCAACCTGAAACCTGTGGTACCAAAGGCCATAGCGCTTGCCAATTGGCGACCAGGCCGCTAAATTTTCTCTAAATTATTAATTAAATTAAATATTTCTCTTTTATATATATATATATTTAAAAAAAGGTTTAACAATACGATGGGTTTGATCAAAAACACTATCATCACAAGACAGAAGCGTTAGGTTGCTCAGCAACCAAGCTTCTTTTCACCCACCAAACCATTTGCATGGTGCATTCAAAATAAGTCTTTACTGTGTGGACAGCTATATCCGATATTCCATAGACCTAAATGGTTTTGAATAAGATATATCTAATTATGAACACTCTATACAATTTGCGTACGTCCAAATGATGATTCTATAAATAGCAAGTGGCATGTACAAGGCACAACGCCTCACTCACAGAGCATGGCAACCCGCATTCCGCTCGGGCGATTAAAACCATCAGTGGGCATGTGTGTGAGTGATACTCTAATTTCACCGCATCACAAATTATTAACAAGATTCCACCGGGTTCTGGTCGGGTGAATCTTTTTCTGGACGACCGATCTCAGCCCGAAACGAAATGCAATGGTTCAGTGCCGAACTGGTTCTCCAATGCCGATGGACACTTGCATTAAATGGCACTATTGCATGTGCGCATGGATGGTGAAATACAATTCTCTAGGGAGGCCCTACCATCAATCTAAATGGGCAGTTTGACCTAATGGATTCTATCAATAAGTTCCCTGTTCTAGAATTTTTTACAAATCGAATCTAATTACCAAAGAAAGGGAGAGAGAGACAATCTGTATTATCAGGAAAAAAGAAGGTTGCAATACTCAACTTATTAAAGATCGTTCAAATATTTTCCGTTAGGCATTTTTGAATTAATTGTTTTTAAAAATAATTCTTCTTCTTTAGTGGCGCAACAGCCCCTTGGTGGGCCAAAGCCGTCTCCTTATTGGCATATTTCGAGACAGGAGATGTTTTTTGTTTTATGGGATAGAGTTGTCAGCCCTACGCCCAACATTCTACACTCCTAATAGATAGAGGCCTTAATGGCCGGGTGATTAGTACTGTGGCGGTAGGTGTCAAAGGTTTTGAGTTCGAAACCCGGCATCTCCCGGTCTCACATGACTGTAAGAGCGACACGAAGCCCAGTGTGACTTCTCATCCACATTATTCCAAACTGTGTAGGAACAACTCAGCTCTAGGCACAGTGATGTGGTGTGGTGTAGTAGTTGTAGTAGTAGTCATATTAGACAGGGACCTACGGTTTAAGGTGGATTCTGAACAATTACAAACATACATGGCACCGCCGGAACTCGAACCCTTTAGCACCGAGTACCAGAGCGCTGGTCACTCGGCCACCAGGCTCCTTAAAAATAATTATATGTATTAAATTTGTCCGAATATATATTACATATGAAAGTGTTTCGTCTACTTCTGTGGTTTTTATTTTTATTGCTTTATTTTAATATTTATAATTTTATTCTCTATTTTTATTTTTTATTGTTTATTTATTTCCTAAAAATTTCTAAAATTGAAAAAAATGAAATATGTTTAAACTTTTTACAAAACCCCATAAACCTTTCGAATTAATTACTTCCATAATACAATCGAATTTTTAATTGAATTGTTATTCTAATGCAGCTGGCAATACAGAGACAATTAATATTTACGCCATAAGTAAGGGCTGCACCACTGTTACTCATTTAGCACTACCCAGGGGGTACGTGTAGCTTGAAGATAAGCTACGGACGTGAATAACACTAACCCCACAACACTTTAAGATCCTATTAGACCGGGACTTGCGGTTTAAAGTGGATTCCGAACCACTACGAAAGACCATGGCACCGCCGGAACTCGAACCAGAAACCACCCGGCCATCAGGCTCCCCCTTTAATTTAAATGTTAATGACGAAAAATGAAAAAAAAAAAGCCATGATACTAATTACTCAGCAAATTCTTAAAAGTTTCTTCCCATTCATTAAAGAATTAAGAACAATAAACGCACGAAACAAAATTATTTTCATCTTTTGTCTGTAATCTGGCCAATAAACAATTATTTATACATTATATTTATAAAAGCTTATATAATTTTGAATTAGAAGAATAAATCGCCCATTTTTTTTTTATTAAATATTTTACAACAACAAAATTGTCCACCTGGTTGTTATACTTTACATAATATTTTACAATATTTAATTCAAACACACTTAGCTTTACGAATGCTTTTCGGTTTTACATGTTTGCTTTTAATATTATTAGTTCAACCACCTTTCAATGGTAGAGTGAACAGCTGCTTTAACAAAATGCAGATGGATTAATACAAATGAAAAAAAAAGTATGATAAGTAATGTTCAGACAGTGATAATTCAATGCAGACGGAAGTGAATAAAAGCCAAATATCCCAAGATATTAAAAGGCAGGGGTGAATACAAAATATATTTGAACAAACACAATTTTATAAACACAAACACCGAACAGAAATCGAACAGACATAAAAGTAAAAGAGAGAAAACAAAAAGAAAGAAAAAAAGAGAACATCTTTACATGTTTTGTAAGCAAAGCGAAAAATTTTTCAGACGAATAACATTCTTCTTTCTTTCTTCCCCCTACTTTCTCGAGATTTTCACACAAAATGTATCAAAAAAGAACGTGACGTATTAAAAAAAACAACAACAAAGAAGCGGTGCCTACTATTTCAACGAAAAACCTACGAAGTTTTTCCTGCGGTATTTCTTTTCATTTTGAGCGGAAAAGCTGGCGTAATTTGCATTCAAACAGAATCGGAAATTGAAGTCTTAGAAGATTGAAAGAAAATTTCAAAGAGAGCAGAAACAGTTTTGGGTGCGCCACCTTAACTATTCATAAAGAAAGGAACAAATATGTTTGCATAGAAATTTCTAAGAAAATACTTTCATCGAAAATTCTTTAAATCTTTTTTATTATTATTATTATTTCTTACAATCAAATTGCATATCACATTATTATGACATTTTTTCGATATATATTGCAAAAATGAACGAAGGTTTTGCTCATGTGTGATATAATCTATTTGCCTATTTCAAACCAAAATAAACCACTAATTTTATAAATATTTAAAATTATTTTCTATAATAAACAAATAATTCCATTCAAATAAGTGTATATTAGATTTAAATAAATGTATATTAGAAACAATCTACAAATAAAAGAAATATTCAAACAAATTTTTAAAAAAATTTCAATTTAACATTTTTAATGTTTTACCGCTTTCGAAAACTGTAAATGATTTTGCAGATAGGTGTGTCTATAATAAACAAATAATTCCATTTAAATAAGTGTAGGTTAGGGACAACCTACAAATAAAAAAATATTCATATAAATGTCTTAAAAAATTTTTAATTTAATATTTTCAATGTTTTAACCACTTTCGAAAACTGTAACTGATTTTGTAAATAGGTGTGTCCATAATACATAAATAATTCCATTTAAATAAGTGTAGGTTAGAAATAACCAAAAAATAAAAAAATATTCATATAAATTGTATTAAACAAATTTCAATTTAATATTTTAAATGGTTTATCACTTACAAAAACTGTAAATGATTTTATAAGAAAACGTTCCTTTCTTTAAATGATTTTTAAAAATAATTATCAAATCAATTCATCAGATAAATACAATATCTCAATTTTTACTAAATTGTTATACAGCCTGCACTTTTTAAAAGAACATTATTAAAACATTATAATCATTTTAAATTTTTAATCATATACATTTTTTTTAAAATTTGAATTTAATATTTTCAGTGGTTTACCACTTTCGAAAACTGTAAATGATTTTGTAAGAAAATGCTCCTTTTTTAAATGATTTTTAAAAATAATTATCAAGTCAAATCATCAGATAAATAATAATATCTAAATTTTTACTAACTGATTATACAACTTGTACTTTTTAGAATAAAATTAATAAAATTTTATAATCATTTTAAACTTTACAAAAATCTAGTATTTCTTTTATTATTTACGAATATTATTAATTATATTATCATATTATTATTATTATTATATTACGAATATTAATTAATTATAGATGCAACTAGTCTTATTTGTTAATTTTGAATGTAAAAAAGAAAGTAATATTTAATTGCGAGTTAGTAAAATCACATCATGTTAAATTCTGAACAAATCACTTCAATATAAAATTCACGTATCACGTGACAACTTATCACATGACTTAAAACTAACAATCAAATATTATTTTAGCACATATTCAATAATCAGTTGTCCACACATTTAAAAATCTGAGCAAAGAAAACAAAATTACACATTTCACTATTAGCATTACATTTATGTACTCCACTACCTATTAAGAAAATGATTCTATATATTCAATTACAAACTTAAAGCACAAAATTGCAATTTTCTTTTTAAGAAAGGTTCCAGGCTGTGCAACTAACCTAGCTAATTCGTCCTTCACATCGCAAACCTCGTGCCAAATTATGTTGCCAACCAACAATAGAATGGTCTATTTAGAAACGGAAATGTTTTGCAAATGAATTTGGAAAAAAAAGAGAAACTTTCAGCACAGAGAGATGTGACTTTTAACATTGTAGAAAGAATAAAACCGTGAACAAATACGTGAGAAACTTAAGAATTCTCATTTTCTCAACGGTCTTTTGTAGTAGGTTTACTAGAGAGATTTTTTTTTAATATACAAGTCACATGCGTTGGTTTCCTCTCAAGTGCTGCTCTCTCAACACATTTAGGTCAGAGTACTTGGCCAAAAAAAATCTTTCGTCATGATTTGGTCACGAAAACTTAAAGGGATGTCACGAAAATTTTGTAGTATTTCACAAAAAGCGTTGCCTTTAAACGCAAGGATGTTAACTTTGTGGTGTTGCCAAATTAAGAGTCACGCTCTATTAAGCAAATTAATGTCTTAAAAATATTTCAGAAATTAAGATGAAGGCCAAAATTAGTAAAAACAGATAAATTATTAAATTATTATTTATAGTTTCAACAGGATAATCACTTCATTTTCATTTCTTTAGCCATCAATGTTTTCTATTCAAAAATAAAACAATAAAAAAAAATTCAATTATAATTTATGAAATTATAATTGATAAATCATAATTATAATTAACGAAATTATAAATGGTAGCAGTATATTCATTTTAGTGCACATCGCATAAAAATGAACACAAATTGATTTAGGGAAACTTTTTCTGTAATTAAAAAAAAACGTAAAAATTAATTATTTATTTTCTTTTAATTTTATTCTTAAATTCTTACACAAAAAAAACACCCCCAGAAATATATACATTATTCTATTAATATCAATTTCATTAATAAATCTCGAAGAAGTGTAACCATGCTTCCTCCTACAAAATGGCGAGAGCGCCCCTTGTGACGTTCAGCAGAAATGGCCTACACTCTCATATGAAGAGGAAATTTATTTCACGCATCCTGCGCGTTCATGGGTATTGAGTTTTCGTGCTTAGAAGTGGAATCCTTCCACAAATCTATAATTATATGTCTTCAAATGTGTTACATATTGTCTATCTTTAATTGTATGTGTGTAAATAAAGTTGTGAGCTCTCCAACCTGTGTCTCAAGTCTCAACCCAACCACATCCAGTTTCAATCCAACTACACAACCTGCCCACTACAAAAGAAATTAAACACAAATCCAATAATTATTTGTTTGAAAAATAAAAAAGAAATATAAGACAATTTTGAAAGCATTTATTGTTTCAACCGAATTATAAAATCTTCACTTTTATTACGCATTCAATTTTTTATATTTGCAATTCATACATGCTGACATGCATAATATTCAATGCATGCAATCATGCGATACATCATTCTTTTTCCTTACTTTTGAAAAAATAGAATCGCCTCCTAGTCTTAAAATAAAAATTCATTTTAGAACTATTATTCTATGCCTTTTTTTAATTCCATTTATAAGAATAATAACTAATTATAAAAACTATTTAAAAAAAAATACCAAGCTTATCTTTTCAATTAACATTTCTGTCAATGACGAATTAGAATATCACATTAAAACACAAAAAATTAACAATATATAATGATGATATATAAATGATTAATCATTTAATATTTCAGGAACTCGTCGTGACCTTTCGAACTTAAGGGTCACATTCGAATAAATTACAGTATACATATCTAATAAGGAGTGTAAAGGTATGTAACCCCCCCCCCTCTCCCTGGCTCTGCTAACAAATATTCTTCTACCGAATCGTTTAATAAAATAAATGAAGCAATTTGCTTCCATAAAATGCGATACAAAATCAATAAGCCATGCTGCTCGAATCAACGCGGAAATTCTTGCATGCAGTGCATTCGAGAGGCTTCGAACAGCGGTATCTCAAAATCGATAACGAGAAACTAGGTAACGGCTTCCTTCTCTCAAAACTACGCTACTGAACAAATTTACAGAATCATTTTGTTCATTTTTTTTTTATTTTTTATTTCTCACATCGCCTCGAATGCAATTTGAATTGAGTCATACATTGTTCAATATGTTTCAAAAAAAAAAAGGTTATATTATGTAGTTTTTCAATTATTCGAAATCATAGCTATTTGGTATTGATGAACTTTTAATTCGTTGCAAAAGAAAAAAAAAATTGGTCGCCGATGTCTATCTTAATCTTTTTATAATTGTTTTCCGTTAATAGAGGATGAAAAATATGATGTTGGCTAAAAAGATTTTATCAATCAGCAAATGTATTGTTTTCGATTTAATCTTGATTTGAAATTCAAATCATCTTTCATTCCGTTTACAAGAGAATGATTTTCTAAAAATTCTCACGATAAAATTATTGCATGCATTAAAAAGTTCATTGTCTCATAAATGTGAAATACGGACAAAGCATTTTGCTATTGTTTTCATGATAAGCTAAATTAAAATATATCTGTGTGAATATCATTTTTATATCCATTAATGTTGCTTTCGTCACAAAATTATTGACATTAATGTGAATATCTCTTTCTGAGAGTCACAACATTATTGGCATTAATGTTAATCTTTCTGAGAGTCACATCATTATTGACATTGATGTGAATATCTCTTCCTAAGAGTTTCAACATTATTGGCATGAATGTGAATATCTCTTTCTGAGAGCCATAACATTACTGACATTAATATGAATATCTTTTTCTGAGAGCCATAACATTATTGACATTAATATGAATATCTTTTTCTGAGAGCCATTGAATATCTCTTTCAGAGAGCCATAACATTATTGGCATTAATATGAGTATCTCTTTCTGAGAGTCAAAGCATTACTGACATTAATGTGGATATCCCTTTCTGACAGCCACAACGTTATTGACGTTAATGTGAATATTTCTTTCTCGGAGTCATTTCCAGTACAATTAAATGGCTTAAAATAAACTGCGATAAAAGTATAACTGAATTTATAAAATCATCGTATATGTAATTAATATAAATAAGCAATGCAAATAAGCATACAATTAAAAAAAAATAATTTAACAGTTAATAATTTTTCTTTCGACGGTAAATAATTAATTATATATTAATTATTTAAAACACGCATTTTATTTGTATCCTTTATTGGATTTTTATTTTTAATTTTACCTGATGTTTTTTTAATTAACGAAATAAATTATTGTAAAAAAAGGTAACAAAAGAAGCTTCTCCACTCCCCAAAACTTCAGGTTCTTCCCCAATGAGATCGTCTTATCTCCCCTATCATGGCGACATAAGAATTATTAATAAAGAATCTTAAATTCAAATATTTATACATACATATTTAAATAACTTTCTCAACAAAAAATCTTATCTCTTACACATAATATTGAAATTATTAAGGGTAAACATCCATTTTTCAAAGCTCTAACGATGTCTGTCTGCACCACCGAAAACTACAGCCATTTTTCAACCGTTTACTACTACAACAACAACAACAACAGCAGCAATCTCTCCCTTCTAGAAAGTCTTAACGAGATGAAAAGCAACATTACAGTTAAGGTAAGAGGCAGCTGCGGGGCCCCCCTCCCGGTGCCCCCTTAACAATGGAGGAGGGTGGGTCCCTCCCCATAAAGTGCATTTGCCGATGCCCCCCGCCAACGGATTACCCTCACACGATTGGGGAAGAGGGGCCGCTGTGTGTCGTCACAGTTCAGCGGTTCAGGTGGTTATTATACGCCAGGAAACAGCTGGGATGGAAGTCTTCCCGCCATTTTCCAACTGAACATTCGATATTCTTCTTTTTTTTCACCTTCTGGTTCTTCTGCGCGCTCTCTGTGACTTAAAGGAAGTCTTATGTTTCAATGAAGAAAAACAATAAACTATAAAATACATTTTATATATTAATGTTTCGAAAAATTTCATTTTCCTGAGCGTTGATGGCAAGATTTAAAATAATTAACTAAAAATCTAAAAAAAATATTTATCAAACAAAACGGAACTTAATTTTTGGGTTGTCTTAACAGGTTTTTATATTTTAACAGTTAATGGTTTATATTTTTAATTAAATGTAACATGGGCATATAACCTTTTATAAATAATAATTACCTCAAAACTATTATTCACAAATAGGAATTTACAATATTGTTTTAATTTAGTACATTTATAATTATTAACTACTTAAAAAAAATACCATTGTAGAAAAATGTAATATATCTAATAAAATAGATATCTGTATTAATTTAAATTAACAAATTTAAAAAAAAGCACATTTAAACAGAATTGTTGGAATGTAGTTATTTAATTTTTTTTAATTTATAATATTTTTAAATCAATTAATATTTTTTTTAAATATTATAATATAATATTTTTAAAATTAATAATATGTTTTATTCAATTAATTGAGAAATGTTAACATTTTATTTGCGATTACGAAAATCATTATGCTTAAATTTCATAACCTCTTGCCGTTTTAGAAGGCAAACTTATTAATACGGATAGTTAAAAGTCTCTGCAGAAAAATTAATTTATATATACATTCACATTACAAATCTATTTATGACAAAGAAAGTAATAAAATTTCTGTTATATTTAGTCACTATCAAAAATAAATTTTAACTCAAAATGCTAAAAATAAAAATAAAAAATCATTTTTTTTGTTGTCATAAAAATTGCATTTAATAAATACATATTAAAAAATAACAAGATTAATGTTTTTCCTGTACCACCGATAAAACATAAATAGTTTATTTTCTATTATTATTATGCAGATGGCTTTTATAAATAGAGATGACAGGATGTTCTAAAAAATTTTATTGGACCTAAATATAATAAGCATTTTTTCTAGCGCAAATCCACCATTCTCTCTTTCTCTTGAAATCCTCAGAAAAATCTGGCAGTTCCATTCCATACCTTTTATCGACCAGCAACACAGAAAAATATTTCCCTACATAATTCTGCTGTGTTACGCTGCGTCCACGATCATTAAGACATAAATAGTAAAATGACGCGCAATAATCGTAAAAATGACAAGACGTAAATGATGATCACTGCAATAATAAAATAACCCATCCAAATATATTTTTCTTTTCTTGATCATTGTCAATACAATCATTAGTGTAAGTAAATCTTTTCCAGCTTTATCTTTATTAGTATTTTTTTTAACATTGAATCTCATTTTTCATTATATCGATTAGAAAAGCAATTCATTAATTAACTCTGGATATTTTCCTGGTTTGCTTTAGTTGCGAATAAACGAAAATTCCGAGATGTAAATCTTTAATTGAAGGAGACTGAAGTATGTAATAATTAATCCAGGAAAAACTCATTTTTCCTTGCAATAAAATAGTCCTTTCATCTTAATGTCAATTCCAGTTTATAATGAAATATGTATTTAAAAAAAAAGTTGTATGTTAGCAATAATTGCTGAGAAAAGATATATCATTTGATTAATAGCCAGTATTCATTTGTGCAGTTAATTTAAATAAAATGGGAGTTTTTCCGTGTTACATTTATTTTTTCTCATAGCCAAGTTTTTCCATTGTTTTATTATGTGTCTTTCCAGAAGACTAATGTGTTATGCAATTCATTTGTCATTCAACCTTTTGTAGGTCGACAGTTGAACTTAGTACTACTTCTGTTGCAAATTCGTAAGAACAACACAGCTTTTTTTAACCTTATAATTAATGGACTGTAGAGATGTGCACAAAAAGAATTTTATTCCGCTTTATTTGGTTTCAATTTTGTTTTATTTAAGTTCGAATGAGTTTACATCTGCTTCAGATGATGGCAATGGTTTAGAAAAATCTCAATTAAAATAAAATTGAACTCGTATAATTTTAAGTTCAATAATCTAAAACTGAGTTCGTATAATTCACGTAATTTTAGATTACATTCCAGTAATCGTTTATCAATAAAATTTGTGTGTTAATTTTAACGCTAATTTTAGCCCAGTTTAAATGTTTGTAATTAAATTTACGTTCCCATCTATGTGTATAACCAAATATATTCCAAATTGCTACTTATATATTAATTACAATTTCACTGTATGGTTATATGAATAGAACTCTTTTAATGCCATAAAGATAAAATAAAATGGAAAAATATGCAAAGAATATTACATCAATCGATTCATTTTAACTCGATGAAGCATCGATTAATCTAGAATCCATTAATTTGCTTCATTCATTTTTTAAATAACTATAAAAATTAAAAGTTTTCAATCTACTTCAGCGGAAAATTCGATTTTAAATAATTCATTTAAAGTATATTGTATGGTTATATGAACAGAATTTTCTTAATTCAATAAAGATAAAATAAAATGGAAAAATATACAAAGAATATTCCTCGATCGATTCATTTGAACTGAATGGAGCATCGATTAATCTAGAATCAATTTGCTACATTCATTTTTTTAAATAACTAATATAACTTTTTTAACGCAATAAAGATAAAATAAAATGGAAAAATATACAAATAATGTTCCTCGATCGATTCATTTCAACTGAATGGAGCATCGATTAATCTAAAATCGATTCATTTGCTTTATCGAAATTTTAAATACCTATAAAAATTAAAAATTTTCAATCTACTTCGGCGGAAATTTCGATCTTAAAGCATTCATTTTAAGTATATTGTATGGCTATATGAATAGAATATATATATATATATATATATATATATAAAGTATTACAATTTTTGAAAATAGCAACATGATAGTTAATAATTTATAAATAATATGATTCTCAAAACAAAAAGGCAAATTAACAATGGCATTTTTTCAAATCAAAACAGTTGAGAAACATAATTTTCATTTTATAATTTGTAGATTCTTATCAGTGGAGTAAATTTTTCAACTAATAAGTTTATGGAAAAAAAAAAATTCACGAAATGTCCCTTTATTTAAAAAATATACTCAGCAATAAAAATTAGAAGTGCTAATTAATGAGTGTATAATAATATAACAGACTTTTACCACAATTTGTTAACTTCAGCAAATAATTTACCATCTTTTTCGACAATATTTAAACTAAAGATGCCCAGAAAAATATTCATCGATATTTTCGCGAGCTACGATAGTTGTCAAGTGCTTTATTTTTATAGTCAGACACCGAATCGCATGCAGTACGAAATTTGACATTTAATTTCAGAGGGTGAAACATCTCGAGCCATTAAGGCCAGGTCGGAAAGGAATCCCATAAAAATAGCAGTTTCGAAGTTGGTTAAGAGCGCTTTTAAACTGTAACCAGGTGTCGTTAAAAGAAGTAGAAAAAAAAAGGCATTAACTTCACACCGAAGGTTTTATGGTTTCGTCCGATTCTCCATCGAAAACCAAATGTTGTCGCATTTGGGTGGAAGATATAACAGAAGGCAGATGACAAATAAATTCAAAATGGAACACTTAAGAAAAAAAGAAACATACGAGAAATGAAAATGGAATCTTGAACAGCTGTGTAAGAAGTTCTCCATCATCCAATGAATGCGGAAATGACAAGTTGGTAAATAATCTCAACACTATTTCACATTTATTTTACATATCGTTTTACAATATATATATATATATATTTATATTTTGAAGTACATAACTTTTTTAAACAAAACGTTTAGAGTCTTTTTTTTTTTTTTTTTAAATCTGGGCAATATTTTTAAATAACAATTCGTAAAAAACTATTTTTTTAAGAAAGTTTTGAAACTAAATAAAAAACAAGTAATATTAAAAAAAAATTTATGTCAATTCCTACTTTTTTTTTTACTATATTGCAGAAAAGTCCTTTACAAATAAAGTTGAAATTTTGCTTTTACATCTGGCGCCATCTATTATTAGATACATGCAAATTAAATGTAAAAAAAAAACTAAAATTAATTAATTAAATTTAATTAATCAATTAATATTTGAAAAAACTGTTTTAACATCGAGTGTCATCCACTATAAGTTAAAAAAATGTATTTGAACTTGAGTGGATGAATAAAAAGTATTTTATGAACGATTGAAAATTTGAACAAGATATATATAGGGAGAGTGTGAGCTAATAGAAGGAATTGAATAATTAAGAAATATTCTTATGATCTGTAGGATTAAATCGAACATTATAAATGCTTAAAACATAACATTTGTCTCAAATGATGGCAATGGGAAAAAAAAGCCATGGTTTTTAAATCAACATAATTTTCTTAAATTTAATGTAAAAAATCTAAACTAAATTTAAAACTAATAATAAATCAATTTTAACCAAATTTTAAATCAATTAATTTTATTTTAATTAATAACTTCTCAGATCGCAATTTCAAAATATAAATTTCATGCGATAGATTATGCATTGTCTTTCAACAGGCTTGATTTGTTTTATTTGAATACGTTTTGATTAATTAATGGCAATTAACGTCGCACTGAAATTTCACAATGTACTTTCAATTACATTTTAAGATCAGCATAATAGGAAAGAGTTGATGAAAGCACAAATATAGATGCGTATTCCTGAGTGTCGTAATGCTTAATAAATACAATATTCAAATATTATTTGCTTATTACTCAACATTGTTTATCACGCCAGTTGTTAGTACAAATATTTGATAATGAATCTGGATGATCCTTATTATTAAGCTTAAAATAAATTATTCTTATAATTAGCATCTACGTCTTCATTGGTGTAACAGCCCCATGGTGGGCTAAAAAAGCCGTCTGCCTACTGGCAGATTTCGAGACAAATGTTTTCTTTTTTTTTTTACGGTGATAGGGTTGTCATCCCTACGTTTCCAAAGCTCTTACAGTCCTATTAGACCAGGATCTACGGTTTAAGGTGGATTCCGAACCACTACAAACACCCATGACACAAAAGGAAATCGAACTCGAAGCCTGTGGTACCGAGCGCTGGTCACTCGGCCAACAGGCCCCATATAATTAGCATGCGTGATTATTATTAGAACTACAATGAATTATTTTATGCTTAACATTGAAATCATTTCCTATACATCTTTCTACACATCCTATGTTAATCATGTAAGGATCTGGAGTAATCTAGTAACCGCAGTGAACTTTCGAAAAAGAAGTACTTGATTCAAAACCCGACAAGATCGATCATAAAGATCCTGTGTCTGGGGACAGGATAATAATTGGATGTTCCATTATTGGATTTAAAGAGATAGAGGAAGATGCCGAATTCCCAGATGACAGTCCTGGAGATGTACGTTCCAAACTGTAGTGGCATCAAGAAACAACTTTGATACATCGAAATGGTATCGCTATAATAAAATTATCTACAAGCTTAAAAAAATTCATAGGCCAAACACGAAGTTGGTTTCTCCTCAAAGGAGAAAAAATGTCAGCCATACAAAATTTTGAAAATTGCATTTGTAGTTGACAACTGAAAATTATATCAGCAAATCAAAACAATTAAACTGTAAACGCTGGCGCAACAAAACTTGACCAATAAAATATCCAAGGAATAGTTAAGTTCTAACCTCTTCCGCAATTTAAAGGTGCATTAACCTGCCAAGATGTAAAAGGACTCATCACGTTTATTTTATGAGGTAATAAGTAGTTCCTTCAATCCATTCTAAAAACAAAAGAATAAAACTATCGTCTGAAACCTTATATCACCTGTTCCAGTGGCTGGGTTTTATTATTCTTTTAAGACGATATTAATAAATCAAGAAGCTGAGGAGAAAAAAAGAACTCAAGGCCATTGGATATGAATAAAAGTGGAGTAACACGATATTCGTCAAGTGTTGGTTATTTAATATTTAAAAATCGGAATATCTTAGTCTTTTTAAGTGCATGGAGTTTTATGATTTCGCAAGATTTGCTGAATTCAATGGCATGGATATTTGCCATTAAGAAATATGTCATGAATTATTATCAAGAGAATAATATAATTATCCAGTAATAAAATTCGTCTAACAATGCTATCTATTATTCCATCTCCAAAATTATTACTCTTTTATATGTGAAATTGATACTAATTATTTTCGAAAGCGATACTGATTATTTTCGCTTGTAAGCTAATTACCTACTGTGGTCATATAATACTAGAAAAGAATACACTTGAAGCATTATGAATATCTGAGACTTGGAATATAATCTACAGTTTTAACAGTGATAGTTTATGAGAGATGGCTAGAATGATTCGTCTTTATAGTCCGCAAGGGAGAAATCTAAAGCGAACAAAGTGTCATTGATGCTGCTGGAACGAATCCCTACGAGAGATGTCAGAATCCCTTCGATTATTCCCCGATTTATATTTCAAATGATCAAGTCTCTCAGAGGGATTCGTTTCAACCTCTAGTGCGACATCGTATTAGGTTTAAACCACCTCCTTTTGAAAACATGAAGATGAATCGTTCTATGAATCGTAATCGTTTGCCACAGTGGACATTGACACTGCGAAGTGGTTAATTTTCAGTTTTGGAATTTTCATTTGTTTCTGAGTGTTTTTTTTATTTTTTAGAGACAAGAGTTTACTATTCAATTTTAAATATTTATTTGGCTAGGCTAGTAAACGTAATTATATTTTTATGTGTAATTAATCTATTTTAAATTTATAACAGATTTGTTGATTTATAATTAATATAAAAATTTATGATTAAAGTCAAATAAATATTTTATATTTAAATTGAGAATAATTTAAATAGGTTGGTTGGAACTCTAGAATTTTGGCAGATTTCGAATGACGCAAGTCACACTCTGTAAATGAAATAAATAAAAATATTTTTAAGTGCATTTTTTTTTTCAAAAATGTTTGTTTTATTTTCAAAGTCACAAAATAAGATATATATACTCTCAATTTCGAATGAATATTTATACTGGAATGCATCCAGAAAATCTAAAAATTGCAACTGTAACATAAACGTTTCCAAATCCTGATAATAGTTAAGCAAAATTTAGTTCGTTTACAGATAAAATAAAATATGAACTTCGAATAAAACACTTAATGAAATGGATAATCTTTATCTAACATAATTTTTATTCTAAGAAAATACTTCAGAAAAAAAGATTTATCATTACAAATAAATGAATTTTTTATTATTCAAAGGTTTTTTTCATTCATATTAAATATACAAAACTGTTTCTGACGGAAAAAAAAAAAAACCATCTACAAGGTCAGATCAAGGTCAAAGTAATCTGTATGATTTGTATACAACCAATTGGATAGAACCAGCTCATATCTGAGTTACTGAAGGACGTTTTGAACGTCTTTCAGCGATTTTAAATTCTTTATTATAATAAGTGACGTGTTGTCCATTTATGTAGGCTGACGATATTGTATTGCAATTGTAAAGTTTACTAGTACTTATGATTTACGCTGGGATAAAATACATTACATACAGGTTTAAATTAATGTTTTATTTTTCTTTAATATTATAAATTAATTTTGTCTATTTTTTCATTGTGAAATTAACTTTGCAAACTAAATGTAGCATGTTTTTGATAAACATTTTTTAATTATGAGGGACATATCATATTTTTTTAAAAAGAAATTTCAAGAAAACGCCATGAAATCAGAAAGCCGTAGAAAAAATCAGTGGAATCTTTTATCAAATTATAGAGACATCTAAATATTCATTTGTTACATATATATACCACTATTTCATTAATTTTCAGCATATAAAACTTTCTACTCGAGACACGCTCAGAAATTTTTTTAATAATTAGTAATCTTCTATAAAGTTTGAACACGTTATTTTTCACATTCTTTCAGTTGCAGATAAAAACTATTAAAAATATTTTGTATGAATAACAATCAAAATTTCATAGTACTCATACTTCAAGTTTGAATGTCATGAAAATAACCCAAACTATCAAGAAATAAATTCACCAAAAAGATTTTTTTCATAATTCTTCAGAACATGTTTGATGCTTCTAAGTTGATTAATTCTAAAATACTTTAATGAAAATTTACTAAGAAATTAACAGTGACAAAGAAAGGATTAACGCGTCAAATTTTGATTTAAAATTGGACGGGAATCTTATTAAGCCATTTTCTTTGACAAGATTAAAAAATAAATCTGAACTTTTTTTATGACTTTAGAATTTTTTCAAATATTTTCATTTTTGATCCAACAAAGTGATAAAAAAAATAATTAATGCTTTTTTAATTCATTTTTTTTTTTTTACTCAACTTTTCGTCTCATGTGGTACATAAAAACAACACGCCATTTTAACTTTCAAGTAATATTTGTCTAGAAAGTAAGAAATTATATTGCATTATAAATTATTTTATTTTAATGTTTCTTTTTTTATTTAATCATGATAAAACATTTTTGATGAAAACATACGATAACTTATTACTGGTATACAATTAAAGACTCTCTAATTCTTAAAATGTTCCACATTTATTTCATTATTCAATAATAAAATAGTTAACTTTTTAAAATGTAATATTATATCATTGATTTATTAAGCATAATAAATCAGTGATTAATTCATGATCTATTGATTACACTCACATCATAATATATGATGAGAATAAAATAAGATTGTATACAATTAACGACTCTCTAATTCTTAAAATGTCTCACTTTTAATTCCATTATTCGATAATAAAAAATTATTTTAACTTTTTAAAATGTAATATTAAATATATTAATATTAATATTTATTAAACATAGTATATTAATAATTATTAAACATAGTATATTAATATTTATTAAGAATAATATATTAATATTTATTAATGATATATTGATTCTATTCTCATCATAATATATGATGAAAATAAAATAAGATGGTATACAATTAAAGACTCTCTAATCCTTAAAATGTTCCACATTTAATTCATGATCCGATAATAAAAGACTAATTTAACTTTTTAAAGTGTAATATTAATTAGAACATAGATTTATTAAACATAATAAATCAGTGATTAATTAAAGATCTATTGATTCCACTCTTATCATAATATATGATGAGAATAAAATAATAGTATACAATTAAAGACTCTCTAATTCTTAAAATGTTCCATCCTTTAACTCATTATTTGATAATAAAAATTATTTGAACTATTTTAAATGTAATATTAAATCATACATTTATTAAACATAATAAATCAGTGATTAATTAATGATCTACTGATTCCACTCTTATCATAATATATGATGAGAATAAAATAAGGTAGTATACAATTAAAGACTCTCTAATTCTTAAAATGTTCCATCCTTTAACTCATTATTTGATAATAAAAATTATTTGAACTATTTTAAATGTAATATTAAATCATACATTTATTAAACATAATAAATCAGTGATTAATTAAAGATCTATTGATTCAACTCTCATCATAATATATGATGAGAATAAAATAAGATGGTATACAATTAAAGACTCTCTAATTCTTAAAATGTTCCATCTTTTAATTCATTATTTGATAATAAAAATTATTTTAACTTTTTTAAATGTAATATTAAATCATACATTTATTAAACATAATAAATCAGTGATTAATTAATGATCTATTGATTCCACTCTTATCATAATATATGATGAGAATAAAATAAGGTAGTATACAATTAAAGACTCTCTAATTCTTAAAATGTCCCACCTTTAATTCATTATTCGATAGCAAAAGATTATTTTAACTTTTTAAAATATTAAAAAGATCTCATGATCTCATTAATACTTTTTGTAATATTAATGAGATCATAGAATTATTATTACAACATTAATAAAATAATAATTTTTATTAAATTAATTATTAATAATCACTAATTATTAAATATAATAAATCAGTGATTAATTAATGATCCATTCTCATCATAATATATGATGAAAAAAAAACTCAGCAAACTGTAACTGCCACAAAAAAAATAAGGTTAATGCAAGATGGTAATAAAGAATTAAAAAGTATGCTCATTGTTTCAAGTATGGTAATCAGATAAAAAGGACTTCATACTACTAACAATCCTAGACTTCATTTACACACACAATGTTAAGAGTGGTTAAACTTCCATGACCTTTCAACTTAGGCATTGAAGACAGCCTTCCTTCTCAAGGCAAGATTGTATACAAGCACACTCGGAAGAAAAGAACAATACAGGACCTTAAATCCCGGTAACTTGAACAACACAGGTTCCCAATGAACTCTGATTCCTTGAAAGCCACGGGGACATCATAAAACACTGCAAGAATTATGACTTATCACTACAATAATTCTCCAGTGTGCTTCCCAAACACAAAACCGGCAGTGTGAAGAACCTTATTGAATTTCTTTATTCTATTCATGAAAATTCGTGACGTTAAGGTTGATGCATGACCGCGAGAGATGAAAGAAGTGAAACACAGAGCAGATATTCGAGCAGACGTAGAAGAAAAAAAGAAAATATATTTTTTCTTTTGGGGATTTATAAGTCAGCGTAACAAACGCCACATTTGTTTAATTTTAATATAGAATGTAGTTCAGACGATGTGTGGCCGTTGATAAAGAGAAAAAAAAAGTGTTAATATTATTATTGCCTTTGAAATTATTTCGTTAAGTTTCTAAAGCAATTTTATTTTAATTTTAACAAAGTTAATTTAATTTTTTAATAAATAACATACATCTAAAATCGAACTATTTTAGATTGCCTTATGATACTGAATGTTGGTATAATGTTTCCATTAATTTAATTAGGTCTACATAATCATATTCAAATATCAATTCGAAGAAATAGATTTCTTCATCTTATTCCTAGTTCTATTTCGAATTAGTGCATTTTTAAGTACAATTATATCGCCATTTCTTCACGTAAGAAATATTTTTAATGTTGAACAGTATAATTTTTTAATACATTATGTACATTTAAAATCGAACTATTTGATACTACCATATGGTATTAAATGTTGTGTATAACGTTTCAATTAATTTAATTAGGTCTACATAATCATATTCAAATATCAATAAAAATAGATTTCTTCATTTTATTCCTAATTCTATTTCGAATTAGAGCATTTTTAAGCACAACTTATATTACAATTTTTTTTACGTGGAAAATATTTTTAATATTGTACAGTATAATTTCCACATTGGATGAACTCAATGCTGATTTCTCTAGCAATAATCTTTCTTCACAAAAAAAAGAAGTTCCAGAAAAATACTATATTAACATTTATATAGCAAAATTTTATGAAACACAAATTGATACAATCTCTTTATGTATGTATTCACAAGAATTGTTTCAAGTCGTAAGAGAAAAATTGAAATGAGTCTTCTGTCTCCGTATCATGAATACGAATATTCCAAGAAAGATTCCCTAAAAGACATTGATGTCATGAAACACGGCTGCGGTATAGAATTACAGCCTTGTAACTCATAGGAGCATTTACTAATGCTAAAATGGTACATGAAATAATGATTTTTTTTTTATTAGTCTGGCATTTAGGAGATCTATAATTTAACTGCGCGAAATAAATTTCAATTTGGGCAAAATTGTGTTAAAAATCAAATCCACTTAAAGGTATACATTTTATCATGTTCTAACTTTTATGAGATATGTTCTAACTTTTGATTTTATGAGATATGTTCTAACTTTCGAAATTTTATGCGATATGTTCTAACTTTTGAAAACACTTATCAGCACAAATTAAATCTTTTTTTTTATTAGTCTGCCATTTAGAGATATATAATTTAACTGCGGATAGTAAATTTCAATTTGGGAAAAATTGTATAAAAAATCAAATCCACTTAAAGTTATAAATTTTATTATGTTAGAAAAATAAAAATTTATAAATTTTATTATTTTATTATCTTTTTTATGTTCTAACTTTTATGAGATATGTTTTAATTTTTGAAAACATTTATCAGCACAAATTAAAAAAAAATTTTAATATTAAATTAAATAATTAAATTACAAAATAAATTAACAAATTAAATAAATCATTTTTATTAGTCTGGCATTTAGGAGATGTATAATTTAACTGCGGGAAATAAATTTCAATTTGGGCAAAATTGTATTAAAAATAAAATTCACTTAAAAGTATAAATTTTATTATGTTCTAACGTTTTTGAAATATGTTCTAACTTTTAAAATTTTATGAGATATATTTGTAACTTTTGAAAACACGTATCAACACAAATTAAATAAAACTGTCTACATCAGAATTCGTTGATTATAAACTGAATAGGGAGGGAAAATAGGTACACAATTATTTTGTTAATAACAATAAATAAAAAAAATTTAAAAGACAGTCATTTATCAACTTTTATGAACAAAAATCATGGTTTTTTCCTCAGAAACCATTCAACTTTAACAGCATCCTAACTTTTTCATTTGGTTGCACAACTTAATCTGAGGCTGTTTCGATGCACTGATATTTAAAACGCATGGGTGATTTTTTACAAAATCGTAAATTATGAATGGGCAGGGCAACGGCAATCCCAATAGCCAATAATATCAGTTTGCCAGAGTTTGAATTTTTTCTTTGTTGCAAAAAAGAAGTGCAGATGTCCTAACAAAATTTTAGTGATGATTTTCTCTCTTACTCTTTCTTTGAGTTTTATAGCTACGATTATTGGAAGATATTTTACGAATAAATAATTAAAAAAAATATAAATGAATTTTTTTCACCCCCAAAAAAATGAAATCACTTGTAATGACAGTTTTATGGGATCTAAATTAAAATATAAAAAAAGAGCACTATATATAATACAAAATGCTGCAAGTTTAACACTGCTTATATTATATAAGAAAATAAAAATTTATAGATACAATTTAGATATTTTAAATAAACATAAATTAACGAAATTTTTTTGACAAATTCGAAATTAATTAATGTATATATGCAAAATACGTAAAGTATGTACGAAAAAATAATCATTATTAATAATAATCACCAATCAAAATGTATGCGATATGGTTTTAAATTTTTAATTAATTTCAAACTTTCATAATGGTTCAAAATTTATTTTAGTAATGACACTATTACACTTTTAGAAATTTAATGGTAATCCATCCGTAAAACACAATATGTAAAATTCAATCAGATTATGAATAAACATTTAATAATTTGCACAGTGTTTGTAAATGTATTAAAACATATACATAAATATATAAAAGTTTACAGATAAAATACATAAAAAGTATAACTAAATGATATCCTTTATTTTAGTGCCATTTATATATTTCTCATACCATCATATAAACGTGTAAATGTATTATGTCATATTTTTATATTTTTAACACATTTAAATTTTATATACACATTAAATATAAGTAAATACAACACAATGATATCCGTTCATAATTATCATTATCCTTATTATTAACACTTTATCTTAATAATCTAAATAAATATATGCTTATTTTAACTACTTGTTCATTAAATATTTTTAACTAATTGTATATTATGCTTTAATTGATTGATTGAAAAAATCAGTCAGACACATTGAATATTTTATGTACCAAAATATATTTTTTAACTGTTATGTCTAAAACACATGATTTTTTTATTAAGAATTTTATTTTCTATTCTTATACTTATTTACGCCCAATAATTTTAAGCAAAGGGCGTTATTCCCTCCTTTTTTTCCATCTTTCGATTAAAATTTTCGAAATCTTCATTTAAAATTCGTCGAAAACGAAACCGCTAATGAAACATTCTACTAATCAACTATTATTAATAGAACTATGTTTAAACTTTGTCTTTTGATATTTAAATTACACACCACAAAAAATTATATGTTAACAAATTTTTTTTTTATATATTTAATCAATGAAACTAAAAAATATAAATTTTTAACTAACATTATTTTATTTCTTATATAAAACATTCACTTCTACTTTTTTAAACAATATCTATTTTACTAAAAAGTATTTCTTCATAGATTTATTCTGCAATCCGTCAATATTTTCGAATTCGAACGAAATCATCTTTCGAATACTCTTCTAATAATATATTATTAACCGATTTTATTATTATTGTTATTATTCGTACAACCACTACAACAAGGCGAACATAAACATTACCTTCTCACTTTAAAAAATAAAAATAAATGCTCTCGTGGGGGATAGAATAAAAAAAAAAAAATTCGTTGGAATAACCGCTTCAACAGTAGCTGGCAAACTTCCACCGACCAGGTGAGAGAGCATACCTGCCCAGATTCAAACACGTTTTCAACCTCGTTAGTTCAGTGTACACAATGAAGAAAAATGAAAAAACCGGCTTCAACCCCGTAACGTACCCCTTAGTTCAGAAAAATGGGAGGGAAAAAATTTTCCATTTACTGAATTTAAAATTTTACTTACAAGAGCAAAGGATGATAGTTATCAGAAAGGAGAAACTAATGCCGGCTGATAAATCCATTTTCGAAGAGTAGGCAAAAAGAAGTACTGTATCTTTTTTTTCCCTGCACAGAACGTCACAACGAACCAAAACAATCGGATCGGATGACTACCAAACTAGCATACACCTCATTCAAACGTAAACGCGGTCAATCTTTGGCGCACGAATACATCAGAGGTAGATTTAGGGTTGCTTCGCTTTGAACAAAGTGTATTTTTGCGCTCCAAAATAAAGTCGCCAAAGTGCGCGATTCGTTGATTTTTGGCGATGCTGAAGAATCGGAAATTTGAAAAAAGAAAAATGATTGTTATAACGGAAAACTAGACAGGTTTTTTTTAATATTTTTTATGTGTAAGTATGGCTTCCCTGAAACCTTTAAACAAGATATTTGTCACTTTTTTGCTCGCCAAAAGATAAGAAATGGGGATATGGTGTTTTTGTACAGATGTTTAAGTAGCGATTTTGATAAAAAAAATTTCTATAAAACTGCCTTTTAACTATTTGGATATAACTTATAGATTAAAACATCAGTATATATATATATATATATTTGGATGCTATAAAAAACATTAATGTTTTCTTTTTTTATTGTGAAGTCAATTTATGAATCTATCTATAGATAGTTTATAATGCTTGACTATTATTCCATAAAAAAATTATTTTTGAAATTTTTTTTTTAATTTAAATATTGAAACAATTATATTTTCTTGTCCATTTAATATACATATTCAAAATACTTAATTTTTTAAATAAAAGTTTTCTAAAGAATAATTGTTAATTCTGCGTATTGATATAATTTATAAAATCGTATATTTTTATTAAATTTATTATTTGAAAATTAAACCTGAATTTATATTCTTATAAGAAATTTATATCTCAAAACTAATTAGACAAAAAGAGTTATTTGAAAGAATAATTAAGCCTGAAACAATACTTTAATTTTAATTAATTATTATTTTAATTAACTTTTAAAACAACAATATTTTTTGTTCTTTTAATTAACTTATTGTGTGCTTAATACTCGTACTAATTAACTTAATATTTTTAATAGCAAATTTAATATATTCCAAAAACGCCATTATGGATCAATAATTTATTTTTATTTAAATATGTTAGTATTATGGGATTTTATATTATGAACTCATTAACAACTAAATTCGTCAGATTTTATTAAAATTCTTTAGCTAATTATCAAATAAATGAAATAAAATTTTAATTAACTCAAAAGTGTTCTTTACTTTTTTTTTTTGTTTTCTCTTAAATATATTAAAATATCCATTCATTTTTAAAAAATATTTATGCAAAATTATAAAAATGTTTATGTAAAGCAAGGGTCTGTCTGTGTGTATGTATTGTCTAAAATTTAAAAACTATACACTCAGCAGTACAATTTTTATGTTTTTTTTTTTTTTTTTTGATTTGATGCGCCGTCAAAATTGGCAAAAAAAAAAAAATTCTAATTAATTCATTTTCAATCACAAAAACAGCAATTTTAACATCACATTACAGCATCACATAATTATAATAAGACATTATATTGTTATAACACATTATTAAGAAACATCTTTTTTAACAAATTATTTTAACATCATTTTGTAACTTATTTTATAATAGTGTCAGTAATTAATTACTTGATATTTAAAATTTACCATTGATCAAAATTATTTTAAAGGTCCTTTTTTCATATGATTTTAAAATCAATTTTCTGAAATAGAATATGCGTTAAGAAAGAAATTAATGAGAAATTTAATTAAATTTTACAAAATTTGGTCTAGACAAAAAAAATAGTCTGAAATTGATAATGAAGGACTTATTTATAAGTATTTTATTTTCGAGTATGACAGAGTAATAATTAAATTCTTATCAGAATATAATTTTTTTCATTGAAATTTTTAATTTTTAAAACAAAATAACTTTTAATATCTAATTTAATTTTAATTTTTAAATTGCAATTAATTTTTTTGTAATAAAAGTTATCAAAAGTTAATGTAATATATTTAAACAAATTAGACAACACATGGTTATATTTGCTAATATAAAATAAAGAGAAATAATAAAATATTTTGTATTAATATAGTTCTTACTTAAATATCAATACTTATTTTCAATCAGCAAATCATTGAAATGAAAAACAGTAAACTTTTTAAAAGTAATTACGAAAAAAATTTCAAAATTGTTCTTAATTTACAAACATGCAAATTTTTTAAAACTTTTAAGAGGGATTGTGTTCGTACAGTAGGATTATTTTACACAAATCTAAAATCAGTCGATGTATGAATTAAGGTTAAATGTTATCAATTAACAATTATGCCTGAAGGCTGGATAAAACCTAGATTTCAGATGGTATTTATTTAAAGGAATTTCATAATAAAGCAGTTTATGTGATTTCTACTTAAAGGAATTTCATGCTGTAAATTTTTCGAATTCAAACATAATATTTTACAGCAACAACAAAATTCTGATAGTTATGCAAAATTCACTCATTGACATATCTGGAACTATTTTGATCTAAGATTATAAAAAACAAATATTTTCTTTTTTTAAAAGTAATTGCTGTGATATATCTGAAATATTTATGGAACTTTTGAATACTTTTAAGTTGTTTATTTTGCATCATCTTGCATCAATTTTATATTTGATATAAGAAGAAGGAGAAAATAAAATTACGAAAATAAAAATAATTTAAGAAAAATTAGGACAAAACATTTACGTAATTTGAACTGTCTTGCTTGTGTGATGGTTGTAATTTTTTTAAATATTGAATCAATTTAAAAGAAACTCCAGTAAGATGGATAGCGTAGCATTAGGGATAATCTAGCATGGAATGTGGTCTCCTAATCCTTTTGACAGTTGATACTTAATATCTTCTTTTTCTTCATTGGCACAACAGTCCCATGGTGCATCAAGGCCGTCAGCTTAATAGCAGTCTTCACGATGTTTTCTTTTTAAGGGACAAGATTGTCAGCCTTACGCTCTACAGTTATATTTGATCAAATTATCCCTACGATTTAAAAGGGATTCTGAGCCTCCCACAAACATCCATGACACTGCCGGTACCCGAAACCTGAGTCATTACGTTCCAGAGCGCAAGTCACTCGGACATCAGGGCCTCGACTTCCCGTATTATCTATTTTAAATTTAAAAATTTTACATTTCACACTGTTGATATTCAATAGAAGGATAAATTTAAAAAATTGTTTAATAAGAGAAAGATTTCATATAAAAATAATTTCTTAATTCTTTTTTTATCCATGAAATAAATGGGTAATGTTTTGGCGAGAGTTGGATTGACAACAACTTTCAATGTTTCTTAATTCAATTCAATGTTTCTAGTTTCTTAATTTTTTTTAATTTCTTTCACGAGCTAATAATTATATAATTAAATATTTCTTATTAGTTTATTTATTTTTTAAATTTCTTTCTCGAACGAATAATTATGTAATTAAATAGTTTTTAAATTTTCGTCTCTATTTTTTGGGGGGGGGGGTAAATATTGGATAATTTGTATACCAGCCTAACCGATTATAGATCTTTTTTTCATTTTATTTTTCTTTCTCATGATTTAATCTCTATTGCTCATCTTATCATTCTTTCTCTGGTTATGATAATAAAACTTAAATAAAAAATTTTATTTTAATTTAGTTATGATGATATAGTTTTATAATGCAAATAATAAAAAGATTTAATTTCTGTTTTAATAACTTTCTTAACTACGCAGAAGAATAAGAGAAAAGCAGAACAGAAATCTACCCCTCAGGCCATTGTGACGATGTTCAATCAACACATTTCCACTATTAACATTACAAAAATAGTACTTAAATAAATATTAAATAAAAATATATAAAAATAATTTTTCTAGAAATATTTTATTTAAGTCCACTATTTTCTAAAATGCGGTAACTCAGCTGAGATTGTGACATTTATGTGAGCGTCACGTCTTGACAATTAGGCTAACTGATGAAAGTTTTCCAGATTTTTCCCCGTATGTCACGCAAATGTGAGGCAATTACCCCTTGAAGTGATCCTGGAATGCATCACTGTCTCCTCTATTCATTGGTGGCCTGTTTGACTATTTTCAGCATACATAAATAAAAATATTTATTTCGGGAACCTTGTTGCTCGAAATAATAAAATAAAATTTAAAAAAAAAAGTAAGGAATTTAATGTGATGAAAATATAATTATTTTTCTTCAGAAAATATTCTGTGAAAATTATATTATCCTGATATGAAATCCATCTTTCAACCTGTCTCCAAAAATATAAAACTAACATGTGTCTGGAAAACACACAGCAAAATTTGCGTTTTCAGATTATTATTAAATCTGGGTTCATTAATTATCTGTTTTAAAAACCTGACTTTATTTAAACATAGGAAGAGAAAATTGCATGAATTTTCACAAAAATGTTGGAGAACTTATGATCTTATACATTATGATGGGCTGAGGAGAGGGGTTGATAGTTGCCTCGTGAATTTATGGAGAGTTTTATAAAAAATAAGTGGTCAGTGTAAGAAAGAGAAAATTAGAAAATTAAAAAAACTATTCGTAGTGGTTTCACCTGTTGTATAACATAATCAGGGCCGGATTTAGATGAAAAGAGGCCCTAGGCTATTCCACTTATGAGGACCTTTCACCTCCCATTTTTAAGTTTGTAAATTACTTATTATGTTTGTTTATTATTCATACGTGTGGAATTTCTCCTTACTTTTGATTCAGGGTTTTAGTGTGTACTGTTTTTAGAATAGTGTAATTCTAATTTTGCTAACAATTTGAATGTAGGCCCCTCTTGATCTTGAGGCCCTAGGCTGAAGCTTAGTTATAGGAAAATCCGGCCCAGAACATAATGCAACATTTGCCATGTAAACACACAAAATGCAAGCTATAACGGATAGGTATTAAAGAGCAAATAACATACTGGCAAATGAACGTTTCGCGCATTAGCCTTATCGGTTAATTTATCTGATTAATTAATTAATTTTGTTAATCAACTGTATTGCACCAAAAATTAATTCCCTACTATAGTAGAATTTCTAAAGATACCATTTATAATAATTACAAAAATTATTCAGAGTGTCCTTTTTTCGGGGGCCGCCTGTATAAACTGAGGTCTGATGCCAGAGTGAATAACGCTCTGACGTTTCGATGTCACAGGTTTCGGGTTTAAGTCTCAGCGGTGCCATGGATGTTTGTAGTGGTTCGGAATCCTCTTTAAACCTTAGTTTCCGGCACTAAAGAACTGTAGAGAGTTGTGAGTTGGACTGACAATCCTACCCCTTAAAAAAAAAAAAAAAACCCATCTCCTGTCTCGAAATCTGCCAGTATAAGCACACGGTCTTGGCTCAGGATGGGCCTGTTAAGGCAATAAATATTTGGTTTGGTTTGTCGCTCTTTGGTTGGCCCTTTTGTGCACACTTTAGGGTAATTAGACCGGGACATACAGTTTAACATGGAATTCAAACCACTATGCCACCGCCAGTATTCCAGGACCACCTGAAGCCTGACCAAAGGCCAGAGCGCTAGCGAAATGGCCATCAAGACGCTTTAATGAGGAAAAAGACTGTACAAATTGTATTAATTTCAGACGATAACTTAAATATTTTATTCTATCTTTTTGTTTGTTACTTTTAAAGAATGTAGATTTTCAACAGTATTAAGTAAATTAATTAGCAGTTTTTGTTCTGATGAGGAATTTTTTCTTAAGGAACCACTATATAGCCCTATTTAATTCGATTGAGGCTCTTGTAATATAAGTGACTAACGTTTACATTATAATTTCAAAATCACTGTTTGTTACACAATTATAAATCCAATCTTTATTGCTACATTTTAAATAGATTTAATGATTTATGATTATTATAAAAGTTCTTATAACCATGATATATATTTTTCATTTCTGCTCTATGAAAAGAGATATTTATTTACACATGAAAATGCAAATCGATGAATGGATTTCAAGTTGTTTTTATTTCATTTCAAAAACATGGATTAATTACACAATTATAAGTCCAATCACTGTTATTATATTTTTAATAAATTTACTGATTTACGGTTATTATATAAGTTCTTATAACAATGGCCTATTTTTTTTTCATTTCTGTCCTGTGAAAAGAGATATTTATGTACACATGAAAAATGCAAGTTGATGAACGGATTTCAAGTTGTTTTTATTTCATTTTTCCCCTTTTTATGTTTAGTTGAAGAGAATCCCATTTTGTATGGCCTGGAAGAAGAAGCAATGTCGTGAGTTTTAGCTGGACAAAAAAAAAAGTCTTAATTTGCACCTCCTGACTCATCCGCCAGCTATTTCTCGCGTGAGTGGCGTTAAGCTAAATGAAGGAATTAACTGTTTAAGGTCAAAGTTGGCGACGCGTGCGCTCTGCCATGAGTTTTAATAACGACGAGGTGAGGACTAAATGAAATTAAGACCAATCCGTTTAGAGAGGGGAGGTTTTCTAAAATTGCATCCACCCTCGCGCTGCTGCTATTTCTATGCGTAGGGCTTTCGTAAAAAAGGTTAAAACAAGGAAAGTTCGTTCTCTTTGGACACTAATCCTATTCGATCGAAAAAAATTTAGAGCAGAACAATTTTATGCATACTATAGTATTTCAAACTCTTTTCTTTTTTTATTGAAACTGTAGTTTTTAAATTTTGAAATGGATTAAATAATTTGAAATTTGACCTTTAAATAATTACAATAGAAACCAAAATTACTTCAGAAAACTACAGTGGTTAAATATAACTTTTTGAGGAGTATAGAATAGTAATATGTTAATCTTCATTTTTTAAAACAGTTTTTAAAACAATGTTTTGACAAATGCATAAATTCTGATTTCAATTCACAGAGTTAATTTTTTAAATTATTATTCAAAAATTATTTTTGATTGAAAATTTAATAATTATTATATATTTTTATTCCGGCTTAAAACAGGTTTTAAAAAATAATATTCTCTTACAATATTTCCTAAATTAATTTATTTGTCAAAATAAATTTTTGTCTTAGGTATATTAAGAGTCGAATATATTTAATATGCAAGAATATAATAAATTTTATTTACTTATTAAAAAATAAAAAATATTGTTTTCCTACTAATGTGTTTTTTGACCCTAATTTTAATTGATTAACCAAAGAATTTTGGCATTGACTACCCCCATACAAAAAAAATAGACAGAAATGTTTGAGGAAATACAAACAATAAAATTATAAGATTGATTGTTGTAAGATTGTATTGAAAAAAAGAAACCACTACAAATAATTTCCACAATTCTGTTACATCATAGTGAATTTTCTGCCAAATTCTAAATTGTCAGTCATATATAAAGTTATTGCATGTTCTATCTCAAATATATATACTGCATTGAGTGGCCAAATTATTATATACACTTACATATTATTTTTACAGAAAAACATTTCAATTCTCCACCTGAATTTCAGTAAATAACCTCGAGTAGAAAATGCTTCAATCAGTAAATTGTCAAGTTTTGTCATCGACTCAGAAATAGTAACAGAAATAGAAATGACAGACAGAAGATCATTTGCCAAACAAAACATTTTGAAGCAAACACCGGGAAGTTCGAGAGTTAAACACGCATTTCGAGAATTTTCAGGGTCGTCGTCATTTTGATTGACATTACAAGTGAATGTCGTCAGACTTTTCCCTAGATATTAGTGAATTTTATATATTTTGATAGATCTAGCCTTACAAACCCTGTCTTCCTCTAGAATTTAATACGAATGAAAATCGAAGGTTTCCAAACAATATTTATTTTTATTTAAGACCTTAAATCTGGAATCATTTTTTATTTAAAGTAATTTGTATAAATTTAAATTTATGACATCGTAAATATTTGGCTTCTTTAATTTTAAAATTTCGCCCGATAAATTTTTAGTAATATTATTTTTGTAATTACTATCATCATTCAGTTATTAGAGAGTTTTTGCATACCGTATTTTAACAATACGGTATTTTTTTCTCCCTAGCGCACATGCTCAGAGGAAACATTAGAGAGTTTTTGCATACCGTACTTTAAAAATACGGTATTTTTTTCTCCCTAGCGCGCATGCTCATAGGAAGTTGCGCATGCGTATATGTGATAATGTTTCCTATGAGCATGCGCATTAGGGAGAAAAAAATACCGCATTTTTAAAGTACGGTATGCAAAAACCTCTCTATTATTACAGATACGCACGCGCAATTTCCTATGAGCATGCGCGCTAGGGAGAAAAAATACCGCATTGTTAAACTACGGTATGCAAAACTCTCTATTATCACAACCATACTAGAAATTATTATCAACAGCAAGAGTAATAATTTTTTGTATCAAGATTCAAAATATTAATGCGTAAAAACAGTAAGGTGCATTACAAATTTTTGTAATTTTACTAAAGTTCTCCTTAATTTTTGTAATTTTACAAGGCCGTCTGTCTGCGAGCATATTTCGAGAAGGAAGATGTTTTCTTTTACAGGGTAGACTTGTCAACCCTACGCCCAGCAGTTATATTAGAGCGGCACCTACGATTTAAAGTGAATTCCAAACCAGACCATGGTAGTAGCCATGGTATAGCAGGGACTCGAATCCGAAACCTGCGGCACCGAGCGCCAGACCGCTAGTCACTCGACCGTCAGGCCCCTTACAAGAGTTCTACAACATTCAAATTTTATTATTTGTTTATATGGAGCCTTATTACATCAAAGGAGCATGATGGGTAATTCTAATTAATTAACTTCCAACTTGCATGCCACAATGCACTACTTGTTTGTAGTCGCAACAGTCTTCTTTTATAAGCATCGAATTACAAAGCACTACTATACCAAAGCATTATCATTTATTTTGCAATTTTCGTCATTTGTATATCATAGTACCTCCTGTAGGTGTCTTGATCTGATTATTCCGTCACAGCATTGAAATTTTTATGAGTATATTTTGAAAAAGATGTATTATCATAAAAGATACCAATGAATTACATACCTGAACTCTCCCATAGACATTTTTGACTTGCCACTAATTTTAAGCCGGCAAGCAAGATGGCCATATAAACGAATTGATTTCCATGTTTCAATTAAAAAATGTGCAAAATATGGAAAGAAAAATTGTCCCCAAACCAAAAATTCACCAAGAGGATACGATACGCCATCTGTTCAACCAAAAATATGGCACCTGATTGCCAATTGGTTAGCGCTCTGGCCTTTGGTACCTCAGGCTTCAGGTTTGAATCCTGGCGATGGCATGGATGTTTGTTAGTGGTTCTGAATCCACATTAAACTATAGGTACCAGTTTAAAAAGCCTAAAGTGTGCACAAAATTACTGTAGAGTGACGAACCAAAAATATATTCTTAATGCCAATAACAATCTAAACTTTGAACAAGAATAAAGCATGCTTATCTTCATGTGCTTTCTCACATACGAAGAGAAACATAAATTTTTAACATTTTCTATGCCACTTGAAACAAGTGTCATAGAGAATGCATACACACACACAAACTGTTGTGCTTCGCTCTTTGATATCTGATTTGATAGAGCGCATATGAGAGTACTGAACCTAAGTCAACAGTGTCATCCGAGAGTGGAGAAGATGAGATTTTCAATGAACGTTTACTTTAGAAACTGTTTATCTTTATTTTAAGTGATTCCGATTTGAGAGTAAAGTCCTAGCGAAGTTTTTTAAAAGTATCTAACGGATACTCACTACATTTTTTTTTTTTTTTTTTTTGACAAAAAAGCAGTCACAAAAGAATTTAGAATTTATATAAATAATAGTAATAATATATTTTTAACATTTCCATCTTTTCAATGTCCCATTAAAGTAAATACACTATACTGATTACTATTTAAGAAGAAGACCATTAAAATATGTTTATAATAAAGATGGATTATAGACCTTCATATCTATAGCGCCCCGAATTTCAATTTAATAATCCTAATATGTGTTAAAAAGCATTAAACATGTCGTTTTCTCTAAATTGAAATGGATAATTACGTCGTTACATGTGCCACAAAACCTTAAAAACTATTGAAGATTTCACAAAAATTATATTGGACTTCTAATTATGTCATATTCGTAAATCATAAAGCAAATATTAGTTCTTCTTCATTGGCACAATAGCCCCATGTTGAGCCAAGGCCGTCTACCAACTGGCAGACTTGGAAACAGTAGATGTTTTCTTTTTACTGGGTAGGGTTGTCAGCTCTACGCCCAACGGTCATATTAGGCCGGGACCTACGGTTTAAAGTGGATTCTGAATTACTACAAACATCCATGGAACCGCCGGGACTCGGCCCCGAAACCTGTGGCACCGAGCGCCAGAACGCTAGTCACTCGACCATCAGGCCAAATATTAGTTACTGCATTATAATTATTACAAAAATATAATTTTCCGTAAAAGAGAACCAATATCTTTAGTATTTTTAAAGCAACTATTGATGTATCTTCTACATTTCAAAATAAATTTATTTTAAAAGTTAAATTGTAACTCTTAATAAAATTTCTTATTAAAAAAATTAATAACTCTTTAAAAATATTATAATGTTAAAATAAATTTACTTATATATCATTGCAAATGGAGAATCAATTTTTATTCAACACAAATAGACAGAAATTAATTATATGCATTAAAAATTTTTCTTAACCGTAGCATTAAGAATTCTTTCACCTTTTTAATTAAAAAGTTCACTTCTAATAACATAACGAAAAAACAATTTGGTCTGATGAAAGAAGGAATGCGATCGATATCTCTAATTATTAATTAAAATTCATTTTTAACTTTTGCAATTTAAATGTAAGGCAAAAGAGGAAAGATTCATCTGTACAAATTATTGTTTACTTTAAATAAAAGTTTTGAAATGAAAAAATTTTTTCGGGTGTAAATTAATTGATGTCTTAAAAATAACTATAACTATGACTTCATAACTGTGATGACGATCTTCACCAGAACAAAATCATATTTACACGATAACTGCTCGTTTTTATCATGTTTACAATCAGCTAATTAAATATTCATTACTTATTTAGAAATTTTTAAAGTGCCTCCATATTTACGAAAAAAAAGGAATAGAAAAATAATAATAAAAAATAAACTGCAAATAGTTCTAGCAATATAATAAAAAATAGCATTCATAGAAATGCTATAATTTATTCAATTATTATTCAAAAATAATTGTTCATCTCTAATTTAAAGTAATATTATTCTAACATTGAAAAACGTCTGGATCCCTATAAATTTGAATTTTTATAAAGCATATTACTAATCGTATTAATAAAGTTCGCATTAGTTAAAAAATAGATTTCACATTTTTTCTTTTAACTTCTATTATGAGAGTTAATAATCAAGATTTGTAAAAAATAAAAAGATTTTGAGATTTTTTTTTTTTTTTTTTTAAAAAAATTTAATAATTGCAAAATGTCTGCTTCAAAATAAATTTCTTTTTAAGTTGGGAGAAAAATTAAGATATAATTTAATTTAATTCTTTTAAAAAAAAATGTGCTAAAATTTGCCAAATTTTGAAATCGAGAAAAAATTTGGCAAAATTATATGTATTAATTTAATTTATATATATTTTTATATAAATAAAATTATACAAAAATATACATAAATGAATTTTATATAATTTCTATTTTCATATTTATATATTTATATATCTCCATAAATAAAATTTAAATTTAAATTATGTCAATTGAGTTAAAATACATTGATAAAAAATCTTAATAATTGTAAAATGTAACCACTCCCTCAGAATCGGACAAAATAAATTTCTTTATTTCTGACATATTGGAGAGAAAATCGCACACACGTAACTATATATATTAATACTATTAGTATATGTATATATATTTATATATATATATATATATCCAACGACTTGTGAGTCCATGTGTGTGTGTGATATTAAGAGGTATCGTGACTTTTGTCACTTCAGTGTATATCATCCTTGTTATGCAATTTAATTGTGTTTCTTTGAAGTATATGAAAATTACGTATAACGAATACTAACGCAAACTCACAGTTTTCAAAATTAATTCCTTTCCCCTTCTCTTTTAATTTATGAACACATATATATCATCAAATGTAAATCAATTTCACAAATTTTAGTTTAAAAATTCCTTAATAGCTAACTATTAAATCTCTTGCAATTAATAAATTTTTATTATAATTTTATTTAAAAAAAATTACAACAATCTATTTTACACCTCTTAGATGAAAAACTGCAAACTTCGAGAAAAATTAATTATGTAAAAGGAATTAATACTTAATCCAATTTCCTTTAAAGTTAAAAAAATTTCGTTTTAATTTAAATGTTAAAGGCTTTCATTTATTCGAATTTAGGTTATTTGAATTTAGATATATTACTAATTCTTTTTCATTCTTATAATCAGAGTTAAACTTAATTTAGCAAAGCATATAATTTTAAGAAGTTTTAAGCTTTTTAAATTAAATTTGTCAGCAATTATACGAGCTACATATTATGCTAGGCATTTATATTTTCTCACTTTGCCATTAATTCCGTTTTTTAAGAGAAAGAGCTTTTCTCCTTTTCTTAAATAAATTTAAAAAAAGAACTAAATCTAATTATCAAAAAGGCAATACAAATTAATTTAGTTTTTCAAAAAAATTAAGTATTATTTTATCGTGGTAGAATAACATTGTAGAATGCAGTGCAACTTATGCTTTTGTTTAAAACATTTTTTAAAGAGGAACAGTGCGCAAAATAGAATACCTGAGAGTTGTAGTATGCATGTCTCGAAATCACAAAAAAATTGGTTAATGAACAAATTCGCTAAATTTGGTATTTTTATATCCAATCAAGGGTGTCAATTAAATTACATTTTTATTAAATAACTTTTACACAAAGTTCTTCGCAACAAAGCATTTGTGAAATTTTTATTTAATTCCACTTTGATAATACCTTTCTTGAAACTATCACAAGTATAAAAATTTTCATTAATATTTTTTACATATAATTTAAATGAAATTTGAAAAGTGTTTCTTAACAATTGCAAACAAATGGTATAATGTGTTTGAAAAATGTATTCAATAATGTAACAACAGAAAAAAAGACAACATTTATCTTACAATATATACAAAAAAATTTAATAATATTGCATTTCATTTGTTACAATAACAGGCAATACTCTTATGATTTTTCTTAATTTTTCAGTCTAAAAAAAATAAACTGATATTTTAAATAAAGTGGAACAAAATCTATTAGATGGGAGATAATGTAGATTATTAGTCTTTAAACTTTCATTTTAAATAAATTCCCTTCGGAATATAAGTTGTTCAAAATGAATGTATATTCTGAAACTGCATAGTGAAGATCCTCCATCTTCAATCGATGAATCAGTATTTTATAAGGCTTATGGGATTGCAGACATAAGGATTGAAGGGCAGTTTAAACCCACAGCTTTATGATAAAATTTTCTGGGGATAATGCGTCGAATCTGGTACCTTCAAATTTTACGTATTCTAAGACCGAAACAAGTAATATAAAAAAAATTTTTAATTTAATTCCTGCTTTTTTTTCACTATATTGCAGAAAGTCCCTTATAAATAATTTTCATTCATTTTTTTAAGTTAGAAAAAATTCTCTCTCTCTCTCACACACACACACTTTTCAACTCTCTCACTAATTTATTCACACGTTTCATTTTCAATTTTGTTCCCTCCTTGACTCAGACTAGAACCCTGAATTAAAAAAGAATCTGAAAAAGAAATTTTTTTCCAGCGATCTGCACGCTTCGCCTCTGACGGTATTTATTCCTAAATTTATATCCTGCTAAATATTTTATGCAAGAGAAATTTTTTCTCTCATATAAAACTAAAATTAATTATTTAAATTTAATGAATTAATTAATATTTGAAAAACTGTATTAACATCCAGTGTCATCCACTACAAGTTTAAAAAAATGAATTTGAACTTGAGTGGATGAAAAAAAAGTATTTTATTCATGATTGAAAATTTGAACAAGATATATATAGGGAGAGTGTGAACTAATAGTAGGAATTATAAAAAAAACGAGCCAAATGACTCGTTACGCCAAATTTGGCGATTTTCGGAAAGAGTAGAAAAAAAAAAAAAAAAAAAAAAAAAAAAAAAATTACAAATATGCTTACTGGCTATTAGAAAAGAAAAAAAAAAGTTTTCTTTTAATAATCGAAATTTTTAAAAATTTCCAAATATGCATATAAAAACTTTTCCTATAAATCCATACATTTTATAAAGATCCATCCAGTTGGAAAGTATGCATTAAGAGAAAAAAAATGCGACAATAGTAATTTAAAATCGCTTTCAAATGTATATTACAAATAAGATAAAAAATTTAATTCTTCTGAAATCGGTTTCATGAATTTCATTGAACTTCTGATAAATTCAATAAATAAACAATATGGAAGTGCTGGAAAATTACGTTAACACTCATATTGTTGTTCTGATCCTATTTAATATCAATTAGATTTTTCATTTTTTGTTCTGCAAAACGAGGAATTAAATATTTTCTGAAAGTTTTTTTTTTTTTTTTTTTTTATGTAGAAGTCAATAAAAACGTTATGTATATTACGTATGTATTATATTATTAAAATACGCTACGTATATATTTTTTTAACGTTAGTAAACATTACAAAAATAATATTCGTTTAATTGTTTAGTATTTCACATTCCTTCCAATTATTTTAATTTGCTGTAAATTTTTCCACAATTTTGTTTAAAGTAGTTTGATTAAACTAATACCTTAACTTATCCATCTTTGTTAAGCAAAATAATTTCGAAATTACTACCATTCAAAAAAATGTTTTTTTCAATTGAAAATTACTACAAATAGTATACGTAGCATATTCTTAAAATAAAATTCAAATCGCATATGCGTAATAAATTATATATTCAGTATTTCCTTGAAGGGTAAGGTTAAATTTTAGATAGAAAAAATCTCGCGTGAGAAGCATATTTCTGTAAAATTGGCCTTGACATTGTTTAACATTTTTTTATATACATAGTTGCACTGAAAAAAAAATAAAAACAGACAAAAGCAAGTATTGTGTTTTAATTTTATCCTTGTACGTTGGATATTTTTGAACAAAATACGTGTATCGTTTTAATCAAAGATAAAAAAGGTTTTTTTTTTTTTTTTTTTTTTTTTTTTTTTTTTGTTAATATTGTATCATACAAGGCGATTTTATATTAAAAAATTCATTATGGTGTAAAAAATATTTTCAATATAAAATACATTTTACTAATATATTTAATTCTATATGACATAAATTTATTACACTTTTAACGTCTCGGCCTATATTAGACTTATAAAGACTTCTACAAGAGCGTCACTTTCAGGTTCATGGGAACACTAATTTTTATTTACAAACTATATATATGTATATACACAAAACTCTGGGTTAATACAAATTATTACTCAAAAAAATGAAAATTAAAGATATAAATTTGATTCACAAGTGCAGTATACTCCAAGGTCGAAGATTTACACATTTATCGAGTCTACGACGAATCTAATGCATTCGATCTGTGGCAGACATTAATTATCACACGGCGTGATACACGAAAACAACAAGGGGCTCACTTTGTGAAGGGCGGAATCTCCGGCCTTTACTTACTGTAACATCTCGGCCTATATCAGACGTATAACGGCTTCAAGAAGAGGGCCACTTTCAGGTTCATGGGAATATTTTAATTTTTATTTACAAGCACTATATATATACAAATAAGGAACTCTGGGTTATTATACAAAGAAATGAAATTTGATCACAAGTACACGATTAAATCACCAGTACAGTTCACTCCAAGGTCGGAGATTTTTCAGAGTTCAAAAGTCTACGTCGAATCTAATTGCCTCGTCTGCGGCAGACCTGAATTATCACAGGGCGAAGTGATAAATGAAACCGTATAAGGGCTCACTTTAAAAGGCAAGTGGAAACTCCGGCCTATTCAGTCACTTCATTGAAAAAGAGAAAAACAACACTTCTTGTCGACACGTCGCAAAACACAGTTCTTCTTCCTCAAAAACCTCCCTTTAAGAAAATCCGTTAAGAAGGGAGAGGGGGATCAGATTCACTCAGTTTTCATTGGTGTCGACACTTCCTCAGCCCATGGTCTATCACCAATCCCAATGCACCAATTCAAGACGTATTCCATATTTCATCTGTAATTTTTTCGACATGTGAAGCTCGAACAGACAAGCGCTAATTTCATGATAATTTCATTATCCATGACGTTCTATATTATAATATATAATATAATATTCTTATCGTGTATTTATAAATTAATTACATTAATTAGAATGTATATAAATTACCTAGAAGTACTCTTGAATTCAAAATAATTTTATTATTTACTGTATAAGTGAGTCCATTTTAAGAAAGCGTTATTAACTATATATTTCCACATAAAACAAGACGATAATAAATTCAGCTATTTCTCAGACAACAACAACACTAAATAATATGATTAATAACGAAATTCAGAGATATTTTTAATATTTTTACAGAAAATATTCTTTGAATAGTAACAGCCCACTGAATTTTGCATGCCTGAAGTGATAAATATTAAAATTAATAAGTAATAAAATTATACTTTCAATTTTTCCATTAAAATAGAGGCTTAGAGCAATATTAAATGCTTTTACAATGTTTCAATGCATACCTTGTCTTGCAAGGGACTTCGTATTAATTTCTTATAACATTTCTTGAGTTCTTTAGATGGGCAATATTAATAATAATTCATCACCATCCAACAAGATTCCTTTCGTTATCTGTAGAAAGAAACAATATAATTCAGTTTCCAATCGAAAACATAATACATGGAGGTAAACATAAAAAATGAAAAGAGCAAATATATAATTTATTAATGCTCTTTTATTCTAAGAATCAAATTACTTTATTTAATCAAAGCTCTTTTATTCCTTATAGATAAGCTTCATCACATTTTTAAATTAATAATAATTTTTGTTAGTGTTTAAGTGAAACGTTATTAACAGAGTGGACTTTGGACGAGATATTCCAATAGATATTGTAATATTTAATTCACCTGGGTGCGCAGAAGATCTACCTCCCCGTGGTGCACCTGGGAACACTTTTTAGTGGCTAAAAGATCAGCAACTTGGCATTATTGTTAGATTAATGAACTCTGTTTCAGCATGTTTTGTTGTATTTATTGTATTATTTTGTTGTTGTTGTATGTTTTTTTTTTTTCGTTGTTCTTTTTTTGCTGTAACTGTTCATAATCTGCAATTGGAAATAAAAAAATATTTAATTCACCTATCATTTTAATATTACCATTTACGACAAATTTTGGAAATTTAAATTACTATGTGGACAATTTTGAACATTCATGATCTGTCTTTAATTAATGTTTTATATTGTTCTTTTTCTTTTTGTTCATCTAACTTACCCATCGTTCAGTGTGGCTTTCTGACATGTATTATAATGGAAATGTGTATATCTAAGTGTTAATGTTTTAAATAAATATTTTAACATTTTAAAAACATTTATATATTTAAAATATTGTTTAATCTTAACGAAAGAAGTTGATCAAAAACTTATTGCCTTTACATATCGACCAAAAGAAAGATTTATATTTGAAATTTCCTAAACTTAAGAAGTGAAATTAAAAAAATATATATATTCATTTTCTCTATGATCAGTGATATTTCAGTGGCTATTGAATTTATCTTATGTTCTTGTAATATCATGAAGAACTTCTACTTGGATTGGCGGCAATTATTGAATGTTGACGCCTAAGATTATTAAATTTAGTTTATGTTCTTATAATAATATTATGATAAATTTCTTCTTAATCAATTGACTATGACTATGACCTTAGCATATTTTTAAGGCTATTGAATTTGATTGATGTTCTTTTAATATTCAGTGACGATCAGTAATATTTCAGTGGTTATTGAGTTGGGCTTATGATCTTGCAATATCATAACGAACTTCTGCTTCATAAATTGACAGTAGTTATAGAATGTGGCATATGTTTATTACAATTATTGAATTTGGTTAATGTTCTTGTAATAATAATTATGATAAATTTCATCTTAATTGATTGTCTCTGATTATTGAGCCTTGGCATATTTCTAAGGCTATTAAATTTGATTTATGTTCTTTTAATATTCAGTGAGATTTCATATTGGCTATTGAATTTGGCTTATATTCTAGTTATATCGTGATTAATTTCTTCATAAATTGTCTGTGCTTATATAATGCGGTACGTGCTTAAAGTTATTGAATTTGGTTAATGTTCTTGTAATTAAATAACGAGCATTAACTTTATGATTTTAGAAACAAAAATTTGAATGAATACAAGTCTAATTTATAATAACAATCAACTGAAATATTTCCAAAATATTTACAATTTGTGGCAATATGAAAATACAAATAACAATAATCTTTCATTATTTATCTCAATGTACTAGCAAGAACATAATAAATTGAAGTTCAAAGGAGATTTCATTTTTTTTACTTAATTTTAATATGAATTTTGCAGCATTTATGACAATATTTTTGCATTTATGACAATATTTTAAATGAAAAGAAGTTTGCTAATATATTAAATACGAAATCCAAAAATTGCATATTCTTAGACAATTATATTTAAAATGCGATTTAACAATGTACTATTCACGTCATGTATTTGTACACTAAACTGTAAACATTTTACTATAAGTCACGAGGAATATTTTTATAATTTGAATCAACTATAAACTTTAGCAAAGAAAAATATATGCATATACATATAATGAAGTTTCTGGAATATACGAAACAGTAGAAATACTCTTAAATTAATGTTTCTAAACCGAATGAAATTCTTTTACAAAAGCGTAGCAGAATTTTCTAAAACGAAAGAAGCCAAATTCATTCGCCATGTACGATAGATTGCCACATTGAAACCCATTCGTGCAGTTCAAAAGAAAAAGAAAAAAAAAAAAAAAAAAAAAAAAAACTACTCAGGCATACAGTTCTTGATACTTTTTATAAATCTGTACCAAACAGGAAAGCTAAATCTGGCAATAATTCAGCGTTTTAAGACCTGAGCACACGCAAATAAAAAAAACTGTAATCAACATGAATTCTTTCTAAGTGTTCTTTTATTTATATGTGAAAGTTAATAATGCTATAAAATTTCTAGGTAGGAAGAAAAATTTTTTATCTTCAGTACTGAAATTATCATTTTATGTTATGCTTGATTGCATGATTCAAATCGCAAAGCTTAAAACAAAAATTGTTAAGTTAACTCACAAAAAGATATTTAATATTTGTAATAACGTTCAACTTTCTTGATTATGTTTAAATGAGGTAGAGTTTTTATTGATGAGCATATATATTTATTAGTCATTTGGGATTCTATAATGACTTCTTGTTCTAATATGAACCTTTATTGACTTTAAGGTTCAATAGGGAGTTAATGCTAGAAACAATAGCAAAAGCAATATCACACGCATGATGAAAATACTTTAAAGGAATCCAATAAAAAAAATGTTATTTTTAAAACCATTAACCCTGCCAGTTTTAAATAAGTATATTTGTATTAGTTATTAGTAAATAGTCAAAATATAATTGCTTCAATTCTATTGTTTTTTATTATGAAAAGAAAACGTAAATGCAACAACAATGGGCCACCTGCAGCCCATCTCACCATATGTTAGCTAGTCACGTGATAATTTTGTGTCGAAAAGAATAACTATAAACTTTTACTATGCACTGCAAATATGCAAGATGGCAATTATAAAATGAAAATTTTCATTCCTAAATATTAACATATTTTACAGTTTTCGAAAAATATTTCTATTATTATTATAATTATAATATTACTACTATAATTACTATTATAATATCTGTTATTATTATAATTATGATTCTATTACTACTATATTTAATATTATAAGTTCTATTATTATTTTAATTATAATTCTATTACTACTATAATTACTATTATAATTTCTATTATTATTATAATTATAATTATATTACTTCTATAATTTCTGTTATTAGTTTAATTATAATTATATTACTATTATAATTACTATTATAATTTCTATTATTATTATAATTATAATTATATTACTTCTATAATTTCTGTTATTAGTTTAATTATAATTATATTACTATTATAATTACTATTGTAATTTCTATTATTATTTTAATTATAATTCTATTACTACTATAATTACTGTTATAATTTCACTATTATTTTAATTATAATTATTTGACTACTATAATTACAATTATAATTTTTATTATTATTAAAAGTTTTTCTTTTATTTTTCAATTCTCGAACTTTATTGATATTGATGGAACTTTTTTTATAGTAATTCTGAAAAAAAAAATGACCAGAAACTATATACATTAATCAATTACTAATTGCCCGTATTAAATTTGTCGATTTCATTAGGTTGTGGATTTACACTTCGTTTCATTTATATAAGTTTATTAATACAACTAATATATAAATTATTAATTTTTAAATGACATTTTTTTTTAATTTCATATTTACAAATTTTTATACTTTTATTCTAATAAGTTATACATACCATTTATTTCTGTAAACCTCCAATTGTGACATAGAAGTCCAAGTGATTGATTGTTGTTTTAAATTTTTAAAAATTAATACGTCGAAGCTGCTTAATTAAAGAAAATTCAGAAATTAATTTTTCCCTTAGCTTCTACAAAAATCGAAAAAATTAAGCAAGAAAATTGTAATCCAGATATTTAGATTACCCATGAAACTCAGAATTTAATGTAAGAACAAAACGCAGAACATCAATCTTAAAAAATAAAAAATACAGAATACCAAACGATTTTCTCTTGGAAAAATATCATTTCCACTCTGAAATAAAATTATCTTTGCTTTCACCAGACGATCTTTTTAGAACAATTTTACATTAATTTTGTTCCGGAATTAATGTTTATTAAAGTATTTAGTAATAATTTAATTATTTTTAAATAAATATTATTAGTAAAAAAGCTAATGAAAGAAATTAAAAAAAAAAAAAAAAAAAAAAACTGATAAGAGAAATTTAAGAAAAAAAGCTCTTGAAAGAAATTAAAAAAAAAAAAAAAAAAAAGCTCATAAGAGAAATTTAAGAAAAAAAAAAAAAGCTCTTGAAAGAAATTTAAAAAAAAAAAAAAAAAAAAAAAAAAAAAAAAAAGCTCATAAGGGAAATTTAAGAAAAAAAGCTCTTGAAAGAAATTAAAAAAAAAAAAAAAAAAAAAAAAAAAAGCTCATAAGGGAAATTTAAAAAAAAAAGCTCATAAGGAAATTTAAGAAAAAAAAAAGAAATTGAAAAAAAAAAAAAAAAAAAGCTCATAAGGGAAATTTAAAAAAAAAAGCTCTTGAAAGAAATTAAAAAAAAAAAAAAAAAAAAAAGCTCATAAGAGAAATTTAAGAAAAAAAGCTCTTGAAAGAAATTAAAAAAAAAAAAAAAAAAAAAAAAAAAAAGCTCATAAGGGAAATTTAAGAAAAAAAAAAGCTCTTGAAAGAAATTAAAAAAAAAAAAAAAAAAAAAGCTCATAAGAGAAATTTAAGAAAAAAAGCTCTTGAAAGAAATTAAAAAAAAAAAAAAAGAAAAAGCTCATAAGAGAAATTTAAGAAAAAAAAAAAGCTCTTGAAAGAAATTAAAAAAAAAAAAAAAAAAAAAGCTCATAAGGGAAATTTAAGAAAAAAAAAGCTCTTGAAAGAAATTAAAAAAAAAAAAAAAAAAAAGCTCATAAGAGAAATTTAAGAAAAAAAGCTCTTGAAAGAAATTAAAAAAAAAAAAAAAAAAAAAAAAAAAAAAAGCTCATAAGGGAAATTTAAGAAAAAAAGCTCTTGAAAGAAATTAAAAAAAAAAAAAAAAAGCTCATAAGAGAAATTTAAGAAAAAAAAGCTCTTGAAAGAAATTAAAAAAAAAAAAAAAGAAAAAGCTCATAAGAGAAATTTAAGAAAAAAAGCTCTTGAAAGAAATTAAAAAAAAAAAAAAAAAAAAAAAAAAAGCTCATAAGGGAAATTTAAGAAAAAAAGCTCTTGAAAGAAAAAAAAAAAAAAAAAAAAAGCTCATAAGAGAAATTTAAGAAAAAAAGCTCTTGAAAGAAATTAAAAAAAAAAAAAAAAAAAAAAAAAGCTCATAAGTGAAATTTAAGAAAAAAAAGCTCTTGAAAGAAATTAAAAAAAAAAAAAAAAAAAAAGCTCATAAGGGAAATTTAAGAAAAAAAGCTCTTGAAAGAAATTAAAAAAAAAAAAAAAAAAAAAAAGCTCATAAGAGAAATTTAAGAAAAAAAAAGCTATTGAAAGAAATAAAAAAAAAAAAAAAAACTCATAAGAGAAATTTAAGAAGAAAAGCTCCTGAAAGAAAAAAAAAAAAAAAAAAAAGCTCATAAGAGAAATTTAAGAAGAAAAGCACTTGAAAGAAATTAAAAAAAAAAAAGCTCATAAGAGAAATTTAAGAAAAAAAGCTCTTGAAAGAAATTAAAAAAAAAAAAAAAGAAAAAGCTCATAAGAGAAATTTAAGAAGAAAAGCTCTTGAAAGAAATAAATAAATAAAAAAAAAAAAAAAGCTCATAAGAGAAATTTAAGAAAAAAAGCTCTTGAAAGAAATTTAAAAAAAAAAAAAAAAAAAAAAAAAAAAAAAAAAAAAAAGCTCATAAGAGAAATTTAAGAAAAAAAGCTATTGAAAGAAATAAATAAAAAAAAAAAAAAAAAAAAACTCATAAGAGAAATTTAAGAAGAAAAGCTCTTGAAAGAAATTAAAAAAAAAAAAAAAAAAAAAAAAAAAAGCTCATAAGAGAAATTTAAGAAAAAAAGCTCTTGAAAGAAATTAAAAAAAAAAACGTGTGACAGAAATTTAAAAAAAAAATTACAAATTTCAGTGGAAATGTTTAAAATTGAAAGTGATCAACGACACGAAAAACCCCGTTCCACAAAACAATACCTTTATATTTTATGGATAATTAATTATTAAACGCTGCAATGTAAAACATAATATTATATTCTTTTTAACAAATTACTTTTTGATATAATACATGTTAAATATAAATGAAATAAATACTGTTATTTTTAATGACTCTTCGTCTAAATGAGTTTGTACATTACCTGCTGTAGAATAAAAGATTCAATTTAGGTATTTGAACAATATTTCCTAAAATAAGTAATTATTTTTTTTAATTTTATGAAAACTATATTGTTATTAGGGAGTTTTTGCATACCGTAAGTTTGTTACCGTAGGACGTCCGTTAGCATTTTTCTCCCTAGCGCGCATGCTCATAGGAAACTGAGCACGCGCTGGAGGGAGAAAAATAACGGACGTCCTACGGTAACAAACTTACGGTATGCAAAAACTCCCTATTATGTGTAAAGTAATCCCAAAGCCACCATAACTTGACATCAAAAATGAAAATTTGACATCATTCTGTGCTTAAATGGAAGCGTGACTACAAAAGCTTTTTCAAACCACCTAAATAAACAGGAAAGTTCGCGTGTCAGAAGTGAATGTGGTTGTGACTGGAACTACACGAAGAGCTAACGGCAATGTTTCTGAGTTAAGACATCAAAATTTAAAACATCTATGCTTTGTTGGAGATTTGGACCTGGAACTTTATAAGCAGTTGCAGCCATTTTTTTTTTTTTTTTTTTTTTTTATTCGCTAATATGAACTATTGTCGTAGGAAGTTTATAACTACCAAAAATTCTAAACATAAATTTTGAAGAAAAATGCTTTCATCGAATAAGAAGCGGATTGTAAACAGGGGTCTTTAGAATTTAAAGGTGTCTTAAAAAGCTTATTATTATATTTTCTTCTTCTTCATTGCCGCAACAGCCCCATAATGGCCAAGGACCTCTTCTTATTGGCAGATTTCGAGACAGGAGATGTTTTCGTTTTTTACGGGGAGGGTTGTCATCCCTACGCTCTAGAGTCATACTAGACCGAGATCTGCAGTTTAAAATTCATTCCAAACCACTACAAACATCCATGGCACAACCGGGACTCGAGCCTTTGGTACCACATGTTTCAGGTTCGAATCCTGGCTGTGCTGTTTGTTAGTGGTTCGAAATCCACCTTAAATTGTAGGTCCCGGTCTAATTAGCCCAAAGAGTACACAAAATGACCGAAGAGCGACAAACCAAACTAAACCCAATGGTCCACAGTCATATTAGACTGGGACCTACAGCTTAAAGTGGATTCCGAGCCACTAGAAGCATCCATGGCACAGCAGAGACTCGAACCCTGTGGCACCGAGCGGCAGAGCACTAATCACTCGGCCATAGCCATTAGTTTCCATTATATATTTATATTTCTTTATAACAAACTATGTAGAATATTAATTTATTTACCACCTTTGAATTTAATAAACTTACCTTGTAATCAAATATAATTTTATTTAATGTTTCACAAGACTGGTTAATGCAAGCTTTAAATTATAACAATTTGACATTTATTACTTAATTACATATAGTGATTGTTTTAATTGTTTACTTTATAAAATTATTATATTATTTAAAAAAATGAAAAATAGGTCTATTCGTAAAGTTCCAATGCTTTTTTAAAAAAAAATAACTGTATGCGTTATTGCTTTTACATTAAGGCTTAATTTGTAAACTAATTTTAAAAAAGCCTGATTAAATTTTAAGTTTCGTAATTAACAGCTAAATATTTCCCTTGCGACTCATAAAACACAATTAAAGAGAAACATGAGAATTATAAATAAAATCACGCCGTCAAGTAATGCTTCAATTCTTTATTGGAACGCTAATTAAGGAAATAAAAACTAAAAAATGTGTCATATTTAAAACCTCTTGTTAAACAATAGAAGAGTCTGATGCCAATTTACTAAGCACGGTATTGGAATGTAATTATTAATAATCTGAAATACAATTGCTTCATTTGTGGTTAAATTTTGCGTGAAAGCAAAAACCCATAATTATAATACTGCTATTCGGTTTTGTTTTTTCGTCATTTAGTTCCTCGTTAAAAAAAAAAAGAATAAACTACCTATCATTTAAGCGTTTTGCAGTGAGAAAAAGTTATTATTACCGATTATATTTAAAAACCGATTATATATAATGATTATATTTTATCTGTGGCCCTGAATGGCCGAGTGGCTGGCGCTGAGTACCACAGGTTTCGGGTTCGAGTCCCGGGATGTTTGTAGTGGTTCGTAATCCACTTTAAACCCTAGGTCCCGGTCTAATAGGATCGTAGAGCGTTGCGGAGGCATTGTTACACCGCGTCCGTGGCTTATCTTCAAGTAACGCGCACCCCCTGGATAATACAAAGTGAGTAACGTCTATGCAGCTCTTGCCTTAAGGCATCCAAGGCAGCTGTCTAAGTGTTTGAAAGCTGCATTAGGAAAAAAAAATTTATCTGTATTATTCTAATATTATAGATAAAATATAATCGTTCTTATCTCAAGTTTTTAGATGAATCTCAGCCTTTTCTTTTTTTAGATATTTTAGTTTGTAATTTAAGATATAATTATATTTTAATTATAATAAGTTACCTATGAAGACAATGATTATTTTGTATTCGTGAATTGGTAAAATTATAATAGTTTTTCCCATGATTTACAGCAAAGTCTAAAACCAGATATAATGGTTTTTTTGATGCAACCATTATTTGGCGACACTATCTTATGAATATTTAATATATTTATTATAATTTGACTATAATCATTCTTACATCAAGTTTTCAGATGAACCTCCGCCTTTTTCTTAATTTTAAAAAAAGCCTGATTAAATTTTTAATTTCGTAATTAACAGCTAAATATTTCCCTTGATACTGATAAAACACAATTAAGAGAAACATGAGAATTATAAATTAAACCACGCTGTCAAATAACGCTTCAATTCTTTATTGCAAAGCTAATTAAGGAAATAAAAACTAAAAAATGAGTCATATTTAAAACCTCTTGTTAAACAACAAAAAGTCTGATGTCAGTATACGAAGCATTGTATTGGAATGTAATTATTAGTAATCTGAAATACAATTGCTTCATTTGTGGTTAAATTTTGCGTGAAAGCAAAAACCCATTATTGTAATACTGCATTTCGGTCTTCGCCATTTATTTCCTCATTAAAAAAAAAGGATAAATGAAAGGTAGTTTATCCTTTTAAATGAAAGGTAAAGTTTTGGAGTGAGAAAAAAGTAGTTATTACCGATTATATTTAAAATCTGATTATATATAATGATTATATTTTATCTATATTATTATAATATTATAGATAAAATATAATCATTAAATATAATCGGTCTATAATCGTTCTTTCCTCAAGTATTTCGATGAACCTCCGCCTGTTCTCCTTTTTTTCTTTTTAGATATTCTAATTCTTTTTAAATTTTACGTTTGTAATTTTAGATATAATTATATTTTAATTATATCTTAAATTACAAACGTAATTTAAGATAATAAGTACGTTTAATTTACTACGTACATATTTATTAATACGTACAGTTTTAATTTATTACATTTGCAATTTAGGATATAATTATAATAGGTTGCTTATGAAAATAATGCTTATTTTGTATTTGTGATTTTGTAGTATTATATTAGATTTCCCATGATTTACAGCAAAGCCTAAAAGCCGAAAGTTATATATAATGATTATTTGATGCAACCATTGTTTAGAGACATTTTCTTAAGAGTATTTATTATCTCTTAATAATTCATCATCATCATCATCATCATCAGTGGCGCAACAGCCCCATGGCTGACCAAGGCAGTCTCCCTACTGGCAGATTTCTTGACAGTAGATGTTTTTACTTTTTACGGGATAGGGTTGTCAGCCCTACGCCCAACTCTCTACAGTCATATTAGTCCGGGATCTACGGCGTAAAATGGATTCCGAACCACTACAAACATCTATGTCACTGCCGGGTTCTCGAATCTTGTGGTACTGAGAGCCAGAGAGCTAGTCACCCGGCCATCAGGCCCCCATATCTTAATAATTACTGCAAGAAAAATCTTATTGAAAGAATTCATACAAATTAATTCAAATTAGTATTATTGTATCAAAAAATAAAAGTGAAATTTCAAACTTTCGTATAACAAACTTTCTTTGGAAAGTTTAGAAACTTAAGTGTTAAGAAACTTCATTCCCTGACGCAATTTATTAAATAAATATTTCGTTCTAATCACATCAAAGTTGACCTCCGCATTATATTTCTCAAAATTACGCAAATAATACTTTTAAATAATGATAGATAGGTATTAACATTTTTATTGGAGGTAGGTAATATTAATTTCGTATTTGTGTTTCATTTCACATGCCGTAAGAAAATTGTATCAATGTTTATAATAAGAAATCTCATAGAATATTAATTTATAATAAATTAAAACTAAATTAATTAATAAATAAATAAATTAAATAATTAAATTAATAAATTAAAACTTGCTGTACTTTATTAATTTTTAAAACGTAAAACGGTTACTAACTTCTGGCGAAAATTGTTTGTTTTAAATACGATTTAATCACCACGATTTTCTAACTCATTGCAAATTATGCAAACTATCAAAATATAATTTATTTATTTAACAGCAATATTAATCACTCGATTTAAAGCTGAAGAAAAAACCTAACTGAGATGAATGAAATACAAGCAATTTATTTCGGTCTACGTTACCTAATTCTTGATAATTCTGATTTAATTCACTAATAAAGTGAACATCATGCGTTGTATTTCGCATGCCAGGAGACAAAGAAAAAGCGTGATAATTGAAAAAGTAACATTAGCAACAAACCTATATCTAGGTTCTAATAAATTCCTCTTCTAGGTAATTCTTCTCTAGATTTTTAACAGAGATGATTCGAAATAATAAATTAGGGAGTTTAAAATAACTTAAATTAACAAAATCATTGAGAGAGAATAACTAGAGCTCTGATGCTCAGTGCCACAGGGTTCGAGTCCCAGCGATGCCGTGGATTTTTGTAGTGGTTCGGAATCCATTTTAAAACGTAGGTTCTGGTGTAATATGATCGTTGGGTGTAGAGCTGACAACCTTACCCCGTAAAAACATAATATCCCCTGTCCAGAAATCTGCCAGTACGCCTTGGCCCATCATAGGCTGTTGCGCCAATGAAGAAGATTTGGTTTGTCGCTCTACGGTCATTTTGTGCACACTTTAGGCTAATTAGAGAAGGATCTACAATTTAACGTGGATTCCGAACCACTATTAAAAACATCCATGCCACAGCCAGCATTCTGAAGCCTGTGGTAACAAAGGCCAGAGCGCCAGCCAATTGGCCATAAGGCCGCGTGAAGAAGAAGAAATCTTTTAAGTAAATATCACTGAAATATATAGAAAAGTCAAAAAGTTCTTTAAAATAAAAAAAAAATTAAAAAGATAAAATTTTTAGGTTTGAAAATATTTATTTAGAAATTTATTTTAAATTTTTACTAAACATTTTTAATTTTGCCAAACATATTTTATTAGACAACATACATTATATATTTTTATTGCTCTTTATTATGTTGTGCTTAAATATCAGCAAGTAAAAATATTTTTAGACAACCAAAGATAGACGAACATTTAAATAAAAATTCCATTTACGTTAAATAAATTTTGTTGGTCACAGTTATGGTTAGGAATATATTATATTTAGAAAGTTATTACTGCTAACAAAGCCTTTTACCATCCTAGAAAATGTTAATATTTCTTCTCGTTAACCGCCAGTCTTGTTGGCAATTATCCGAAGATAATTTGTTAAACAAATATGTTTTAAAAAGTTTCATCTGAAGAATTCTGAGACGTTGAGTTACATGAACTAAAACGTGACATGATTTGCAACAGAAGGAGGCCAAGCGTTGATAAGTAAGCGGAATTTAGTCAAGTAATTATAAAATCATATTTGAAATGTTTTAGAGTTTAGAAATGTTTTTAAATTTTGTTTTTAAAAATTCCAATTTAAACTTTCATATTTATTAACAGAAATATTTATATATATTTTTGGAGAAAAGAATAACAACAAATATAAAAAAATTGTTGTCATTATAATAAGTATTTTTTTTAAATGGTTTAAATTTCCTATCATTAAAAATTTGGCCTGCAGAATTTTAGAAATTCAGACTTTTAAACTTAAAATTAAAAAAAATGTTTGAAGTATTAGAATATTTTATATTTGAATAAGCATAAGATGTGTTTGAATTTATGCAAATAAATTTATTTGGCAAAATTCTTTCCAATATATTATGAAGCGTACAATAAATCATGAATAAAGAACAATACATTATAAATTAAGTCCATCTGTACTATAAGGTTTAAGTAAAAATAAATGTAAGCAAAAAAATATTAGTCCAGTGACTAATAAAATTATAAAACCACTGATATTCAAATTAATTTTAAATTTAATTTATCTTACTATTATTCTTATTATTCTTTCTTTTTGTAAACACGCAAAATTGAAAAATCTAACTTTTTTTACCAAGAAATTCTAATTATTATACAGAAAATTTATATTTAATATATATATATATATATATCAATTACAGGGAGAGAGTAAAAAGAGAATTAGAAAATTTACCATACATTACGAGAGCGATAACACGCCAATTCTATTACCTCTTCTACCTTAGGAGTAAAGCGTCAGTTAAGATATCCCTGCCCGAAAAAAGGAGTTCGTAACTTGAACATTTAATTTATTTTTATCGTTACATAAAGAATACTTCGTATTTAATAATATATTTATGATTGAAATTTTACATTAAATGCAAAATTTTTTAATTTATGTTATAGCATATAATTTATCTTTGACATCAGCGAATATCGTTGCTTTCCGAAAATCACATGACCATCCGCAGTAGCCTAAAAAGAGAACGCAAATTTATTGCTTCTTCCGCCATCTGTTGCAAGATGTTATAACTAAATTGTCAAATTATTCTTTCACCTTTCATTTGACTATCGTCCTTGAAAGAGCGGAATCAGAGCAACTAATTTATTATTATTTTTTCACTTTACTGAAATACAAATGAAGTTTGCGGAAATGACACTCTATGTGATTCATGGAGGCTTGTAATTTCATTTTTTTAAACACTGCATGTTTTGTTTCATAACTGCTTTTATTGAAAAATAAAAATATATTGTGTAAGAAATAGATTTTTAAAAAAACCAAGGACACGAACATATTTCTTTCAATAAAGCATAGCGTTTTTAACATTAAAACATATAAAAGCCTAAATTATAACCTCATAATAAAATGGTTGAATGGCTTAAATTTTTGTAATCCATTTAACATGTTAAATAAGTGAGTTCATCTTGTATTACTTAAGCCATTAACGTGAAATTTTATATCTTTTTCAATTTATTATTTTATTATTATTATTATTATTATCAATTATTATTATTAATAATAATTATTATTATTATTAATAATTATTATTATTATTAATCATCCTTATTATTATTATTATCAATCATTATTATTATTATTATTATTATCAATTATATTTATTTTATTATTTAAATAATTTTTGCCTGAAATCAAAATGTCGAAATTAAACAATATAAAATGTTATGATTTATAAAAGTTATTTAATAATAAAAAATTATGATAACTATGTATTTTTAAAAATTTTATAACTTCATAAGTATGCATAGTACCTGAAAATAGAAATATGAATGATTATTATTCCATAAGTTAATGTACCATATTCTTTTGAATTATTATGATTTGTATATATATATAATGTATTAAAAATTAGAATATATTAAAAATCTACAAAGTAATTAAAATAATTTCTAGTACATAATAATCAATGATTCCAAGATCAAAGATTCTTCTGTTAATTATTTAGTGACTTATTAATTTAAAAATTAAATACTTTTTTACAAAAATAATAACAATACTCAATTGTTTTAAATCATTAATCATTAATTAATCATTATAATTGTCAAATAAAAATATGATGTAATGACAGTCATGAGTAATATAGCCAGTCAGTAGATTAATACCTAGCTAATATTTAAGATTTTTTATTTATTACATAGCAAATAAAGTTTGAAATTTGATAATTAAGTTCTACTAATAAAATAATGGTAGTAATGTTACGCTTCTTGTTTAGTGTAAGCTAGACTAGATAACTGCTTATATTGTTAGTAAAGAAAAGAAATAATTTCGTTCCTATTGAAGAATCTAAAAGAACAGAGCGAAAACTGACAGATGTCAGGTTGTTTATATCTTTATGATAGGGAATACCACTTCGGCGTATTAACATCGTTCCCTAGAAAAATAAAATAATTCTTGGAGAAAATAAAATTTGATTCTTTTGCTACTGCTGTTTAAAAATTCTTTTATCATTTTCCCTTTGGATTTATGATAATGGCCTATTTTATTTAATAAAATGATGACGGATTGTATCATTTGTGATTTTCTCTCTTCATTCACATTGTCATTTTTCCGTGTTTGCCAAGATTAATTGCACTTTCTCTTTGTAATGATTTTTTTTTTTTTTAGTCGCTGTTATCCTGGACTAGTAACCATAGTTTTTCTTTTACTTATTTATTTTTTATTTTCTACAAAATTTTTTATGTTTTAATTTAATTTTTTTTTTTTTTTGGGGGGGGGTATCTGCAACTGGTCCCTAACTGTATCGAATTTTTAAATATTTGTAATGTGCAGTTTGGGTAATCCGATTGTAACTGGGTGAGGTTGGTTGAGATACTTGAAGTACAGGTGAGTTTGGTTTGTTTGATTTGTTAGTCACTCTACGGTTATTTTGTGCACATTTTAGGCTAATTAGATCGGGCCCTACAGTTAAACGTGGATTCCAGGTCACAGGCGGGAGAACTCACAGCTTTATTTACACACGCGCAAACACCACACACAAACAATTAGAAACGTAACACATTTAATAAGTAACACATTTAAAGACGTATAATTATAGATTTGTGGAAGGATTCCACTTCTAAGCCAAAAATCCGATACTCAGCGACGCGCAGGATGCGTGAAATATACTTCTGAGCCGAGTGAGAGTCTGTAGGCCAGCGGACCATTTCTTCTGTACGCCACAGGGGGCGTTCTCGCCAATGCGTAGGAGGAAGCAGGGCTAAACCTTTTAAATAAATGGTTTTTTAATTTAAATTCTTTTTTAAAAAATCTTCTTTCAATTTATCAATAGTTTATAAAATATTTCACATTGAGCACTTTTATTTTTATGTCATACTAATATTATATTTAAAAAAAACCCTGAGCATTAATTCTGACGAGGAGGTTAAAAGTGACGTCACAATGGAACTTCGTAATTGTTACGCCAGTTGCCAGATTTACGTTTCATGTCTGTTTTTCATTTTAGCTTTTTGAAATTTAGTTTAATTTGAAACTCAATTTATTCCAAACGAAGAAATATTAACAAGTTAAAAGATTGAACTTGGTTAACTACAGCTAAAAGTGATACATCTACCATGATAGATTTTTTGTTATTTTCATTATAAATAACTATTAAAATATGATAACAAATCTGTAATAATTATGATTTACCCTCTTCAATTGTCACTGTCATTTTTTCCATGCCAATTATGATCTATGCAAATGCAGTTTCTCCATGTTAGTTATGATTTTTCCCACTTATTCGCAGTTTAAAACTTCAAAATGCATTTTGTTAACGTAATAAAAATTGTATTAAAGATTCTGTAAATGAACTATAATAATATAAATTACTATTTATTATGTTATAAATAAATTTTTGAAATATTTAGTAATTATTTAGGACTTTCTTTTATGTTTTATTAATAACAAAATAGTTTTTTTTAAAGGATTATTAAACTATTTTTGTGCAACTTTTGAGACCTACAATTGCATGGAATTTTCTATCTCAGATAAACTTGAAAAAATTAGAATGCAGACAGGGGAATGAAATAGCATAAAAAATAGTTTTGCAAGCTTTACAAAAAATTATCGTTGAATATGAATACGCATTTGTCATGCTAGTGAACCGAATCTCTTTAATCCTTGTCTCTAGATGGTAAGTTGTGATTTTATTTTTGCTTTTTCAGTTACTGAATGACATATTATAGGCAACAGAAATAAACTAAAAAAAAATATTTGACTTTAAACAATAGCATAGCACTTATCTATCGAATCCAGATTGATTATGCTTGAAAAAGGAAATGAAATGTTAAATAATGAGCTGAAGACGCATTTATTAAGGTATAACGAAAAAATGTATTGAAGCTGATATTATATTGATTCATTTTAATTGATTATGTCTTTAACTGTCCGACTCGTGGCAACGTGTGCCGCTGGTGAGCATTAGATTAGAGGTTCAATCCACTTGCGACTTTGTTGTAGACACTCTTTCAAATAACGAGGAAGACACGGTGACGTTTGTGACGTTCAGCATCTTGCCCCGTGAGTCAGACTACCTGGTAGGATTTTTCCGGGTTTTATCACATACTATACATAAATGCGAATTATCTTGCTAAAAGTGCTCCCGGAAGGTACTGACTTCCTTCTTCAGCGCCACGGAGCCAAGTCAGACTTATACCTACAGGTGCTCCATCACAACAATTGCCCCTCCTCCTATGAGACCACACGGGTTCTTGGACTTGGTCTAGGTGTTGCTGTCGGCCAAGTGGAATAAAAAGCAACATGTCTTTAACTTTCTTTTTTAAGTTGTTGAGTTTGTCTTCTTTTTAGGCCTTATCAGACGGGCCTAAAAAGAAGGCAAAACTTTCTTTAGGCCTTATCAGACGGGTACGTATCGTTACTTTCAACATGAAGCAAACCGCCATTGCTACTCAAATTATAAGTTCATCGCTGCCCGCACACCCAACATCAGCTCAGTTCGATGAAGTTGTCGATCATTCATTTCGTGAGAGTCATTGAAGACAATATGATTTGTGATTACATGATTTCTTCCGTGCGTACACATTCACCGAAATTCATGCACATCGTAAACTTATGTGTCAGTATGCTTCACGATGAAGGAAACGACATAACCAGTGTGATAAGACCTTTACAGCATTTCAACTTAAAGTCAGCAATAAAATAATGGATGATTATAAAAAATATATATACATGCCTAATTTCTTTTGCTTTACAATTGGGAAGCGTTTAAGTTGATAGTTGTTTATTGGTATTTAACAATAAAAATAAAAACCACACGAAATCTTTTTTAAAGAAGAAAATTAAACCTTGCAAGCAGCTAAATTTAAATTACCGTCGACTCTATTCGTAAAACAAAAGTCTTCGAAAGCCTTTTAACTATCGGTGTAAAATTTAAAATGCCGAGATTGTTTTGCCCATTTATTTCAGTTGTGCCTGAGAAGTTTTATATTACGCTACGAAGATAAATTTTTTTGGTGGCACATGTTAAGATCACGTCCGAGAATCATCACGAGAGAACGTTAAGATCACGTCCGTTTCATATTTCCGTTTCCGTTCAGAAAAAAGGTTTCAAAAATTGGTGGTTGCTGAGTCATCATGACAAAGCTCCAAGCAGATATATTTTCAAAAAATAATAATAATCTTAGAATGCAATTGAACACTTTAAAAAGACTGAGGCACCATGAATCTTTGTCCCATAACTCGGAAATTTTTATTGGAATTTAATAATTGGAACAGGTTTGGTTTCTTTTGTCGTTCTACGGTTATTTTGTACACATTTTATGCTAATTAGACCGGGGCTTACAGTTTAACGTAGATTCCGAACCACTAACAAACATCTATGCCCCCGCCAGGACTATAAACTGAAGCATGTGGTACCAAAAACCAGACAGCTAGTTAATCAATTGAAGTAAGGATTTCTCGTCAAAAAATATCCATTATCAACAAATGGTTTGATTTTTGAAATTTGTTTTGTCTCAATTATTGACCAATCTTTACTTTTAAAAATTTAAAATTACCAAAAATTTTCTTAAAAGAACTTTAAAATTCCAAACAGGAATTTTCGAGCTATGAGCCAAACCGCGTAATGTAACAAATCTTCATCTTCCAAAACCGCGCATTTAAATTAGCTAAAGAAATGTTTCTCCGGTGCTTGGTGCTACAGATTTCAGGTTCGAGTCCCAGCGGTGTCGTATGTGTTTGTAGGGGTTTGGAATCCACTTGAAAACATAGTTCCCGGTCTACTATGACCAGGGCCGGATTTAGATGAAAAAAGGCCCTTGGCTATTCCACTTATGAGGCCCTTTCACCTCCCATTTTTAAGTTTGTAAATTACATGAGAGATAATAAATTACATCATTACTGTGATATATATCAATATGTTAAATAAAACATGTTGTGATGGGTACTAATTTTTATGAAAAATGTGGCACGGATAATAAATAAAAAAAAAGTCGAGAACACTTATTTGAACATTTATTCTCAGCACCCTATATATAGTACTTGTAACAATAACTAATCAAACATAACACACAACATTTACAAAGAAACAAAATTCAAATAATAAAAATCTTTGACTACAGAAAATAAAATATGCAATAAAAATTATCATATTTTTTATTCTTAGTAATTGTAGGCCCCTCTTGATCTTGAGGCCCTAGGCCTAGGCCTGAAGCCTAGTTAGCCTATAGGAAAATCTGGCCCTGACTATGACTGTAAGAGCATTGGGCGTAGAGCTGACAACCTTACCCCGTAAAAAGAAATCGAAAACTCGAAATCTGCCAATAAGCAGACGGCATTGGTTCCACCATGGAGCTGTTGACCTATGAAGAAGAAAGAAATGTTTCTGTGGAGACGGAAAGTGTTCTGTCCCATAATAAAAATAAAAAATAATAATAATAACTACAGCTTTTTGAATAAATAATAAATGTTTAAAAGGAGTGAAATTTTGAAACGATTTATTTTTAATTGTACGCCTTTCGCTTCTTTTGTCAGGCTGCTTGATGGAACTTGATCTGAAATCATTCAGAACTAGAAAATTGCAAACGCGTAACAAATTCAACGTTACCCAGAGTGCACGAGAGGCCTGCTACATTGGTTTCATATTACCACCATTTTGAATGAATATCTTTATGAGTTGCATCAATTGGTTTGCCTCCGCCTCCCTAATGGAAGAATATTCCAGCCTACAGATTTATTACGCTTATTCCCGGACTCGATAGCTTTTAGTTCAGTATCGCTTGTTGAGTTTCAAAACAGGCTTTCTCAATTCGGAAATCGAACGTGCTGTCATCTAAGTAGCAATTTCTCATTAAGTAAAGTAAACAATCTATTTTAACCAAAGTAAATTTCCTTTTCTTCAAAAAAAATAAAAAATAATAATAATACGACAAATATATTGCATTTCTTTTAAATTTGTGAATTAATATTACTTATTCATCTGCAGTTGTTGGTATGAAGATATTATTGTCAATGCCTGGGAGTAGTGGTTTACCCGATTCATTAAGATGGTGAGTGATCGGATGAATGAGCAAGGGGCTATCTCAAGATTCTGTTGCTATACGTTTTAATCAGTCTAGCAGTATGGTCCAGGCACTGTAGGATAAATCCCAATACGAAATTTCAATTTCAAAACGGGTAAAATCGCAGAATAGGGGGCATTGGTATTTGGCGTCAAAAATTCTTCTAGCCAAAGTGCGCCACACAATAGCTTGCGATTGTAAGTGAAGTGAATTGCAGACAGTACAAGAAACCCAGGTTACTATATTTGACCACTTATGTCCAGTTGGTGCCATAAAAAAAGTCGCCAATTCCCAACGGTCCCTATTTTGCGATTTGGCCTCAAAACGTTCTGTAAATGATAGACCACACATTTCAATCAGACATTTCATAATTAACATTTTTCAATTTAATATGAAAGATGTTAATTATTCTTTAAAGTTTTAGTGTGTAAAAAATAATGCTATGCAACACAAACATTTGGAGAATTGTTTCGTATTAAAAAAAATACTGCCCTTTTATGCAGCAGAATTTCATACAGAAATCTTTTTTTTTTTTTTTTTTAACTGAACACAATTTTCAGTATTATGCAAAAAAATTTCTAAATCAAGCTTTATGTAATCGTTTTTAAATAATACTAGAGCTTATTTTTTCAGTAATACAATCAATACTAAGTCCAATTTTTTAAAGACAAAGTTAATAACAAATCTAAAATTTCACATAAAAAAAAAAAAATAAAAAAAATCAACATTAATAGTGTAAAAAAATTCCTTTCAAATTTAATGTTAACAAATAGTTAAAATTATTGTTTTACAAAATACTACAGTTTAGTATTGGAGATATTATACATTAAAATATTTATTAACTTATTAATTAGTGATAATTTCATTTAGAAATCTTGCTAATCAGTTAATACCAAAATATAACTGTACTATAACATTTATAAGACATTCCAAAACAGACATTTATTACACAAGATCACTTCTAACAACAAATAATGTTTCATCAATTATGTGACAAGCTTAGAACTACATTTTGATTAGAAGATTTTGCAGAACCTTTCTAATAAAGCAATTGTTGGGAAAGCCTAAATTCCTTTCAATAACTGAGCATATTGCATCATATTTTGCTATATTTCTTGAATGAAGTTAATGATATTATTGGATATACTTTACAACACGTATTCTAAGCCAGGATCAGAGAAAAATATGTTATTTTTATTTTCACTGAATTCTAATAAAATGAATGAATGTATGTAATAAATTGTGTACCATTATATAATTTATTGAAGATTAACTAACATCAGTTTTTAACTCAGCAAGTTAATAATAAAATTAAAATTATCATGTACTGTATAATGCATTTCACTATTTAATATCCCTATAAAAAGCATGTGGATTAATACTGTGTTAATTTCTCTATTCATTATTTTTTATATAACTGAATTATTACTTTTCTTTATGCATTTAAACATATTCTGAGAAAGGGATGATTGATCTTTATCACATTGCTATAAAAGTCTGCAAAAGTAAAACATTAAAAATCCTTGCTATACAGGAAACATCACAGAATATAGTATGAAGATAAAATAGGGTTTACAAGAAAATGAAAGACATTTTCCACAATCACTTTCATAAAATCATTATGCAAACTGTACAGCACAAAATTTAAACCTATTGTTTTTGTTAAAAAAATTACAATGGTGTGGATAGATCATCCCGTAATATACAGCTATTTTGATTGTTATATTAAACAAGAACTTTCATTACTATGTATTACATATTTCTAACATTAAAAATCATTAATATAAACGATATCAGCATAGTATGAATTAAAGGCCCCCAAAGGGAATAATTATAGAAAATTTTTATATAATCCAAATAAAGCTAATTGTGCTTCATATATTTCAATCCTTAAATTCTAATATAGCCCTAAAAATGTTGGTAGAAAATAAGTTATTTGAACAAATGTTAAAATATCCAAACAAAAATAATGTATAAAACTTTTATTTTACAAAATGTAGCATATAAAAAACACAATATTTTGGACATTTTTGTTTCTTACATTTTTTTACTCAAAATTTCAAATTTATAATCAAACTGAAAAGTTTATAGAAAAGTTTAAACATAAATAAAACAAGAACTTATGAAAAACACTTTTCATAATTTCACACAAAATAATTCAAGTTCAACATTTGATTTTTACAATACTAAGTCACTATAATATAAAAAGGGTTTACAGTGTTATATAGGAAAATGACTTAAGAAAAACTTGTACGGACTAGAATATACTAAAATAAGCTCAAGAAAAGGAAGGAAAAAATTACTAATAAATACCACAACAAAGTCAAAACAAAAAAAATAATAAAGTCAGCTCATGAATTATATATAATAAACTGTAAAAAATAGATATTAAAAATCACATATTCATTAAAAATTATAAGCCCAGTTATTATTATTTTTTTTATTCTGGGAATAATTTAAATGATTTTTAGAAATATTCAGTTTTGCTAAAGTATTGCCCAATTTCACAAATTTAACTTTACACTTCTTAAGTATTTATTCATCAGAAATTTTTTTATTAAAAATTAATAAAACACCATAGTCCTTTTTTTTTAACTTGATAGCATGTCTTTTTACTAAACACTTTATGGCAATATAATTATTCATATATATATATATTCATTTGAATGAATAGCTGGTTAATACAAACTATTCAAAATTTCATTACCCATTTCTGATCAATAAAAAGAGAATATATACTTTGTATTTTTTTATACTGCTTTATTCTTTCAGACAAAAATTAACATTAGAATGAATACCACCCCAAGGGTTCATATTTTCTTCCAGAAACTTAATGATGAAATATGGAAAAGGATTTTTGATGGAAACTTTCTCAATTTTTAAATATTAATAATACAGATAAAGGATTTAATTATAACCATAATTAATATAGGGCTTGGTGAAATTAAGTGTGATTTGTGAATTAATGATTCTTTTTAATTCATTGTACCTATTGATATTAAAACTGGAGGAGAGATCTAATGTGTAATATTTTAAAATTATAGAAATACTAAAAGAAATAATATGTATAATTAATTGTGATGTGACAGTAAAATATTAGATTTTCTAATAAAATTTTGCAATATCACATATTACTGAAACTTACTTATTAAACAACAAAATATCTAGCAAAAATAACTGTTTAATAACAGTTACTTTTAATTACTGGAATAATCCTTAAAAATGTAAAGCTATTAGACATTACAGAGAATAGGTTTTCCATTCTTCATAAATACAAACGGTATTTTGAGCAAAAAAAAACTCCTATTGATATCTGCACAGACTGAGGTTTTAAATAAAGTCATAATCTTAAGATTTATCATCATTTTTACACTACATTCCATCTCTTAAAATTAACTGTTTCTATAGCATTTTAATAAAATAGTAACAGTCATAATTAAAGTAACCCATGAACAATAGAATGCTTCAAAAAATTATACATTTTTTTTTTCCTTAAAAATACATATCTAACAAATTAAGTTGTTTAAAAGAAAAAAATATCATAAAAACACATATATTATGTGGGAGTTTTAAATATACATAATTTCTTTTGAAATATATTTGTAACAACTGGGCAATCTTTTATAAAAATAAATAAATTATTATTATTTAAATTATTTAGAAAACATAAAAATTTTATATTCATCCTAGATTTTACATAATAATTTCACATTATTAAGGAATTAAATGCAGAAGATTATAATTCAAAGAACAACAATTTAATTTGAATATCTATCAATATCTATGTAAATATAATATGAAATATTCTAAAAAAAAAATCTTTATTTTGAAACGTTGCTCATTGAATGAACAGTTAATAAATACTTTCTAATATATAATAAAATAAAAATAATAAAATAATTAGCTTTTACATCTGACACTGATGTAAAAATTGTGTTATATAAATTTCTTTTATTATCATTATTCTAATAACAATTAATATTATCAATGAGAATCCACAATAATAATTAAAAAGATATACAAAGATAAATTTTTATTCTCAATGTAAATATTTCCTAAGTAAACTAAAATTGCTACAATTTCCTGGAATTTTTTTAAAAAAAATTGCCATATCTCTGCAGCAATTCTCTAAAATTAAAACTATTTAATTACTGACAAGTTTTTATTTCTGATACATAATTAGCAGAATCAATATTTCAACAAACTTTTCATTAATTTAATAATTTTGAAATACAAAGTCAAAACAATTTTTCATTGTTAAAATCAACAAATATAATTGAATTATGATTTTTGAAGTAAAACATCAACTAAAAAATATTGTAATTTATAAATCAAAATAAAAATATATACTTTTAATATTAAAAAAAAATTATTTGGATTTCGAAAGCTCACAAATTTCATCATTTGATGTGCCATTACGAATTGTTTCACTCGTTTTAAGAGCTAATGTTTCATCTGGATTGTCAATCATTGGCCGCTTTTTGCCATAAGTTATCATTTGACGACCATGAACTTTAGGAACCATAACTTCTGTACCAATTGCTGTAGATGCAATACTCCTTTTTCTGCCTTTATTTATAAGTGATGGAGCTGAAAATTTACACATTAAAATATTTATAAATATAAATTGCTGTAAATGCACTAGCTAACAAATTATATAATAAATAATTAAATATAGTTTCTATATTCAATTAAATCAACAATGGAAAAGATTCAAAATTTGTCAAATGATTACAAAAAAACCCACTTTTTACATAAGCATTTAATTAAATATTAAGTATACTATTTGGTTAAATACGGTATAGCAATTTGTTTTTTACTGGAAATGATACTCTTTTTAGAAAGTATTACTGTAAATTATATATATTATAATATTATTATTATAAATTATAATTTATCAAAAAAGTAATATATTATTTAAGCATAGAATGATAATTTTAATTTTTCTTTTCATTTTCCTTGTCAAACTTCAGCATTGAGAATGATCATTGACTATCTTAATGACTTCATTCTCATTCGTTCTCAAACCAAACTTCTGCATCATCCAGATTTCGATTTGCATGGCCCTTAAACATCTCTACTCGAAATCCAAATGCAGACTAACCTTCCTTTTTTTTTTTTTTTTTTTTTTTTTTTTGCTGTTTTAAACATTTTTTTTTTTTTTTATATTAGTGGCAAAAGCCAATCCAACAAAATCATAATTTAAATTTCACTTCTCCAAACACTGGAAACATACATAATTCATTCAAAATTTTATTTTCTAGTTAAGGTAAATAACTGTAATTATAAATATTTTCTAGTTGATTAAAATAGAACAATGATTTTGAAGAATTTTAGTAACCTTTTCAAAATTGTAAACATTAAGCAATTATAAGAATAGTTCTGGTCTAAACTTTTAACTAAAGAAGTTATTGGTATCCATTTTTATTTTGTAGACATTAAAAAAATAGTATGATAAAATGAAAAATAAAAATATTACAATAAATAAAAATAAAAATATTACTAAAAAAACTTTTTCAAAAATAATGGTGGATATTAAACACAAAACAAAAAATTGTGAAGCAAGTAGCATTTTAAATAACAGAAATTTAATTCAAATGATAATTCTTTAAGAAATATTAAATGATGATGCACATTTAAAGATTCCCACATACCTTCACATTTTTAAGTACTTACAAAATTTCAGACAACTAATAATTAGATTAAAATACACTTTTCAAAATAAATTCAAACAAACATATAAAGTAGAAATAATAAAACACTTTATTATAGGCAGCAATTGCCCCTGTATGAATTCTGAGCATTAATATAAGATAAAGAAGAAGGGAGGGAAAATGCTATTTATAAACTAAGAAAAAAATATATAAAAAATATGGCTTAAATTTTCATGCAAAATATTACTATTTTTAATTTTCTTTAACTTTTAAAATAACATTAAAGTTGATAAAATGTAAAATTACCAGAAAGGACACCAAAAAAACTCAAACTGGGTATAAGAAAGTCATTCGAATTGCCTTTCCGTTCAAGAGTTTTCATCATAATCTCCAAAGCAGGTACAAAATCTTTTGGTTGATTCTTAAGACCATCTCTGACTTGCTGACAAAAATCTTCAAATTTCTCCATAACTTTAGTCTAAAAGATCACATAAATTTATGTAGTACACAGATTATCAACAGTATAAGAATGTGTTAACCAGTTACTTTCATGAGAGTCATTAATATATATAAATTTTCCATTAGAGTGAATGCTAAATTTCAATTTTTCAAATAATAATGAATAGAGAGAATGAGTATTTAAAAGAATGAGTAAAGAGTATCTATTTTTATTTACATACAAGTAATATTTATAAAACTATAAAACTTGCAAAAAAGAAATGATTATGAATTTTTATGTTTGAAAATACCCATTTCTAATAAAATATGTTTATTGCTAAGATTTTTTACATTCTTATACATAAGTTTATAATATCTACCTAAAAATTAACTTTCGTCAATTAATTCAAAATTTTATCTAATAGTAGTGATATAGTACTGATTTCTTTAATGCATTTATAAATTGAAAGCATTGCTAAATAAAACTTTAGTCTTAATTTAATTATTATTTTTATAAATATTAAAAAATGAAATAATATAAAAATTAAGACAGTAATATTCAAAAGTTCTAAATTAACTAAAAAAGGAACAAATTTCTCAGTTGAAAAGCATTTTCAAGAAACAATTTTCAGATAAAATTTTTAATTAATTAACATGCTTAAATAGTAATAAACCACTGAATGGAAGAAGTTAATGAAATCAACAAAATTTAAAATAATCTAACAAAATTAAACTATATGTATTCTGGTATATTAGAAGTTAAAAATACTTGCTGTTACCATTCTCTTGGTCATATCAGAATTATCTTGTTCACTTTTCTCTTCACTAACTTCGGAAGTATTTTCCAAACAAACAGTTGAAACATCTTCAGAATCAACATTTGAAATAGATTTATCAGTTTCAACATAAGAATGTGCTGCTAAATTTTCAGTTACTTGTCCTATGCAAGCAGTTGTCTTAATAAATGGTTTGGATGAAACTTGAGTATCAACAGATGACAATGTAATAAGCTCATGGTTAGAATCGAGAGATATTATAACATTAGATGCTGATATACATGAATGATTATCTCTGGAATGTGATGAATTATTTTCAGGAAAAATACATTCTACATTTGAAAGGGAAGTATTTTCAGTATTAATATTGGAAGCATCATTAGGCATAACTTGTGACAAAGTGGAATGTGCTACTGCAACTGAATGAGAAATCTCTTCAAATGTAGAATTTCCTGTAGCAATAACAAAAAGTTTTTGCCTTAATTCCATATCAATAATACCAACCTTAAACATTTCAGAAGGAACTTTCAAAAATATCCAGTATTGATGGATGCAAAAAGCTCCAGATATGCCCACAGAACAAGAACATGTATTAAGCTCCATATCCACAGTATGTATTTTCTCATCCGTTAGATCACTTGGAATAAGAAAATAATTGCCAGCTACTTGTTTAATCTCCCTATCAATATGAGAAGGAATAACATTTGAATAACAGGAACGAAATATATGAATTACTTTGTTATGAAGAATGTCTAAGAGCTTAGCTTTATAATATGAATCTAAATGGGTAGCCATAAAATTCAAAAGTTGTATAGTGTTAAAAGATTTTGTTTGTTCAAATACTTTGTCTTTGAGGGCTCTGACAGCTGCTTCATAGTAATTATTAGCACCTAAAAGTGGTAGAAGTCTATGGAAGCATATGCCCCACATATGCTTTTTTTCCCATAAACAATTGAGTTGTTGCAAGTATGCTGGATAAATAATACTTATATTATCAACAGATAAGGCTTGATATTTTTCATCAATTTCTGTTTCACTAGAAGCAAATAACACTGTTTTTGTGAGATAGAGCAAATATAGTCGATGATCTTTCATAATATTGTGCTTTTCATTCCATAACCATTGCCACATAGATTGCAAAATTCTAAATATACATATTACAACATCAGAATCAGGCCACACATTACGAAGAGCTGTCTGTAAACTTTCTGAATCTTCAATCATAAATGCATAAGGACCGGCTTCACCTCTGCCAAAAAATGCATGTTCTGGTAATAATTGTTTCAATAATTGGAAGCCAAGATTAAGAATTGAATCATTATTACTCGTACACAAGATAGCCCCTAGTGGTACACCACCAGCAGCAGTGTGGGCAACCATAAATAAAATATAGTGTTCAGAACGCTCTTTGTTACTAGGTGACTCACATGTATCAATATAAACCATTGTATGGGATTGTAGTAAAGCATGAGCTCGTTTCATTAATGGACTGCATAGTGCAATAACATAATCTGTACCAGATATACCTATACAGAAGCATGATTCTCCCATTTCAGTATTGTAATCCAACACTTTGACATTTAAAAGATTTATAACATCTTTTTTTGAAGATGCTGCATAATCTTTTCCAAAATGTTTATAGTACAATCTATAACAAAAAGATTTATCTGGACAATGATATCGATCAGAAATTATTTGAGAATAAGCTGATGCATGTTTAATTTGAAGATCAATCTTAAGCATTTCCAAAGCTGAAGCAGGAGAATGACCTATTTGATATAAATTTATTAATTTTTCTTCTACTTCTTTAGAAACAGGTCTGAATCTCAAAGAATCTGCACAGTTTGTAGGATGATTGTGAATAAATCTAATCTGTATTTCACATGGATGTACAGGATCAACAGGATCTCTCATTTTACTTCTAGAATACTTAATGTGCCGCCTAATAGCCACAATCATACCAGCAGGACAGTTTGTATTTCTTTTTATAGAAGTCGCAGCTGTTTTAGTTTTCTGCTGTAGTTCTGACTTTTCAACTTTATCAGCTCTGCCTTGGTGAAGACAACGCAAGTAAATTTTAAAGATATTTACTTTTCCTGTTTTAGGACATGTAGCCCTAACTCTCATAGTTGTATTAGATTTTACATTAAATTCATGCCACCATTCTTGTGCTTCTTCTTCGGTATATACATTGGTAAGTATCACTGCTTCAAAATGATTTGGTTTGTTTTCAAACGGTGTCCATTTCTTTACTTTGTAGGAATAACCACATGGAAGCAATTCCTATTGAATAGAAAGTGGTTTTTCAGAATTGAAAGAAACAAAAATATAATTATAAATAAATCTTGAATCAATTAAAGTGATTTAAATACATTTTGTATGTTTAAATGCAATTTTATAAACTTAATTGTAATATTCTTTCAACCTCCATCAGTTTAAAAACATATTCTTAAAAAAAATTTCCTATTTTTAAAAATTACTAATTTAACAATTTCATATGCCACAGTTATTAAATTAAAGCAGATTAATTCTTGATTAAATTATTTTGTTCACCCATGAGTTTAATATTATATAGAATATATAAATATCAATATATTTTTTGCTTCAAGCAGAAATTGATACTTCATAAATTTACTGTGACTTATATTTTAAATGAATAGAAGCAAATAACAAATATAATATAGATTATATATTATATTTTAAATATAATATAGATTTAAAAATAAAGTCAAATATTTAGGAACAAGATAAAATAAAAGTATACAACAATATAGAGTACTATTCTTATAAATCAAAATTTTTTTTTAAATTTAGTTCCTTAGCAATAAACTTGTGCTAAAGTGGAAACTTAATGTCATATAAAATCCTTTTTACTTGTAATTGCATAGGCATTTTAATGTTTTTTAGGAGATCAGATTCCATTCTTTTCTTCTCCATTTTAACAAATATCTTCATCCAAATTTAACCTATTAAAGAAAACCATATAATTTAATTTTTAATTGATATGCATATAAAATTTCTTCATACAATTCCACATATCATAATTATATAAATATTCTGCCTCTATTATAAACATTCATTAGCTGTAAGCATTTTTAGTTCTATTTATTTATGTGTATATGTTTTTTAAAAAAATTTTTAATTTCACTTTTCAAAAAAAGAAAAAGTGAAAGAATATAAAAAATTTAGTCTAATTTAACTTATTATTTTAAGTAATATATTTAAATAAATTTATTAATATGTTAACTCATTTTGCTAAAACATAGAAAAATTTTGGTACTTCCTTACTATTACGGGCTCATGATAAATCATTGATGTATGTTTTCAAATGGTAGCAATACCAATCAATGTTACTTATAGTCTGCAATTCACACAATCATTTTCATAATAATAAGGAAATACTGATATTTTTACATTAGCTACATATTAAGTAATTTAATCAATATAAATTTAATAATATATATTAATTCTTACACTTAAAATAATAAATAGGTATTGGTGTCCCTTTTAAAAACCTTTTTTTCCAAGTTGCACTCCAGCCTGAAAAAAAAAGTGTACTGATGTTCAATTAATCAAATAATTTATAGTAATCTAAAGTTGTAATTACAAATTAAAATATAAATAATGCAATATGAATAATAATACATGAATTAATAATATATGACTTTAATAATTTGTTTTAAAGCAATAAACTGTAACTTTTTTGATGGCAGTAATAAATGTAAGTATTAATAATTCTTTGACTTTTTTTTTATTGAATGTTTTTTAAGTTTTAATTAATTTTTTTTTTCTATACCAACATAATATAAAACTTCTTAATATATAAACTAATTATCAAAAATATATGTAGCCCATATAATCATATTCCAAAGAACAATAAAATTCTTATTTTATGGAAATTAATCAACACATTAACATTAAAAAAAGTTTAAAAACGTAATATATTTTACATTTTTAAATAATTGATTTTTTTTTTCACTTTTAAAACATGTAATATGTAATTGAAATAATATGACTATAATTTTACAATTACAATTGCATTTTCTTTTCTAAAATCAGAATCTTTGGAAATTTATAAAATATATATAGATTAAATGTTTTCAATTTATTTCATTATTGAATTGTGCAATCATAAATTATACAAATCCTATGATCATATAATTTTGTAATTTATATTAAAAAAAATTTGAAATACTTCTTAATTTTCAACTAAACATTTGTTGGTTCTTTAATTAATGAAAATTATATGAGTAAAAACAAAACAAATAAGGAATAATCATTAAATAAAAAAAAAGTTTTTTTAAAGAAAAAAAAAAAAAAAAAGAAAAAGAATTTTAGCGCAAATTAATGAAATCAACAAATTTTTCAAAGCAAGAAGAGTTACCAAATTAAAAATCAAATAGATACGCTACACATATTTATTTCGATTGTACAAATTACTTTATATGAAAAATAACGGTTATTTCTACTAAGAAAAAATTATGGTGATTTATAGCAATAAATACTTTTTAGCATATATGTAAAATATTAAAATAATATATAATAAAGATGAATTATGTACATTATAAATTCTAATAACGTTTTAATATGAAGTTCATAAGATAAGATTCCTTTCTTAAAAATAAAAAGACAAGACTCTCGTTTACGATTTTAATAACATTTTAAAACGAAATACACTGAAATTTGTACTTAAAAGTATGTCCGAGCATCATTATTTAAAAGGGTAAGACACAGAGACAATGTAAATTCATTGTTTCTAAAATGAACAGCAAAACACGTGCAATATTAGTAAACAAACAAGAGCAATTTTAATTGCAAACAAAACTGCTTCTTAGTTTCTTCAAAGCAAACGCGATAGCAAACAAATACGTCAGGAGGATGATCATACTGCGCATGCTCATTTACTGTTCTTCCAGGGATCTGATGGCAGACTGATGACGGTACTAATACAGGCTTTCTAAGGGTATAAAAAAGGGTCATAGGGGTTTTGGATTTTTTGTTGCTGTTTACTGTTATAAACTAAGATTCAACACACGATGACGTTCAAGCATAAGAAATATTTTCTTTAAAAAGTGCAGATTGTACTTCAGATTTAGAAAAAGAGGAAATTGATTAAAAGTTAATGTTAGAATTAAAGCTAAATCTGTTAATGTTACATCTTCAGTGGGCAAATTGCCAATAATAATGAGAGAGTACAAACGTTATTTCTATCAATTGTTTATTTATTTATTTATTATTTTACCATCTTTTTATAATTTGCAAAAATATAGATTATAAAAACAATAAATGTGTTTTTAAATTTATAAATATTAAAGCACTTACTATTCGATAACCATCAATCGTCTATGATAGCAGATTGCGAATGGTAATGCAATAATTTTCCAAACTCAGATGAAGTAAATCTAAAAGAAAAATAATTAATAAAAAAATAAGATGCTTATTAAAAATATGCAAATAAGTAGAAGGATAATTTAGAAAATTTCTATTTTATAATAAATAAGTACAGTAAAGGAATTTAATAAGAGAAAATACATTATGAGCATTGGATAAAAAAATTGCTTTTATGATATCATCTTGCTGTTCCTTTATTATTTTACTTCTGTGCAATGTTGAAGCATATATCAATTTTGTATTTTTTTTTTTTATATAAGATATAAAAATTAAACTACATACAAAAAGTGTTATTTATTCGATGAATCGCTTACGATTATTATAGGCAAATCTTGATAAAAAGAATTTAAACTCTATTTAATTTTTTTTTTTTTTTTTTTTAAATTTAGTCGACTTGTGGTAAATTTCCATCATCATGCTTTACAACGATGAGTAAAGGTTTAACGAAAGGCGAAAGTTTAATATAGGTGCACTGCATTTAATCCATTGCATCCTTAGCCTTCATTTTTTCCGAAACGATTTTTTTTTTTTTTTTTTAACATTGATGGGTCTCATGTTTCACCAATATATACCCTGAATAACCCACAGACAGATGAATAGAAGATTTAAATATAACTGCCCTCATTTACGTGTCGTATGAGAGAAAATCCAGAAAACTCTCACCATCTATGTATGTTTATAAGCAATAATAAACAGTTAAAATGAAGGTAGGATATCTAATAAATTAATGAATTTCGCATCAACGTTAAAGTTCGCTTTAAAACTAAAGGGCAGCGAAATGATTTTCATGATTACAAATGCCTTGTTAAATCATTCTTAATATTAATTTGCAAGACTAGATTAGACTACAATTAGAATTGACCCAGATTTTATTGGAAATTATAAATTAATTCCATTTCTTCAAATAAATTCTTGCATCACCATCAGCCAAAAGTTTATTTTTATTTCCATTGCTGAAATAAAAATATTCTAATTCTGAGTTTCTGAGCAGTTTGCTTCTAATTCCTAAGCTGGAGCGACTTTTAAGAAGTTTGTACTATCCTTCTCGAAGCTAATAGAAGAATTTCCAGTCTACAGATTTATCATGTTCATTCCTGGTACAAAGATGAAAGTTTAAGGTTTTGCTTGTTGCCTACTTCTACCTAAGCTCTCTTTAGGCTGTTCTGATGGCCAATTGACTAGTGCTCCAGCCTTTGGTACCACAGGCTTCAGGTTCAAATCCTGGCAGTGGCATGGATGCTTGTGAGTGGTTCGGAATCCACGTTAAACTTTAGGTCCCGGTCTAATTAGCCTATAGTGTGCAAAAAATGACCGTAGAGCGACAAACCAAGACAACCCTTCTCGAAGCCAATTGAAGAAATCCCAGTCTATACCAGGGATAAATAGTATAAATCTGTAAACATGAAAGCTTAAGGTTAGTCCTGTTTGCCTACTTCGATCCAGTCATAGCTGTCAAAAATACGAAATAATTTTTTCGCTGCTATATGGTATTTTCAGTAAAAATTGTATATTTTTACTGTCATTCAACAATTTTCATGTAATTGATTGATTGAATTTAAGAAAAGAAAACCTATTTATTAATAAATGCGCTTCATTTACTAGAAGCTTTCCTGAAACATCAAATTTTTATTCATATATTTGGTAACCCTTTCTGTCAATGATATGAAACAGAACCAAGAACTTTAGCAATTGTTTTTATTGGTTAAAAAATTTCACAATTCACGCCATCAAACTCTTAAATGCAAATAAAAAAAATCACAATAAACAGAAAAATTACACAATTTTATCCCTCTTAAAAACTTAGTTAAATAAATTACGTTGCAATATTATAATTATATATTAAGCATCATTATAATTAATATTTATTCCACATTTAAATTATACATTATAATTTAATATGTTAAAGATTTTAGAGAAGACATTTCATTTTCAATCTTGAATCTTCAAAACTGTTCCACTACAAATAAGCCGGCTGCACTTCCTTGGCCATTTTCTTTTCAGCTTCCTTTTTCCTTTTTAAACGCTCTTCAACAGTCTGTGGAACATAAAAATAATTCAAACCAAATTACAATTCGTACAAAAGTATAAATATTTAAAAAGGTGTAATATCACAGGAGACTTAGTAAAAAAAAAAAAAAAAAAAAAAAAGAGTCAAAATTTCTACACAATTAAAGAGTTAATTAAGCACTAAAATACCCATTAAAATTTTATTTAAGTATTTATCCGATATAAAATGCTAAGTAAAAGTGGAATAAAATTTAAATCATTGAATAAAGATAGAATGCGACATCCTGATTTGGACCATGCTGAGTAAGTACTACGCAATACATTCTCCTCATTTGGACCATGCTGAGTAAGTACTACGCAATACATCCTCCTCATTTGGACCATGCTGAGTAAGTACGTACGCAATAAGACATCCTCATTTGAACCATGCTGAGTAAATACGTACGCTATACATCCTCCTCATTTGGACCATGCTGAGTAAGTACGTACGCAATACGACATCCTCATTTGGACCATGCTGAGTAAATACGTACGCAATACGACATCCTGATTTGGACCATGCTGAGTAAATACGTACGCAATACGACATCCTGATTTGGACCATGCTGAGTAAGTACGTACGCAATACGACATCCTGATTTGGACCATGCTGAGTACGTACGTACGCAATACGACATCCTGATTTGGACCATGCTAAGTACGTACGCAATACGACTTCCTCATTTGGACCATGCTGAGTAAGTACGTACGCAATACGACATCCTCATTTGGACCATGCTGAGTAAATACGTACGCAATACGACATCCTGATTTGGACCATGCTGAGTAAGTACGTACGCAATACGACATCCTGATTTGGACCATGCTAAGTACGTACGCAATACGACTTCCTGATTTGGACCATGCTGAGTAAGTACGTACGCAATACGACATCCTCATTTGGACCATGCTGAGTAAGTACGTGCGCAATGCGACATCCTCATTTGGACCATATTGAGTAAGCACGAAACACGACATCCTAATTTTGACCATATTGAAGCACGGAACACGGCATCCTAATTTTGACCATATTGAAGCACGAAACAAGACATCCGAATTTTGACCATACCGAGTAAGTACGAAATAAAGAGTAAATATTTCTACCCTATCGGATAAATGTGGAATATACAAATAAATTTTATTTTGCTTTAGATAAGCTGTATTTATTTGAAAAGTTACGTGTTGGAATTTATCCTTCAGAAAAAATCACTCGGAAAATGTAAAAGAACCCAGTTTATAAATTGAGGAATTTAAGAACTATGGATACTTTCATATTGGAAAGTGCGTTTACATAGAATATTTTAAGTTTTCATAATAGTCGAAAAAAAATACAAAATTAATTTAAGGTATATTTTTTTCATTAATATCTTAATAGTTTTATTTCAATTTTGCATTAAAATTTTAAATTATCCATAATTAATCAGATAAAATCTTATTTTCTAAAATTATTTAAAAACAATAACTAATCTCATGTACAACATTTTGTTTTATTATGATAGAAAATGATGTTAAATTAATAAATTCACACAAAGATCGATGTCTTTTCTGCCTAAATGTAGTAGGGATGAATACATTAATGAATACATTTAGTTAGTTAATGAATGAATGCTTTAATACATTAAATGAACAATTACCTTCCTCAATGATCTGATGCGCAGAGTCCGTGCAATTAAATCGTCTTCGCTCAACCCGATCAGAGAATCTTCGTCCACAACCATATTCGAGACATTCAGTTTGGCTTCGGAAGATGACCTAAAAGGACAAATAGTCCACTTATGTTTGTTTGCAAAACAAGCCAAAAATATTTGTTTCAAAAACAGAAATTGATTTTAAAATCTTTGATATATGTTTAAAATAATTAAAACATTTTTTATTAATATAATTATTTATTATGCAAGTTAATTTTATGGTACCATGTGCATATGAATCAATGGCAAGTTTATCATTCAAGTAGGTTTGCCCTTTTCTCAGTTGAGTTTAGATTTAACGATACCACAGAACTTTGGAATAAAAACACCTAAAAATGTCATCTATGATGTTGCACACACTGCTTAGTAAACTCAGCGAAATGTCTTGTTATGCACATACTTGGATAGACATGAAGTTTTCGGTTTGGATACATTAGACAATTGTCTACTCAGAATTCTGAATTTGAATTAAACTTCCCTGATTTGGAAATCCAACATTGAAAAGTTAATATTAAAAACTTCTAAAATATTAATAAATAGTCATTATATAATTCTCCAGAATCCGATATGCATTACAAAGCATTTATGCATTTTCTTTTTATGCCTAGCACTTGAATCTGAGATCATTTGTCACTAACACTATAAATATGCTTCCAATTTAGCTTTAACCAGAAATGCATAGTACGGGAGCCTTACTTCCTTGCATACAATTTGTGTTACTAATCCTCAGAGTCCGGTAGCGCGGGACGGACATCCCATGAGTAGTCTAGGGCAGTTCAGGGACAGCTTCTTTTGAGATGGAACATCCGTAGGTAGTAGTCTGATTTGGCTCCGAGTCGCTGAAGGAGGATAGTGCCTTCCGGGAGGAGATTTAGAGAAGACTACACTGCATTTGCGTACCGTATAGGAGAAAACCCGAAAAACTCCATACCAAATAGTCTGACTAATGAAAAAAGATGAGCATCAGAAACGCCATCGAGTGTCCTCGCTTTTGAAACAGCGTCTACAACAATGCCGCCAGCGGATTGAACTCAGCCCTAATGCTCACCAGCGCCACACGTTACACCTGAACACACGTTCACACCGTTACACGTTGAGCCTCGAGTCGGGCACTTTTAATTTGTTGTCATTCCAATTTGGAGCAAAGACTGTCGAGTATCACTCAAATACTGGCTATTTAATCATTTTTCAAAGTAGACTTATAAATTAAATTCTAGGTAATAATATTTTTATATATATAAGGGATGAATTTATAAAAAGTTTATCCAATCCAGGTTTTTTTTTTTTTCTTTTGCTTAGAAAATAATGACTCAGTAATATTACACGTAGAAATGTATTATTTTTTCTTTTCAAGGCGAGTTTTGGTTTTCTCTGGTAAAAAGAGAATCTACACAAACATGCTATCAAATATTTTGGGAAATAATTCGTTGTTCTGATAAATTTTTCTGAATAACAAATAGCAGTCTGTGACCAATTTCTTGAGTTATTTATTCATTGTGTGAATAGTCTTTATTTTATGCATAGAATCTTATGATTACATTTTTTATTTAGTTAAATACGTTTAGTTAATACAGTCTTTATTTTTGATGTTGAAATGAACGAAATTCATGCCAATTTCTTATTACACAAAAAAAAAAAAATTATATTATGCCAATTTCTTATTACAAAAAAAAAAAAATTATATACCAATTTCGATAAAATTGTATAAATAAAATTTGGAAAAATAATCTACATCAATCCCATTCAATAATAACATCAAATGAATCTAAGGATTGTTATTTTACATTCGAGTTTTAAAAATCATCCAAAACTTACCACATTCTTTTCAATAAGCTATTGCTTGATTTTCTTTTGGCAGCTTTTAATGAATAAATACGCCTACTGGAAGGCGACATTTTCCCTTTAATATTTGAATTTTCATCTACAGCATAAGAATTCACATCTTCAAAATTAGAGACAGCCGATGGCGATTCGGGTTCGGAATAGTAATCGACATCATCCTCGTTTGGCACTTCACTGATGGAGGCCATGGACATTTTTCTGTATGCATCAAATTTTTTACCTGGTCGTCTTGAACCAGACTAAAAATAAAATTCATTCAAAAATTACCACGTACAAAAAAACAAGTTAATATTTATTGAGTGTAATAATGTTGTTAAAATTAAAATTTAATACTTAAATATTTTTCGAATAGTTTACCTGTAACCTAGAAATTAAAGTTTTAATAGAAATTTCTTGATAACCGACTACAAAAATATCTACATACATCTTTTTTTTTTTTTTTTTTTCAGTATGTTTTAAATCTTATGTTAAATAATAATATAAAATATTGATTGTATTATTAAAACAAGATACTGGTGTATATTTTATGCCATATTTCCTACAACCTCAGCGCTAAATGTTAAGAATCAACATTTAACAGGTTAGTAAGAAAAGCGCGAGAAGAAAAAGCGATTCCATTGATCATGGCGTCGGAAAAGAAATATGAATATGGCGCCAACGAGTGATGATTGTCTGAAGACGAAAGCAATTAAGTCTGGACGGTCATTTTTTGTACCCTTTAGGCTAATTAGACAGGAGCCTACAGTTTAACGTGGATTCCGAACCACTGACAAACATCCCTGTCACAGCCAGGATTCGAATCTGAAGACGTACCAAGCCAGAGCTTTAGCCAATTGGCCATGAGGCCGCTCAAAGTTGGCGAAGAAAAATTTCTTCTCGATCGACTTTCATCAAGTATTATACTAATGGTCATATTTTATTCATTTTATATTAGCAACATATTAACAGAGGAATTAAGTAAATATATGGTTTTAAGAATCTCAATTCGCAATTAAAATTTTCTGAATATCATTAGTATTAGTTCCAATTATTGTAATGAAATGATGATTGACTACAGATATTCATTTTTTTTTTTTATTTCAAAGATTATCCAACATTTTAAACGTTATCAATGAAATAGACAGCCTACATTTCAAACATTGCTTTGTCGTCTAAGTATAATAGTAAAGCTCATGTTCAGGTATTGAGAAATGTTTGTTTTCAGTCATGATTTAATAGTAGCCAAACGTAATAAAAAAAACAGCTGCTTTAATAAATCGAATATAAAGGAGTGATTTATATATTTTTAGGTTTAAAATCAAGAACTCTTTTCCAATAAGAGGTTTATTATTAGTAATTTTGACAATCAAAATAATTGAAATTTATATCATCAAAAGGTCTTCCATAATTTTTTGATAATTTTTCATTTATTTAAAATTTAATTTGTAGAAAATAGTCACGTCTCTTTTTCAATATATCCATGCTCCACAATCGAGAGCAGTCAATAATTGTAATAATTTCTTAATGTCCAAAAATATTTTGCAGTTATAAGTTACTGTTTTGAAATACTTTTTTTATATATTTATAAAATAATTTTTCAAAAGCTTTTATTGCTGTTTTTTCCTCTGTACGTAAGATTATGAAATTTCGATATTGTTGTTGTTGCCGTTCCCTGAAGAGTACAACAAAATCAAATATGGTGCTCCCGAAGAATATTGGCTAGGTTGATTGCCAGCTCGGTTTAAATCCTCTTCCGAAGGATGGTTCAGACAATGCATGGCGGTTTCAACAGCTGGGCAATCAAGTACACGATGAGGAGTAAGCTCGAAATTTGATGGCGTTAAAAAATACTAAAAATGTGGCAACTACCCTACCCTGAAATTTTAGAGCTTGCGATATAGAAAAACTAGTTATAGCTCTCACTTTTGAGAAATTGATTTTATCTTATGAGAATCATAAGAATATCAAGGATATTCAACTTAGAGATTCTCTTAAAATGTTCAAGTCATAAATATTACTGAAGTTATGAATTAAAGCACTTTAGAATACAGATAGAAAAAAAGGATAATTTTACGATTCAGAAATCAAACAATGTACATAGACTCAAAAAATATTTCCAAATCATATTTACTGATAGCGTTTGAAGAAAAAAATTTACAATTTTGATCAATTATTTATAGGATTCCATTATATTGATTATGGTAAAAGCAACAAGTATTAGTGTTTTAAATTGTATTGATTTGTAAAAACAATCTTTAACTTGTTAAAAGTTAACTGCACTCAAAAATACTTACTCTCGGCGAACTTGGACAGCTTTTGTTCGTGCTATTGACTGCCTTCATTGACGAAAAACCATTTTCATCTGGAACATAGTACTTCACGAGAGAATCATGAGAAAAATAAAGGGATTTAGATCGAGTTTTGCTTAAACCAGGATTCTCTGCTTTATTTTTGTAAGGACTCGCAGAATAAGCAGACATCGTATAAACATCAGACGGCGCGTGACCACATTTAGACGATTCATCAGAAAGTAATGGCTTACAGGATGAACCAACACTTTCACTAAAAGTTTCTTGAAATTTGTGAGAGTTGCCTGGTTTCTTTTGGGCTGCAGAATCAATTACATCGATATTATCTGAATCTTCAGAACTGAATGCTTTTTGACCTTTAAAATCATTGGGCAGTTTTATGATTGCAATAGAGGCTCCAGGAAGAATCATCTGCACCCGTTGCTTTAATTCTTTCAATGTTTCGGCTTTTAATTCTGACATTACAGGATCGATAGTATAAATATCATCGTCATCTCTATCCATTTCAGTCATACGTAAAGATTTATCAGGTGTCGTCACAATTCTATTGGCAATATTTCCATTTGAAGAAGCCGATTTATTATATTTTAAGCTTTTATTTCCGTAGTTTTGAACTACATCAACTTCATCGCGATTTTTGTCGTAAAGCGTTTTAGGATACGTACTGCCTGTTTTTTCTTGAACTTCTTTTCTCGATTTCTTTTTAGATAAAGGTTGTTCGCAATTAATAACATCATTAATGAAGGCCGCTTTTCTTTGAACAGGATTAGAAGAATTTCTTTTTAAGATAGATTTGCCGAACTTTGAAGGATTATCCTGATGGACAAGTGACTGACTGGCATCCGTTACCTTCGGATGCAAATTTTGTTTCAGAGACGACCTCTGAATTCTTGGTAAAAACCTTCTTGGTCCGTATTCATCGAAGTTTGGATGTTCAAGATAAGAATCGAGTTGTGGTTGGCTTTGTGATAGAAGGCCACCTTTTATGAGTCTCTCTCTTTTCTGTTTCCACGTGTTCACTGGACTAGGGATGTTTTTGAGAGACAAAACAGATTTTCGACGGGGGCGCGTGTTTTCCATTTCGGAAAATACGCTGTCTTTTGAGGCTGACGAAGACGATGTAGGCGTTTGAATAAGATCTGAAACCACCGCAGGGCTCTTATGTACTTTCGGATCAAATACCCAATTATAATCATCAGTCGCAATCTAAAAAAATTGCAAAAGTGAAATATTTTAAATGAATAAATATTAAATTCTAAAATAATACATGACAATATAATATATTAGCGTATTTATCCCTATCCTACATGTAATAATTCACTAAATAAATAAACTAAACTAAATGACTAAGGCAATTATTATTACTAAGCCAATTCATTGATTTAATAATTGACTTGATTAACTAGCTAACAAACAAAAAAAAAATTTACTTGTATGTCTCACTAGCACAAAAGTGTTATATCTTGCTCATCATGAAAAAATAAATTTATAAAAAGTGTGTAAAAAAACAACAACTTTTTGTTTGTGATTCAACTAGGAAATAGAAGATAGCATATAGGTGAATATTCAAATGGTAACTTATGCCAAATTTTATATCTTATAATCATGTTTGTTTTGGTGTTTAATATATAGAAATTAATTTTTTTTTCCTTTTTGCAGATTTAAAAGTTTACAAGTTGATGAGTTTCCATAATGATTGATTTATTCTTACAATATTCCATTTTAAAAATGTATATCTTCAGGTGGATTTGGTCAATTTAGAAAGAATATCACTCATGTTAATAATATTAAATATTTCATAATGGTAAGATTCTCGGTTAGAGATATTTTAATAAAACACTCGACATTCCTTTCAATGAATGAATGGAATTGAATAAATAGAAACAAGTTCAAGGACAAAATATTTACTCACATTAATTTGTTTATCAGCGGGAGTATCCCGACATATATCAAAAAGTCGTCCAGACAAAGCTACAATGGCCACCACGATACAAGTTATAGGAGAACACACTGAAGCTATGTAAGCTAAAGAAATGATACAAGATTTTAATAAATTAACTATAGAATGAAGTTCCTGAAAAATTGTGATGTTATATTTTTACTTGTAGCTATGAAATACATATATTATAATTAGAAAGAAAATATCTATGTTATAAAAGAAATCCGATATACAAAGGGCAATAAATAAACCAGAATTACAACTCTTTATGTTCATGATGACAGATAAAAGCACAATTTGTAATATAAAATGTTACAACAAAAAAATAATATCCATAGTTGAAATATAAATTGTTACACATGCTGAAAAGTTTATACAATTCCTACAAATCAGTTTCTGAACCATGAGATAAATGGCTATAACGCTATTCAACTTAAATCTTATGCGAATACAACCATTTATAAAAGTTTAAATCAGCTTTTCGAGCTTATTTGCTATACCATTATAAAGTAAATTAAGTTTCAAAATTCTAGAAGGACCTTAAAATCTACACTCAAATATAGGTGGTTATCAAAATATTGGAAACACCTGTGAATAAAAGAGACTTTTAAAAATGCGCTTCGTAAGCATTAAAATAAAATAAAAATGTTAGTTAAGATTATAATATAAAAAGTATATCATGGTAGTAGGAGACAGCATTAGTGAGGTTGTATGCGTCTTGGATTTTTATGAACAGCATAAAATGTCAAATCTCAGACATTCAAAGAGACCGAATTGTAGGAGCCCGACTATCTAGAGCAACTTGAATATACCAGCTTTTACGCGTTTCTAGATGTACGGTGTCTAAAATCATGACAGTGGACACACAGCACGGCAAGACAAGCTCGGTAAAGCAAAATAGTGCACGAAAGGAGAATCTAGATCGAGTTTTGGTTAGGTTTGTCGCTCTACGGTCATCTTGTGCGCACTTTAGGTTAAACAGACCGGGACCTACAGTTTAAAGTGGATTCCGAACCACTACAAACATCCATGGCACCGCCGGGACTCGAACCCGAAACCTGGGGTACCGAGCGCCAAAGCGCTAGCCACTCGGCCATTCAGGCCCCTCGAGATCGAGGAGAAAGAGACCGACGGGTATTGAAGCGGATTGTAATGTCTAAAAAAGAAAACAACTGCTGCCAAAGTGGCCGTAGAGCTCAATCATCTCCAGTGTCAATGTCAATTAGGAGGCACCTTCATAAATAGGACTTTTACTGCAGAGCAACAATTCCCAAGCTACTTGTCATCAGACGTCATCTATAGTGGTGCCACAATCGCAAAACCTGGTCGATTGAAAAGTGGAGGACAATTATAACTGTCATAATAGCTATATTTGTCTGACCATATATGGTCAGTCTTTCACACTTTTCCCCATAACGTTTGGAAGACACCTGCTCAAGCATATGATCTTGATTGTCTCCTTACAACTGTCAAGCATGGAGGTCATGGAATGGGGAGCTATGTCGATCTGTCATGGTATGCGGAACTATGTCGTGGTTTACTGCTGGCCCGAATGTAACCATGTAAGGAAGTCTCAATGGGAAGAAGTGTACAGAAGTTTTAGCTGACCATGTCCATCCTATGATGCAAATTTTTTATTCCTGCAGATGGAATTTTCCAGGATGATAATGCTCCTATTTATGCAACGGGACCTGTCTAATCATGGTTTGATGAACATGACGATGAAATGAAACATCTACCTTGGCCCGAACAGTCCTTCGACCTCAATATCATCGAACAGTTATGGTCTATTTTAGAGTGAACAATCCGGAATCGATACCCTCTGTCTGCATCTCTTCCGGAACTTTCCCAATATCTCCATTAAGAAGGTTCAATATTGCTCTAAACACTTTTCTGCACTTGTATGATTCAATTCCCATGCGAATCCAAGCCGTATTACATGCCAAAGGCGGTCCTAAGCTTTAATAGTAAAGTATTCCTTGTAACTCTAGGATGTTTCTATTATTTTGATAACCACCTGTATATTAATAATAAAACAATTATACTTATGATTCAGAATTGATAATATTTATTATATGAAAGGAAAAAAAATGAAAGAAAAATAAAAGAACATAATTCGCGATAAATCATGATCCTCTAATGGTACACTACTAAAAAAAAAAAAAAAAATCAGTTTTTGTTATGGAAATAATACATTCTTAAATATGTGTTCATAATAAGTCTTTTTCCCTGTAATTCAATTTTTCGATTAAATAAAACGAAATTCAGATAATAAATTTATTTTAAATCATCAATATGCTGTTTACTTACCATATGCCAGGATTTCATTTGCAAAATCAGCTTTCGCACGTACGTTATTCTCCAAATGAATGGATAATAACTTGTTTCCTTCACCCATTATCAGGACAAAGGCTGTTGTAGAATTCACTACCATCACCGACAAGAGCAAAGCTGACAAAACATTTCTCTGTAAAAGAATAAGCAAGGAAAAAGTAATTGCGAATGCTGATTCAAAACATCAAACATATATTATTTTCTCCACACACACGTGGAGCCAATAATATATATTTTTTTTCGTTTACTCCTCTCCATCCAACTGAATTTAATACGAGATCTAACATGACCTACAGTGGCTTTATACTTCGAGTTTTAATTCTTTTGATAGCTTCGGTCTATTTGAGTTAATATTGACATTTTGTCAAGATTCAATAAGAAATTCACTGCCTATTTTAAGAACTGTAATGTTGCTTATTAATCAAGAATTTAGATTTCTTTCTTTGCCTTTTAATGCGTCTATAATTCCCAAGCCATATATTGATTTACTATATCATCAGAATTTAGTTTGAGTACTTCAAGAAATTATAACATTTTTGATTTTGATCACAGACTTCTTAAGTTTTCATTCATGAGTGTTATGCAAGAAAATATATAAGCAGATAGCCAAAACATAATCGCGAATTGCAACTGATATTACTCTTATTCATTTTTTTCTCACTGCTATCAGCTATGGCAAAAAACTGATGTGAAACATTGCACTTACACGATATTTGAAATAACTTCTGTTTCTTTTGCTCGGCAAGAAAGAATACCTCAGTATTTTGAGGAGGTACTGAGAAGCTTAACGTTTACTCGGCTAATTAAAGTGTCATCGGGAGTTGAAATCTGGAAACGCTTTTTTTTTTTTTTTTTTAAGTCACTAGGTAAAAGCCATTTAAAAGAATAATCTGAAGATCTTGTTAGTCTTGGTTGGTGGTTTTTATTCGGCCCAAATATGGATAAATTTTTTTTAATGCAATACTTTTGATTTTCATCCATAAAACTAGTAAAAAACTTACAATAAATAAAAAAACATTTAAAGTACAATAATAATCAATGGCAATTTGTAAAGTACACGTAAAGAAAAGTGTAAAGCTCTATACTCGTTTTGAGCGTAAAGTTCTATACCAGATTCTATTCTTTGGTAAAGACCAATGTTCATATTTGTAATACTTCAATTTTATTCTTGCATCCAAATTCAAAATATTCATGGATGAAAAGGAATAACTGGCCTTTTCTCTTAGCTGGTCAAGAGATTATAAAAAACTGCTAGTTTTTATTATTTCTAGGTAACTTCCTGGACTATGACTATTTCTTGGCCTACTATATAACGGTATTGAGTTACACTAGTAACTATTTTATTATGTTATATGAATGATCAGGGCCGGATTTTCCTATAGGCTAACTAGGCTTCAGCCCAGGGCCTCAAGATCAAGAGGGGCCTACATTCAAATTGTTAGCAAAATTAGAATTACACTATTCTAAAAACAGTAAACACTAAAACACTGAATCGAAAATAAGGAGAAATTCTACACATATGACTAATAAACAAACATAAAAATGTATTTGTTGAGATCAACGTGTGCTGAGAATAAATATCCAAATAAGTTTCTCATTTTTTTTATTCATTATCCGTGCCACATGTTTTATAAAGATTAGTACCAAACACAAAGTGTTTCATTTAACATATTGATACCTATCACAGTAATGATGTATTTTATTATCACTCATGTAATTTACAAACTTAAAAATGGGAGGTGAAAGGGCCTCCTAAGTAAAATAGGCTAGGGCCTCTTTTCATCTAAATCCGGCCCTGTGCATGATATTACTTAGATTAGTATTTCTGTATTTTTTCTTGAATTAAGACATTGGTTCATTGGATAAGAGAAATTTAATGGAAAAGATGGAATCCACATAATTCCTTTCAAAAGAATTTAAAATTAAATTTTTTGGCAATTAAGAATTACTCACTTATAATAAAGAATGTTAATTCATTTAAAGTCAAAAAATTAATAAGATTAAACTGAATTTTATCAGAGATTTATGTGATATATTAATTGAAATACTGACTTCATTTAGAAATTCAAAACAGCTTTTTTTCTACTCACTAGGGCTGCCTTTTTGAACGATTTTTGTTTTGTGCCACCATAAATGCTTGCGATGACACCATAAACGCAACCGACTCCAACATTCTGGAAAACGTATAAATGTTAAGAATATCTGCATCGAAAATTTCAAAAGAAATATTTAATTAAATATGAACTTCACAAAAGTTAAGAATATGCATTCTATTATTTTAATACTCTAATTTTGCTTCTATAATTTGAAAGGTTAAGATAGAGATAGGTTTTAGATTTAAATTGCATATATCTACCAATAGATGGCGCCAGATAAACTTAAAAAAATGAATGAAAATTATTTATAAAGAACTTTCTCCAATATAGTGAAAAAAAAAATAGGAATTGACTTTAAATTTTTTTTTTTTTTTTCATATTACTTGTTTTTACTGTTGAATATCTTTTTGATGAAGTTTATTTGGAATGACCTTTCTTGTCCTCCTTATTTTACTTTATGAGATTTTTTTGGAGAATCCCAAAGACAATACATGCATGAAATCTTTATTGAAAACACTGAGAGAATTTATATAATAATTCTCATTTAGCCCTTGGTAACAAAAATCTGCAGAAAACCGAGAACAAAATAATGGCAACAACAATTAGCAAAAAGTGCATTTATTATAAAAATTTAATAAACAAAATTAAACAGTACATCTATTACAAAAATGGAAGAAAAAAAAAAGTAACTTTAATTTTTCTACTTCAAAAGTATTTTTGTCCATTAATTCGGACAGTGTCATTTTAATTTGGGCGATCTCGCTTACTCTCGATTTGCCCAGGGCTTTTTGATACGGTCGCTTCGTTTTTCGTAAAATGGCATGGCCACTAGCTTTTTGTTAACATTAATCATAAATTTCTTACATTCGATACCGCTAAAATTAAATACGATTTAAAATCTATTGATTCTCAAAAATTAGCCTCCGATGACGATTTATTATACGAATAAGTAGTCGGAACAGTTTTATACGTCGAATTAATACTCCATTCAATCAAAAAAATTTTGTTTTGATAATGTTAAAAACAAATGCAATCCAAAAATTTTTGATTTTCAAAAATTAGAGAATTCCATTTGTTTGCTATTTTTACTGCCTGTGGACAACAAGAACAAAAAAATACAGCACATGTAATGATAAACAAGGTTGCTATATATTTCTGAAATACTTGCAAACATTGTACCACTCTTGTGATTTATCGCTTGTTTGGCAAAATAATATGGATTAAAACGAGATCCAACCGAAATCATTATTCATTTAGGGAAATAATTATGTAATTATATCGCTCATGTTAGAAGATAGAGATAATGTGGTAAAACTGACAACTTTATCAATGTATAATGTTAAATATTTAACAATAGTAGTTCCGAATTTTAAAATGGGATTATAAGCAATAATGTGACATTAAATATTCCAGAATAAGAGACGTATTTCATTTATTACCTAATATTGACTAAGCAGATAAAGAGTATATTTTTTAAAGTTGAGTTAAAATACAATCGTAAAAGAAAAATAAAAAAGTATGTTAGAAATATTTTGTAAAATTTTTGTATAATAAAAATGATTTTTTCAGGAAACCAACGTTATAAACAATGAATGTAAAATTAATAAATTCAATTTGATGACATTAAAGAGTCAATATCAACATGTAATATAAAATAATTATAAATAAAATATTTTTTTAAAAAATTGTTAATGTAATAAAAAGACAATTTGAGAGACAAACATAACTTCGAAATTTTAATAAAATATAGTTTTAGCTTTGTATTAAACTTATATCAAATAAGGAGTTTGTTTTAAGCCTAAAGTTTTATTATCAAAATGCATTCATTATGTATAGGAAAAACTTAAAGCTTCATATTGAATTAACGATTGTAGCATTTTTATTATCATAAGATTTTAATTGTCATCCCATGAATTGGCGATGATTATAATCATTTTATGTGGAAACTACCACTTTTCATCAACACTTCAAATATTATAATAAAAATAATGCATATAAAATGCTACGGAAATAAATCGACAAAAATTAGCAATATTTAACTGATATTTTTTTATAAAACTGTTGGATGAAAGAAATTTGCATTTCAAATTATTCATTAAAAATAAAAAAAAAAATAAAAAAGGTAAATTTCCTTTCAAAGGATACTTTTATTTTATAATTTGCTTGAAAATTTGTACAATACATAGTTTTGAAAAATAAAATAAATACTTAAAATTCTTGAATTTTGTATTCACTATATATTCATTATTCTATTCCCTATTTTCATTATTCTATTCATTATATTCACTATTCTATTTATATTCCCTACATTATATTCACTATTTTATTTACTGTATTCCTCATTATATTCACTATTCTATTTACTGTATTCCTCATTATATTCACTATTCTATTTACTGTATTCCTCATTATATTCACTATTCTATTCGCTATACTCACTATTATATTCAATACTTTTTATTTTGTATTCATTATAATTAGTAATTATTGCAAACAAAAATTGTAGTTTAATCTGAATCTAAATTTTAAAATTGAAAAAAAAAAAAAAATTAACACCATACTTACAGAAGAAGCAGTCAAGAAATCCGGACCAGACAGTAAATCGGCATATTTGGATCTTAAGAGAATCACACCAACTAGGAACTGGATGACTCCAATTACAATAAAAAAAGCTGCAGTAGCTAAGCGACCGCATGGTTTGGGGCAGACATTGGCCATCATGAAAGAAAAAGGACATTGAAACACATCATAATTTCAAATTTAAATAAAAATAAATAAAATATTAAATTAGGCGAGATATCTTTAAAAAGGAAACATCATCTTTTTCAAATAGTCCTTTGAAATCATGTCATGGCTGGATATCCAAACATTGGATATTCATATTATAGTTGAGTTCTTGAAAAGAAATGTTCATTGTAAATTCTACAAACTGATTTCATTTGACTTGAATTGATTTGACTGAAATTTATGATCTTCTATTAACTTTATCTCGAATCAGCCAATTGTGGCTTTGGAGGAGGGTCTGCTGGCAGAGTGACTAGCTCTCTGACGCTCGGTGTTCGGTTCTAGTCTCGGGTTCTAGTCCTGGCGATGACATAGATGTTTGTTAGAATCCACTTTAAACCGTAGGTCCCGATCTAATACGACTGTTGGGCATAGAGCTGACAACCCTACCCTTAAAAAGAAAACATCCTTTGTCTGCACACGGCCTTGGACCAGAACGTAGCTGTTGCGCTAATGAAGAAGAAACGGGCTTTGAAAGAAATACAACATACACATAGGAAGAAACGCAATACAAACTCGTAAACTACAATGTACAAATAAAAAGTTTTTTTTTTTAATGCAGCTCGCAAACACTTAGACAATTGTCCTGGATGCCTTAAGGCAAGCGCTGCACAGACGTCACTCACTTTTGCATTATCCAGGGGGTGCGTGTAACTTGAAGATAAGTCACGGACGCAGAGTAACAATGCCCTCGCAACGTTCTACGATCCTATTAGACCGGGACCTACGGTTTAAAGTGTATTCCGAACCACTACAAACACCCATGGCACCGCCGGGACTCGAACCCGAAACCTGTGGTACCGAGCGCCAGAGCGCTAGCCACTCGGCCATTCAGACCCACAAAGAAAAAGTAAACAAACTGATTTTTTCGCTCAGCCATATTTGCAATATTTGCTTCTTTTCAAGGACCTAGAATGGCCTGGTGATTAGCGCTCTAAACTTCTGGTATAAGGAAACTGAAACCGAATCCATGTAAGCAAGTCATGAAAGCTACCGAATTTTATCAAATACGCAGTAATTTATACGATAAATCCACAGACCGTAAACCCTTTCCATTGAGTTCAGGGAAGAAGATGAGGAAGCTAATTGTTCAGATGACGCCCTTTGGCCTGTTCATTCCAGATTGCTGAGGCATCAGGGAGCAAAGTTGGATCTACCGAAGTAGAGGCATCCCCCTAAAATAGTTATAATCATCGGTAATTAATGGTAGGACGATTAAAACGGAACATTCTTTTACTTAAAACGATAGTTCTCAAACTTATTTGTCCCATCACCTCTTTTTCAGAAAATAAAAATTATTCAACCGCCTTCCCAAAAAAAATTTGCTTTCTTTAAGTAAGAAAGATATGGCAACATTTTATGTCTATATATTTATATTCAAGATATTCTTCATCAATGGCGCAACAGCCCCAGGGGACCAAAGCCGTCTGCCTATTGGCAGATTCCGGGCGCCGAGTGTCTAGCGCTCGGTGCCACAGGTTTCGGATTCGAGTTCCGGGAACGCCATGGATGTTTGTAGTGGTTAGGAATCCACTTTAAGCCGTAGATCATGGTCTCAAATGACTATAGAGCGTTACACAGCCCATTCGGACTTCTCACCCACATCATTCCCAAACTGTAAAGCGGCAACTCAGCTCTAGGCACAGTGATGTGGTGTGGTGTAGTAGTAGTAGTTGTGGGAAAAAAGAGGAAAGAATGCTGTTAGAGGGCGCTTCGACGCCAAGTTAATTGTGAGAAAGAAGTGTGGGTCCGAGAGTGTTTTTGGAGAGCGAGTGAGAGAGGCACTGTAAAGAGTGGGAGGTCTATTGAGAGAAATTAAATTTTGTATCATTACTATAAGTTTGTAAATATTGTACAGAGTTTTAATATTCCCAGTCAACGTGTAATAAAATAATCAAGAATTTTAGAGAGTTAATTTATTTAGAACCACCATTGTGAAGCTCAAGAACCCAGCAGTGTTTACAGTGACGAATTCTTTTCTTTCTTTTTCTCGTCAGTAGTATTGGCAGATTCCAAACATATGTTTTTCTTTTTGCAGAGTAGGGCCCTCTACGATTAACGCTCTGCAATCATATTAAACCGGGATCTACTGTTTAAAGTGAATTTCGAACCACTACAAATATCCATGGCACTCCCGGGACTCGAATCCGAAACCTATGGCACCGAACACCAGAGTTTGAAACAATTAAATCAACGAATTATAGGGAACTAGATTTATAAATTTATTTGTATATGGACTTTTCAGCGACTCTAACTGTAATTTCAAAACAGTTTTATTAAAATTCTAACTCGTAAACGGCAATTTAAATTAGTGCACTTTAAAAGGGGCTTGGGAATTTATTTTTTTTTTCATTTAAATGCCGCTCAAAGAAGACAAAAGTTTAGATGCCCCTACATTGCTAGTAACTTAACCCTACATCAGCCTTGAATATTGAAAAATATCCTTCTAAATAAAGTTATAGTTATAATACAATTTTAAATTAAGTTTACTTGATAAAAAAAGCTGTAAAATAGTATTGCGTATAGTTTAAACTTTATATGAATGACTATGGCTTTAGATTGACGACGATTTGCCAGATTGACGGAGAACCTTGGTTGCTTAGCAACCTCTATCTCCTGCTTTGTAAGTGAGGGAGATTTCTTAAGCTTTAAACCCGTTGATTAGATAGAAAAAAGTAATATAAGTATATTATTAATTTATTTAAAAATTAATTATTCGAAATTTTTTTATTAATTAATAAAAAAAAATTATATGGCTTTAAATTTAAAACAACGTATTATACTGAACATTTATTTAGATTTATTTTATTTCATTGTATATTGACTTTTCATCGACTCAAACTACTGTAATTTCCAAAACAGTTTTATTAAAATTCTAACTCATTAACGGCAATAGCTGCCAAACCATGCGTTAAAAAGGCACACAAATTAAAACCAAACTTCAATGAATGAAAGCTTAATTTAACGTATTACATCCATATGTTTTTGAAACTGTCTGGTCCTGTCAAAGAACATATTTTCGGTATTGATAAAATGGTAAACTGGGGGCCTGAATGGCCGAGTGGCTAGCGCTCGGTAGCACAGGTTTCGGGTTCGAGTCCCGGTGGTGCCATGGATGTTTGTAATGGTTCGGAATCCACTTTAAACCGTAGGTCCCGGTCCTAATAAGATCGTAGAGCGTTGCGGGGGCATTGTTACTCCGCGTCTGTGGCTTATCTTCGAGTTACACGCGCCCCCTGGTTAAAGCAAAGTGAGTACGTCTGTGCAGCGCTTGCCTTAAGGCATCCAAGACCAAGCTGTTTAAGTGTTTGCCATCTGCATTAGAACAAAAATAATAATAATGGTAAACTGAAAAAATAACTGTTTATGCTCAACAGTTGAATGAAGATACAAAATATATATGGAAATAAAGAGTATGAATTAAATAAGCATTTTTATAGGTCTCTTTTACGTCCATCATCATCAACTATCAACATGATTTGTAATACCAGTTTAATAAACTTCTAATCAGCGTAAGATAAAAAATAAATTTTGAAGGCAAATTGTTTTTTTAAGAATTTTAACATCAATTAATGCCACGGATTACCATGAGAAAAATAAAAAATATATATAAGCTTTAATATATATGAGATAATATATATCAAGTCATGCATTTTTAAAACCAAAGTACAGACTATATGTTAAGTAAGGATTACAAGAGAAAAGTATGAATTGCATGTTTTGTATAGCAGTGTATTATTTCAATTGTAGAGGGAGAATTTCATTTATATGGTTAACAAGAACTTGAAGAATGTTTCTGGAGAGACCTGTAGTAAATTTTGCAACTATTCAATTCAAAGATCAATAGGCACAACTGCCTAGATAAAAAAAGTTCGCTTTTCTCCTTAGCTATTTTTTTCTCCTAATTTGACCTTTGCTCATTCTGTTTTATTACATGCGACTGATTTCATCAACATCTACATTTTTGAAATTTTTGTTATTTTTCATTTTATAATTTTATTAAATAAATAATTCTTTTTAAAAAAAAAAAAGGGCATTTAATTATCTATTTTGTTTATTAACTCAAAGGGCATGAGACTACCGCTATGTTTCAACATTTTACAATGAAGGAGCTAGTGGCCGCTACGCGGCCAAGGATCTCCGTAATAATCTACAATAAGAGATCAATAGGCACGGTTGAATTAAAAACATACCACTAGTGATCTATAAGGGTGGATAAAATCAAAACGGTACAGTAGCCACAAAAAGAAAAGATATTTTTTTCAAATGTAATCACCAAAATTACACAAGCACTTGTCCCACTGTTGTACCAAGCGGTGAATACCTCTTTCGTAGCTTTGGCTCGAGAATTTTAAGACTTCGAGAATTCTTAGTACTAAAATGAACACGAACGAGATCTTTTTAACTATTTATCGTCTTATTCAATTCCTTCTATTAGCTCACTCTCTCCCTATATATATCTTGTTCAAATTTTCAATCTTTAATAAAATACCTTTTATTCATCCACTCAAGTTCAAATACATTTTTTTAACTTGCAATGAATGACACTGGATGTTAATACAGTTTTTTCAAATATTAATTAATTAATTAAATTAAATTAATTATTTTTTTTTTTTTTTACATTTACGTTGCATACATCTACCAATAGATGGCGCCAGATAAATTTTAAAAAATGAATGAAAATTATTTATACAGGACTTTCTGCAATAGAGTGAAAAAAAAGTAGGAATTGACTTTAACTTTTTTTTTTTATATTACTTGTTTAACATTATTAACAAATATTAAAAGTTGTATCATGTATCACGCTAAATTTACATAAAGAATTTCAGAATTTATTAGGATTTTAAATTCATTTTGTTCCTAAAATATTAAACTTATTTATTTTTTTTTTTTTTTACTTATTACATGCATCTTTTTCTTCAATGGCGCAACAGCCCCATGGTGGGCCAAGGCCGTCTGCGTAATGGCAGATTTCGAGACAAGATATATTTTCTTTTTACGGGTAGAATTGTCAGTCCCTACTCCCAAGTCTCTATGGTCATATTAGACCGGAACAGACTGTTTAAAGTGAATTCCGAATCCTTACAAAGAACGATGGCACCGCCGGGACTCGAACCCGAAATCTGTGGTAACAAGCGGCAGTGACTCGGCCATCAGGCCCCTATTACATGCTTATGAAAATTTTCCCACATTTATTATTATGTAATCTTTTTTAAGGAAATCCTATATATTACTTTTTTTTAATAAGTAATTAATAAAAAATTAATTGGTTTTTCTTTTAAATTATTAAAATGCAGCAACTTCTTCCATGTAGACAAACAGGGTTAACTGCTTCAGAATTTGCATGTTGTATGAAAGAAACCCCTGTCAACTACCACGAGGTATTCGATGTGCGAGGCTTCCCCTTGGTGTCGCAATTCATTCAATTTCTTCTTATTTTTGGAAACAATAGAGAGTTTTTGCATACCGTACGTTAGTTACCGTAGGACGTCATTTAGCTTTTTCTCCCTAGCGCGCATGCTCATGAGCATGCGCGCTAGGGAGAAAAAGCTAAATGACGTCCTACGGTAACTAACGTACGGTATGCAAAAACTCTCTAATGACTACAACCATGTTGCCAGTGCACTCTTATCAGCGGAAAACAAGGAGTGGGTGATTTGATTCATTTTCTACGTTATTTATTTTTTTTACATTGGTAGTACTAATTTCTGAAATATAAATCTTTTGAAATTAGTGATTTCTTGGCAAATTTGTACTACAGATACATAAACAATTTCTTTACAATAAATTTGAAGCAATTTGAATGAGACAAATTATCTCACTGTGTATCTGAGAGCCCATTTGGGTTAAAAATTTGCGGCCTTACATTAAAAAAGACGAACTAATGCTTTTATTACTAATGCTTTTATTACAGATTCACGTTCAGCAATCACAACTTTAAATCTTATTTAAAATTTTTGTGGCATCGACAACTGGCCTCTAACTGTACAGAATTTTCAATTTAAATTCTTTTAATGTTACTTTTAACTTTTTATTCAATTAATTCTATTAGCTCACACTCTCCCTATATATATATCTTGTTCAAATTTTCAATCGTTCATAAAATACTTTTTATTCATCCACTCAAGTTCAAATACATTTTTTTTAACTTGTAGTGGATGACACTGGATGTTAATACAGTTCTTTCAAATATTAATTCAATAATTAAATTTAATTAATTAACTTCAGTTTTTTTTATATTAAAGTTGCCTATATCTACCAATCGATGGTGCCCGATAAACTTAAAAAAATGAATGAAAATTATTTATAAAGGAAAAAAAAAAGTAGGAATTGACTTAAATTTTTTTTTTTTTTTTTTTTATATATTACTTGTTTTTTATCTTACTTTTTTTTTATTTTTAGTATTTTTTAATTTTTAGAGTACCATTTTTAAATTTTTAGAAACTTTATTTTTTACCCTATTACTAAACTTAAGCAGCCAATTAAAAATCGTAAATTTTATATGTGAATTAAGGCGAGGAGGTTAAGGGGCCTACCCCCATTGGTACTCCGTAATCGGTATGCCAGTTGCTACTAGAATTTGCGTACATCAAAGACTGTCTGAAAGATATTTTACTAGAGATAGCAAGATATAGCAATGCTGCAGAATCATACAAAAGCTTATTAAATTGTGATTTAATACTTTTGCTGATAAAGTCATAAATTTAAACAATAGCTAAAGATATACGGGCAAATGAAAAATACGCCTACCAAAGATATTGAGATGAGTATTGAAATTGCTCTTATCGATAACGGGCGTCGGTGAATAAGCAGGTGGGCAGTTTATCTTATCACTTTTTTCAGGATATTTTTTTTTTTTTTTTTATATTTGTAAAATTATCAAAAATTTCTTTATGCACTTTAAAAAATTTAAAGTGTTGCGGAAGTTAAGATATTTTTTAAAGAACTTTGCGACTTTCTTTGGTTGTTAGTACCTCCATAAATAAATTTAAATCGAAAAGATTGATTAATAGATAAATTTTAAAATTTAAAAAAAATATTACATTTTTTTTTTTTTTTTTTTTACATGAAATAAAATATTTTAAAAATATATTGTGAAGATATTTTAACACGAAATATGTTGTGTAGATAGATCGACGGACTGTAAGCATATCGCAAGAAACGAGATATAAAAATGCCATATCATCATGTTTATGTGTGTCATTCAAAATCGTTGAAGTGTATTCTGAATATTTGCTCTCACCAATCTCGTTGCCTGACTCGTGGCCCAGCGGCAATGTGCGCCACTGGTAAGCATTAGGATGCAGATTTAATCTACTGGTGGTTTTGTTGTAAACACACTTTCAAAAAACGAGGAGACTCGAGGGTGTTTGTGATGTTCAGCATCTTGCAACGTTAGTCGGACTGCTTGGTGGGAGTTTTCTGGGTTTCTCAAATACGATATGCAAATGTGGGATATCCCCCCTAAAAATCCTCGTATCGCACTGCCCTCCTTTTTCAGAGCACGGAGCGGAAGTCGAACTTCTACCTACGTGTATTCCATCACAACAGAAGCTGTCCCTGTCTTCCCTCCTTCCATGAGGGATGCAACAACAACAGCCAATCTCGCTTATTTGCTGAAATTGTTAGAAATGGGTCTTAATCGATATTATTTATAAAATTTAACCAATTAAAATAGAAAACTCCAACCGAAAAGCAGATTTATTGTTGTAATCTAAAACATTTTTATTACAGGCAACTTGTGTTTTTCTAATTATTTATCGTTATTATTCTGTGAATTTATTTAATATCTTTATTACAAGATTAGAGAAAGCCTATTTTTTATGTTAATTTAATTACATGCAAAAAAAAATGTATTAATTGTGATAATGTTCATCATCATCGGTGCAATAGCCTCATGGGGACCGAGGCCGTCTGTCTACTGGCGGATTTCGAGACAGAAGATGTTTTCTTTTCACAGGGTAGAGTCGTCAGCCCTAGCCCTACAGTCATATTAGACCGGGACATAAAGTTTAAAATGGATTCCGAACCACTACAAACATCCATGGCACCGCCGGGAAACTGCGGTACCGAGAACCACAGCGCTAGTTATTCGGCCATTAGATCCCTGTGACAATATGTTTATAATAATTAAAATTCGCCATTAAAAACACAAATATGCCCATTAAGTCTACTTTTTTTTTTTTTTTTTTTTTTTTTTTTGCGTCATATATGAATATTACAATTACCAAAAATTAAGAGAAACTAAAAAAAAATTGTGATTGTGATATTTCTATTCATTTGAATTTAATGAAATTTAGCAAAAACATTAATCAAACCGCTTTTCCTAAATTGGACAAAAAGAAAACAATTGCCTTATTTTCTATCTTGAAACATATGAAACTAGCAGATATGCAGGCACAACAGCCATGTTACCTGCTCAAAATAATTCAGGTGGCCATTGTTGTCAAGGGAGTATGAAGATCCTGAAGAGATGCAGGATTACATGCATCAATACGTCTTCCTATGACATCCCAAACATGTTTGATCGGATACAGGTCCGGAAAACTTGCTGGCCAACTATTCACAATAGTCTCTTCCCAAAAATAATTCTCCAGTAACCGTAGGGTGAAAGATGAAGTATTCAGCAACTGCACCTGATTACTGACGAACAACTGGACCAAAAATAAATGTCGTATCTATATGACTGATTAGTTTTGAGATTATATTCAATTCAGTACGAATATCAAGAGATAACTGCTTACTAAACCTGCCTCTTTCATGGATATGCAAGTTTCCAGTTCTCATCAGACCAACAATCTTCTTGAGCCATTATTCAAACAAAATCCGGGCTTATCACCAATAAGTACAGACCTCCATTGATTGCACTCCAATTAAAACTTTAATTTATATCCAATACTGGGTGTTTTGTAAAAAAACCACTATCGTGAACACGCTTGATCCGATACGTTTGATGTGTTCCTTTCTTTTTTTTCCTAATGCAGCTGGCAAACACTTAGACAGCTGTCTTGGATGCCTTAAGGTAAGCGCTGCACAGACGTTACTCACTTTGCATTACCCAGGAGGTGCGTGTAACTTGAAGATAAGCCACGGACGCGGAGTAACAATGCGCCCGCAACTCTCTACGTTTCTATTAGGATGGGACCTACGGTTTAAAATGGATTCCGAACCACTATAAACATCCCTGGCACCACCAGGACTCGAACCCGAAACCTGTGGTATCTAGCGCCAGAGAGCTAGCCACTCGGTCATTCAGGCCCGAGGTCATTCAGCACGGCTACAAATTTAAACAAAAATACAGATAAAAAATCAGCTTTTTGTTTTCTCAAAATAATAATGAAATAGAATATTGACAGAACAATATAGTTTAAATTCAATCTGTAATTAATATATATTCCAAAATTTATATTTCTTCCATACAAAAAATTAATTTATTTATAAAACCCTCTTTCTAATTTATCTTAAACAGACTATTATTTTTAATGCAGAGATTATATTTGTAGCGAATTTATAACAAATCATTTGTTGTACATTAACAATTAAAATTTGCTTTTGCCATTGTTGAAAGTTAATTACTGTATATTTAATAAAAAAGGTTTTTTTTTTTAATTTACAACCTGAAATAATTTGTTGCAAAACATAAATTAGCAAATCAAACATTTATTTATAATTTATAAAATGTGAACGGAGGAAATAATTTTAAAATACTGATTATTTTTTTAGTACAATTCTGAATATGTCTGATATAAAAAAAGAATGCAATCATATGCATAGCGAAAAAGTTGAATGAATCCTAAGATAAAACCATAAATTCTCGTTTTCACAAAAAATTGATTTTTTTTTTTATTCTTCCATCATTATAAAAATAGACTAATAAACAAAACAAGAAGCATAAAAAATTGATTAAATCGCAAAATAGGTGCCGTTCGGATTTGGCGACTTTTTTGTAGTGCCAACTGGGTGATAAGTTACTAAATATTGTAACCCGGCATTCTTGTATTGGCTGCAGTTTACTACACTTACAATCGCAACGCGTTACTTGGCGCTCTTTTGCGAAAATATTTTTTGTCGCCAAATTCCGATTTTACCAAAAAATTTAATAAGCGTTTAATAAATTTAATATAGAAACTCGCAAAAATATTTCACAAAACTACTTTTGAAGGTAAATTTATTTATTGAATGGCAATAGCTACCACAAAACCATAAAAAATGTATTTTTATGCAGCTTTAAATAAGCAAGTACTGCCATATTTTCGGTTACCATTCGTAAATTATTGTATCAATGAATGAAAGACAAGAGGAATTTTGGTTCTGAAACTTTTTCTACACAGCTAACCAATCAGCGTCAGCTGCATGGACTTCAAAATCGGGGTAGACGCGCACGGCAGCTGATTCTGCCAGCATACTTCCGTAAAACACTAACTAGTTTTAAATCGATTGTTTTGTGGGAGAATACGAAAGTTTTGCAACAGATAGAAAACAAGGTGAGTTCCTTTAAATGATTTTTTGTGTGTGTGTGTTTTTTATATGATATTACGTAAATTTTATCTGTTTGTAATTTTTTTTTAGCGAACTACTTTTTAAAGATGTATTTAAAAAATTTTCAAAGTCCTAAATAAAGAATTTTAAAAATGGACCAGAAGCTTAATAGATTGTATAACAAATTTTTATTAAGATAGTTTTATATTTCATTCTGATTACTGTTACTTTTTTTTTTTTTTTTTTTTTTATAATTTTAAACATTGTCAGGTTTTATTATTCATTTTTCAAATAGCCAAATCAATTGATTATTTATTTTTTTTATGAAAATTACGACTTAAAAATCTTGTGAATCAAATAAAAATGCGTGTTGTCCTAAAACAGACTGGTAGTTTTTGAAAAAGGATAATAGAAAAACATAACGAGTTAATTATTTTTTTGCAACAAATTCTTTAGATAAGACATAAGTTTAATTACATAATGTTATTATAATTGTATATTAAAAATAAATTTATAATAATATGTGAATTTATTATAATTTATAATTATTATACTAACTTATTTAACATACTTATCTATTCAATTATTTTATAAATTATATGCAACTTTGTGCTTTTGTGTTTTACTACAAGAATTGCTTTTTGTTAATTTTAGCCGAGGTTTTTTATTTTTATTTATTTTTTTTTAAAATTCATTTCTGAAAATTGTCTTTTTTTTTTTTTTTTTTTTTTTTTTTTTTCGTGCTTTCACACTGTTGTAGTTATTGTATTAAAAACGTCATATATTGTCAAGTTTTGAATGGTACTGTTAATAATCTTTTAAAAACTAATAGATGAGTAGAAATTTTACGAAGTATATATTTTTCATTCGCAAAATACTTTATAGACTATTTTTGTATTTTCATCTATGATTACTCCGTATGAAAACTCTCTATTTTTTTTTTTTACCTTAATTTTTTTACCCATAAAATTATGGATATTATTTTCGAGAGAGATGTTTTTCGTTTTCTTGATCAATTTTTTGTCTTTGACCACTTTCAAAGAGTGTTATTGGTTAATTTCTTTCATGAGATATTCTTTTTGGTTTATTTTAAATTTCTTTCACGAGCGTTTTTATACATAACATTTAATTTCTTTCCCAAATTTTTTATACATAATATTTATTTATATTTTTCTTCTTAAAAAGTAGCTACGAATCAGTTTTGCACAAAACGAAAATAAAGTTTTTAAATAAGTCATTAATCAGAATTAAATTGAAAAGACAGTCGTTGTAATATTATATTTGATTTTAAATTACGCAAAACAACTAATTAAAATGAGAATATTTATTTGATTTTTTTTCTGATTTTTCTGAACAATTTTGTAAAAATTATTTTATTCTTTTTGTTTAGCAATATACTATAAAATAACTTAGAGCAGAATCGGGAGAATTTTATGGAAAATGTGTAAGTTCAAAAACAATTTAAAGAATAACTTGATAAACAGGAGAACTTCTTCATCAGTATAAAGAATTGAAAACTTTGAATTTAATGTTCAGAAACATGGGGGAAAAGTCGTATGTTATCTAAAGAAAACAAACGCAATAATTTTGGAGGTAATGATTGCATAATAGTTACGATCAAATCGAAATAATTATTTTAAAAAATTAATTTACTTCCATTCGTTAAACAGGGCGTTGGAAGAGTTGTGATATGGAGAGCTGTGTCAACCAATAAGTAGATAAATTTGCATTTATTGATAGCAAAATGAATCAACACATGTGCATTGATATCTTAGCTAAAATTTGAAGTAATCAGCCAAAAATTTCGTTCTTTAGAAATCCTCCATTTTTTATCATGACAACAGTCCATATCACTGCCATGAATATTTACGATTGATTTTTATAATGTTCTATGAAAAAGGAAAAAAAATCGTTTAATCATTTTTTTTTAAAATATAAATTTTATTAGGTGCAAATTATTAATTAATTTGCGAATTTCGAACGATGTATGTTTGCCCGATCTAGTCATAGAAATATTTTAATTATATAAATAAAACCTAAGATATAAGTTATTGCATAACGATATCCAAGTGCTATCGTTTTACTTTTATTCACCGTATGATATCACTGTGCATGTGTTCATCATAAGTGGTTGATTTACTTCTATTCATCAAAACGTTTTTGCATTTCCTGTCTGTTAATTTAAACGACATTTTCGAAGCCGTTGCACAAACTGATTGATGTTCTAGTATGCAAGTATGAATTCCCAATGGGAAGAATATTTAAGACCTAGTAGATATGAAGATTGGATTATAATCGTTAGTCAGAGGAATTCATCTTACTTGATTATATAAATATAATAATAATAAAAACTGTTGCAAAATGAGTCTCACATATATGCTTGTGGTAAATTTTTTTATATTTTCAATTCTTTCTTTTTTTTTCTCGAGTAATTAAATTATGCATTTGTAGCACGTTTTTCAATGCAATGTACTTTCATATATATGTATATATATATATACACTGAAGTGTCAAAAGTCATGGGATACCTCTTAGTATCGTGTCGGCCCTCCTTTCGCCCGGCGAAGTCCAGCAACTCGACGTGGCATGGACTCAACAAGTCGTTGGAAGTTTTCCGCAGGAATATTGAGTCATGCTGTCTCGATAGACGTCTATAATTGTGAAAGCGTTGATGGTGCAGGATTTTGGGCACGAACAGACCTCTCGATGATGTCCCATAAATGCTCGATGGGATTCATGTCGGCGATCTAGGTGGCCAGATCATTCGTTGGAATTGTCCAGAATGTTCTTCAAACCAATCGCGAACAGTTGTGGCCCGGTGACATGGCGCATTGTCATCCATAAAAATCCCATCGTTGTTTGGGTACATGAAGTCCATGAATGGCTGCAAGTGATCTCCAAGTAGCTGAACATAAGCATTTCCAGTCAATGTTCGGTCCAGTCGCACCAGAGGACCAAGTCCATGCCATGAAAAAACAGCCCACACCATTACGGAGCCACCACCAGCTTGAACAGTGCCTTGCTGACAGTTTGGGTCCATGGCTTCGTGGGGTCTGCGCCACTCTCGAACCCTACCATCAGTTCTTACCAACTGAAATCGTTACTCATCGGACCAGGCCACGGTTTTCCATTCCTCTAGGGACCAACCGATATGCTCACGTGCCCACGAGAGTCGCTGCAAGCGATGTCGTTCTGTCAGTAAAGGCACTCGAGTCGGTCTTCTGCTGGAATAGCCCAAGAAAGCCAAATTTCACCGCACAGTTCTAACAGACAAGTCCCTTGTACGTCCCACATTGATTTCTGCGGTTATTTGACGCAGTGTTGCTTGTCTGTTAGAATTTACGACTCTTTGCAGACGTCGCCGGTCTCGGTCGTTAAGTGCAGGCGGTCGACCACTGCGCTGTCCATGGTGGGATGTTATGCCTGAAATTTCATACTCTCGGCACACTCTTGACACAGTGGATCTGGGAGTGTTGAATTCCCTAACGATTTCCGAAATGGCATGATCCATGCGTCTAGCTCCAACTAACATTCCGCGTTCAAAGTCTGTTAATTCCCGTCGTGCGGTCATCATCACGTCAAAACCTCTTCACATGAAAACTTGAACAGAAATGAAAGCTCTGCGAAAGCACTGCGCATTTATACCTGTTCTACGCGATGCTACTGCCATCTGAAAATTTGCATATTGCTATCCCATGACTTTTGTCACTTCAGTGTATATATATATATATATATATATATTTGACAATTTCGTATATTGCATGTGTATCATTTCTATTAATGTTTTAAAATTCTTATAAAAATTATTCATCTTACCAAAACAATTCTTATAAGAATTATTCTTCTTTCCGAAATAATTTTATATAATATTAATTTTAGTAACAAATATAATTGTTATTCTTTGAAGAATATTAAAAAAATAAAATACGCAATATTCAAAATGGTGCACAGAAAAAAAAATCACGTTAGAAAAGCTCTATGGCGATTTCTTTCTGTAACTGCTTTGTTATGACTAGAATTAATGTTGTCTCCAGAGGCAAGATGCTGAACATCCCAAACGCCATCGTGTTTTTTGAAACAGTATCTACAATAAAGCGCCAGAGGATTGAACCTCAGCCCTAATGCTCACCAACGGCGCACGTTGCCACGAGTCAGGCTTATTGTATTTAAAACAATCTATTCGTTTGCATCCCAGTTTGACACACGGTGATTTTCCTAAAGGTGATAATTCCAAATTGTTGTCGCAGGCTTCTCTTGAAAAAGCTGAATCTGTTACATATATATCGTTCCAGTGGCAATTGAACGGTCAAATTATTTTCCGACGACAATAACATTAATCTGACAAATATTTAATTTTTTTTCCTCCAAAAACAATGGTTTAATTGACATTGGCTGTTAATTTAAAGTGGGTCCTTTTAAAATTATTTGTTTTTGAAACGGGGTATAATATCAGTTTTCAAAATATTTAATTTAAAACTATTTCTTAGCAATACAAAGCAAGAAAGAAAAAAAAATTATACTTAAGCACGTTATTACAAAAGAAATCTAGATTTCTCTACCAACAAAGATAGGCTAAATAATAACAGTAAAAGATTAGATCAGAGAGTAAATAATAGTAATTTTGTATTAAATATACGAGGGTAAGGAGAAGAGTTCTCGGCCTGACAATGAAAGACTGCGACTTTCAGTTAAAAAATGATTTTATTTTTCTACGTAATCTCCTTTGACTTCAACACACTTGGTCCAATATTTCTCCAACATCAGTGTTCCTTCCCGGAAGTGAGAGTCTGGAAGATTGTGAATATATACATCTACGACTTCTTCATTGGATATAAAGCGTTTTCCAGAAACAAATTTCTTCTAGTTCGGGACAAATGAAAGTCTGAGGGTGCCAAATCAGGAGAATAGGAAGGCTGGCCGAGTAAATCGTACTCCAAATCCCGCAGTTTCCCCTTGTGCACAGGTGCGTTGTCCTGCTGAAAGATGACGTCTTCTTCAATCCAGGCCTCGCGAATTTTAACATCCAGCTGGTCAAGATGGTTGGAGTAATATTCCCCTGTAATTGTTTTGCCTTTTGCAAGGTAATCAATTAACAGGATCCCTTTCGCATCCCACAACACGCTGGCCATGACCTTTCCGGCAGATGCGATCGACTTCGCTTTCTTTGACGCTGAACCAACCGGCTTCCACCTACTGCTGTTTTTTCGTTTCTGGCGTGTAATGGTGAACCCATGTCTCCTCCATGGTGACAAATCGCTGCACAAAATCAGTCGAATCCCTATTAAATTGGTCCAAAGATTGCTGTGAAAATCATTTGTGCATTTGTGTTTGATCGGCATTCAGCAAATGCGGCACCCATCTTGCAGAGCTTTCGCATCCCTAATTCTTCGTTCAAGATGTTTCGCACCCTTTCTTCCGATATCCCCACAGCCTCAGCTATCTCACTCATCTTCACTCGCCTATCATCAAACACGATATCATGCATTTTTTCGATGGTTTCCGATATGGTTGTGGTTTTTGGCCCTTCTTCACATGGGCCATCTTCGAGGGATGTGCGATCACATTTAAATTCAGCTGCCCGCTTTTTAACGGTTGATATGGAAGGAGCAGAGTCCCAGTAAACTTTTGTCAACTTTGGATGAATTTCTTTAGGGGTTAATCCATCCAAAACGAAGAATTTCATGACCGCACGATATTCAAGTTTATCCATTTTAACGAAAAACACGCAAGACGTCTAATGCAAAAATTCGTGTAAACAAACTAATTGAGAAAACAAGTTGAAACTTGTCATACGAGCTAATGACACGTGCACCAAGGCAGGAAACAAATTTTTTCTGATTTTAGCGCCATCTCTGTGTCAGGCCGAGAACTTTTCACCTTTCCCTCGTAAAAAAGAGCTTCATATCTGGGTGAGATTTTTATATATTTTTATTTTTATTCTTCTTATTATTATTACGTCTACCAGGAAACTTCTGCTCCAATGGTCTGCTATATGCACAATGTTTTCCATTGCCAAGGTGACCTGACGTCATTTACCGCTACAAAAGCAGATATGTAGCAGATTACATATGTAGCATATCTGTATTATATGTAGCAGAATTACTTGTTATGAAGATTCTGCTGACTATATCCATGTTTTGTCATCATGATTGGAGATATTCTCAAGGAATGGCATCTGAAAGGAGCAAGTTGCATCTTTCTTTTTTTTTTTTCGAGTCCAATCATTTGCATATTCGACATTACTTATCAGGTTTCGAGGCAACCTCTCTTAACTTAGAAGTCCAATGAGCTACTCACTAGCCCACACAGGTTTGCTATTGTATGTAACTGATCTGTAATTTTTAACTAACTCATTTATAGCGCTGCTTTTGAACTATAAGCATTTTAACGGAATACATATGTATATTTACATATGTATTCCGTATGTATATTGTATGTATTCATATGTATATGTACGGAATACATAACGTATATTTTTAACAAGAATTTTTTCAATAAAATTCTGATGAGAAAAACGACAGTTTTATTTTATTTAAAAAGTTCATGATTAAGAAAATAACAAAGTAAGTTCAACACAATTAACTTTTACCATTAATTCTAGCATTTTCTTTGTCCATAGTTTTTCTTTTCTATTTTAGAAATAAATTAAAAATTTTGTTAAAAAATTACTCGCGCGTTTATTAAAATGGATATTCTATTGGAATGGGTTATTAATAAGTTTCATTTCTTGTTAATTCCGAAATTTTCATTCCATTTATTATTTTATCAGTTAATTTTTATAAGTAGAAGAAATTCCATTTTTCCCCTATCAGTGATTTACATTTATTCAATCAATTATAAGGGATGTTTTTTTTTTTTTTTTTAATAAGTACCGTTTTAATATAAAAGCAAACAAGGATACCTTTTCTAACAAGCTTTTCACCTAAGCATTATCCTACCGCACGAGCACCTTCAGAATATCCTCCTCATAGAAACCTGCCACTTGATTTATCATAATGTTTGCCATCAAAGAGCTTCAAGTGCGAGAATAATTAATTGCTTGGGGGTAAGTAGAGCTATACGGAGGGTGATCAAGTCTTTCGAATGAGTTTGAGCAGTCACATGTAAACGAATATTATTGTGACGGAAAATGACACATCTGCTGGACATACAACGCCTTTCGTTTTGGATTGTGCGGCGCAGTTAATTCAATGTCTGCATTAATTGTTTTATCCCGAGACAAGAAATTTTCAAGCTGTAATCGGGCTTCCTCCTACGCACTGCAAGAGTGCCCCCTGTGGCATTCAGAAGAAAGGGTCAATAGGTTTCAAGATTCTCACCCTAGAGCGCAGCAATGAAGAACAGCGCAAACGGCGCTGTCGCTGAGAAGCGTTTAGTACAGCGCAATCATGCGCTTCTGTTGAGAAACGTTTACATTGTAATCTCTCATCCCGAGAGAAAATATGCTCAAAGCAACCTGCGTATAAATTGTCTTATAGACTCTCACTAGGAGAGGTTGTATATTTTGCGCATCCTGCGCGTAGCTGAATATCGAGTTTTCGGATTAGAAGTGAATTCTTCTACGATAAAATATACAATAAAAATTATCATATTTTCTATCAAATTAAATTAAATATATTAAATATATAGAAGATTAAAGCAAATTTAATTAAGATAACTTTATTTCATAATAATTCGCAATTTAGTATATACAAACGAACAGACCCAATGAGCCGAACGCGTTGATCTTAACCAATACATTTTTGTTTGTTTATTAGTCATATGTGTAGAATTTCTCCTTATTTACGATTCAGTGTTTTAGTATTTATTGTTTTTAGAATAGTGTAATTCTAATTTTGCTAACAATTAGAATGTAGGCCCCTCTTGATCTTGAGGCTCTAGGCTGAAGCCTAGTTAGCCTATAGGAAAATCCTGCCCTGTTTATTGCGCTTACGATTGCAACATACATGTATCCAGTCATCACCTTTTTTCTACAGTCAGATCTAGGTGTTCAATACCGAGATACCGAATACCGGTATTTTGAGCCATTTGTACAATTTTGAAATACCAGTATTCACAAGTTTAAATACCATTTATTCGGTATTTACTAGAAATTTAAAATTCTTATTTGTGAAATTCTTATTCTTATTCAGAATTCTTATCTGAAAACTAGAAATTCTCATCTGTGAAAACAAGGTTGTAGTTGTGAAGAAAGTGTGTACTATTGCGATATTTTTTAAATTGGTGAGTTTGTTATTCACATTATATTTGCATATCATACTTTAGAGTTGAAACTATTTTTCAGATTTATTATATATATACTCATAAATAATACCCCATAATAATGAATAAGAACATAAAAAATCAGTTGATAATACTTCGGTTTGGTTTCATTATTTATATGATGAAAAGAATAGGGTGGCACAATGTAAAAAATGTTCAAGAGTTTTTAAAGTGAATGGAGGAAGTACAAGCGGACTCCATACACATTTAAAAACGAAACATGATACAAATTTGTTAAAGAGGAAATAATCTAATTGCGATGAAGATACAAACTTAAGCACAGTTTCTAATCCCAAGCTATCAGGGATGTTAGATTATTTTGAAAAAAAAAGATAATTTATCCCGGTATTTTTTTTCCAATGCAGCTGGCAAACAGACATGGACGTCTTAGATGCCTTAAGGCAAGTGCTGCACGGACATTATTCACTTTGCATTACCCAGGGGGCGCGTGTAACTTGAAGATAAGCCACGGACGCGGAGTAACAATGCCCCCGCAACGCTCTACGATCCTATTAGGACCGGGACCTACGGTTTAAAGTGGATTCCGAACCACTACACACATCCATGGCACCGCCGGGACTCGAACCCGTAACCTGTAGATTTATCCCGGTATTAAGATCTAAAAAAAATACCGAATAACGGTACTGAACTTTTGGTCCGATATTGCAATCCCTAGTCAGATCCATATGATAGTGATCACAATTCAAACAAGTATCATAGCATAAATTCCTTTAGACAATCAATTATTTTGCCTAAGGTTTTAAAGTCTCTTAACAACTCTATTCTTCTGGTGTAATTATTAACACTTTTCACTGAGTTAGAAGGTAGCAATTATTAAATAACCAGTTATACAACTTCTCAACTTTTTACTCAACAACTTCTCATGATGCATATGAAATATAGCACAAAGTTTCTGGAAGTACTTTTCCCTATCTTATTTACAATTTATGTTTGTCATTAGTAATTACATAGTTGTAGAGTGAGTTTTAATTATAATGGCTAAAACATAGTTTTCAGCAACAAAATTTATTTGGTAATGCATAAAATTCTACGAATTACAAAAGTTTATTTTGCTTTACAATAAAAATCAGCTAGCATATAATGTTATTCAATTTACAAGAACGCAGCAATCCTTGTTTTAAAAATTTTATATATCTTAACATTTATATGATCTTATTTATTTTTTATTTCAATATTTTTAATGTTAAACGAAATAATGTAATGCTTATTCATTACTGTTCTATTTAACACAATTCAGAACTATTTTATTTCTACTATAATTTTCATGTTTTGTAAATAATTTCTTTTGTAAACTAAGTGTGGTTCCAGGCCTCTCGGTGCTAATAGTAACCGGTGCACTTCATTTGGGCATCTCCCCATATTTTTAATACGCTTTTATTAGCTTCACCTGTATGTTTGTATGTATGTTTGTATGTAACTCACTTTTTGGGCTCGATGTTGGGACTGATGGCGCCATCTACTGGCGAGTCAGTCAACTGATCAAACCCTACTTATTTTGTATAATTATTTTGTTTAATCTTAATTCCTTTTGTTTTATTTTACTTTTATCTTAAAATTCTCATTTTTTTTAACTTTAACCTTTTTATTTTTTGGGCATCGTCAACGAACTCTTAATTGTACCGATAGCTTTAGCTTTTTTGATCTCATGCTTTAATTGTTCTCAAGCAGATGTTTTTCCTAAATTTTAAATTCATTTATTTATTTTTAATTACTTCTATTCATTAATTTAAGAAACTACAATTTATGCTAATGTTTCAATTAATTTAAGATGTGGAGGTTTTGTGATTCTTAAAACCACCAAGGAACATCATAACCGGTACGCCCGTTGCCCAGCTTTCTTTCACCCCGGGTAGAAATTCAGTAATATCCGCGATCGAATTGCGCTCTTCCTATTGGCCGAAAATTTCCGTGGCTAAAAAGAGGCGGATCTCAAAGGCATAGGAGTGCGATCATCTCGAATTGCGCTCTTCCTATTGGCCGAAAATTTCGGTGGGCAAAAAGTATATAAACTTAGCGGATAATCGGCCAAGGTACCGTCGAGATACGATTTCACTCTGCCGGAAAATGCTAAACGCCCTCGGGCTGTTCTTAACAATCTTACTTTGTCCTAGACGAACTGGGTTGTTTATGTGTTGTTCTTGCTGTTTAGGCAGTGAGTTCGACCCTGATCTGACCCTTTAGTCATCATTTCTAGCAGCGGTTCCTACATTTCGTAGTGTATAATCTCTCTTTTTGTTCTTTTTATTTTTTCAATTTTTGTCTTAATTTCTTTTTCTTATAATTTTCTGTAATTTTTCTAATTTAATTTTGGGGACCTAAATACAAGCTCACTTAACCTGTAATGTTCTTTATTCATGTCTTAATACTACCCAATGCCTTCATTTCAACAAGATAGGTGTTTTAGGCCTTTTGGGGGCCAAGGAGCACCGAGAACCAAGGACTGACTGACTGACAAGGTACCGTCTCTGCATAATTTGCACCAGACCTAGACTTTAGTCATCCTTTCTAGCAGCAATTACTCTACTTTGTAGTATATTCCAACTTTTTTATATTATTCTTTTTTTGCTTATATTAATTGTATTGTACTTAGCTTTTTTAGTATTTTTTCATTAATTTTTATTTGCATTGTATTTATCTTTTTGTATTTCTCATAAACTTTTAAATTTTTTATTCCTTAATTTTACTTTTTCTTATTTTATGATTTGTATTGAAACTAAAAAATAAAAAATAAATTATAGTTTAAAAAAACTAAAAAAAAAACACGCTTTTAGAGTTAATCAGACTAAAAAGTAAAAAATAAATTAATAGTTTAAAAAAACTAAAAAATACGCTTTTAGAGTTAATCTATCTAAAAAGTAAAAAATAATTGTTAACATAAGAATAAAATGACTGACGAGAAAATGAATGTCACTGTTCTAAAAGCGTGGGGTGCTCAATATCAATGGTTATAATTTTTCACTAGTTTCACTCAGAAATGCAGAGTTAATTTTAAAATGTCATACAAGCACCCCACGCTTTTAGAACAGTGACATTCATTTTCTCGTCAGTCATTTTATTCTTATGTTAACAATTATTTTTTACTTTTTAGATAGATTAACTCTAAAAGCGTATTTTTTAGTTTTTTTAAACTATTTTTTCATCATTATAATGGGTTTATTTTGGAGTTCTGAAGATACGGTACAATTTCATATTTCTTTAAGATTACTTCCTTTAAATTTAACATTTATTATTTTTAATATTATAGTTATATCTTATCATTTTTATTTTATTGGCGGAATTTTTTATTTGCAAAAATTTTCAATAGGAATCTTCCTTAGCTAACTATTTAAATAAAAATATTTTTGACATAATGTTTTTAACATTACAAAACGAGCTGTGTTAAACGAAAATTTGTATTCAATTTTATTAAAATTCATTCATTGCTGTTTAAATATTTGTAATATTTTATTAAAAAGTGCAACAGCTGTTTTTTAATATAATAAAATATATTTATTAATTTGCTTGCTTTACAAAAATAAATAATTAAATATTGCAGCTTTTTTTTAATATAATATAAATATATTTATTAATTTACTTGCTTTGCAAAATAAATAAAATAAAATTCTGTGTGATCATTATTTGCATACATATTAAAAACATTTTTAGTGCTGTTTAGTTTACATAATTGCTTTAAAAGGCATGTTTATATTTTGATTTATTCAAATGGTTTCATTCATGTAAGCCTATTTTCTTCCTTTTAAGTTTGCATTGCATTAACTTCTAATATTTCATATTTAAATATGTTGAATATAATTTTTTCCTTATAAACAATGATTTGTTAAATTCTTTTATATATGATTATTACTATTGTGAAGAATTCTAAGACTGCTTTTGAAGCATCATTCTTTATTTTTTACACCAATATCTAATTATCACTGTTTACTATATCATCATTTTTTTACTTTCTATACTTTTAAAATAATCATCATTAATATCCAATTTTTGAATATTTATTCTATTCTTCTACCTTCTCATGTTAGTAACATTTAGCGTTCTAAAAATATATATACAATTTCATTCCCTTTTGATCCATTCATCAGAATTTTGTGCTATTGTCAAATAAATATTTTGCAAATTTAACATATGTATTATCAGTGATACACTTCATTAAATAAATTACTTGATAGATATAAATATTGCTAAAATTTTCCATTCATAGTTTATAAAAATATTAATTTTTAATAATTAAATTTTAGATATTTATTAGCTTAATGTAAAAAAAAAAAAAAAAAAAACACCTTGTATAAATATCAATTATTCAATAACTCAGTCTTTAAAAAATTTAATTGATAAAATGATTTTTAAAATGCTGGGTGATTTTGAATTTGTATTGCAGTACACTGGAAAACTGAAGAAAGATCAAATTTATCTTTTAAGAAAGTTTAGTAACATACTTTTACAAAAAGGAGAAATAATGGATATTCATATTAATGAAATCTTATGCATTGTGGATAAGTTAACTAAACTTGGGATTATTTTGCCTGGATATTTGGTAGCAGCTTTTATTTCCAGTTTGCCTGGCAAATATAGTATTCAGAACAAAACTGAAAAAATCAGTATTCAGAAAAATAAATCAATATTCAATTTTGTTATTAATTGGCTTCTAAAAGAGGATCACAGACAAGTTACAATTTTTGTGAATGAAAAAAGTGATTATGAATGTACAATAAAAAATTTGGTAAAGCTTGTGAAGGGACCAATATTTTGTACCTTTTGCAAAACCTTGAATCACTATAAAAGAAATTGTCGAAAATTGAAGAAAGTTTTAAGAAAACAAGCACAAGAAGTAAGTAATAACCTGATAAAAATGTAGTAATCTTAGAGTTTAATTTGATAGGATATATGAAAAATCTATTCAGTTTGATGAAGTTTAATCTTAAGTATTTTTCTGTTCAAAATTAAGTCTTCTGCTGAAATATTTTTTATAAAATGCTTATATATATTTTTTATTATTCATGAATTATATATTTAAATCATGTAAAAAGCTCTGAATGTTATTCTATGTTTTTTTATTTGAAATTAATCCAACATGAAACTGAAATGTTAATTTTACTTAACATTTTCAATCTTATTTTAATATATTTTTTTTAAAATTCTATCTACAGTATCAATGAGTTCATTAATTGATAAATTGTTATTTTAAATGTGTGTACATGTTATTATTATTATTCAGGAAATGCATGCCATTCCTGAATAAATAATTTAAAAAAATGTCCTTCATTGTAATTTAATAATAATTTCATTTTTGCATAAAGATATTTATTGCATTTTTTTTTAACTAAAATAAAAATAAAAAACAAAATGTTTTTTTTAGTTAAAATTATATAAAGTAAAATTTTCTCTTATATGATATTAAATTATTTTATTTATTCTTTTATTACTATTGAATTAAATATGCAGTTCATGTATTACAGGAAAGTCAAAGAGCAGAGGAAATTTGCAATCAAAGAATGGCTTATTGTGATGCTGAAGCTTTTCAACCTAAGAAATTGCGAAAACCAGGTGTAACGATTTTAAAAGAAATTTTGAAAAGTATCAAATTGGATGAAAACCTTATCAGAGAAAACAATGAAATATTGCAAATGTTCCTATCTTCATTCATTGAAGAAATGAAAAACACGGACAAAATTTTCAAATTACTGTATCAAAGACCCCATTTTACAGGAAGCTATTATTCTGATTTGCGTATATCTAAACCAGATGAATTTGATATTAATTTGGTTTTACATTTACCATTCAAACCTTATGAGTTTGAAGTAAGTACAATAATTTTCATTTTAATTTATATTATGTTTGTTTTACGTTATGGCCCGGACAAAATAGCTATTTTAAGATATAATTGCTAGGGTAAATATCTAGATATATTTGTTATTGTTGCAATTATTATCAGAAATATAAGTATAATTGAAAAATCTGAATTCCCAATTTTTTTTTTTAATTAAAAGAAATTAAATGTTCCTGAAATGTAGTGACAACATTTAATGCACCATTGTGGAAAGTAGCTATAGTTTTCTTTTTGTAGAAGGAACTAATTCTGCCCTTAAAATTCTAATCATTTATTAAACTAGTTGTCAAATAAATCATGTGTGCTTTATTTTTCAATTACATCAATTATTTTTCTTTTACAGTCACCAAAAACTTATTTTTATTAAATCAACAATAATTCCTCTATTTAATCCGATTCACTTTAATGCACTTGAATTATCATTGTCCTGGGCATAACATAAAATACGGAGATTCTTTAGTGAAATTGTGTAAACTTATCTACAATTGTGTAGTGTACATTTAACAGTAAAGAGAATTGAGTTATTTTACCATTATTTGAGTAATGTTTTGTGTAAGTTAAAATGTTACCAAGTCATCAAGCTAAAATTTTCCAAGCAAAACATTTAAGATATTGTGTGCTATTTAATTTAAAATGCATCATACGTCGAATTTTTGCCATTTCTGTTGGATACTGAAATTGCAAAAATAGGGATTGCACTATTTAGTAATTGCTGAAAGGTGAAGGTACTATAAGATTGCGTCAAGACAAAGGTATTCTTACTAAAAATAAACAGAAAATATTTTTATTTATGCATCTTTCTGAAGATATCAATTGTATGTATGTATCAGTCAGTCTATCAAATCATCACAAGGTGCAGTTATGTAGTGGTGATTAACAAGATTTTTCTTCTACTAGCAATTTCCTGTTTTTTATTACGTTTTATTCACATTCCAGATTTTATGCGATGCAGTTGTATTTTTCGCTTTTACAACGTGAGCAGTTATCTAATAAATAAAAAAAAAGAATACTATCCTAACCTTATTTTCAAGAAATTTTATTTTCCTATATTAAACTACCACAATGAAAGTAAAATTATAAATCATCAATCTTACTTGAAATGTTATATTTCCTCTATTCAATTAGTGCATTTGTTGTCGTTATATCTTGTAATGTGAATTCTTCTCATAAGACAAATAAGATTAAATCAAGCAATTAATAACTTATTTCATAAATCATAAAAAGAGAAAATAGGGATATTGTCAGCATTAATGATTTTTTTTTTTTTTTTTTGAAAAAAATGTTAATAATGTATGTTTCTGAAAAAAAATTCATTGTTACATGACATACATAATAATTTTAAATATTAAGAATAATATCTTTTTTTAATACAACCATTTGCAAATAAATTCATTATTCTTATTTTTAAATGTGAAACACAATTTAAATTTTTATTAACATATTTTGCTTGACAGAAACATTCTAGACAGTAAATAGAATATTAAAAAAAAAAAAAAAAAAAAAACCTGGCATTTTAGTTTATCAAATATGAAGTATATATCATCACTCATATGTCCCATTTTTTTATGTATTTGGCTTTATTTTAATAATTACAACTGGAACACTAACAATATTATTAAAAGTGCCTTATTTGTTAAGTTTTGATTAGCTTCGTTGATATAAAAATAATATTTTTATTTTTCAAGGTTCTATATCATTCACAAGTACCCTCATACTCAAAATATGCTTTGAAGAATCCAGCAGTTGCTGCAATTAATTATCCTGAGCTTTGTAAATTGTTGTTTGAAAATGGCTACCTAATACCCGAGAAAGTTCGCAAGTGGATTCAAAGTGTAATAGATAGAACTATGTGTACTTATAAGAGGCAAATAAAATCCATTGGGGATGTAAGTATTGTTTTTATTGTTAAGTAGTTTGAAAAAGAATTAAATTTATCTAGACTGAAAAAAATGTACATTTTATTTGTAGCATTTAGTGGTTATGCAAAAATTAATTATTTGTTCGTTATAGATGACTTAAAACTTAATATCAAAAATTAATAAATGTCATTTTACTTCTGAACTAGTTTTGTTTTTTAAATACTTTACTATATTCTAAAGGACGTCTCTAATATCCTGTTTTCCCCAAAATTAAAATGTGGCCATTTTCCATATGTGTTCTGATAGAAGAAAAATTGATATTACATCATCCTCTTTCAACTATAAGTTCTATGTTTTTATACTTGTTAAATATATAGTCATGCCATTTCAGTTTTGTACTGCTCCATACAATAGATGTTTTAAAATTAAACAAGATAAAATAACTTTCACAAATGTTTTTTAAATTTGGTACCAATGTACAAGGTGTGAAGATTTCAAGAAAAATTTCAATTATAATTTAATTCCTTTAAAAATATACTAAAAGCATATATATATTTTTTTTTCATCATACCATGACGATAGCCTTTTCACCAGAGGAACTCTCTGCTGTCATTGATACAAATTAGAATTCAGATTTGTCTTAACTGATAGGTTGTTTGATAAATATGGTCCTGTTTACTTTGGTATCCTTTGAATTCTGTTTTTGCATAGTGGGTTTTTTTTCAAATTAAACTGTCTTTTGGAATTTATTGATTTTTCTTTGATGATCTGCAGTTTTTGCTTAAAGATGGCTGAGTATTTTGTTTAACTTAGACAGTGAGTGGAGTTTTCCCATTACAAACGTTAGTAGAATTAACAGAGATGAAAGTAGAATGGAGCAGAAAGAGCATGGTCGACAGATGTAAGTTTTAGATGCTTAAAGTGGTTTGAGTTGTGGGCAAATTATTCCTATTACATTGCTATTGGTCATTATGGAAACTGAACATACAAGTCATATTTTGGAATGAATTACAGATATTGTCTTTTGCTTCATTGTTTTGACGTAAGTAGTAATTGATTGGAATACTAATTTTCTTGCTTTAAGATAAGGTAAATTTTGAGTTATTTCCTTTTTTTTTTCTCCCATTTATCACGGAGAGCAGCTTTTAGAGTTCAGTGGATGCGGCTGCCAAAAATTAAAAAATTTTGGATAATTTTTGCTTTCTATATAGGTGTGACCAGGAGCAGTATAATTAGAACATGTTATTTTACCTCCGCAGGAAGATTTTGTAAGACCATAGCGTTGGCAGTTGCAACATCTTATTGGGCTCGAAATATATGTGTTACAAGGCAATTAAGATATCAACTTTAATATTCTTCTGAAGAACAGAACCATAAAATTTTAGAAAGAAATGTTAATAGGAATTATTTGTGAGCTTATTTTTGTTATTCTATGGACTATGTTAACACCTTGATCTCTTAATTCTCACGATATTCCATGTTCTTGAACAGGTATTAAATCAGGAACAGAAATTACTCTTTGACAGCAATATTAAGATCGAATAATTTCTCTGCTAATATAAATGATTTTACTTAAGATGGGCAGTAGGTTTCCATCTTTTTTTTTTTCCCCTCGAATTTCAAATCATTGCATATAGAATTTAAGCCTTTTTTTTTGTATTTTAAACAGAGATACAGCACTAAGGTTATTTCCAGGGGACGACACAAGGAATTTTGTAAATGTTGATATCCCTTTAGTTTTATTATTATTAATCTACTCTAGGGTCAAAACAAATTGCATCAGCAAATGAATTTAACGAATTGAAGGTTTCGTTAAGGCGATTAGATTTTTTTAGATATAGAATTCATAAAATGAATGAATTACATGGGAAATCAGTTTCTTGCCTTAGTGCTGAACAAGACCCGCCTCTACGTAAACAACCTTCACCCTTAGTGAGTGCCCAAGAAGTGACCCATCGCTCGAATCCTAAGAAACTCCAGACCCGATGGTCGGCAATTGCTAGCCGATTGATATATCTGTAAACGAGATGTACCGCTCATCTACCTGAAGCGGAGGCCAAAAAGATGTCTTGCCCAAACTTGCCAGGATCTCCTTTTTCTGGGGCACAGAGAAACGTGGGTCAGAATACTTTAACGTTGTTAGTTAAATCTAAATCAAATCAAAAGTGTTAGAAGTGACAATGATAAATAACATTACCAATAAATTAGGGAAAGAAACAACAAAATAACCAAAAAGATATAAAAGACGATTAATCACAACGAGATGTTACAAAAATGGCGTGGTCTGTAATCTTGACAGGGCAAGGAAAATACAGAATGGACAAAAGAATGAAGGCAAAGATCACTGGGTCATTCGATAGTCATGGCACCCGTACACATCTGAAGAAGAGGTGCCTCTGTGGGGCTTCAAACACATGAATATAGCAATTTCAAAATGATATGAAATATTTAAAAACAAAAAGGGAAGCTTAAAATAAATTTTTATTTTTGTTTACTAGATTTTTATTTTATGGGAGAATTTTTAATAAAAAAAATATCTCGAATTTTAAGTCGTTCAATAAGTAGAAAAAAATAAAATTGTATTAAAATTCACAAGGTAATAATTATGCAAAAGCGCTGACGAACAAATATCAGAAATCGCCAGATACATTGTACCGATTTCGAACATTGGCTGTTTTGATATTGGAAATCAGTATTTCGAAATCGTTTCTCTTCCGCGCATAGTTTAGATTTCGTGATTAACTCCGAAGTGTTTATACAAGTTTTGAAAATCGATAATTCGACGTTGGTTATCAAAATAACGTTAATGTCGATGTTCTGTAGCATTGATATAGTAAATCGGAATTTCGTGAATGTAATAATAAGGAAATCAGACATGCGGTTCTAGAATGAAATCAATATTTCAATATATATGCGTTTATCACCCAGGTCCAGTAGTCATTGGCATGCCAAGAAATTGAAATCTGAATTAGGCAGTAAAAATTTCAATTGCAATCATCTTAAATTGAAATTAAAATAATGGTTGAGTTTAAAAGTATACTAGGGAGTTAAACCGATTTTATGCACCTTTTCAAAAGAAAATGTTACTATTGTGAAAACTACAGGCACTTCTGCTATTATCTATATTTTGAAATACATTACTTAATGAATTCCTTAAGTATTTCACTTTAAAGAAAAAATACTGTTTTTGTATACAATCGCAAAACACATATATGTAACTAACATTAAAGTATTAAAACCTTTTTATAATGCAATATGTATTGAAAAAAAACACTAAAACATTTATTAATATCTTCTGTTATCAATTATGTAGCTGCTAAATATCAAAAGCCAAGAAAGATTCATTTTATAATAAGAGAAAATCACATTCCACTTCATTAAATATTTAGAGGTGTGCTACTGAATTACCCAAATGCAAATAATCAAAACTATACACCAGGCAATCTAAAATTTCCCATCATAACCTCATCAAATTTTTTTTTTTACTATCTTTGCAAGTTAATATTTTGCAACAAGTGAGCTAGGATTGCCATTGGATAATTTTATTGATATCAATAGATCAATTTTTGATTTTATTGGACCTAATATCAATATTTTCTTTTTAAACTCCTCTTCAACAACATTTTGTAAAGATTCCACTTTTTTATGATTGCTAAGATTAAAATTAATAACTTTAAATAACTTGAATAGGTACTCATATGATATTCTGTCAATACATATGCTTTTGCAGTAGTTTTTACTTGCTATGATTAGTCAATTGCAGTGCCTAATAATTGATTTTTCAGCAGCCTTCTTCAACTCTCTAACATGAAAAAAAATGTTCGATTCTACTTTTAATTTATTTATAATTTTGGTTACTTTATTTATAATTTTGGAACATTTGTAGTCGTATTACAAAAACATACAGTACTATTTGAATAAGAAAGTAGTCCTGTAGGTCACAAAAAATATGCTTTAAAACTTATTCATGCAGTTATTATATAAAAATATTTATAAGCAGCCATCAGATTTTATATAAGTTAAATGTTTATGGTATTATTTTTTTTGTTTAGATACGTTTTAGTTCTTCTGGACCTGCTCGAACAATTAGATTGATAAAATATACAGGGGATTGTATTGATATTGATCTTGTCCCTGCCATTCCATGTACTCTTGAAACAAAACAACCTGGTATTGATGGTAGAGTTCGAATGAAATTAGGAGCTACTTTGGAGGTAACAGTTACTTTTCATAAAATAATTTGCATGATTTTAACTTAAACAGCTGTAAAAAAATATTTTAATTTTGTCTGTTTTATTAAAAACTGTCTTATATAAAGAAATCTTTAAAACTATGCATACAATATATATACAGTTAAACAAAAGAGCAGGAAGTTAAGAGAAATTAAGATACTGTACCTTCAATAATTAACTGAAAAAAATCTATAGTGATATATATATGTAAATTAAAAGAAAAAACAAACAAACTCTATTAATTAAATTCAGGCTTTTGAAACATGCACTGCAGACACGTTTAAATATATTTAACAATTTCTATTCATTATTGATTTGTTTAGAATGTGAAATACTGCTTCTGAATTTATCTAGACTTTCCTAGTTCCAAAACCATTTTCCCCAAGTGGACAAGCTCCTGTAAATAGTTCGGAGATTTCCCGATTATGGAGAACTCATTTTCCTGTATCTGAAGAACAGCTTATTCATAATAAAGGTTGTGTTAAACCTGTAATTAAGCTTTTAAAGGTTTGTATTGCATTATTATTCTGATATCGTAATGTGTGAAAAATTATCCTGTGTAACTGAAAGTTGTCTTACATTTTCATATTGATACTATGTAATTTAGAATCTAAATCAGAGATAAAATAATTGTAATTCACAAGCCAAATGAAGTTGTATGGGTACATACAAGTGATTTAAGTGTGTAAAATATATTTATGTGTAATTATTTAGTTAAATTTTATAACAAACTTACATCATAATACAAAAAAAAAAAAATGGAATCCACTGGCAAATATCAATTCATCATATGTAAATTTGTTAGTTTCACTGGACATAGGAGTAAAAGACCATAATTATATACATTTTCAAAGTCAACTTAGTAGTCTTTCTTAGTAGAACTCCAATATCGATATTAATCAATATCATTCATGAATTCATTATTCAGCATCTAATGCATTGTAATGTCCTCAATAATAATCTTAGAATTAATTCCATTTGCAATAGCCCTATTTTTAAACAGCAACCCAAAAAAGTATACTAATATATTTCACAAATAGATCCAAAATATATTAATAAAGAATGAAATTCCTTTAAGATTCATAAATCACTACATTTTTAGTTTTGATTTCACAACTCATTATTAGCACTAACTAAGCTAAAAGCTTTTTCCCATGGTTGTCAGTTTCTTTAAATTCCTTACATTTTGGATATTTTTCCACAATTTTAAGAAACATTCAGCAATACAATAAATTTCCACATAGCCCATTCATCCCACCCTGCTAATTACATGGCATAAAACAGTGGTCAGCAGTCATGATATTAAGGAGAGCCTTTTGCTAGTTTTTCATATATTGTAAACCATTATACCAAAGCAGCTAAGTATACAAATTCAAACTTCATTTAACTTAATTAATGTTAACAAATTCTACATAAGTATTAAGTGCTGTGTGAAGTATACATACATAAGAAAATATAATTAAGATAAAAAAAGTTCTTATTATATTTTTAAAATTCCAAAAATAATAACTTTTTAGTAAAAATACAAGGTTTAATGATGAAATCTTTGAAATTTGGCATATAATTTGTCAGAGATGTTTCCAGAAATTCTATGAGATACTGATTGATCAACTGTAAATAATATTTTGACTTCATAAATTTCATTGTTGAATACAAAGATTCACAGTAATATGTTGTTCCAAAAATTAAAATTTGGTAGCAAGTAGTTTTAAGTGTAGGGTTATTTTAATTCTGGTAGCAATTTCCAAAATTCAATTTTAGAAGTAAGATTTGTTGCATTTACAATACCTGTTTCATTTTATCTCTAAAAATGTCAATTCCCTGTCCAATTTGTAAACAAGTATTAATTTAGAAAGTGTAATATTATTGAAGATGTATTTCCAAATATAATCCAACTAGATCACATGTAATGGTAAATAATCAGTATAACTGCAGTATATATTATGCATTATCAATATAATTGCTTAAATGGACAATTAGATTACTTGTTAGAGGTGCTAGTCAAATATACACAGCTCAAAACTACTTTGAAAGAAAAAATTATGATAGTTAGTGGGGAATTTTTTATCTAGTTTTTCTTTTAATGGTATATAATCTAAAATTTAATTATTTAAAAATTAATTTTATTGCATTTAAAATCCATCCTTAATGATATTTCTTCCTCTATGACAATGATCTTTTTCAATCCATCTAATTTGACTGCTTGCCAATTTTCCACACTATCAATAGTCTGATTATAAAGGAGTTCGGAGAATATGCAAATGCAAATTTAAAACTTTCAAATCTAAGGGGTTTCTTTTCCCCTCACCCTCAAGTAATCATTTTTTACATCTTGCATATAAATAATTACTACAGAAAACAGAAAAATATTTATACATAAATAAATATAACATAAAATTTGTATAACAGAATAATTACACAATTCATTTAAAAGTGCTTTAATGAAAAGAGTTCTAAGATAATAAAAAAAAGCTCGATTTCTTTTTCCAATGGGAGCCACACTTAACTTAACAAAAAGTCTCTTTTGCAGAAATGTTTGTGCAGCAAGAAATTGCCATAGAATTGTAATAAAATAGAGTGTGGTTGCCAGTTTGTGGTCAACAGAGGAATCACATAACTTTTACAGCCAACTTAGTTATTCCCAGTAATTTGTAGGAGACTGGTCTTTAAAATTGATATTATTTAAATATTTCAATATTGGGCTTTCTTCATTATGAACTTAAGCCAAATAGCAATGTCAAAAAAAAAAAAATCAAGGATGTAGATAATAAGCTATTAATTTATTTAAATGGTATTGAGTTATTTTGATTGTTGTAATCTAGTATTGCATTAATGTATAGCTGTATCTGATTATTATGCATTTTTTTTTTTTTTCTGTCTCGTGGATTTAATTTTTGTACTCTTGCCTTCTGAGTAAAAATTAAAAAAATATTATTAATTTATAATACACTAATGAAACACTGCAAAAAAAATTATAGTAGTTCATGAAATCCCATGTTCGTTATAAATCTGGATTTCAAATGAAATAATTTTATATTTAGAAATATATATATATATATATATTCTGGCATAAATTTTTCTTTGAAGAAAATGGTGAAGTATAAAATATTTGATTAATTATTTTTGTGACTTTTTTTATGTTATGTAAAACAGAAAAATATATTATATGTATGTAAATTTATTTATTTATAAATTATCAGAATTATATATATTTTTTCTGAGTTTTTATTTATAATTCTATATTAAAATATATATATATTTCTCTGGAAATTTTTTCTTGTGTAATATTTTTTTTCAAATATGATCAAATAAATAAATATTTTATTTATTTACTTGTTTAACTTTTCGTATTGTTTCATACAAAATAATTAGTTATAAACAGAATAACATCTCTTATATTTATATACCTTTTTTTATTGTTAATGTATTTCGTGATCAATATGTTAATATTGATGTATTTATACACTTTAATTCATTCTAAAAGTATAGAAAATTTCTGATATTATAATATTTTAATAACAATAATTATGTTTTTAAAATCCAGTGAAAACTAGAAATTTAAAATAATGTTTAAAGTACAAGAATTTTCAAAGGCATTGATTAATGTTATTAATTATTTTTTTAGCATTGCTATTCTTCATTAAAGCATAAAATTTTATTTATCCATCAAAATAAATCCTATTGTTTTATCTTTGATGTTTTATAGCTATTGAGAGATAAAAATAATTGGAAGATATTGGCCTCTTATTATCTCAAAACTGTTGTGATGTGGATGCTGCTGGAAAATTCAAATGAAGAATATTGGAAAGAGGATAAATTAGATGAGAGATTTATTGAAGTAGGTTTAGTTTTTTATATTCAATTTTGTGTTCAATTCTCTTATTTTTATTCTCTTCTTATTATATTCTCTTATTCTCTTCTTATGTTTATTCTCTTATTTATTTTTTATATTATTCTCTTTTTGTTCTTATTTTACGTGCTCAATTCTTACAAATTCCAAACAAATGTATAAGACCCTTTTTGTTAAAATCTGGTATTTTATGTGGTGCTAATTTCTTTTATTTTACTGGTTTTATTTTTTCGATATTGCTAACTAAAAATATTCTCAGTATTACAATCTTTGTTACTCTACATGGACTTTTGAAACTACTATTATGATCTTTTTCTTTTAAAACTCTTTCATTCCAAACCACTGAAAAAAGTAACTAAAAAAGTTTAAGCGGCATGACTCTTAATGGTTCAATACCTTGTTTTCAAATATTTCAAAATATTAACTGCTTTTTAAAACTAGCCATTTTAACAAAAAAAGATTGATATATTCTTGATCTTCTAATTCGTTTTTTAAAGTAATCTTGAGCACCATTATAAGAAATAAAATTATCTTTTTTTCTGTATTATATATATATAAAAAATATATAAAATGCTTTCTTTGTCAATAAAAATGTACAATTATTAATTTGAAATAAGAGAATAAGTAGATATCAAAAAATTTTTTTAATAAAAAATATTATTTAATCTACAACTAAGGATAATGAAATTTTAAGCATACACATAAATATGAAGTGCATCATGGATACAATAACTATTAATAATTTACTTTTAAAAAGAAAAACATTATTGTAAGATAGCAATAAAATAAGGAATTCTTACTACTTATTATATATAAATTGTTTGTAACTTATTTTAAAAGTTTTATTATTCATTTATTATTATTTTCATTTTCAGGCATTAAAGAAATTGCTTGCTTACGTGAAAGCACAAAATATTCCATACTTTTTCAGTAAAAAGAATAATTTGTTAAGCAAACTTCAATATGGAGAAGCTGTCAATATAAGTGGAAAATTGTCTTCGATAATAAATGCTGTGGAAAGGGATCCTTTCAATTATTGGAAAGAATTTGGAGTTTTTCCTACCTTTACTATGTAAAGTCTTTATTTAATCTTAAAGTTGGGAAATTATTAAGTTTTTATTCTTTTAATAAAAACTCATTAAAAATTGTTTGGTCAAAACACAAAATAATTCATTTTTCTTTTTAGTGATATTTTAATAATGTTTATATTATTATTATTAATTAATAATATTGTTATTGTTAAAGTGTTAAAAAGGGGGGTTTTCCCCTCTTTTTGAGATAGAAAGTATTTTTTATTAATTTTTAGTTCAATTTATGAATTATTGTATTAATTGCTCAGTATTATAATTGTATAAATTGATAAAATTGTATATTTTAGTTATGAATTTTTATATTTTATGCTAAGTATATATTTAAACTGTCTAGTTCAAATTTGTTATTTTCCATAACTATATAGTAAAAGTAGCATAGCTATTTTAAGCTTTTTTATTTAGTATATTTCTTTTTTTAATGCAGCTGGAATGCAAAGAATAAATATTCTAAATTGTAGTTCAATTAAATATGGAGAATAAACAAGGAACAAGATTGAGAAGAAAATAATCTGTGAAACAGAATAAATAGTGCTTTTAAGCAACACAATTGTTTGTGCATCATGGTTTAAAGATGGTATTATGATTAACATGTGCATCAGGCTTTTATGCTTTTAACATGTAAATAAATGTTGAATATTTTTTATTATCTTTACAAAAGTGAAAATGAGCATAGTGCTAGTTAATTTGTTATTTAAGATGATTGATAGAGCTACCATATTTTTATTATGAAAGAGCTGCAGCTAATTTTAAACTACTTTTACATTGTTTTGAATAATTTTTGTGATCAAATTTTAGTATAACAGAATATAAATAACTTCATAAATACAACATATTTATCTTATTGAAATTTTATATTAAAAAAAATCTTGCACATTCAAATATTTTACATTAAGTAAGAAACTTACACAAGTGGGATATAAAAGTTTTTAATTTTATTGCTAACATAAGTAGAAATAAATGAAAGTGATTATTTATTTCTTAATTTTGTTAAAAAGATATCTATTATATTGGCATCTCTTTAAATCAGCACTGTTAACTGTGATAAATTTTATACTGTCAATATAATAATTATTATTATTTAATTATAGCTTATATTGTATACTTTTGAGTTTAAAACATATAAAAATCAGTTTAACTGTAAAACTTACTCATAAAAGTTGTATTTTGAATGAAAGTATTTTGAGTATTATGTTTATAATTATTTAATAAATAAATAATTATAAAGTAAAATATTTAGTTTATTTTGTGTTTTCAAAAGTGATATATTTTCTGTTTACTATTTTATTTATTTTATAGAAAAAGTTATGAATTTTCTTGGGGGTTTTTTTTCCTTCCCCTTTTTAACGTAGTTTCATACTATTTTAATACTTGATTGTGTTTATTTTCTTCATAATATATATGCAATTTTTATTATTTTTAAGATTTGTATTTCCTGTTAGATTTGAAGATAGCTATTTAATAGTATTGTTTGTTGTTTTAAATTTTTAAACACTTGTTGTGTCGATGAAAGGAATTTTGCACTCTAATGTGTATATGTGTGATCAATAAATTTTTTTGTATTTTGATTTACTAATTATTTGAATTAAAATAATTTTTATATATATCTCTTTTTTTTATCTTATTCAACTAAATACAACAAACACCCCCATCATAAAAAATTTCAGCAACATTTTATTCTAAGCTAATTTAATTCCTAAAAAATAATTAATATGCAAGTAAACATGTCAGTTGTGAAATTCTTTGAGTAATAACAGTTATGGTAAAGGTAAGGTCATTCTTTATTTAAATGCTCTATTGCAATAGTAAGCATTGTTAATTTAATTCAACTGCTGATTGCCTTAAAATACAATTGTTATAAATTTTGTAATTTAAAAATAAAATGAATATATTCCTGAAATATTGAAACAAACAAACAAATAAATAATATTTTGAGTAGTAATATACATTTGCATAAGTTGTTAATTTTCTTTTACTGACTTTATGCCTGACTAAAAGTTTAAAAAATCTAAACCTAAAGTCTTACAAATCACAAATGTAAAAAGAAAGTATTTTATCATATTCTTAAACAATTACATTATCACAAAGCAATTTTTGGATTACATCACTGTATTTCAAATAAAATATAATCAGCACCTAGTATAACAGGAATTTAAAAATTTCCTGTTATAAGAAATGCATATATTTAATCGGGCCTTCTCAATTTGCAGTCCTTCATAAAGTTGTAAAATTCCTTAAAACATTGATATTTTTATGCACTATTTTATTTAAATATCATTCTAGATTTCTGTTCTTAATTTTCTGAAATATTTCAATTAATACTTTTAGATTAACTAAGATTAGACTCTTTAATTAAAAAAAAGAATAAAACGTCGTTCGGAAAAGATAATAGGCTGCAACATTTTTGTTTTCTTGTTATGTAAATTATATTTATAATTTACATAATAATTTTTTCTTTTTTTGATAGTCAAGCAAAACAAGTAACAAATTTCTGTATTTTATGTGCAATTTACTGAGTTTTGGAAGTTTTTTTTTTTTAAGTGTTTTTTGGAAATCTAAAATGCTGAACATGAACTGATTAATTCGATAAGAACATATACAGTCAAATGCAAATGTATGACATTATAAATGTGAAGTTAATATTTTTGAAAAAAATCTGAGATTTTGGAAAGACCGAAGTTACTCAAGCGACAGGTTGCTAATTGAGCTTCACTGGTTTAGACCAAGGACTCATTATGTTAAGTGAGAGTATTATACATGTATTTTTATAAAAAAGATGGTTATGTGCCACATTATGTTGATTAATTTTTTTTTTAATATTTGTTTCAAGTTATGTAATAAATAAAAGATAAGTTGATTTAAAATTTTTATTTTTTCGATTTGTAGCTGTAAATGTTAGCACATAGGAAATGTATTATATATTGGAGTAAAGAATAGGCAGAAGTCTAATTGTAAGCAGCAAATATTTATATATTGATTAAAATGAATATTAAATTTATTTTTCATCATTTTGTATATAAGTAAAGTTGAGCTTGACTTTGTGGAATTTTCTGGTGGAATAACAAGACTGTTAAGTAAATCTAGGAATGGTTTTGCTTTTTGAAAATATTAAAAGAAAAAAATTCTTGCTTCAATTTAAAAATAAAAATTGAATGCTTCAATTTAAAAATATTTCCTATAAAAAATAACATGGCTGATAGCAAATAAACAGAGGGTCGTTGCTTCTGTATCCCAATGTTATTCGCCATTTCTTATTCTATGGATATATTGAATTTTAAATCAAATTATTTCCTATTTGAACATTAACAGTCGTCAATAAATGTAATTAAACTATATCATTTTGCTAGTTATGGCTGGACCCTTCAGAATAACGCGTTCGGTTTCTGAACTAGTGAAGTTCAGTTAGTAACCCGACAAACAAAATCGAACCGAAAATTATCATGTCTGTGGTAGGGATGGATAAAATTCCTAGAACAGAAAGACCATCCGTAAACTCGTGGATAAGGATGCAAACCCCCTTAGGGATGCTTATACCAAATGTGGGGAAAAAATTGGACCTCGGTTGAGGCTGTAGAATCTTCTCTCCTGGATATTTAGACTTTTTATGAAGATAAAGAATCTATTTTGACAATAATTCTTTCTTTTGCAAAATCATCATGAAAACGGATTCTCATTGTTTTTTCCTTTGATCTTTGACCGGGTTATGTTTTTTAATGCTGTTACGCACTGCCATTCGTTATTGACTGCCGCAAGTAATTTCTTTGGAGTAAATTCACCACAGAGTATCCTCCGTTGATTGAGAGTTGCTCCAAAGGAACTACAGCTACCTGATGGCCGATTGGCTAGCGCTCTAGCCATAAGTACTATAGGTTTCAGGTTCGCATCCTGGCTGGGCCATGGATGCTTTTTAGTGGTTCGGAATCCACGTTAAACTGTAGATCCCAGTCTAATTAGCCCAAAGTTTGCACAAAATGACCGTAAAGCGACAAACAAAAGCAAAGGAATTAAATTCTGATTTAAAATAACTATTTATAATTGTAGAATCCGTACTGCTAATAATATGAGATATATGTAAAATAAATATATAATACAAAGTAATACTAATGTAAATTAAATTATCTCATTTTGTCTGGTGACATATATAACAGGAAACGAAAATTATCTAACATTTAATATATAACTGTCAAGTTTATACATATGTCTTTTGAAGGTTAGGGCTAACTAAAAATCATATGGATTTAATACTAGTAGAGCCATCTATGTGTCAGCCTACGAACTTTTCAGCCCAACTGTTATATATATATATATATACATCAGCATGTAATATACGAGGCTAATTATTATTATTATTTAAATCTATAATGTCTTGATGATTTTAATAGAAGACATGTTCGTTTATCGACTTTATCTGCAACGGTTGAGTTTTTAAAAGTCTTTTGGTTTTTATGAATTAGTATCTGCGATTAAATGGGCAGGTTTCACGCTGTCTAAAGACACAGTAGATTTAAAATCATTACGTTTAATCGTGGTAGCTTTATCTATTCTGCTAATCACTTTATGAGAACCAGTATAAGACCGACCGAAGGGGGTGGGGGATTTCATACGATCTACTCTTCAGAAAGAAATATACGAACAAGATTTCAAAGAAGAGTTTGCATAATATTTGCCTATCCAATGAGTAGATGCTGCAACTGGATTTAATTGACGCATGTGGTTTTGAAGTGTGTGATGAAATGATCACCACATGGTGGGATGTCAGTTATATCCAGCATGTCACTTGGAAGGCGCGATGTTAAACCGTATACCAATTCAGAGTAAGAGGTTTGCAATTATTCTCTGACAGCTGTACAGATGCCGAGGAGAGCTACTGATATTATTTTGATTTATGATTGTCCTCATGAGCTTTTAATGACGCCTTCAAATAGTGATGAGATTGTTCAACTATATCATTTGAAATTAGATGATATACCGTTGTGTAAATTTGTATGTCCAACATGCAAAACTCAAAAAATATAGCTGATCGCATTTGAGAACCTTGGTTTGTGGTTATGATAGAGGGACATCCAAAACAAAAAAATCCAAGTATTAAATATGGCACTACATATTGTTTTTGTCAGCATATCTGGAATGGGTACAGCTTCTGACTATCTGGAGAATCGGTCACTTGCTGTCAATAGGTAATTGTAACCATCAGATGTAAGTAATAGATCCACTATATCGATGTGAATTTGCTCAAAAGGAGCATCTGGAAGAGAGAATGTGCTTCGAGACTTTTTAGTGTACCTCTGTATTTTCGAAAGTTGACATGATTCGTAACACCGTACTCAAGTTTTAATTTAGCGTTTCATCTGGAAAAGATAAGTCTTGATGTATCTGCAATCCCAGGATGTGAGAGGTTGCGAAGGTGACTAAAGTTGAGTCTGCAAAAAGAATTAGGAACATCAGCAAATTTATCGTACACCAAATTTCGATCAATAATCTGGCAAGGTTTTAGTTTAATTTGATAGATGGCGAGTTATTTTTCAATAAGTTTTGTAATTACTTATTATTTTTCCTGTGTTTCTGCAAATTCTTGAAAATTTAACATTGAAGATTTTGTTATATAATCCATTTCTATTCGCGAAAGTGCATCTGCAATTTTGTTTTGAGAACTTTGCATATGATTAATGTCTGTAGAATACTGAGAAATTAGATCTAAATGCCGTAATTGCTAGGATGAGCATTTGTTTGAGTTTTGCTTAATAGCATGAATTAGTAGTATTTGTTCTTTGTAAATTTAAAAGTTTATACTCACTATTTTTTTTTTTTTTTTTTTTCATTATTATTGTAGAGTAAATTGAGCACAGTTCCCTATCGTATGTTGACCATTTTCGTTGGCTTTTATTGAGTTTCATTGAGAAAAAAGCAATCGTTACCCATTTTTCCTGATTATATTTCATCAGAGTGCTACCATTATCAGATGTATCTATCCGTATACTTAGTAGAGCTCTTGGAATGTTGTGACATAAAAGAGCGATTTCATTACATTTTTAGCATCATTAAAGGCGTAAGTTCTTCGGATGATTTAAAAAATGTAGAACGAGATTTCATTTTATTTTTATGCCCTTCCAAAACTTTTACTAAAGGAGAAAGTATGTGTGCAGCTTTAGTATAAAGCATCCCTAAAACACCATGGAAGTCGAATTGAGGTGGTCGCTTAAGGAAAATTTATTATGCATTTAACATCAGAAAATAACTGAATCTTGTAGAAAAGAAAATAAAGTTTTTAAGTGTTTGAGGTGTTCATCAGGAAAGTCGCCGATTCTTCTTCATCATTGGCTCCACAGTCCCATGGTAGGTGAAGGCCATCTGCCTATTGGCAGATTTCTAAACAGATGCTTTCTTTTTACGGGGAGTGTTGTCAGCTCTACCCCTAAAGGCTCGTGCTCACCAAGGCGACAAGATGCAAGCGACCAAAATTTGACCTCACCGCGGTCGCCTGAAACCGGTTTGCAGTTCGCCGCGTGGAGTAGCCCAACTTTCAACTCCAAGCGGTTTTTCACTATGCGTAATGCTATTTCTGACGTTTCGCTGTGAAGGGGTCGAAAAAATTTGGTCGCTTGCCTCTTGCATCTTCACGTCTCTCGCCTCGGTGGGAACGAGCCTTAACGCTCTACAATCATATTAGACAGGTACTTGGTTTAAAGGGAATTCCGAACCCTTAAAAATTCCCATGCCACCATCGGGACTCGAATCCGAAACCTGTGGCACCGAGCGCCAGAGCAGTAGTCCCTCGGCCATCAGGCCCCATTGTCGTAGATGCGTCACAGAAATCAAACTGCATGCGTATTCTTTTGAATAATCTGAATGGAGCACATATGAATATCGGCAGGATTTACTACATTCCTTGTTCTCGATAATTTTTTTTTTCATTCCCAAATTCCCCAATTTTTTTTTTGTTTATTTATATATATATATTGGTGCATTTTCTTTTGGGAGGAGAGTACATAAAAACTTATTTATAGTTATTATGAATTTATTATACAAACTGATTGTTTTTTAAAATGCTGCCCATCTACTTTGTGTTTTTTGAGTTTATATATATATGCTCAATATCTCAAATATTTATATCTCAATATATCAAATATATACATATAAATGCTCGTAAAACCCGGCATTTTTTAGCTTCAGCGAAGTGATCTTACATTGGTAAATTTAATTTTTATAAAATGTCAGCGAAACGCGCAAAGAAATCCAGAGAAAATATGCATTGTTCGCGCCAACGCGCAAGGATACCCCTAGCGGCGGAAAAAGTGTGTGTACGCATGCGCCTGCGAGCGCATAAGTGTGAGTCTTCAGTGTAATGCCAGAGAGGCAAGAGTGAACATCACGGCTGCGAGTGGCTGTGACTGTCATGTAAATAAATCGTTGTTAAGTTTTCATTGTGATTACTTATTGTGTGAGTGTTATACAGTCCACTTGAGAAAGAGAATATGTGTGAGTGCTATTGACGACAACATGCATGCTTAACATAATAATGCAAAATTTCAGCATTCGAGACGATAAAAGGTTTAGTAATCCATAACAAACCGAATTTAAGCGTGGAAATATTTTAATATTATGATTTTAATATAGAAAAAAAATTACATAAAATATCTCAATAAAACGTGCAATTAAAAAAATTAATTAACCTATATGAAAAGAATGGAAAAATTAAAAATATAGAGCAGGTAATCGTCGGTGTTTCTCGTAAATTTTGATATAATTTATTAATAGCATAAAAAAATCAATATTATTTAAAAATAATGAAGACATTAAATAAATTTCACTTTAAAGAAAAATGTCCTGTGAACTGCAAGTGAATTTTTTTTTTTTTTTTTTAATTTTTAAACAGGGGATTTCTCGTATCACTTACTAATTGATCGAAATGTATGAAAAAACTGATGATAGAAATAACACAAACAAAATTTAATTTATTTCATTGTGGCAAATAGAAAAGTGGTTATAAATAAAGAGAAATTTAGTGTGAAATACATTAATTTAATTCCTTTTTAAAAGCTCCAAAAAGATATTTAAAAAAAAGAACATATCTATTTATCCATCGATATCCATTAACTGAACATAACCATTTTAACTTCAAGAAAATTTACTAAACAATTCTTAAATTTATTTAGTAAAATGTTTTATTAACAAAAAGTAAATAATTAAAAGTAAAAGAACTGTACGAAATAATTCGTTAAATACGAATTTTGAATCTGAGAGCTGTGAGGTCATTTTCTATTTTAAATTCGTCTGCAGACGATTTTTGAATTAAATTGTTTAACAGCACCATTTAATGATAACAAAAAAAAAAAAAAAAAAAATTTTAAAAAAACAAAAATAAAACATTGTTAACTACTCCAAATAATGATAATTATTATTCAGAGGGAAAAAGAATTGTATAGATATAATACACTGAATAGCATGCAAATTTTAGAAGCATCGCGTAGAACAGGTATAAATGAGCAGTGCTTTCGCAGAGCTTTCATTTCTGTTCAAGTTATTCATGTGAAGAGGTTTTGACGTGATGATGACCGCACGACGGGAATTAACAGACTTTGAACGCGGAATGTTAGTTGGAGCTAGACGCATGGGTCATGCCATTTCGAAATCGTTAGGGAATTCAACATTCCCAGATCCACTGTGTCAAGAGTGCGCCGAGAGTATGAAATTTCAGGCATAACATCCCACCATGGACAGCGCAGTGGTCGACCGCCTGCACTTAACGACCGAGACCGGCGACGTCTGCAAAGAGTCGTAAATTCTAACAGACAAGCAACATTGTGTCAAATAACCGCAGAAATCAATGGGGGACGTACAAGGGACTTGTCTGTTAGAACTGTGCGGAGAAATTTGGCTTTCTTGGGCTATTCCAGCAGAAGACCGACTCGAGTGCCTTTTACTGACAGAACGACATCGCTTGCAGCGACTCGTGGGCACGTGAGCATATCGGTTGGTCCCTAGATGAATGGAAAACCGTGGCCTGGTCCGATGAGTCACAATTTCAGTTGGTAAGAGCTGATGGTAGGGTTCGGGTGTGGCGCAGACCCCACGAAGCCATGGACCCAAACTGTCAGCAAGGCACTGTTCAAGCTGGTGGTGGATCCGTGGGCTGTTTTTTCATGGCATGGACTTGGTCCTCTGGTGCGACTGGACCGAACATTGACTGGAAATGCTTATGTTCATCTACTTGGAGATCACTTGCAGCCATTCATGGACTTCAAGTACCCAAACAACGATGGGATTTTTATGGATGACAATGCGCCATGTCACCGGGCCACAACTGTTCGCGATTGGTTTGAAGAACATTCTGGACAATTCCAACGAATGATCTGGCCACCTAGATCGCCCGACATGAATCCCATCGAGCATTTATGGGACATCATCGAGAGGTCTGTTCGTGCCCAAAATCCTGCACCATCAACGCTTTCACAATTATGGACGGCTATCGAGACAGCATGGCTCAATATTCCTGCAGAAGACTTCCAACGACTTGTTGAGTCCATGCCACGTCGAGTTGCTGCACTTCGCCGGGCGAAAGAGGGCCGACACGATATTAAGAGGTATCCCATGACTTTTGTCACTTCAGTGTATATACTATGATAAGTGTTACGTGTGTCATAAATGTAAGCGGATGTAACTGAGGTACAGAATTTCACAATTATTTATCGGAATTGAAGGTGTACGATAATGAATTTATTTAACCTAATGTAACTTGCCAGTGCATTTTGTATTTTAATTTTTTTTTTTTTTAATTTTTTTTTTTTTCATCAACTATCTGATAGTAAATTCCCTACATTTGTGTCATAAAATCAGTGGGAAAATTAAATTATAACATGTTTCATATCAAATATAATCTTTCTTTTTATTAACTGTCTTCTGTTCTTTTAATAGAAAGAAACGCTATTATTTTAAAACTAAGTATATCTGATACATTGAAATGAGTTAAAAAAAAAAAAAAAAACATTTTAATGTACTAGCAGATTCTGCCATTCAGTCTTTTACCTAACTCTAGTCTGGGAGTTTCGTTTTCGCTTTCGTTTGATCAAATACTTAAATTTTTCCACTCATTAACAGCTTAGAGTTATATTAAGTTCAGTTTTTTTTAAAGCTTTTTATTATTGGCTATTGAATGAAATTTCCAACTTCGATCAGCTAGTTAGTAAACTCAACATAATCCTTATGTCATATACATTTCACTGTGGTTGCAACTATTAAACTTTACCACAAGAGAAAGAGAACTTGAAATCATGCCATAACCATAAATTTTTAAGACATACACCACAAAACTTACCCTAGATAAACACAAAATCAGAAGTCTTCAAGATGGTGGGCAAATTTTTCATTTGCAGCGTGAATTTTGCTTCTTTCGACGTAATTTTGAATTTTTTTACAGTCTAAATAAATTGGATTGTGCATTTTATGATTTCGTTGATTCCCTTTCTTTTCGATGTTCAAAGTTCAACTTGAACGTCAAACTTTACACTCTTTTCTGTTATTTTTGTGAGTAGAATACTACCCAAGTTTAATAATATATCATGATGTAAAATAAAAAAAAAAAATAAATTTTATACATGTCCTTTTTTATTTTGCAAAACTCAGTCTGAAATTTACAGAGAGGTTTCTAATTACACATATAAATAAATCATCTGAAAGCACTCTGTGTTTAAAATAAAGTTCACTTCAAAAAATTGTTTTGATTTTCACTTGTGTGTACTTTTAAACAATATGGATTACTCACAGATAGATTACTTTATCTGTTACCTTAGCAACAAATATCTAGTTATCTCTTTTTTTTACAACTTGTCTTTAACAATTCACCAGATTTGGCCATCTTTTTTTAACGGCATACATTTTTCGCTAACAATGAATGATAATTTCTAACGAAAAATAATGGAAACTTTGCAGAACGCTGTTAAAATGTGAAATATGTATTGATTTCAAAATTTGACTTCTAAGAGACGATGGAAAATCATAAACTTTTCACGCTCATTACCGTTTGCTACATCTATTTTCAAATCGTTTCGCCTATTTATATACAAAACAATGCCTACAAAGGAATATCCATATCCATTTCAGAGAGTATAAAAGAACGAGATTTTGATTTTCAGAAGCTGAAAGTAAGTTTTTTTTATTTCAATTACATTTTATTAATTATCCATTAAATTACTTATTGCCGTTATTTAATTAATACTTTACAAAATACGTTTAAATGTTTTAATATATTGATATGTAAAAATTGGAATTTTTTAAATATAGAATGTTTTAACATTTGTATACCCAAAATTTAAGTGAATTAAATTTCTTAACATTTGTATATTCAAATTTTAAGAAATTTAATTCGTTTATTTCACTTTTGTAATAAGTTCTTATACGTGTATATTATGTTAATATTTTTATAGTATCAACAATTTACAATTATTTTAAAATGTAACAATTAAAAATAATTTAGAAATTAATAGTTATTTCTTTTTTCTTTCGCTAAATGTTAAAAACGTGATTACACTTGTGAATATTTTTAAGGGAAGTTAGCATTATTAGCTTGATAATATTTTTTTCCTTCTTTATGTAAAATTTTTAGAAAAGAAATTGATATATAGCTAAATGCAATCTACTTTTTTATATTCATTGTTTAAAAGAACTGTATTCATAATGAAAATTATTTAATGAATTCTAAAATATATATACTTTTTGTATAAAATATTATATTATTAAAGATGGAAAAATAACTTTTTATCTTAATTTAAAAGAAGAAAACTTCTTTTAACTATTAAATTAAAAAGATTATTAAAGTTTTATATAAAGAGAAAAAAAAATACTATCAAACTAAACGTGTTAATGTTAAAGATAAACATGCTGTTAAAAAATTCACAAGCGCAAACTTCATTTTTAACATTTAACCGATCGATTTAATTAACCATTTAATAGATCATTAACCCTTTTACATTGATTTAAATTGTAATAAAAATATAATTAATCATGTATTATTGTTTGCAACTTTAATTCAATGTCATTCGTAGCTATATTTTACATTGGAATTTTTTCTTTGTATATATTTTAATTACTAGAAATATCTGGCTTCATAAGTAAAATTTATTAATTAGATCATTTTGCATGAAAATGATAAATATTCAATGTTGGAAAAAAAATTAGATAATGGTGATATTAGTTACCTTCTTATTCATGATAAGGCAGTCAATGGTATACATAATAACGATAGTTATAATCTTATAAGTCTTTTAGTAAATTCGCCAAAAAGTTTTTTAATTAATTCAAACGAAAACTATTAATTTAAAGCTTTATATACAACAATATATGAATAAATGGAGTTAAACTTCATTAATAAAAAACGATTCAATTGTTTAAATTGAAAAGAGGATTCTTCAATATGTAGTTTAAATATTAATTCTAATTTAATTAATTAATTTATTTATGTTTAAATATTCATTACCAAAATGACTAAAACTACTTGTAGTAAGCTTATTTTATTATTTATTTATTTATTTGTTTTTGAATTATTCCGAGGATTCAAATTCCTTGAAAAAAAAAATTCCTTCCAATAAATTCGAATTTTATAACTAGGAAATAGAACACTATTAAGGTGGGATTTCTTAGAATTAATATAATATAGAAATCGATTCTAAAATATTCTAATGTCTTTTATCATTATTAGGCTGTTCTAACTAAGTCATCAGAATTCATATATCATGCCACAAGGAAACGTTCATATTTAGGCGAATTTCTCATATCACTGCCATCATCATGGAATAAAGAACTCCAGAAATGCTCATCTTCAGAAGTCATAGAAGATTTTCGAAGAGTTGATGTACATTTAACTGATTCAAAAGGTGATTTGAAAACCAAACACAGTAGAGGATGTGGTAAAGAAGGAGATAGGATTTATATGTCTATGGACTGGTTAAATGGAAAGACAGAAAGTAATGTAAAATAATGTTTATTTACTTTATTTTTTCATAAATTTTAATTATTAAATATGATATCTTGATTGTAAAAATTTAAAAGAAGTTTACTTTAAAAATTCGCTTTGTTCATGCTTTAAAATAGATTATAAAGTTAAATGCATAGCAATGAAATGTTTTAATTTTCTTTAGGCAATATTTTTTGTGTCCCAAATTATTTAAGATAATAAATGAAACAAACCCTAAATAATTTAAAATCTTACATGAATTGTAAAAGATAAGAAAATTGATTAAATTTCATTGCCAAAACGCAAAATAGGGGCCGTTGGGATTTGCCAATTTTATTTTTTATAGCGCCATCTGGGCGATAAGTGGCCAAATGTGGGGATCCGTATTCCTTGTACTGTTTGCAATTCACTTACAATCGCAACCCGTTACTTGGTGCATTTTGGCGAAAAGATTTTTTAACGCCAAATTCCAACGACTCCTATTCTGCGATTTTATCAACTACACAATCATTTCTTTCAAAAAACAACTATAAATTGAAAACATTGAAGTCACATTAAATATTTTAAATTACTTAGTAATTTTATGGCAAAATGATATATTTATCGAAAAATTAATACAAAAGTATTAATAGAACGTTCAGATATTACTTAAATGATACGTAATTTTTCATGAATTTTAAATGCTTTCTTTTGCAAATTTTTAAATTTGTTTTTCAAAAATCACAATTTTACCAAAACAGATCTCGCTCATCAATTTGCCCAACAATGGTCAATTTATCGATATGGAATTTTCGAAGAGGAACCAGTTAAAAGTGACTCGTGTCACAAATATGACAATTCTTGGTCACCCGTTGGTTGTTATAACATCAAAATCAATTCTGAGTAAGTAAACTAATTTCAAGATTTTATAGCATTTTAGATGCATTTTATTTTAATTAATCATTTTTAAATTTCAAGTATTTAATCAAAATTTTTTAAAAATCTAGTTGCAGATTTTTTATTAAGAAACTTTTATTATAATTTGTCCATCAATAAAAATAAAGCCATTTTTTTGCCTCTGATTTTATTTGTATAATTGAAAGAAAAACTCGTGTCTTTTCTTTATTGAGATAGTTGCCTAAAAACTTTGAATTTTATTTTTAATGAATTAGCAAAATACAGATATTATTTATGAAATTCATGAAACTTTTGATAAATTAAATGATGTTTTAATTAAAACATGATAGTGTTTTACAGTTACATACAATAATAATAACCAAATATTTTACTTTCATTTTGCTTTTTAAATTGCTTAAGATAAAATTTTAAATCATTAGATTTCGACAATGTATTGGCAGATATGAAATAAAGCAACATTTTTTTGAAAGAATGTAACTGTGGTAAATTTTATTAAGAAGAAATATTGGTGAAGAATTTTTAAGAGATTTCAAACTCTCCTCAAATATTATAAATTGATTAAATAGAACAATCATTCTTATCCAAAATTCTCAATATTTTTTCCCCTATTAATCTGTTAGAATTTATAGCCCGGCGCCATCTGGTGACGTAAAAATCTGACGGCAATAAATATATAATAAAGGTTTTTATTTAATTAAAAACTAATTAATAAAAACACTTCATAGTTTTTTAATTATGGGTTTGTAGAGGTTTATGGGTTTGTAGAATAAAATGTTCGAGCCATATAGCACCTGTATACTTAATGGTATCTGATAAGGTGTACTTCCAGCCATATCATTGCTGGATGCCGGCACCAGAAATTATCTGAAAGGGATTCTTTGTGTCGTTATGAGTCTTGAACTAATGATATTGACTCCAGACATAGAGGGTGCTTGATTATCTGACATAACAATCCAAAGTACATGACAATCCAAGTTCAAATTCATAATTTTTAACGTGCTATGCCAGGATATACCACTAGAGCATCTGGAAGATTCATGAAAATGGCATATATCCATTGTTCACCTTTATTACTGTTGACCATATTTCTTTAGTTGATATGCATTGATAAATAATTTCACTCACGTGGTGTCCTTTTTTTTTTCTCAGGAAAGAATTTCCAATTCCAATTGCTGTGTAAATCCTATCCATCTAAGTTCTACCCCTTCCTATAAGTATGTAAACCTGGTACTAAGGCACCCTGTATACACGGCCGACTCATATTATTATTATCACTCCCACTTCTGATATCACTTAGTGTTGAGCATATCTGATTACGTGATTCATTTTGAAGATGACAGATGATTGCACAACCTTCAAATGCGCCTATCCTTTTACCGTCCGTGGTTTGTGGCATACCACAATTTAATCTATCGTTAATCGAAATTTTTTTTTTCCCCCATTTTCCATAGTTTCTTATTATAGATATCTAAATACATTTTACAAAACTTGTAGTTTCGGAAGTGAACTCGAAATCCAATACCATACATTTTTCTTTTTTTTTAATTAAAGAAATTGCGTCCTTTTCTCGTTATAACGGTGATAATATGTCTACATTTTATATTCTATGTTTATTCAATATACGCCCTTAAATACTCATACTGAGTTTGGCGTGCCTTATGCCATTGTCTACACGGAAGAAATATCGGAATTGTGGTTAAAATAACATAAGACAACAATGTATTTAGGAACCAGAGAGACTTGCTCCAGTTCGTAACTCGACAACCATGCTGAACCGAAAGCTTCAGTGTATATAGTGGCGATGGACACAATAAATACGTAGGCTGGAATCTCCTTTCGATGGGATCGAGCAGAAAGGAAGGAAGATATAAAGTCCTAAATATTACCGAACCTGTTAGATCAAAATTGCAGTAGCACAATGACAGTATAACAGACCCCCATGAGGCATCCTAAGTAAATTTGTTAAATCTCTGGATTTCTAGCAACAAATGAATTAAGATAAAGTGCCTGAAAAATTCTAAAACAACTATTAAATAGGTCATTTATTGTTATCGTGTCCATGGATTTAAAATATTATTAATAAAGTCAGATCAAGTTAAAAGTCTTCACGATAGCGGCCGCTTCACTATACAGGACTTCTCTTAAGTTGGCCTCGATTGGCACCATACCCAATTACAATACATGGGGAGTGAGTGAGCACTCTCTAGAATGTGCTTAGGTGTTAGGAAAGCGTTGGGGTAACTTTTGCAGGGGAAGTATTCCCTGGTCTTGTCTGGGAGAATCTTCATCCCTTTGTAATAATTAGTTCTGAGTGTGCTAATAACTGATGTAGGTCATTTATTATAGACAATATATGCATTTAAAAAAAATTAATTTATATTAAATATATTTTTTAATTTGTATGTAATTAATGTTAATATATTTAGTTTTACTATTAAAATGAGTTTGTTGTCTTAAAATCTGTTTAAATTAAAATGCAAACTAAGAAATCTCAAATTATTTCAGGGTATCATTTGATACTGGTCTTCCGACATGTTCGTTGCCTGGCGACTTCTTTGGGAAAAAAGAACTAAAATCATCTCTTATGTCCATAGCCAATTCTTCGAAAGTAAAACAATTATGTTATATATTAGCTTTATTATCTGTCAATGTCGAATCTACTTGCCGTTTAATATTAAATAAATATTTTTACTCTGAATTTGTGTATAATATTGCAGTTAAAACAAGAACTATATTTTAACAAAATTAATTTAAATGAATAGGAAATATTAAGAGCATTTATGAGCACGTGGCAAAATTTGCAGGGTGTAGACTACTTAAAATATTATACAGAAATAATTATTTGCATAATGTAATTGCTGATTTTTTTCTAGTTTATTGCTTTAAAACTTTTTGATAGTTTCTTTATAAACATGATTATAAAGAAAATACTTTTATAGAATTGATTTAAATTATTTCCTCTTTAAATTTGACTCGGTGTTTTTACTTTACCTTTATTGTAAAAATTGTTTCTGTGCATTATATCGGGACATTAACATATTGGTTAAAGAATATCAAAGCATAATTTGCCTGGATGTCGAAAATGACAACTAGCATACTGATTTCTCGTAATTATTAAGTTTAAAAAATAAGTTATATTTATCAATATATGAATTACCTTTTTTCAAATAGCTTAAATTTTTTTCTTATACTAAAACTATTAAAATTAAGCTATAAATCCAACTATTTATTTCAAATCAGATTTGCAATTCAAATAAGAATATATATTCTTTGCCCTATATCTGAACATGAAGTTGCTGTCGATTGCTCATACAAATTATAATTTAATAATTTTATATATCTTTTAACTTGTGCCCTTTTAGTGTATTTTGAATTTATTCTAACTCGAAATAAACTATCTTACAAAAGCTGATTTATCTTGTGGGTATTGAAATTTATTGAAAATGTCGACAAAGATACAGAAATAAAAAACATTTAGAAATAAAGGTTACAGTTTGTGAATTTTCTGAAAATGATTTTTTCTGTTTATTCACATATGTAGAAATATTATTAATAAATAACTCGTACAATTTCTTTTCTTTCTCTAAATAAAATTTTAATTTTTAGGCATTACATTTCTGTGACGGATCTTCGTCTTTTCCTCATAACCCCGTCATGCCTACAATCCATAATAACTTGTGCAAAGGAGAAACAGTTTGGTCTGTGATTGAAAGCTCCAATGACTTTAAATATGCAAGGTAAGTTCTCTATAATTAAAATTATACGAAAACAGAAGTTTTTTTTTTTTCAATTCTTGCTATTCGTTCACACTCTCCCTATATATATCTTGTTCAAATTTCCAATCGTTCATAAAATACTTTTTATTCATCCACTCAAGTTCGAATACATTTTTTTGAACTTGTAGTAGAGTACACTTGATGTTAATACAGTTTTTCAAATATTAATTCATTAATTTAAATTTAATTAATTAATTTTAGATTTTTTTGTATTTAAGCTGCATATATATACCAATAGATGGCGCCAGATGTAAGAGAAAAATTTCAACTTGAAATGAAAACCTTTCTTTTTTTCAATTCCTACTATTAGTTCACACACTCCCTATATATATTTATATATATTGTTCAAATATTAATTCATGAATTAAATTTAATTAATAAAAAAGTAGAATTGATTTAAAAATTTTTTTTTTATCTTACTTGTTTAATTAAAAGTTATAAAATAAATTTTAGGTAGTCCAAAATTGATTCAGCCATATCTAAACAAATATTTTTTATTCTCGTAAAATGTTTTTTTCTTATTTTAATTAAGTTTTCTTGAATACCTTTAATAGATAATAATCCGAAAGAGAAACATACACTTGACTTGATACTTTGAGATGTATGCTCGCTGATGCTAACTTTATCTCAATTTATCCAAATGCTGTTTAAAATACTATAGATAACAGAATTTGACTAAAGTGAAAGTAAAACCTTTATTTATATTTTAAAACTCAAAATTCTTGAATTCATTGCGTATGACGGATTACAAATTACATTTTAAAACAAAAGTTATACTCGTATTTTTTAGCAACCCAAAATAATATAAATAAGACAAGCAAATTTAAAAAAGAAAGAAATGGATTAAAATTCAGATCAAATAAACTACACTAATATTTAAATTGAACGATTATTAGAATCACACAGAAATTGAACTCTAAAATAAAAATTTCGCCTATAAATATGTCCAACATCTTGAAAAAATATGCAAATTAAAAACCAAAGATGGCATCGGATAGTACGTCACAATGACATCAGTGTGAGAATAAAAGGAATCGTGGCAAAGAAGTAAAATTGTTAAAGCTCTTTAAAAGCCTTTCTGCTTATCATTTTCATTCAATGGCACAAAAGAAATTTGGATGATTTTTTACGTGGTAGAAATCGGAAAAATGGAATGTTGCGTAAAGAAAATCATGGAACTTTGGAATCGCCCAGAGTGTTTCAGGCTTTGAACGATTCCAAGATGATGGTCCATGAGTAGATGTTATAGCACTTCGCCCCTCGAAATTTTCAACGCCGAATGAGGACCGGTATTTAGCTTCTATTACTAAAGAACGGAGCACAATCAGACCTGTTCGTCAGCTCGAAACAACTGAAAAATATGAATTTGATAAATAACTATTAATTAGGGCTTCATTGGTTTATTATGCTTAGGCCTGATATTGTTCAACTTACAGCAACTCACTGTCGCCTATGATTAACCTGCATAAAATGGGGCATTGAATGGACAGTGGCAGCAGTGGTCTGGTGTGATGTTTTCCGACGAGTACAGGTTTAGTTTGCAGTCTGATGGTGCCGGACTTTTTGGAGTGCGCCAGGAATACACTTTACCACCAAGAGAACACCATTGAACGACACCGTTACGTTGGTGCAGGATGGTAAATTTGATAAATAACTATTAATACATTGTTCCTTCAATAACAATTTCCCCGATTACTTAGGAATGATATTGATCATCTACAGACTCTTTTGAAATTTATACATCTTTGAAATTATACATAAATTTATATATAAAATACATCTATCTGCATAAAATGTATCTATTTGCATCTGCAATCAGAGAGCTTTGACTAATGATAACAATCACTTAATATTTCATAGCAGGGATTGTAAATTTAAAAAAAAGCAAACGAATTTTAGGGGCCTGAATGCCCGTGTCTTTAGCGCTTTGGCGCTCGGTTCAACAGATTTCAGATTCAAATCCCAGCTGTGCCATGGATTTTTATAGTGGTCCGTGATCCACAGGATCGTAGAGCATTGTCTTGCGGTTTAGTCAGTCTTCAGCCCTCGTGGTTTCTCGCTAAAGTGAAGCTGCATATTACCCTTATCCATGGCCCAATGGGGTCTTCTGGACCTGATGTAAGCTTTCCTACACCAGGGGGATTAGTAACAACAACAAACGAATTTTATAAAATACACTTTATTTATTAAATAAGTATTTTACTTATATAATATAATATAAGTAAAATACAAATATATTATCATCAATAACACGGCAGTCCAGGGTGGTTTAAGGGTTTCCTTTGAAGAGATTTCCATACATTCATTTGTGTGACAAGGCTCCTCTAATTTTTAACTTTCAATACAGCAAAATATTTTTCAACTGCGTCTATCCATCGCAACTTTGGTCATCCTCTTCCTGTTTGTCCCTGTGACATTGCCAAAACGAACCTTTTTACAGGGTTTAAATTATTCATTCTAAATGCATGAGCAGCCCAGTTTAATCTGTTGATCTTAATCAATTTCATAATATATGAGTCTTTATAGCATTTATAAATTTCTGCGTTGTACCGTCATCTCCAACAAACAGTTTCCCTAACACTCCAAGAATAGCCCTTAAAATGTTTCCTCACATACGCTCAAATGGGCCTCATCAGATCTTGGCAAAGTCTATGTTTCAGAACCATAGACCAAAATAGGTCTAATAAAGGTTTATATAACAATAATTTAGTTTTTCTGTATATGAATTGATTTAAACAGGTTTCTTAACCCATAAAAGCCTTATTGGCAGACACAATTCTGTTTTTTATTTTAGTTAAGATATTATTTTGACAGTTAATTTCTGATCCTAAGTATTTAAAACAAAGTACAGATTCAAAAGTGTAAGTGCCTAAAGTAATATTGGGTGTATCCTGACAAATATTTCTTGAATGTGTGTCTCCTGATCCTTGGTGTATCCTGACAAATGTGTTCTTTCTTGGTTTATGTTTAGATGAAAATAAAAATTATAATTTGTTAAATACATTGTTAATTGTATCTCTTTTTCCTTAATCGTACCTCTTTTTCCTGTAAATGCTCACCTACAAAAATCAGTATATGCTTTTTTAAGTTGATTTTTTTTTTTTTAAATCATGCAGAAATTTGCCGATGAAAGCAGCAAGACCCCCGAGTCCTACTTTCAAGTGCTTCAAACAACAAGCTCCCCATGTAACATTTGCTATTCAAAACAGCACAGTTGACGGAGATCTGACAGAGGTATTTCTCTTTATTTATTCCATTTATGCAATTATTTTATTGATGTCCAACGAATTTAGGATGTATTTGTAAAAAATTTATATCAAATACCAAATCCTTTGGCAGGCGTATTGGTGAAGCATTTCTAAAATTAAGATAAAATAAAAATTATAATGATTTAGTTTAAACTATTTCTTTCCATTATAGAAACGTGAGCTGTAAGATTTTATTTTTCTGTGCACTTTTTAAATATTTAAGAGCACAAAATTTTTGTAACTAATACAAGTAAAATAAAATAAAAAATGCAAACATTTTTTTTACATCGTGCTAATAATATATCCAATTCATAGAGTAGAATGGTAGAAAATATTGGATAATAATTTCATAATTTTCAATATTTTAAGATTTATGAAATAATTCCTCGTCGATTAATGTTTTTTTTTTTGGGGAGGGGAGGGGGGGGCGGATAATTAGTTTTCTCAAGTGTGACACTAATTCAAGGCAGTTTTTCTTAAAGAGCCCTTCAAAGAAGCATCCAATATCTCTACATTTAATGAAGGGGGGAGTATGACTATTTATAAAAGTGACAAGCTTTTAGGAAATTTGTTACTGGAAAAATTAATGAGCTAATTCAGAACAAAAAAAAAAATTCTGCCTCGTATTTGTATCTTTGACACTAACTTTATTTATTGCATATTACTATAGGTTCATATTATTTTTCATATTTTGTATAAACCATCTTTACTTTTTCAGTTTATTGTCCAATTAAAATTAAAAATTAAAATTATAAAGACGAACAAAGCAAAAGCAAAAGGAATTTTTTAGCATTGCATATGTGTTTAAGTTGCAACCTTCCTTCGGAAGACGAATCTTATAACTTTATATAATAACAAAACAAACGTTAATTAATAATAAATAAAAAATTTAGTTTTTTAAGGGGAGTTTTTCCATCAAAGTTTTAAGGGGAGTTTTTCTATCAAAGTTTTAAGGGAAGTTTTTTTTTAGTTTTTAAGGGAGCTTTTCCAAAATGAACTTGTTAAATTTATTTTTGTAATCGCCAAAAAAATATAACAATATTTTGAATTCGCCATTAAAAATCATTCCTTTTCACTAGATAAAAAATCCATCTACAAATAGTAAAAAATGCTTTATCAATAACGTCTCTTTAATCTACAGCCTGATGGCTAAATGGCTAGCGCTCTGGCCTTTAGTATCGCAGGCTTCAGGTTCGAATCCTGGCGGTGACATGGATGTTTGCGAGTGGTTCGGAATCCACGTTAAACTGTAGATACTGGTCGGTTTAACCTAAATTGTGGACAAGATGACCGTAGTGTGCCAAACCAAACCAAAATCTCTTTAATATGGCAATCGATCGTTTGGCACATTCTGTAATTTGCCAACGATGAAGTCTCCGTTTTCATTTTTTTTTTTTTTTTTTTTTTTTCGAAGGGACGTTTGTTGACATCGGCTATCGGATGGCGACACAATGCTACACGCATTTTCGAATTTTGTAGTTCCTAAATTAACGATATGTTTTCAGATATTTACATCGTCTGCACGCATTTTCCAATTTTGTAGCTGCTAGATTGACGATATATTTTGTCAGGTACTTGCATCTTCTACGCAGTTTCAGAATGTGTTAAACATATTAAATATGAAAATAATTTAATCGTTTAATTTTTATCAAGAATGTTTTACCTTTGATATTCGCTTAAAGCTATAATGATGCCCGATAATCCGGCACGATTGCGGTACAATTATTATAATGAAAACTTTTTTTATGTCATTTTAGGCCCTTGTTCAAATTGGATCTTCTTTATTCGATTTTTTGTCAAACATGGCAGCAAAAGATTCTCAAGTGAATGTTGTTGCGTTTTCTGACAGTAAAGATTCAAGCAAACCTATGGATCTAGATCTGAAAGATTCAATCAAGTTATTCAAGGATTTGCAATATTATATAAAACCAATAAATAATATCAACAGTGTGTGTATTTCATGTGGATTACAGAAGGCATTGAACGTAAGTAAGGAAATTATCACTTTAGTACCTTTACTTTATTGCACCTACTTTTTTTACTTACTTTTATCACTTTAAAACAACTTATTTACTGGAGTTATGAAAGAATTAGTATTTGTATTTACCAGAAGATGGATAAAATAGAGAAATATTTTTTTTCACATTAAAAATGGAAAAAGTAAAAAAAAACTTTTAAAATCTTTCTTAGAAAATTTTGTTTACCTGAGGTAAAAAGTGGAACCAAGTTTACATTTTTATAATTGCTTATCTCATGAGCTATTTAACAATTACAAATCAGTTCCTTAACATTAAAAAAAAAGTTTTTCTTTTATCATTAAATAGTTTTTTAGTTCAGATATAAAATAAATTATAAACAGTACGTTATAAAAAATGAATTATACTACTGTGTCCAAAAACTAAGACCAATTTTCATTTTAAAATTCACGGGGCTTATGGAATTTCAATTTTTTTTCTTTTTAGGTTGCTGGCACTGTCCTTGACATCTATGTGAAAATTGACGTCAAAATATTCATTAGTGTTTGAGTTACGCTTGACTTTGTGAGTCGCTAAAATTAATTCCGGCGATATTTGAAATGTCTGAATTAATTGTGCCAAGAACTTGTATTAAATTTTGTTTGCGGAAAGTTATAGAATGTTGCAGAAGGCATTCGGTGAGCACTCCTATATCGGAAGGAAATGTTTAGAAGTGATATAAACAGTTCAAAGTAGGCAGAGAAAGATTTGAAGACGAAGAGCCCTCTGGTCGACCATCAACCTCAACCGATGAAACTCACGTCCAAAAAATTGAACATTTGGTGCTTGCCAACCGTCGATTTACAATTAGAAACCTTGCTGAGGATGTTGGAATTTCAAAAGGATCGGTCATTTCCATTTTGGGCCTCAAACGCATCAAATCTCGATTGGTACCGAAAATTCTGAATGCCCCAGCACACGCTGCATTAATTCTTCGTAACTTTTTCGCCAAAAATGAAACCCATATCGTTCCACAACCACTGTATTCACATCGTGTGACTTCTGGCTATTCTCTAAACTCAAAAGACCACTCTTGGGGAACACCGTTTAGAGTCGATTGAAGAGATTCAACGTGAATCGCCGCGCGCTTTGAAGGCCATTCCTGCCGATGACTTTTCAGCATGCATTGAGGATTGGAAAAAGTTGGCATAAGTGCATTGTGTCTGGAGGGAATACTTTGAAATCGATGAAATAAATTTGGAAGAATAAATAAAGAGTTTTTGAAAAAAAAAAATAATAATTAGTCTTACTTTTTGGGCACAGTAGTATTTGTTTTCTTTCCTATGTTTTTTTAATCATTTAAATAAGATAAGAGATCTAAGATGCATTTCTGAATTTAGTTATTCAAAAATTGGAAAAAAATAAATCAAAATATAATAGCTTAATCATTCAAAAGGTATTTTTATTTCTGTATCTCCATGTGTTTAAATTTCAGGCAACGAAAGAAAACTCCTTCAGACCCATAATTGTTATGATAGCGTGGAAAAGTGCTTTGGCTGTCGAACAAACTTCAGCTTTGGTTGAAAGTATTCGGAACTATCCTAAGAACGTGCGATTGCATCTAATTTTAGTAGAAGACACAGAAGCTGAGGTTGTTCCAACTGACATGATCGAGGCCATCACATCCCTTGGCGGTCTCATATATTCTCTACCGAAGCGACTCGACGCCATGGCAAGTAAGCTACAGATAATTTTGGCTGATGTCGTCAAGAATCCGTCGGAACTTCATGACAGAATTGTTGTTGTAAGAACTGTTTTGTACTTTTAATGTAGCTAATACAAAAATATAAAATTTATTTTTGGCTCGACAGTCCGTTGTAGTTTAAAAATATGGACAGTTTTTCATCTTATGTTAAAATCATATTAAGAAAAAAAAAAAAAAAAGAATAAAATATAAAAGAAAATTAAACTAAAAAATGAAAATTGTGGTGAATACACATTCTTTATAGAAGTTTAAATAAATGTAATTTTTAATAATATGATTATGTGGAGGTTTTGATTTACTCCACAGGAAGTTTAAATCGACCCATCTACATTTAAAACCTTGCTCTATCACTTTCCATTCTAAAATGGGGTATGATAGTGGTGCATTAAAAAGAAATATATTTGATTGAAGTTTTTCTTTATTGCTTAAAGCTAGTAAATTGATTTTCTAGCTATAAAGACTTGGCCCAACTCGTGCCTAGTGGTAATGTACGCGGATGGCGTGCAAGAGGGTTCAGATTCGAATCCTCTGACAGTATCCGTTGCAATAATTTTTTTTTCAGAAACGAGGAGCCTCAATTGTGATTGGGATGAAGTTATTTGTAAAGCATCTTGCATCGATAGTTAAGCTGCTGGTGTGAGTTTTCGGGGCAGTTACCCCTAACATTCCCAGATCTTCCCTCATCGCTCATTGGTGGGCTGCTAATGGCAGATATAGATGGAGCACGAAGCTCTTCGATGTTTAACAACAACGATAGAGAACATAGAAAATTCAGTTCACAATCCATAAAGTGAACTGAACAGAAAGGCCTCATGTTTATGCCGATATAAACACATTTAAATACGTAGGCTAAAGTGTTCCATCACTGGATTTGAGAAGATGGATGTAGGGTGCAAAGTCTTGCGGTGTCATTCTTGCCAATGTTTATTTCAGTTGCGATGGTACTGATGCAAAAGTGATTAAAGATTTGCAATGTGAAAAGTTAACGATCTTATGGGTTGTAGTTTGCATTGGAAAAATGTAATTTACAACTTGTTTATTTTATTTCAATAAGATTAATAATGTCAAGTTATTAGTTATGTACTGTTCTTGGAAAGTGAATTTTATTCTTGAAAAAAAAAAAAGGAATCCGCAACAATGTAATAACAGAAATAATGTAATATTCATCACTCATTCATAAAAAAAAAATCCAAAAATATATACGTATCTAAAATACATATTCTATGCAAACATATAATTCAAAAATGAAGCAATAAAATTGTGCAAAATACATTATTTCAGAAATAAAATGAATTTTTAATTTTAATATATGCTATTTAATTATTGTGTACTCAGTTTTAAACACGCTCAAATGACAAACATTGATTAAAGTGGTTCTTAGTTACTCTGAAAAAGTTATGATCGTTATTAAGTAATGTGGTAAAGACGTAAATTTCAAGTGTTATTACATTATTTCTGTGACAAACCAATATGCATCTGCAAATAAAAATAATCTCATTAGGAATTTCGAATCCCTCGGACTGCTATTCTTTTACAAGAGCTGGAAATAGATTTTTTTTTTTTCTTTTATTGTCAAGTAGTACTTTATTTTTACTTTACGTAGTTATAATTCTTTAAATGTAATAATAATATTTTGTTTACTTAATTATTATTTTCTTAAATTATTCATAACAGAACATTAAAATTTCTTGGAAGTTTGTCCACAAGGGTGAAGTGGGATGGAATTTCTTATTAAAAAGTTTTCCATGTTTTTAATATTTCCCTTTTTTTTTAACAAAAAAAAAAAAACCATAAATTTCCCAACGTGGAATCTCCAGAAAACCATAAATAAACTTTTCTTACTGTAAAATTAAATATATATATATACATATATTTTCCCCATCGCTTCCGTAAACCTGTAGCCCAGTGGTAACGTGAGCATCTTACGTGCTGATTCTAGCCCGCTGGTGGCGTCTGTTGGATTCACTACTTTCTGAATCGATGGACGCAATAGCCATTGTGGCAATGCTTATAAGCGTCTCGCATCAACAATCAGTCTATCTAATAGAAGTTTTCTCCCATATGATTCAATAATGCGAGGCAGCTATTACCCTAGAAAATCATTTTGGAAGGCAATTCGCTCCTTACATCGCCTGATGATGATGATGAGCAGTAAATGGAACAAACTGTATTATAAATAAAAAACAAGTAATATAAAAAAAAATTTAAAGTCAATTCTTACTTTTTTTTCACTACAGAAAGTCCTTTATAAATAAAGTTTAAATTTTCCTCTTACATCTGGCGCCATCTATTGCAGATACATGCAACTTAAATCTAAAAAAAAAAAAAAAAAAAAAAATTAATTAATTAAATTTTAATATGTTTCAAAACATATTTAATAATTTTCATATTTAACAATTTTCCACTACAAGTGAATAAAATAATGGATAATGTAATAATAAAATAATAAGAATGGATGAATAAAAGTATTTTATTAACGATTGAAAATTTGAACAAGATATATACAGCGAGTATGTGAACTAATAGTAGGACTAAGTAGAACTAAAAAAAAAAAAATTGCTTTTGAATTTGACTGTTTGAAAAATCAAAAGTAGTACTCTACACATGACATTGAAATACTAATTACATCATTAAGTATAAAACTAACATTCCTTTTTTTTTTCAGGTACACGAAGCAAACTATGAGAAAATTTCTGAAGATTTCACTGACTCTTTTCTTACTCCTTCTGGCGGCTTTAATAAGATTATTTACGTCATGTATTGCTTTCCTTATTTAAGTGCAGTGATTGTACAAAAAAATGCAAACTGTACATCGGCCTGGAGACAGTCGACTTCATTAGCAGGAAGTTTTAAGTGTGGAGAACTTATTGAATTCAAAAAAGAAACGGTATATATTTTTTTATTCTTATTTATTCATCATTATTGTCATTGTTACTATCATTTTTAATCGTTTAAAATTTTCTGAGTGGTTTTTCTTATAAAGTCACAGCTTTTTTTTTTCTTGTTGATCAACAATTAGAGCATTTTATGAAATAAACAATTATAACAACACTCGTACACAGTACCTATGATAAAAGCATCCCACCAAATCATGGTATATAATAAATTGTTATTTCTCGATTAATTTATTGTTTTTTATGTGTAAAATTGAATTAATGAATTACATTTGTATGTGAATAAATTAATGTTCCAAGATAATTTTTTAAAAATATCAATTTTAGGGTAGTTTATTGTAAAATAATTTACAAATCCCATTTCAGGTACCTGCAAAAACGTGGAACTACCCATTTTCTTATCTTGGCAACCCAAATCCCCAGTATTGTTCATCGGTGTCAATGCTTCTCTTACCATCGAAATCAAAGAATTCATTCACAATAAAAGGATGGCTAAGTGATTACGTAGTAAGTTCAAATTCTGTATTTTATTAAGATTTACCTTTCTAATTTTAAAGACTTAAAAAGACAAATGCTTGAAACAGAATCTTTCTAAATTTAACAGAATCTTTCTAAATCTTTGTAGACAGTGGTGCTGGATACCTCATTTTAATTTAACTGGATCTTTTGAACAGAATTCAATAAAACTAAAAACCTCTATAAGCATTAATGAAATCTAACTGATGAGATTGGGCAATAGGCCTGTTTAATAAAAATGCGCAAAGGGGTGGAAATCAACATTAAATAACCGACATATGTTTTTCAACTCTTCATTTAGATTCTTTTTTTTTTTTTTTTTATTGTTTATCAGGATATTTACATAGAAAAAAATTAGAAGCTATGTACTTACTACTATGCCCAAAAAATAGGACCAATTATTTTCTTTTCAAAAACTCTTTATTTATTCTTCCAAATTTAGTTCATCGCCTTCAAAGTAACCCCTTCCGGACACAATGCACTTACGCCAACTTTTTTCCCGATCCTCAATGCATGCTAAAAAGTCATCGGCAGGGATGGCCTTCAAAGCGCGCGGCGATTCACGTTGAATCTCTTCAACCGACTCAAGACGGTGTCCCCGGAGTGGCCTTTTGAGTTTCGGGAATAATCAGAAGTCGCACGGTGTGAATACGGTGATTGTGTAACGATATGGGTTTCATGTTTGGCGAAAAAGTCACGAAGAAACAATACAGTATGAACTTCCGCATTCAGTGTTTTCGGTACCAATCGAGATTTGATGCGTTTGAGATCCAAAATGGAATTGACTGTTCCTTTTGAAATTCAAACATCATCAGCAAGGTCTCTAATTGTAAATCGACGGTTTGCAATCAGCAAATCTTTAATTTTTAACGTGAGTTTCGTCTGTGGAGGTTGATGGTTGACCAGAGGGCTCTTCGCCTTCAACGTGCTTTCTGCCTACTTTGAACTGTTTATACCACTTCTAAATAAGGACAATGTCAGCAAAGAAAAAAATATTGAAATTCCATGAGCCCCGGAATTTTAAATTGGAAATTGGTCTTATTTTTTGGACACAGTAGTATATCTTATTTTTATTAAAGAAATGCCAATAAAGTAACAAATGTATTTTATTCATTATTTTTTTTAAGGATTAACCAATAGACATGTTAACTCATCTCCAGTGTCAACGTGCGCAGCTAGCTTGAGGAATCTGCTAGTGACATTGCTGTAGTCACTGCTTTCAGAAACAAATTCTATGGCAATTGTGACATGTGCAAAAGCGTCTCGCATCGATAGTCAGGATGGCTGTTGGTAGTTTTCTGGTTTAGGGTTTTCCGCATACGACGGTCAAATGTTGGGCAAGTTCCTCTAAAAGTTTCACGGAAGTCACTGTCTTTCTCTCATCACCAGTCGGTGGGCTGTTCAGGGATGCATAAGTAGTACATGAAGTACATCAATGTTCAACAACAAAAGAAAATTGACATAATATACATATCGTTGGATTTACGATTTCTTTCTAATTTCATCGATATATAACAATAATATATTGCTATCATGCTGGATCTAATGGCCGAGTGACTATCGCTCTAACGCTCGGTGCCAAAGGTTTCGGTTTCGAGTCGGTTTAACTTATTCATTGGCGCAATAGCCTAATCCCGTTCTGATATTCGGTTCTTCTTCTCCGATAATTCTAATCTAATATCCGGTTATTGGGTTCAAATCCCGGCGGTGACATGGATGTTTGTGGTGGTTCGGAATCCACTTTAAAACGCAGGTCCCTGTCTAATATGATTGTTGGACGTAAGGCTGACAACCCTATCCCGTAAAAAGAAAACATCTCCTGTTTTTAAATCTGCCAGCAGACAGACAGGCTTTGGCCCACAATGGAGCTGTTGGTCTGATGATGAAAATATTACTATCATAAGCCCAGTTGATATTTATTATGAAAGTTGTTTTTGGAAAAAGAGGTTAGACCTTGCAATATGAAGTTCAAACGTCCATCTTTAATTTTGGCCAAATTTATTTTAAAGTTTGTAGAAAGTGAAAATGTTAATGGCGCATCTTGCGTTTCAAAAAACTGAGATTGCTATATAGATCGAAGAGCGCCATTTCCAAAAATATCTCACGTGATTTCGCACCCAACTCATTTACGGAAGGAAGAATTCTGTATATAAAAGAAAGTAATTAATAAACCGTAACCATCAAGAGTTTATAACTTTAAATTATTTTATTATTCTATCTTTTCGAAGTTAATTATTTATGTTAAGATTTTATCTGTGTAAATTTGATTAATTTTTCATTGCAGTATTCCATTTAAGTTTCGCTTCCTATAAAGAAATATTTGAAAATACTTGCCATAAAGGCAACAAAATAATTCAAATTGAATTAAAAAATATATTTTATTATTTGTCTGATAAAACAATTTCAAATGTTGAATAACTTAGTCTAAAATAATTAAGGATAAATTGCACATTATATTTAATTTTCTGTTTAGATCAGTAATAAATCTTGATTTTTTCAACTAGCTTGAGTTTTGTCATGAATTTTAATAGAATTTCTTTACTGTTTATTTAGTTAAAAATCCTTAGTAAATTCGTAATATTTATGGACTTATTACTAAATATAAACCTCATTTGACTCTGGTTTGGAAAGTGGTATAAAATATCTATGAGCTTAAAAAAAATTTTTCTAATTTTGTACCATCCCTCATAAAGTCTTTAAAATAACTCAGACTGTATTTGCTAAGAGAAATATACTTTTTTTCTCAATTTATTGCATGTTTTCCATTTCTTTTTTAGATAAACATACCTCAAAACGTACTCATAATTTATGTCGAAATTATTGATTCTGCAGTACGAAAGTTTAAAGTGAAAGCTCATATTTCTGGTCCAGGATTTAAGTCTCCGGTTGCTATTGATTTGCTAGACAACGGAAATGGAGGTAATAATTTATTTATTTATTTATTTTGTAAAGAAATATATATATATATATAAGTGTAATAATGGAGCATTTGGGGCGCGATAGCGGAGGGACGAGTCCTCTGGCGCTCGGTGCCATAGATTTCGGAGCCTAGTCCCAACTGTGCCGTGGGTTCTTGTAGTGGTTCGAAATCCACATTAAACCGTAGGTCCCGGTCTAATATGACTGTAGAGAGTTGGGTATAGGGATGACAACCATCCAAAAAAAAAAAAACCATTTATTGTCTCGAAATCTGCCGTCAGGCTGACGGCCTTGGCCCACCATGGAACTGTTGCGCCAATGAAGAAGAACAAAGCATTTATTTTACTTAGGATGTTTCTACTTTCTAAGATTGCAGTTTAACAATACTTTTTCTATTTATAATAAATCGGCAAATTTTTCTCTTGAAAAATGTATTCTTCTAAGTTTTATTTAAAATTTAGCATATTACAGCAACTTACATTTTTAAAACATATTTTTTTTCATAATAAGTTTAGCGAAAACTGATGGGGAGGGGGGGACATTATTTAAAAAGGAGTGAACATAAATAAAAATTAAATTTAACGAGTAAAATAAAATTAAATCCAACAAAATCAATTATTCACAAACATGGGGTGTGGAAACGATTAAATACATTAGGATCAATTAAAAACAAAGCGTTTCCAACAGATGTGAATAATTTCTTTTACGTTAATAAAAAATTAACTGTAATAAAAAGGGCTTTTGATTATAAATGTTATATTATCTTAAAGAGGATCTTCTAATTATAATTGGGAAAATTTAAATATGTTAATTTCATTGGGGCCACCTTGATTAAATATAAAATCAGAATCATATTCATCTGATGGCTGAGTAACTATCACTATGGCGCTCGGTGCCACAGGTTTCGGTTTCGAGTTCCGGCGGTGCTACGGATGTTTGTAGTGGTTCGGAATCCACTTTAAACCGTACGTTCCGGCCTAATATGACTGTAGGGCATAGGGCTGACAACTCTATCCCACAAAAAGAAAACATCTGTTGTCTCGAAATCTATCATCAGACAGACGGCCTTGGCCCGCCATGAGGCTGTTGCGCCAATGAAGAAGTTAATTTCATTGTCCGGTGACATTAAAATGTTTGACAATTTTTTTTATAAAAAAATAAATATTTGTTAATTGTAGTTGCCAATCAATCCAATTGCCGTTGTTCAATTAATTACTAATAATAATATTAAATTAAGCACTTTGTTAAAAGCTATCAATATAAAAAAAACTCAATCAAATATAAAAAATATGATATTTAATAGAAAAAAAATACGGACACCGCCTAACAATTTTTTTCCTCTCATACTCGAATGCGCTATCGTAAAAAGTTTAAGCAGTAAATCAATAATCAATCAATTCTGCGAATTGTGCCAATTAAAAAATAAAATTCATTTTTTAATTATTTCAAACGAGAAGACACTATTTAATTTTAATTTCAATTTCAGATTATTTAGTTTTTTATTCAATCTCAGTAGAAGTAATTTAAAAAATTGTATAAAAAAAGTTTATCAACTTTAGTGTTTAAAAGAGAAAAAAAAGAATAAATAGAATCTTCTTTCTCATTTGATAATAAATAAATTAATGATAATAAGTAGATGAATGTTTAGTAACTCAATGTAACATTTGTTTTTCAATTAAAATATATTTTTTTAACTTCGTAAATTATAATTATTAAATACAATTAAAATTAATTCACATTCGTATTATAAATATAAACAAGCATAAAATATTTCATTTAAAAATATAAACAAGTATAAAATATTTCATTTAAAAATATGAACAAGTATAAAATATTTTATTTAAAAATATAACTTAAAGCAATTTATAATCTTTCTGTGTGTGTGTGTATTTTCTTTATTTCTTGACATATTCATTTGCGATTTTTCTCGTGTACGCAATAAGTGTAGTAAAAAAGCAATAATACTCAAAAGAAAAAACAAATCACGTTGTATTTTCAGACCCTGACGTAAAAGCTGGTGACGGAATTTATAGCAGATATTTCACGTCTCTCTCTCAAAAAGGATCCTACACTGTATCCGTTTCTGCTGAACTGCAAACAGCTGAAGATGGTAGTTTCTTTGTTGAAGGTACGGAATTTGTTTATGGTCATAAATATTAAAATAATAATGTATGTCTTATATTTCCGTTATTCGTTTATTTATTTGTAATTTAATTATCTTTAAACATTTATATATAATGTAATTTATCTAAATCATATACTACTGTGACAAAAAAGTAAAACCAATTTTTTTTTTTTCAAAAACTCTTCATTTATTCTTACAAATTTATTTCATCACCTTCAAAGTTATCCTCTCAATACACAATGCATTTATGCCAACTATTTTTTCCAATCCTCAATGCAGGCTAAAGAGTCATCGACAGGAATGGCCTTCAAAGCGCATGGCGATTTACGTTGAATCTCTTCAATCGACTCAAAACGATGTCCCCGGAGTGGTCTTTTGAGTTTAGGGATTAGCCAGAAGTCGCACGGTGTGAATACGGTGGTTGTGGAATGATGTGGGTTTCATTTTTGGCGAAAACGTCGCGAAGAATCAATGCAGAGTGAGCTGGGGCATTCAGTGCTTTCGATATCAATCGAGATTTGACGCGTTTGAGGCTCAAAATGGAATTCTCCAATTGTAAATCGACGGTTTGCAAGCACCAAATCTTTAACTATTTGGATAAGAGCTTCGTCGGTTGAGGTTGATGGCCGACCAGAGGGCTCTTCGGCTTCAACGCGTTCTCTGCCTTCTTTGAACTGTTTATACCACTTCTAACCATTTCTTTCCGATATAAGAATGCTCACCGAATGCCTTCTGCAACATTCTATAAGTGTCCGCAAACAAAATTTAATGTAAATTCTTTACTCAATTAATTCATACATTTCAAAAATCGCCGGAATCAGTTTTAGCGTCTCACAAAGCCAAGCGTAACTCTAACACTAATGAATATTTTGACGTCAAATTTCACACAGATGTCAAGAACAGTGAAAGAAAAAAAAATTGAAATTCCATAATCCCCGGGAATTTTAAATTGAAAACTGGTTTTACTTTTTGCGCACTGTAGTAATTTTCTTTCTGTAATATTATAGGAAATGCAGAACAAATCTCCAATCCCCAGCAAAAGAAAATCATTGGTATATTCTATGTGAATGGGCCTCTTCCTGAAATCGATATCCTCCCTCCCAATCGAATAGCTGACTTGACAGTTATTTCCGTAAATCATGAAGACAGAACAGCAATATTGCAATGGACAGCACCCGGCGATAATTACGATTCTGGAACAGGTATGCATTAAGTATTATTGTTTACTATTATATTTTTATTTTCATTGATATTTTTGTTGTAAAACATTATTTGCATTAAAATGCTTTAAGTTAAAACAAATAATAAAAAGCGTTCATGGATATATTTTAAAAATTTAATTTGTATTCTTAATACTAAATTATTAAAAAATTATTTGTTAAAAAATTAAAACTATCTATTGGCCGATTTATTTGAAAGTGATGTCCCTTTATTTACACACTCTCTTGCATTATAATCAACCGAAACATTTCAGCAGAACTAAAATTAATATTGTTTAATTTTATACAATACATAAACTTTCAATGGTATATAATATATATAGTGGTATACTTCGTACACCATTCACTTCCTTATTAGGGATATATTTATCAAACTAAACCTACCATTAACACATTCTTTCTAAAATTGAATCTATACAATTTTCAAACAAACATTACCCTCATATTCTTAAGCAATTAAGAAAGTTAATCTTTTTCTTAAACAGTACAGATTGATGACTTTATTTATTTGAGAGAAATGGTATTTTTTTGCATTTAAGAATTATAAAATATTTTCATGAAAATCCATCAATCCATTTCGAAGTCCATATAACACCACATTGCGATACATAGTTTATAAAATCTTTTCATTCTCCAAGAGCTGTGCGACAGCTACTGTATGATGAGGTATAACGTTGTCGTCCATGAAGAGGAAATCCGAAATCACGTGAATTAAACAGATACACGTGAGGAAAGATGGCCTCTGTACAATAGCAAACATCAGTGACTGAACTGTAAGACGATACATCTGATAATTACATCATTTTTTTTCTAATGCAGCTGGCAAGCGAAACCGTGATCTTTTATGCCATAAGGGCTGCAACGACGTTACTCATTTTGCACTACCTAGGGGGGCGCATGTAACTTATCTTCAAGCCAAGGACGCGGAGTAACAATGCCCCCGCAACGCTCTACGATCCTATTAGGGCCAGGACCTACGGTTTAAAGTGGATTCCGAACCACTACAAACACCCATGGCACCGCCGGGATTCGAACCCGATACCTGTGGTACCAAGCGCCAGAGTGCTAGCCACTCGGCCATCAGGCTGCATCATGATGTCGTAATTACATCATGATCAATGCATCTAATATCATCTGCAAGACAATACACCGATCATCCGCCCCCCTTGTTGCTTGTAGGCGACCACTGCTGAACGCTCGGAAGCTGCGTCGGCCATTAGAAATGTTCTTCAGGCTCAAGAAATGATGTGAGCAATCCCAAACTCATCTCCGCCACACTTCGATCTTATTAAAACTTCATAATAACGCAATCGTGAGTAAATTCATCCAGATGATGTCTACTTAATTGCCTATTAACCATATCACACGGTAGCAGCAACTAGACATCGTTGAAATTATTGTACACCATTCAATAGTTTTCAACAAATTGCTGAGCGTACACAGCCCGTGTGCTTTACACTCTTCCGATAATCCCCCTCCTGCGTCATATGCCATGGTTAATGATCATGCCTTACTGTACTGGTCTGTATATATATATATATATATACACTCAAGAGCCAAAACATTATGACCACCTGTCAATAACGAGTTGGCCCACCTTTGGCGCGCAACACAGCTTCAACCCGTCTTGGCATGGATGTCACAAGTCCTTGTAGATGGCCGGAGACAGATTGTACCAGATGTCTAAGCAACGGTCACGCAAATCCGAGATATTGTGAATTGGTGGTCTTTGAATTCTGAGCTGCCGTCCCAGGACATCCCAAATGTGTTCTATCGGATTGCAATCCGGTGAGTTAGGCGGGCAGGACATTAACTGGAATTCAGCATCATGTTCCTGGAACCACTCCAACACAATTTTAGCCTTGTGAGAAGGGGTGTTGTCCTGTTGGAACATTCCATTTCCAGCTGGAAAAACAGAGGCCATGTAAGGGGGCAACTGGTCCGCAATGATGTTCAGATACCCTGTAGCATTCATGGTCTGCTCTACCACAACCACGGATCCCAGAGACGCCCAAGAGAACGTCCCTCAAAGCATAATACCGCCACCACCGGCCTGTGTATGACCTACTGTACATTGAGGGAGCAACTGTTCGCCTGGAAGACGGCGTATCCTGACACGGCCATCGGCGTGATGGATGGCAAACAGTGATTCATCTGACCAGGCAACTCTCTCCCACTGATCCATGGACCAGTCACGATGTTCCCGGGCCCAGCGCAGGCGCAGTTGGCGATGACGCTTGGTCAGCAAAGGCACACGAGTGGGACGTTTGCTGCGTAGCCCCATATCCAACAGTGTCCGCTGAACAGTGTGCTCCGATACTATTCTACTTGGCCCTGCATTGTATTGGGCTGTCAGCTGAGCCACTGTCTGGCTGCGGTTTTGCTTCACCATGCGTGACAGTCTCCGACGACCTTTTTCTTTGATAGCGTGTGGACGTCCAACACCATGTCGTCTACTACTGGTTTCACCGTCATTCATCCACTTTGCATAAGTACTAACAACTGTAGATCGCCAACAACCCACGAGTCGTGCAGTTTCGGAAATACTTGTTCCGAGCCTTTGAGTCATTACAATCTACCCTCTATCAAAGTCGCTTAGATCCGTAGCTTTTCCCATCACACACAGAAGTAAGTGAAAGAATGATTCTTCAGACTCTCCAGCAGCAGTTAAATACCACTTCCACCTGATCCCGTATCTTCCACGTCATCCAGGCGAGTTCATTGTAAAATGTAGGGGTGGTGATAATGTTTTGGCTCTTGAGTATATATATATATAAATTGCATTTACCTTTATTTTCCAATTAAAAAAAATCTGCATCCTGACAAGTTTTTATCGTAAACTGTACTTCCATATCATTATATCATATTTACACCCCCCACATATATATATATACAAGGGGTCTTAAAATTACTTTAAAAAATCATTAGAAAAAATATTAGCGTTGCGGTTTGGACATTTAAACTTGTTAAAAAGAGCGGTTTTTTTTACAAGCTAAAAAATTGAATGAATTATACCTAAAAAAAAGGGCGCAATAAAATATGAAATTTAAAAAATATATTATAATTCAACAACTCCTCGACTTCTTCTCCTTGAGACCATTGCATTTATGCATTATGTCTCCATATTTCACAATGGGTATAAGACAATTTCTGAGTAGTATATTTGGTCAACATAACACTCATGAAATGTTTGTGTGTGTGACACCCTGTATATATAAATGTAATATTATATTTTTACCATGATAAAAACGCAAATCTTTCTAATATAAAAGGATAAAACTCAGTTTCATCCTGTGATGATTATTTTTCTGAAATTAAAATGTAATTTGAAAAAAAAAATTATAATTTACTCCTTTGTTTTATCTGAACAAACTTTGAATTTCATATTTTTAACACAAATTGTAATATATGTAAAGACTAATGGCTGAAAATTCGAAAGCCATTATATATTTTATATATTTAGTTATATATTATAAAATATATTTATAACTAAATTTATAATTTAAAAGCGGATCATTTAAGTCACTTGATAACGATTATAGCTTGATTTTTAATTGGAAAATAAACTGACGTTTTATAACTTGCTAAAGTAACTTTTTTAAAAGCTAATGACAGTAATTTATTAATCAATAGTTTTAAAGAAATAATTACATTAACATGCTACAATTTCAAGAAGGGAAAAAAGCAAATACCCAACAAAACGGACTATCAAGTTTTATTTTCAATAATCTTTTCAAGGAAAAGAAATTAATTTGATAATAATACCATTTTCAGCGACTGCTTACGAAATTAAGTACTCTCATCATCCTGGAAGCCTTTCAAACCTATACTTTAACGAAGAAGGAAATTTTCTTCTCAAACCTGACAATGCTTTAAATCCAAATGCCAGTGGATCGACAGAACAACTCGCAATTCCTTTCCCGGATATTTTTGATAGTGCAGTTTATTATGTGGTTGTTAGAGCAATTGATACAAATAAAAATACCGGAGATGTTTCGAATATTGTTCAAGTTTATTTCAATCCATCGCAGAAAAAAATCACTACTAAACCTACTAGCTCAACAAAAGTGACAAAAGTGGGATCAACAGATAATCCCACGACATCAGAAATTAATACCGATGTAACTGACATTGCAACGACGGAAGAAACAGCACAGACATCAGAAGGGGATGAAATAAGTAGCACAATTTATGAAAACAATACTACTATTTCGCCACAAATTAAAGATGATAAGCTTTTTGATGAAAAGTTTATAATAGTATTATCATCAGCAGGTGGTATTTTACTACTGATTATTATAATAAATATAATTATTTGTTGTTGTTATATAAAGAAAATAAAAAAACTGCCTATGGAAAAGAAATCTTCCCGAAAAAATTCTTTGAGACCTCCATACAACTTGAACATTGCTTATCAAGAAGAACCAAATTCTAGTACATCGACTGATAACTATACTAGAGCTTCAGTGAGTACAATTGTTGACCAAAACGAATATTCTGTTTTGCAAACAAGACCTAAAATAACCCCAAAAAGGTATTCGTACCACACTTCTAGGAGCCTTGAAGAAAAAGAAGAACAGAAGAATTCAGAATTAGGTTTCAAATTAGTGAAAACTCAACCGTCAGCTTATGCCACGACGTCTTTATCTCAATATAATGCCAGAAGAAGAGATTCTGATTCAGAATCAGAGACAGAGTTCAAATCAGCCGTTCCACAACCACAAACACCTTCTGGTATAAAAGACGCACAGATATATCCATTAGGTGTTGTATGATGAAGTGGTGATTTAGCTATTATGGCTTTTATAAAACTAGGATGAAAGTTATTTCTAACAATGATTAACATTCAAATCATAAAAAGAAAATTGTAATTAATTATTTGGCGCAATCAATAAAGCGCAGTTCTTATAAGCCATCCATCGAAGATTGTATTTTAATTGTATTTGGAAGAAAAAAAAACAGTGATCAAACTATCGATGATTAAATTGATATCTGGAAGAACTTTTAAATGAAACTTTACAATTCTTAATTATTTCAATACTCGCCTTTTACTTTTTCTACTTAAAATTTCATTTTAAGAACTGTTAACAATATGCAGCAAGATATTTGATTGTCATTCAAGAAATCACATCATAGAGATTTTTCTACATTACCTATTACTTAACTCTATACTATCAATTTTTTTTTTGGAAATATATTTAAATAAATAAACCAAATTTTTCACTGTAATAACTAAGTTTCATCGTGAATATTAAGAACGTAACAGAAAAAACTTAGACGACATTGATTTGTACTTTTAAATTTTGAAACTTGAACAAAGTTCTTAAAACAATAGAAATTATTTAATGTTGTCTTGTCTTTCTTTTAATTTAATTCAGATCAGGTCTGTGAATTCAGTGGTTCCTTAAATTACTTATGGTTAATATACTAGAGCTTCAGTGAGTACTCTTGTTGACCAAAACTAATATTCTGTTTTATAAGCAAGACCTAAAATAATACTAAAAGAGTATTCATACCACACTACTAGGAACCTTGACGAAAAAAGAACAGAATATATGATTTAATCTAACCACCATTTCAATAACTGCATCATATTTTTTAAATCATAACTGTAATAGCATATAAATAAGTTTTTAATATGACCTTTTACTAGTTTATATAACAGTTTGCCAATGATATGAAGACATTCTTATCGAGTTAATCAGATCTTTCAGGAAAAAAAATTAAAATCTAGATCTTCTGAAATTCTATATCTAACTCCTGTTGATCTCCTGCAATTTACATAATAAATTGCTCAATCTTATCTTAGACCAGCAATTCCCAAATTTATTTTGGGGAAATAAATTAAACAGCCCCTCTCCATCCCCAGAAATCTACCTTCTTTAAACAAACAAACAGAAAGATGTAGTAAAAATATGTATTATTTTAAGTATCTAACTACTTACGTCTTAAAACATAGTAAATAAAGATGCAAATAAGTCACCTTGAAGTTTGAAATTATAAAAGCATTTATTAAAATTAACTATAATAGCTTTTGCATTGCTCATAGAAAATAAAGGTAAGGAAGGATAATATGAAAACTAAAGTTACGAATAACATTAAAAATTAGCCTAATAAGATGAATGAATCTGGTACGCTACCATCAAATGATTAATCCATCCTTGGCTCTATTTTTGTCAGAGGTATTATTAAATTACAACGATTCTCTATTTGAAGGGGTTTCTTTGTTTCTGTCAAAAATTTTGTGACCACACTGAAGTCCCGTTCTACTAAATTTGTAAAAAGATATGCAATTAATTTTATATTACAATCTGTAATCTATAACTAACTGCATGCATCTGTTTAAGTACTCAAAATTATTGGTGACCATCTTTGAATTGTCAATGAATAGTTTCCTAAATTTTTTCTTCTCTTTATTTTTTTATGCTTTTAACGCCCCCTTTATTTTTATTAAGCATCCTCAAAATTCACCTAAGGCTACTATCACTCCCTCCCGCCCAGATTTTTCCGTTTTCTCCAAAGGGCGGCATCGTCCACTTTGGGAAATAGTGCTTGAGACTATCCAATATTATTATTAATCGCTGAATTAGATCTTGTTCATACTTGCTTAGATTGCTCATACAGTTAAATAAATCCCGAGTAATTTGAATCAATGTGCACTTTAGTAAAACGGTCAATTTAATAGGCAAGTTTGATTTATTATAGTCCCTCCTCCCAAGTCGAAATAGTCCCAGCTATAGAACTTTTAGATTCAGTCCCAGCCTGAATCTAAAAATCCGTAGGTCGGAGGGAGTTCTCCTTTGTCCAAGGACTACCACCATGTTACTAATCCTGCATTGGTGATATTCTCGATGTATCATTACGAAATGATTTATAATTCTAATATATTCTCGATTAATTTAATTTAAATTTTTAAAACAAAAATTAAAAATAATACTCCCCTCTGTATCTAACAATAAAGAAGTCCACGAAAACAATAAAATATTTTGTAATATTTCAAAAAATATTGAAAAGTTTTTTACTCAACATGTTAGATATAATTTTTATTAAGTACGTTTTCTTTCGATTATTTTATATATTTGGGCGGGTTTTTTTCTTCTTTGTGACAAAAAATTTTATATTTTCTTAATAAAAGAAAAAAATATTTTCACAATAGAGGAAAATAAAATTATGTGAAAATAATTTTATTATAAAAATATTTATATAATAATTTATTACAAGGCAAAATATATTATAGTATAAAGAAAGTTGTAATCATTTCTAACAACCAAATACATTTGTATATATTGTATTGTTTTGCATTATACATTTTGCATGCATTATATTTTTATGCTATATAAAATCAATTTTTTTAACTTCTGTGTTATGTTTTGTATGCTACATGATCAAAATGTATTAACTTATCAATTAACACGATAATTTTTTTTTTTTTTTTTTTTGTAATAAAAAATGACAAATCGAAGTTGAATTTTTTTTCTTTCTTTCCCTAACAGCAAAAGAATACGAAATATATATCACAGAAGATTGGAAAGATCTCCAAGACTCTATGCTTTCAAAAATCCATACAAACACGTTAGAGTCAAATGATGTCAAATTTCCTAAACCTTCAGGTCAAACTGAAAAAAGCACATTTCAGTTTCCTATCCAATCTAAAAGTGCTGTTTATTACATTGCAATGAGGGCTGCAGATGATTTTGGAAACAAAGGATTACTTTCGAACACGATCCAGGTCGTAATCGGCGTAGAAACAAATTCTACCTCTAATATTACAGGTTTAAATATCACAGGCAATGGGACTGAGACTTCAACTGAAAGTATTCAGAAGATAGTTTCAGATACAGATGATTTTATAAAGTGTTATCCAATACTTGCAGGTTCTTTAGGTGTTCTTTTAATTATCATAATCATCAACATCTTAGTATGGACTGTGTGTTTCAGGAAATACAAAAAGAGATGGGAAAAATCCCAAAATGAAATAAAAGAAGAAGAAATTAACGTAAAAACTAACACAGAATTCAAACAAAGTATTTTAGAAAAATCTGTAAATCCTCATTCCTATACTAATCCAGTTATGGCGGAATATTCTAACTCTAGTGATACATATGGAATCATACAAACTCCTACAACCCCAAATCTACCAGCAACATATGCATTAGTTGTGAAAAAAAATAAGAGAAAAACAGATGCTCTTCCTTTGACGAGACTTGGTGATACTGATATCAATTCAGATAATTTTCGACACAAAGAAAGTGACTTAGGTCTTGTTTAGTTATAATTCAAGAGCTTTCCTGTAAATCTTCATTCATAACACTAATGGTGGAATATTCCAATCCTAGTGACACATATGGAATCAGACAAACTGCTACAACCCAAATCTATCAGCAAAAAATGCATTAGTTGTGAGAAAATAGATATCCTTCCTTTGGCGAGACTTGGCGATGCTGATATCAACTCAGAAAATTTTTGCCACAATGAAAGCGACTTCGGTCTTGCTTAGTTATAATTCAAGAGGTTTTGGAAAGGGTTTTTCTGTAAATCTTCATTCATACATCAAACCAATAATGGCAGAATATTCCAGTAACATATACTGACACATACAGAATCCGGTAAACTGTTACCGTACCAAATTTACCAGCAACATATGCATTAGTTATGAAAAAAATAAGAAAATAGGTGCCCTTCCTTTGACGAGACTTGATGCTGCTGATATCAACTCCGGAAATTTTTGACACAATGAAAGTAACTTAGGTCTTATTTAATATAGTTGTTGGGTTTTAAGAACTAAACACATTTTATACTGTAAATATATCACAAATACAAATCAGGAATTTTATTATTCTTATATTTTTATTCTATTTCTTTTTATCTTTCTTTTTTATAGAACAAAAATTAAAAATATTATTAAAAAATTCAATGATAGCTTTTTAATTGACGTTATCCTTTCGCTATGTTTTGTTAAGTTTATTTATTTCCCCTTTTAAATATTTATAATTATTTTAAAGTATATTGAAATTTTTCTAAAAGCTAAAATAGTTTCCTTTCCCCTCCCCAAGAATGTTACAATTTGCATAAGAATTTATTTTTACAAATATGACAATGAAGAAAAATGTCATTCCATCTCAAATCAATAAATGAAATAATATATTTGGACTTCAAATTTCTGTAATTTATTTATTTATGCTTTATATCCAGGAGTTGTGAGTTGGATAAAAAAATTTCCATGAAAAGTTTCACAATACTTACTTAAGATGCTGCTAAAAAAATCACTGCCTTTGCTAATGGTTATATTACTGAATTGATCTCCATTTAACTTAAAAATTAATTCCAAGAATTTCAAAAAATTTTTAATTATTTTTATAAATAGTCAGTAAACAGATTTTTAAAACGAATACTCCACAAATACTTGATTCCTGATTCAGACTCTCCACCTCTGTTTGCACCTACAGATAATATAAAAATGGATGTCTATATTTCACTTTAAAACTCTTTTTAAGCGTCTTAATTTGATATATAAAAGTATTAAAACTAAAATATATTATAGGACTAATTTTAAAAATTTTAAATTTTTTTAAAGGCCTCATTTGTTTTTGGAAAAAATAAAAATATGCTCTTTTTTAAAATTGGCTACATGGCATTGCAAGGTGGGAAAATAATGGAATATAGTGTGTGTGTATTTATATATATATAAAAAATATATATAAGGAGTTGTACATTCAAGTTGTGAGATTAAATGCAGAATTCAAAATTTGTCCAAATTTTTTTTTTTTTTTTTAATTCATTCTTTCTTTTCGAAATATTTGAACTATTTATTTGTGTTGCATCAAAATAGTATTAAAAAATATACAATAAAATGCATGTTTTTTCAAAACATGACTTGCATTCTTAATATCAAACATGTAAATGATTGAAATATGCCCTGCTCAATAGTTAGCCAGATATCAGTTTGAAATATCATCTATTCTGAATTGCCATTAACAATTATATGATATGCTATTTCAAATACCATTTATTATATGGTAAACTAAATTTTTTCAGTTCAGAATAAAGTTACACTAGTAGTAAAATGTTTTAAATTTTCATTTCCTTTATATGGTACTACTTACATAATTCAAATAATTTATGATTTAAAATACACTAAAAATATTTACAAATGACTTTATAGAATTTTTTGATAAATCTATCTTGAATACGATTGTAATAATACATTATAAAAATGAAATAGATAAATGTAGCATTGCAATACATAAAACATTCAATGAATGTTCAATGAATGAATGAAAACATTCAATGAATGTTTTATGTATGTAAACATTCAATGTTTATTTTTAAAAAATAAACAAACAGAAATTAATAAAAGTATATGATTCCCTTGATTGTAGAGTATGATTAAAAAAGAAATTACCAGAAACTTCAAATAACACCTTTTTATTCAAAATAGCCCATTATTTCACATCTTGAAATTTTGCATATATGAGCCAATAAGTAAAGAATTAACAATTTTCTTTTGAGAAGAAAAAAAATTTTTTTTTTAATTTAATGAGGCAAAAAATATATTTCAATTTTATGAATGGCAAAGGTAAAAAATTTAGTAGTTGAGACATTTTTTAAATTCTGTTGAAAAAAAAAATGTCAAACCATACAATTTTAAAATTTGTGTTTTTCATTAACTCCATGAATTTGTACTACAAACTAAAAATTATATAAATTTGGGGTCTTCAATAACCTGATCCCTCATTTATTTGACATGGAATGACATATAAATATTATTACTGATGATAATACAACATTAAACGTTTCAGAACTAAATGATACATTTAAGCAATAAAAATCTGGAGAGGTATATATATATTAACATCGACTTATTTCTTCTTATTATTACACTTTTACTATATATAAGTTGCATTTATATTTCTAAATAGGTTCATTCTTTATTATAACTTAAAAATATAGACTACAATTTATATCAAATGTTATCTAGCATACTAATTTTACTTTAAAATAAAACATAAAAAGAGGTTTTCTTTCTTTTGGACAGATATATTGTTTTTTAAATAATAAATATACAAATAATAAAATTGTATTATACTAGTTAATTATTTTTAATTGAAGAATATGCTGCACCAGATAAAATCATTTTAAAAACTAGTTGCATGATATTCAAACAAGCTTTAATTTAATAATATGCTAATCAGAGATCTATTGTGAAGATAAAACTTCACCAAACTTTCAATACATCCAAAGATCAAAGGCTCTATAGAATAAATTATTCCATATATTTGTTAATAAAACAAATTTTTAAAATTAAAAAAAAAAAATTGCCAAATTATACCAAAATTGCTTAATATCTACACAATTTTAAATTTTATAATTTCAGTTATAAAAACCATTCAAGAGTATACAAATGCAAGTCATAAAAAACTCTAATATGTCGTTTATACTACTAACTGTCAAAATTTTAAAACTGTTTCTTTCTTTATGTTAACAAGATTATTTTTCTCACACACTGAATTCCTTTGTTCTTTTCCAATAAATACATTCTTAGGAAGTGGTTTCATAAAATGGTTTTTTTTTATGAAATTTCCATGAAAATATTAATTTTCTATTCCAAATAAATTTCTAATAAATAGTCTGCAGACTATATTCTGTATGAAATAATTCTTTTAATGTATAATTTTTTGATTATAGGCAGAAAATTACAATCATTAAAAAAATATTTTTAAATGATTTTTTGTTGACTCACAAGGTGAAAATATGAGAATTTTCAGAATGAAGAAAAACACAACAATATAGTTTTTAAATTATAAGGATATAATACTTGAATTTTTTTTTACATTTATATTAATTGATAACAAAATATATATTATTTCGATTCTAGATTTCAAAGGAATTTTAAATACTTTTATAACTCTATACTTAAACAGGTTATAATTAATTATGAAATTAAAATATATGAAGAAATTATCTCCATGTTTTTTCCAGAATGCTGAATAATAAAACAATATGACTATAATGTATGCATAAAAAAAGTTTTATTCTATGATACATCATATTTTTTGACACATTGTTAGAAAGCAATAACACAGAAAAGTAATATCTTTAATATATAAATTCATTTTAAAAAGTGTCTGACTTCACTTTAAGACATAGAAAAATATATTGTATCTGATAAAGAAATAAATTAACACTTATATCACTTTTAAAGTACCATTGCTAACCATGCAACAATAAGAATCATTCCACCATATGGTGTAAACTGCACAATTGATTTATTGCCGGTTAGAGCATATGCGTAACATGTTCCACAAAAGATGACCATTCCAGTAGTTAGTAAACCACCAACCTGAAAGATAAATTAATATAGGGTAACTAAAACCTTAATTTTATATATGTAATCAGAAATCTTAATTTATTGATTTTAAGTAAAGCAAAATGATTATAATATTTTTAAAATTACCTATACATAGTGAAATTTATAAATAGTCATAAAGTAAAAGAAAATATTATCAGTTTTAAAATGTTATCGTTTTGGGTCCTAAATTTACCTATCACTCAGACAACCATTAATAAATAAACTTACATAATATGATTAATGGCATGACATTTGCCTATGTATTGATTTAACAAACTCATTTATATTTTCTTCTATATTTCTGTTTCACATATTCAATGAATTCGAAGATCTATATTATTAATAATAAATACAAATACATATATATATATATATACACATATATCTTTCAAGCTATATGTATATATGCCCCCTGGATAATGCTACATGAGTAACAGCCGTGCAGCCCTTGCTTATAACATAAAGATTAATATCTCTGTATTGCCAGCTGTATTAGAGCAACATCTTTGATTTTAAAATGCCAAATATGAATTATACCACATTCATATTTATGTGAGGGGACAGAAGTTGAAAATGCCAATTTTTTTTATTTAGACAATGAAATAAAATATTTAAGAATATAAATGTAAACTTACTAAGTTAGGTCGTCTTGTTAAAGGAACACCTAGAAGAGCCAAAGAATGAAGAAAATGATAATAGTTAGCAGTTTTATAAACATCTTTTAATTCAGGTGGTACATCTGGTTTCGGATAAAAACCTGCAAAAATTATACAAATAGAAAATGGTATTATCAAGATAGTATTAAAACAATAATAAACATTAATAATTTAAATTAAATAATAAAGTATATCATTTTTTAAAAAATGGTATGAGAAGACACAATGAAAGATAAATGAAACTAGGAAATTGAAAAAATTGTCAGCATACAATATTAATAATAAAGACTAAAATTATTTACTTTATAATTTAATTACAAAAAGCATGCTTATTAATATTATAAATTTTTAATATTCGTTTTCAACAGTGTCTATTGATTTAATTAAATTCTTTTGGGAGGAAAATTTATGTTTTCTTTAAGCAGGATGCCAGGCAAAATTTGTGCAAATCTACAAAGGACCTTAATTGAGTCAAAAATCATTATAATTGATGATGATTTGCGGCTTGAGGTAGCACCTTAATAATGGAAAAGTACCTAACAATTATTAGTATATTAAATAGTATAGATAATTTTTACATAAAATATAACATGAGCTATGTTAAAATAAAACATAATAAGTATAAATTAAAGTAAAATATATTAAAACATATTGAAGCATCATTTTCCCTGCTTTTCTTCATCTTTCTACAATGGAGCAAAAACAGGTAACAATAAAAATGTAATCTGTTAACTTTTAGTTTATTAACTTCAATATTTTTTAGAAGAAATAAACATATATATTTTAATGAATATATTTCTTTTAAAAAATATCTCATAATTTTTTATAGTTATTCTTACTTTTTTTAATAACTGGAAATTAGACTACATAACAACAATTCCATGTGGTTGTGTTTTTACCAATCAATATAAAAATATCTTATCAATATGCTTAAAAAAGGTTAGACTAAATATAGAATGGTTTAGTTATTTTATAATTTCTATAACTTAAGACAAAATTCAAAAATCTTTTTTTAAATCAATAAAGTTTATTCATGAATAATGCAATGCGGCAACTTAAAACGCAGTTCGGTACTTACGTATTAACGATACCTTGGCGACAGACTTGGCGGTGTTTAAGTGTCGCCAATCTAACAGCTACATATTTGGCGGTTTTTAAGTGGCGCCAATCTAACAGCTGCAGATTTGCCGAGTTTTGACGCCATTTTGTAGTGCTACGAAAATGCGTATTTGGGATTTGCCAGAAACAGAACAAGATGCAATTTTATTTTTTCAGGAGCGAAATATTTTACCAAAACAACGAAAACTGGTTTGAGGGAAGCAGAATTCCATTTTGTACAGCTTTGAGATTCATATACTGCTGGTGCGTTGAGTTGACGTCGAATTTTGAAAGCGTTTTGATTTTAAATGAAGTGTTTTATACATTTTATTATTTGGAACAAAAATTTTAAGTGTAGATTGGCGCCACTTAAAAACCGCCAAATCTGTAGCTAAGGTTGGCGCGTGTGCTCTTTTTTGGCGCAACTGTCGCCATGGTATCGTTAATACGTAAGTACCCGCAGTTCTTTCATACAAATCTTAGACTTAAACTCGTTCTGGAATATAACAAAATTGAAATCTTTATTTTCCCTAAAAAATCCCACAAAACAAAAATGAACTGAAACTCCTTACATACTTACAACTCTTACTTCTGTCCCTACAAGTTTCTTGGATCTTGCGAACTCCAAAATAAGTTTGAATAATTCTAAGAATTACAACAAACTTACTATTTTCCTAACTCTTTCCTTTTAATTCTAGATCTCTACCATCCTATCTAACAGATTTCAGTGACTTTTTTTGACAATTTACCTCCCTGTGCAATTTTCCCCTATCTTCTTTTAATGGCATCATGAAAGGGATATAAATTTTTAATTAAGATTTTTGCTTTAGAATTTTAACCTGTTTTATCATTGTTATTTTTAAATTATATGAATATTCTCCTTGTCAATAATTACAATTCTTTTCAAATTATGTTTTTCCATCCAAATTGCAGTTTAGGAGATACTGGAAATAAGGGGATGTAAATTCCTAGTGCATGTTCAATCATTATTTTGTCTTTGAATTTTTGAAAATCAATGAATTTTATTTTGTCTCTTTGATTGCTGGGTAGATCAGAAAATGGAATCCTCTATACATTGTAAAATCAATAATTAAAATTGTTAAAAAAATTTAAGTTACTGAATATGCCCCAAAATGAATTTTACATCAATTAATAAAAATAATATTCATGTAATTATCTTAACAGTTCAAACCAGAATATTTGGGAATACTTTTAATTTTTCTCAAAAGACATTTCAATTCGAATATTTTTAATTCTTTTTTGTTGATAATTATTGTATGCCATCTAATAATTAGCTAGTTGTATTTTTGTCCTCAATAGTTAAGTCATAGTTTTTAATTATTTTATTTTTAGGGCTGTATTATTATATTTATTTAAAATCAAGTTTCACTCGATTCCTTTACTATGTTTTCATTTTCAATTTTTGTATAAAGGAAATTATATATAAAAGGGAAAATTATATTCCTGATCAATTTTAGTTATTAAATCACCATTAAGAACATATTTACACTGCATACCATGTGAACCATAAGCACCCATAGCTACTGCAACTGCTCCCGAAACTCCCGCCAATCTGATAAACACACTTCCAGCGATTTTTCGAGATTCATATTAACTGGCACTGCAGGAACAGTTTGCGTACTTATTACTTTTTTATTTGGTTTCAGTGTTACTTTATCATATACGGAGTTCCACAATTTTATGGGATTAATATAATCCAGTGATGTTTCGTAGCCCATATCTCACAAACCAATCAAAAGTATTAAGCAATTTATTTCATACAGGAAAATATATTATAAGCAAACAAACAAGTATGAACGATTTAAGTGTTGCCAATAAGTGTTTAAACTTCTTAACCAGATAAAACAAATCAAAAGCTTTTTTTTTTTTTTTTTTCTTGCTTACCCAAATTTTTACATTCGCTTTTAATTTTGGTTAACCTTTTGAAGCAGGTATTTTTGTGCTTGTGGAAATTTTCTGCTGTTCACAAATATTTCGCACTGATTGGGATGCTTGATATATTTTCATTGATTTGAAACTTAGTAATCTAGAACACACGATGGAGGTCGCACACGATTATATCTAGAACACACGATGGAAGTCGAGGGTATGGCAGCCATGATGTTCAGACACGTCTGATTTTGCTTCTGCATTTCGAATTGTTTTCTCTTTTCTGCTGATTATTTTTAATCTTTCTCTAGAGTTAACCTGCTTCTAATTATCGTTCGGTTAAACTTCTGACTACTTCAATTCTCGCAAGTTGCGAGAATTTAAAAACCGGTTTTTCCTTCCTCCCTGACGACTATGGCTACAGACGCGGACCTTCCTTCGCCCGAGAACCTCCCGACTTTCGAACGGGGTGGCCTCGCCGCCAATGAAGAAACTTCTGCAACTGGACCTGGACTGATACCGGACTCTCGTTTGACTACAACTTTGAATTTGACAACAACGGCAGAAAATGCTATCATGGACATTGATTCCGCCTCTCTCACTGACACTAATGATGATTTTCTCCACGTCAACTACATCGCCATTTTGGATATATCGGGCCTCAACCGCGTTAAATATCTTAATCGGGAAAAAACTGCCCTGCGAAGAAGGAGTCCTTCGATTAAAGGATGAAGTCAACGAACTGCTTAAACAAGTTCACGACTAATGCAACCAATTTGGAATAAAAACTCTAAAAATCCCAAATTTTGATGAATTCGAGGCAGCTTCAGTTCGAGCTGTTCATAATAAGGTCAAAAGTGAAAAGGAGCTAGCAGTCAAGCTGACAACAATGAAACCCCGCCATCTCCGAAAAAACAACTAACTCACTACTTTCTTTCTCCTCCCCGACGCCTTACGAAGAAACCAATCTCTTTGTTGCAGGCTCCGCCTCCCATCCAAACACAGAATCCCTTTGCTCCTGTCGGGAATTTGGATATTACTGGATTCATTCTTCGGAATTTTGTAAACTCCCAAAGAAATGCGTCAAGTGTGTGGGTCCTCACAATGCAAAAGACTGCAATCGTTCCTTTGAAGAAGCAGCAACCTGTGCCATTTGTGGAGGACCCCATGCTGCAAATTGGAGGAATTGTCCCCGATTCCCTGGCAATGGAAAGAAACAGCAAATGCAGAAGAAGAACGCTATTAAGGCTGCACCTCCCGTTAGCAGACCCGTCTGTCAACAAATTCCTTATGCAAATGTGCGGCTGGACTCAGCCAGAAGGTCTCTGAGGGAGTGTCCTGCCTCATTCATCAATCACAACGACACCACAAGGGTTTAATCCCCAAAGATTGCTCTCCAAAGATTGGAATCCCCAAAGATTGGAGGCGAACTTTGTTCATGCTCCAGTGACGGCAATGCCGATACATTCACACCCAGCTGCAGGCGTTCCGCCCTTTTCAATGCAAAATACTCCTCCGACTGCTAACCCACATAATGTTAGCGGCCCAATGGACTGTGCTGACATCATTGGTAAACTGTTAAAACTCATTAACCAAGGACTTGCCCCCACCATTCTTGTGGGAGCCTTTCACCAGTGCATTCCTCAGCTTCACTTCTAAAGAAGAACTATAAATCGAAATTCAATAGTATAGTCATTTATAATACTAAAGAAAATTTTGAGATACATTGTGCGAGATGAAACATGGAAAATTTTGGATTTAAAAGATAATCTTTTTTTCTGTCTGTGTCTTTTTTTTATATATATAATTAGTCAATTCAATTTTATGCAACTGAAATTACTTTTGGACTACTTTATTTTAATTTCCTAAGACCTAAAATGTTTCATTTTGTGAATTATATATTATGTAAACAAACCATAGGAGGAATATATCATTCGCTTCAATTTTTACTTCCCCTGTTTCCTAGAAATCAGCACACATTCAGGATCTCACTATTAAATTAAATCAATATCTCAAGCAACTTGAAGCTTGGCTTACTCGCTGGAAAATTAAAATAAATGTAGAAAAACACAAGCTGTACTCTTCACGAGACCGCAAAATTCCTCCGCCTAATGTTTCCCTATTTAACCAACGAATTAATTTAACAATACTAAATACTTAGGAGTATACCTTGATAGTAAGCTAACATATTCTAATCATATTGACCACATTAAACGTAAATATAATATTTCTATACGCATGCTTTATCCATTCATTAATAGAAAAATCCTTGGATAATAAACTGATTATTTACATGTACTATTTGCGTCCCATCATCACATATGCTAGCCCAGTTTGGGGTTTTACATCAAAAGAATTGAAAATAAAATTTTAAGAATGATTACTGATTCTCTTGGATTAGTCACTGTCTTGCCCTCCCCTCTATTCAAAAATTCATGCTCAAGCTTGCAGAAAATTCTATGCAAATCTTGAACACATCCCGAATGATGAAATCCGTAATCTTCCGAGATACGATTTCCATCTTCCGGAAATGCTAAACGCCCAAGGGCTTTTTCACAACAAAGCTCCTAGACGAACTGGCTCAGTTGTCGTCATGACATCTGTGCTTTTAGTCTTCATTCCTAGCAACGAAAATCCCATCCTACTGTAGATTCCTTTTAAATTTTTAAATGTATTCTTTACTTGTTCTGTTTATTTTATTAATTTTTGTTTTTTATTTTATTTTTCTCCTTGTTATTAGCTATTTTATTAATTTTTTTCTTTGCTTATATTTTTAATATATATTTTAACATGGGACATTGCTCTTAAATCATTCACCTTTTAACTATCAATGTTTTTCCTTCACCAATGTTTCACAGATGCAGATAGGAGTTTTAGGCCCCTTTGGGGCCAGGGCACTCCGAAATCCTGTAAAGACGAAAGACGAGATAGAAATCAGCAGCCTTTTCTGAATTTTATTTATCGATTAGTGTTTTACGAGTAGCATTTTTACAGTGATTCGAAACGAGAATAAATTTTTAAATATATCTATTTATTAATTTTTAAATTATGATTCATTTTATATTAATTTGTAAGGGATTCTGTCATCATTCATTATTTCTTTAAAAGTTTCTGTGTGTGCGTGATCTATTATATTTAAACAGGTCTAAGAGAAAATATTTTTATAATTACTTTGCTGTAAACTATTCAGTTATGGTTCATCTCAGTTATGGTATTTAGATTAACTATATTTGCAAAATTTACTAATTAAGATTATAGAATCCTTAATAGTTTTTACTGACTAAAGCCTTATTTTCCTACAGCTTTAAATGAGAATATTTGTTATAGTACATAATCATATTGATGCTGCTTTAGTTGCTAATTAATATTGTTTTAATATTAAAATTTGTAATAATAGTGTTATAAAATCATTTTGTTGTGTAAAAGTTAAATTTTAAAATAATCGGTATTGTCTTCAAAATTTCATATTAATAAAAAATAATGCAATACAAAATAAAATTTAAAAAAATCAAACATAAAATCTTTCTCATGATAGTAAGTATACAAAATAAACATGCATACATTCGGAAAAAATCTTTAGATTAAACATAAACTTTTCCATATTTTTTTCAAAGTAGAAAACAATTTTTTAAGACTACACACAAATATGTGAATAAAAATTTGGAACTATCAGAAATAAAAAAATAACTCATAAATGAAAAATTCGTAAATTCATAACTATATTCATAAATAAAAGATTTTATTTGAGGAATTAATTTTTGCAGCTAGAAAATATTTACTAATTCTTTAAGAATAAAATAAGATTATTTAAAATGATTTCTATTTTTTTTTTAATACGCTTTTATTAGTTTCACCTGTATGTTTGTTTGTTTGTTTGTATGTATGTAACTGACTTTTTGGGCTCGATTTTGCCATACTTTAAGCGATCCGATTTAATTTAAACATTGTAGACTTATCAAGGAACGACAGCACTAAAATATTTTGATCAGTTTATTATCTCATCATGATTAGAATCGCCAGGATTAGTGATTAAAACACACAGCCTTTGAAAAGTCATCTTGATCGGCTCATCATTTTTCCCCTGGAGATCTGTTTCTCCTCATACACACTATTTAAGCTGCAAAGAAACATTTACAGTCATCTTTCAGACATTCAAACCTACGTGGGACAGCGGCACAACGGATAATGCGCCTGACTACGGATTAGGAGATTCTCTGTTCGAATCCTGGCTGGCTTGACATATTCGCATTTAGCCTTTGTTTTACTCACAATTAAATTATTGTAAGAGCCAGTCATCCGTACCGGGACCCCATTTAAATATTATAGTTTAAAAACACTAAAAATCATGCTTTTAAAGTTAATCAAACTAAAAAGTAAAAAATAAATTAATAGTTTAAAAAAACACGCTTTTAGAGTTAATCAAAGTAAATTATAAATTAACAGTTAAAAAAAAAAAAAACACGCTTTTAGAGTTAATCAAACTAAAAAGTCAAAAATAAATTAATAGTTTAAAAAAACTAAACAAAACACTTTTAGAGTTAATCAAAAAAAAATAAATTAATAGTTTAAAAAACTAAAAAACACACTTTTAGAGCTAATCAAACTAAAAAGTAAAAAATAATTGTTAACATAAGAATAAAATGACTGACGAGAAAATGAATGTCAATGTTCTAAAAGCGCGAGGTGCTTTGTATGACATTTTTAAACTAACTCTGCATTTCGGAATGAAACTAGTGAAAAATTATAACGTTTGATATCGAGCACCCCACGCTTTTAGAACAGTGACATTAATTTTCTCGTCAGTAATTTTATTCTTATGTTAACAATTATTTTTTACTATTTAGTTTGATTAACTCTAAAAACGTGTTTTTTATTTTTTTAAACTATTAATTTACAGTATATTTTAAAGTCTATTTACATTTGTATATGAAATAATTCAAAACATTTACTAAAAAGATTAAGTTTCAAGAACATGATATAACAAATAACACTCAGTTGGAAGAATATTACATGCGCAAAAATTAGACACGCTTAGATGACATCAGATTCAAGCTCTCTAAAAATTTAATTGTGAACTGAATATAGCTGAACATTTTGTTTTCGATGTAAACCGTCTTAGGAGAAAAACCATTTATTTCCGCTGTCCGTCTGAATCTTTAATATCCGGAGCAAATTCATCTTTAGTCCCCGTAGTTAAGGTAAATAGTTTATCAAAAATCCTACCTACATTAATTACGGTATGACTGGCCATACCGTTGTTCGGAGAAGCTGCCCAAAATTTTCCAAGATCAATCGAAATCCCAATCAACAAGCACGTAATCCTAGACATGCACCTTCCTGGGAAGCAGACTATAATTTCAGTTTTGCATTGAACAGCACTTACTCCTAACATTCAGAATCAAATGAATTCATTACCAAGCAAGGAAGACCTAAATTTTCCAGAAATCTACATATATTAGGAGAGAATTTCTCTCTTTTCACTTTTGATAGCCTCATTAATAAACTTAATTCTGTCGAAAAAAGCAGATAAGTTACAGATCTTTATTAATAGCCTGGCCTCCCAAAGCAACCAAAATGCTAAGAAATGATTCGATCACTGGACACCGTATTTGGTACTGAAATGTTTGTGGTATAACGTCGAAATAGTTTCATCTTAAACTACGAATCGAATATAGTACTGCTTCAATAAACTCATTTAAAGCATCATACTTCTTTTCTGCCTAATTATAATTTCTACAGAAAGGAGGGTCCTCAAGAATATGTAATAGGGTAGGAAAAATTGGCAAATCCTACGTGATCCATCCAGCAAATATCTTTACAACAAGATTACAAGCGCAATACGCTTTACACAAAGCTCCTTTGAAGTGCTATTGTTAAGCAGTTTTTTATTTATTATTTTTTTTTTTTTGTCTTATATGCTTCGATTAAGAATAAGTACCGAAATATACGATTTAAGTAATTCTGACTTATTTTTTTGTTTGTTAAAAAAATATAATTTTATAAAATTATATATTTAGTATATATTTATATTAAAATTATACATTTATTATATTTTGTTATAAAATTATATTTACGTAATTCTAACTTAAAGTTATATTTTTATTTAAATCAAAATTTTAAAAAACTCAACTCCATGTTGAGCTCAAAGATCATAGTAAAATTCTTGAAGGCCATAATTGAAAATCTACCTAATAATTTAAATGATTGTTGTGAATTTTCTTCGTAAATTAAAATGGTCGAAAATTGCTATCATGCTATTTGTTTTATTATAAGACATTTAGAAAAAATATATATATAAACTTAATATTAAAAATAAAAGCCTGATAATTATCATCAGTTTGCATCATTTTATTTTTATGTAACTGAAGTACATCGCAATTATTTTTTGGAATAGAGCGATGGGTAAGATGGGGTTATGAGATGGGGGAGAAGTACTCCTAAATGGAAAGTTTTAGTAAAAGGTGCAAAAGAGAGAGAGAGAGAGAATCTAGATAAATAAATGAATTGACTAAGTACAGAAAAGTAGCAAGAAAACGCAATTCTAACATTCTATTACACATATATAGAATTGCTCATACGTTTCAATTCCGATCGTTTGCATCACATACGCATCCTGCTCGTTCAAAGTATGTATTATTATATCTTCTTGTGCCAGTAGTGTAGTGACAATGCAATTAATAGATATTAATTGTCTTTGTCTGGCTTAAAATAGGTTTTATCGAATCACTGTTGGTCGGAAAAAATTGTCAACGAAGACTGAAAATTAGAATTCAGAAAATAATTTATATGTTGATCAATATAATTCTACTTCACAAATTACACGCTTACAAATTTCCACTCTACATTATTCTTTTAATCCAATCCTATCTCAATAATAGATCTTTCTCTGTTAAAATCAATAACTATTTCTCCTCTCAGAGAGGTATCAATGCAGGCGTGCCCCAGGGCTCCCTAATTGGTCCGTTTCTGTTTAATCTTTACATAAATGATATTCCTATTACTAACAACGTACACCTCAGTTTATATGCAGATGACACAGCAATCGCTGTCTCTTCTAACCACATTCAGGATCTCACTATTAAATTAAATCAATATCTCAAGCAACTTGAAGCTCGGCTTACTCGCTGGAAAATTAAAATAAATGTAGAAAAAACACAAGCTGTACTCTTCACGAGACGCAAAATTCCTCCGCCTAATGTTTCCCTATTTAACCAACGAATTAATTGGACTAACAATACTAAATACTTAGGAGTATACCTTGATAGTAAGCTAACATATTCTAATCATATTGACCACATTAAACGTAAATATAATATTTCTATACGCATGCTTTATCCATTCATTAATAGAAAATCCCTCTTATCCTTGGATAATAAACTAATTATTTACATGTACTATTTGCGTCCCATCATCACATATGCTAGCCCAGTTTGGGGTTCCGCTGCAAAATACCACATCAACTACATCAAAAGAATAGAAAATAAAATTTTAAGAATGATTACTGATTCTCCTTGGTATTTTAGGAATGATGACATTCGTCACTGTCTTGCCCTCCCCTCTATTCAAAAATTCATGCTCAAGCTTGCAGAAAAATTCTATGCAAATCTTGAACACATCCCGAATGATGAAATCCGTAATCTTCCGAGATACGATTTCCATCTTCCGGAAAATGCTAAACGCCCAAGGGCTGTTCTTCACAACTTGCAAAGCTCCTAGACGAACTGGCTCAGTTGTCGTCATGACATCTGTGCTTTTAGTCTTCATTCCTAGCAACGAAAATCCCATCCTACTGTAGATTCCTTTTTAAATTTTGGATTCTTTAATTGTTCTGTTAATTTTATTAATTTTTGTTTTTTATTTTATTTTTCTTCTTGTTATTAGCTATTTTATTAATTTTTTCTTTGCTTATATTTTTAATACATATTTTAACATGGGACATTGCTCTTAAATCACTTCACCTCCTTTTAACTATCAATGTTTTTTCCTTCACCAATGTTTCTCAAATGCAGATAGGAGTTTTAGGCCCCTTTGGGGCCAGGGCACTCCGAAATCCTGTAAAGACGACGTTGATCAGTATAATAAGATAAACAGAATTTTAGAATAATGTATCTAAGCATATAATGATCAAATTTCCTATGGAAGTCTATATTTTAATTAAAATCTACTGATTAGAACTCATAACGCTATATTTAGTATCTAGTCTTTCAATAGTCTCAATTTCCTTTCTGTTTTGAGTGAATTATTACTTTTATTATGCTTTTTTTAATTTAGTTTCTTCCGGTCTATTTATACGTAACTGATTTAAAAAAGATTGTAAGTTTTTTGTATTATAAATTATAGTTAATTCGAGTGTGGTATCATACACATTATATGATGATTATATTTTAATGTGATAAAAATGAGATAAAATATTCAATATTTTTCAGAAATATTTTTCTAATATTCTTTTAGAAATGTTTTAAATGAATAATTATTTTTGATTTATAAATTTCAACATTATTTTCCAAATATGTAACATTTTTTTCATACTTAAATAAATTTAAATTATGTTTCGATAAAATATGCGATACGATGATTCAGGAATTTCGATGCAACTATAAGGATATATCAAAGTATGTGATTATGATGGAATTTAAAGAGTAGCATCAATACATGTGTTTTCAAGAAAGGTAAACAATTTATTGATTGCAAATTTTGATGTACTTTTATGAAGTTATTTCTTTGAATGTAAAAAAAATTATGTTTCATGGCTGCATTACCGTTGAAAACTTTCTCTAATGAAAAAAAACAATTAATAGTCAAAGGAAAAAATACCAAGCCCGCCGGGAAATATTTGTGACGTCAGTGGTTTACTAAATTCCTCAAATATTTTAGCGATCTGTTGCGCTGCACGACTTGGTGAAGCTGTTAGTTTTATAAAATAAAAGGTTGTAGAAGGCATTTTATAAATTTAATAGTTTCACCATGACGAAAGTTTCGAAAACGGCTTGTTAGTTGCGGTATTTGTGTCTAGGTAAAATACAATTTCGATTTTAAATTCATATTGTAAATACTAAATTAAGTTCCTGGTCTAAATAATTTTCTTTGTACCATTTTTCATATTTTATATAAATTTGAAAATACAGCATGTTCTCTTTTATGTAACTTAATGAGATCGGTTTTATAATTATATTTTTTTCACTTCATTTACTATTACTTATTAGTTTTTAGTTTCGTTTTATTATTTATTTTGAGTTGTGCTGTTTTTAAGGATTGCGAATGTCGAATGAAAGAAAGTTGTTTGAATTCATCTTCTAACTTTTTTGTACTTACTGATGCTTTTTATATTTCAGATAATCGTTTGAAATCTATATTATAATTGCTACTTTTTAAAAAAGAATATGAAATCTGTCCGCAGACATCTATTACCTCGTTCCTGTAGTCCGAAGCCCACTCAGTCTGGTATGTTATGAATTTCTCAAAAATATTTAATATAACCGTAAAACAAAAATTATTTAAACTGTTTAAGTTTTATTTTTGAAAGAAATAATTATGATTGATTTAATTTACTATAATTTCATCCATATATATTTTTCCAGTGTGCATATTAAATTTATAATTATTTGTAAATGAATTGCAATAAAACTTATCTTAAATAGTTTACATTTGTAAGCTGATATTACCATAGTTTATATTTTGACCTTGATTTAATTACTTTTTATGAATGAATTATGAAACTTTGTATATGTAACAATTATGAAAATTAGAAAAGCATTTGAGTATGTGCTACTTAATTTATCCAATTTCTTTTCACTCAAGCAGTAAAGATAAATTAATTATATTCTTCAGTTCTTTCTAATTATTGGTTAATGGAATTTATTTTTGTGTTAATGTAAATAAGCCTTTTTGCAAAGTGATTTATTTATAATAGGTTAGCAGGATAAGTTTTAATACCCATAGTTGATATTTTGTTTCAGAAAGAATGTTCAGTTCATTAATTATAATTTATACATTTGACTGATTTTTTTTTTCTTGGTGTTTAATATGTTAAAAACAAATAAATATGTTTGAAGGTTAAAAAAAAAAAAAAAAAAAAAATAGCAAATATTTGAATAATATTAGATCAATAGAAAATTTCAACTGTCAGAAAACTCTTTTAGCATTCTTTGAACCACTAACATAAACTATGTAAACATATATTGACTTGTACATAGCTTTCAATATAAATATATTTACAAGCTAGAATATATATTTAACAAATAAATTTGATTTCTCTTAGTAATAACTTAATACTTAAGTTTGTAATTTTATTATTTTTAATAAATCTGGTATCTCTATTAGAATTGGTTTAAAAAATAATAATTACATAATAAATATGAAGACAATACTGCTATGTCATTAGATTTAATGGAATTTAAGTGTATGTACTACAATTGAAGCAATGATTAATTACTCTGAATTTACTAAAAAAATTTATCTAAGTATGAACTTAGTTATTTTTTATATATATATAGTAAGATTACAATGAATTTTAAACAATATTGATCCTTAAAATTTATTATATTTTTAATTATCATTTACTTTTGTTATGAAAAAATTCAGTTTATACTGAATGTGTAGGAATGATCAATATGTCAAAAATTAAATACATGGAATACAGCTTATTATATATTAATAAGTCAGTAAGCAGTTTGATTATGTTAATTGAGCTATTTTTTATATGAATATCTTAAATATAATGCAAATTGATACTTGTGATAAAATTTTGTAAAATGGTGTTTTTAATCTCATGCATTTTAGTGGCTATACCATTTGTTTTTATCATTTTTAATTTTTTTTACTTAATTATTTACCTTTATACAAATAATTTGTAATTGTTCTTCAAAAATTCAGTTGTTACTATTTTTTTTTTTTTCTTTTCAGTTATAATTTTTTTTAAAGTTTTCTTTATTTTTTGTTATATCTAATAGGTTATTTTATTGTTCTAGATGCTTTAACCTGAATACTGTTTTGTAAAAAATGGCATTGATTTATAACTTAAAAGCCTAGGTGTTGGGTATTCCTTGATAATACTAATTTCACTTTGTTAATTATCTCCATCCCTGATTTATAACTTTCTCTTTTAGGTCTTTCAATATGTATAAATTATTACTAAATATTTTTTCCCCTATAATCTGTTTCATTTCTGAGCACAGCTATTTGGAAAAATTCTGCAGATTATCTTAAAGCTGAAAAATGTTATTTTTTAAAATTGGGAACATTGATAAGGAGATAATTATGTAAAGTTAAGAAATCAATTTTAAGGTATGAGGTTTCTTGTGTTAAGCTATATTTAATTAGTGAATTTTTGTAATATGTATTTTCTTGAGAAATATGTTGGATATCATCTAACTATTAATAATTAAATATATTTATATCCAACAGAAATACATACTTATTGAACAAAATGATTACTAACTTACAAATATATTTAAGATAATAAATTTTATAGTTTTAGCTTGTGCAATAAATATTTCAATAGTATTCTATTTGTTATTAATTTTTTGGTTTTGTAGGTTATCACCAGAATTTATCTGGAAGCGACACTGATGTTTCTACTTCTAATGAAAATTTAACTGCTGAAGAAAAGAAATTTTTACAAAATGGCATTCGACAAGAACCACAAGGAGAAGAAACAATAGCAGATGATGTGGATGCAATTTCTTCCAACACTCTTATTATTCATGATAAAATTGTTGGAGAGCACAATTCTCCATTTTATAGTAAATTATATGATCAAGGAAAAAACATAGATAAACCTATGATGGAATCGAACTCAATAGAGAAATACAAGAGATTGTATTCAGAAAATGAAAGTATGCATCACATACCTAGAAACAGTCCACCTGTTCCACTATCTCCTAAATCATCCAATCGTAAACCTATGTATTCTGGACTACAAAAAATGCCCATGCATAATAGTCAATGGGAACAATATTCCCCAAATAATGAATATTCTCCAATCAAAAATCAAAATTCTGGATATTCTTTGGGTCCATACCATTATTTATCTCAAACAAATCCCTATTCAGATTCACAGTCAGGGCAGGGTATTACTGAAATTCCTAAAGACTATCTAGATCAATCTGAAGTATTAAAATATTTGGCTAAAGAATTAAATAATCAGAATTTTTTGACTGAAATGAATAATTATCCTCCTACTCCTGAATATTCAAAACAAATAACTGATTATGGGAGAGAACATCGACCAGCTAGTAATTTAAGAAGACGGGGCTATGGTGTATTAAATTCAAGATCTAAATCGGCAGACAGATTGAGTTTATCTCAATCTCACCCTGACTTGAGTCATACCAAGAATTTCCACTCTGAAGATAATAGTGCCAAAGTTTCTCATCTAAGGTATTTTTCAATTAAAAATAATTTTTATTGTGAAATATTTTATAAAACTTTAAAAAAAAATGACCTCTTTTGCTCAATTGACAAATTTTAGACATTAATCAGAGGACTCAAGAAAAATAATATAATATACCTAAGGTCTTTTTCAAAACAATTTTTTTCTTTTAAAAGTATTTTGAACCAAGAATTACTAATTCTGAATTTTTTAGATGATTAATTAATCAATATTTATTATTTAATTAAACTTTCATATTTTGTCTTAAGATATACAAATTTTTAGTGTATTTTGACCCTTCCCCCCCCAAGTACTAAGGCATTGAATATTGAAAAAATTTAATATCCATTTTTTGTTAAAATATATCATTCAGTCATGTACAGCATGTTTATTAATGTTCTTTTTTATTTAGCAATGCTCTAATTAAAGGCTTTTTAAGATAAAATATATTCAGAATGTAACACCTTTATTGACACCTTTTTATAAGTTCAAGTGAAATGATTAATTTTCAAAAGTCTCATAAATTTAATTAGTGATTAATATAGTAAATTTTTGAGTTTCATGTTTTCTTTAGCTTTATAATTAGTTAATAGAATACATAAAAAATTTTTAAACTAAAAAATACCTCTTATGAAGGATTGAAAAATTTTTAATGCACTTGATTATGTTCATAATTTTCAGTTTAAATTGTTCAATTTCTTTTTAATATTAATTTCAAATTGAAATTGAGCTGACCAATTCAGAATTTTCTGTGTAGTTATATTATGTAAATTTATGTTAATGGATTTTTAATAGAATCTTCCAAGTGCACAATTTTATTTTATCGTGAATTTCGTGTTACGTATTCTTGTATTTTACCAATTCCCTTTTAAATTAACTTCTATTTTTCTCTATGTGTGTAATATTTTTCTTTACATAGAACATATTTATAATGTAAAAACAGAATTTGGAGTAACTTATATTCAAAAATTTACTCATTTAAAAATATTTCTTGATAGTTTTTTTTTCTCCCTCTGTAACTAAAATTAAATTGTGCTCATATTTGCATTTAATTGGTTGTTATTTTATTGTCTGCCTTACTAATTAAATCTCCATAAAGTATTTAGTGATAAATGTTGATTTTTAATATTGAATTTTAGGCCTGAGACACGTGGGGGAATTAGACATGGAGTCGATTCTGAAATGGCTGCTCTGCAAGCTAGCAGCCAGATGATCGAGTTACTATCTGCTGAAAATACTGCTTTAAAAACTGAATTAGATTTATATTATAAAAAAGTCTCTAAATTACAAAAGGTAAAGTAAATTATACATTTTCATACTTATATTACAAATATTTTATATACTCTTAGTCTAAAAATGATTGGTACTTTTTTTAATGTAATGATTTTTTCATTCATTTAAATTAGTACAATCTTATTGATTTTATGTATTTTGAAAACAATTTCTATTTGAGGAATATAATGATTTTTTTTCAAAGAAAATTCATAATCTAGAGCTTGTTATATAACAAAAATAGGTATAAATTCCTTTTAGTGTAATTTTAATTGCCTAAGCTGATAGTTTCTTTTAAAAAAAATAAGCATTATGTTGCATAAATATTACATTCCATATCTTGCAATAAATCTTATATATTTTTAATTTTAAATGTTTAAAAAAATTGTATTTTGGTTACGTTTTATATGCTGTATATAAGGTGAGAATTTGTAGAACTCTTTCTAAAGATAAACTATGGGGAAAGTCGGCTTATAAACAGATCAGTTAATTTGTGTAAAAAACGTAGGTACTTTTTCACTAGCCAGATGTAAAAGTTAAATCACTAAATATGGCATGCTTTTATTTCTTGTGTTTATGAAAAAATTATTTCATTTAAAATTGAGTAATTCATTTTGTTTAAAATGGGTTGTTTTATTTTGTTTCGTTTATTTATTTATTTTGTTTTATTTTCAAAATTGTTTATATTGCTGATTCTTTGCATAGTAGCCAAAACAAGAACAACAAAAAAAATCTGTCCTTGGAGAATTTTGTCCATGACTGCTCTCAAAGAATTTTGTCTAATGGGAAATTATAAAATGTATAACAAGAATCATTAATAAATTATAAAAAATAATTATATAAAATATCAATGGAATTAATCTTTTAACTTATGTGGTGTTTTCAATGAAAAAAAGGAGGGAAAAATCATTTAAAATTTTCAAAATCCAATTTCCACGACAGGTTATCAATTCACCTTCACTCATTGGAATTTCTAGATGCATGTCATCATTCCTTAAATGCTTTCTGTACTAGAATTTGTCCATCTTTATTTATTTAATAGTTTTTGCTTAAATTAACTTTTGTACATCAAAAGTAATAATTGAAATAATCTTTTGAATGTTTAATTTTTATTTAGTTTGAATTGGAGATACAAAAAGTTCATAAAGCATATGAAGATCTAGTGCGATCTTCTGATAAACGAGAGAGACTTGAGCAGTCTATAAGAAGTCGCTTAGAGATGGAAATACGACGTTTACAGGAACATAATAAAGAATTAAGAGGTAGGAGGATTTTATATTGAATTATTTAAGCATATTTATGTTAAGATGCTTATTGCTTAATTTTGATGATTAAATTTGGAGTTATTGAATAATTTTAGTTTAATCTTTGTAAGTTTTGGAGATGTATCAGAATTTTATTTTTCATGTATAGATTTGTATCTCAAGAAAATAAATGTAACAAAGACATTCTAGTATTTTAAAAAAGAAAAGTATTTAATCTTTTATTTATTTTTCATCTTTTAGAAATGTCTTGCTATTTAGGTATTTTGTTGTCTAATTAAAATAAAAGATTAATTTAAATATTAATAGCAAAAACGTTCCATTGTAGCATTATGAATTTTTTCACATATATAAATTTGTGAATAAAAGAAATTATGAATTTTTTCACATTTTTTTTTCTTTCATTTTATAGAATTAGTTTCTTTAAAATTAATTAATATAAAGTGCATCAAAATTTATTATATATTGTCATGTAATTCAGTAATTTAACATCTGTACTCCTCTATAACATATGTACACCTCTAAAATTGTAATAAATATTTAACTTTTTTATTTCAGATCATTTGGAATCTGTAAATTCTCATTTTCCTAAATCACTAGTAAGTATTAATGTTTGCTTATGCTCTTTCAGTTGTTATTCTTACCATCTGCAATCATGTGACAGTTTTTTTTCTTTATTTGAAATAAGATAACTTGATATATGTAGAAATGTTCCTTAAATTAATATAAATCTTCAGGTTGAAATTTTATTTTTATTGATTATATTATATTTGTATATATATTTAAAATTTCTTTTTCATCAGTTATACATAATGTCTTTTTCATTTATAGTTTTCTGATGTTGCTGATTCAGAACTTAGAAAAGAGCTTAGTAAAAGAGAAGTTTTAATTTCACAACTCTTGACTCAAAGTAAGTCAGTATTTTATTTAAATTCTATTTCCCCTATTATATGTTTATGAAATAAATTTAAACTTTAACGTATTCTATTAATAATGAACAAAATTTGCTTTGTAGCCAAAGAGTTACTAGCAGAAAAAGATAGGCAAGAAATTGAATTGCAAGCCCAAAGAGCAACATTGCATGAACAGAGAAATCATATTGATATCTTGGATAATGCTTTAACTAATGCACAAGCTAATGTTGTTAGACTAGAAGATGAGGTAAGTTTGTTTCTTCTGAACAATTGCAAGTAACAAATGTTGTAAAAATATCAAATCCTTCTTAAAACCTTTTTGTTTAAAACTTAATCTATACAAGACATTCAGATTTAAGTAAGTCAAACTTAAGAATTTTAAAAAATAAATAAAATTTGAAGAAATATATTGTTAAAAAACTATGTATAAAAAGAAATAATTTTTTAAAATAAAGAGTATGTTTTTCTTATAATTCTTTGAAAAATTGCACTAACAAAACTAATAAATTTAAGAAAAAAAATTTCTGAATTTCGAAAACATTTTTAGTTTTATTGTGTGTTGCTTTTTTTGAAGTTGTTTATTTTTATTTTATGATTTCTTTCAAAACAAACCTGAAAATTTGTCATTTGATTTAGATTTTCGAATATAATACAATTATAATAATTTTTTTTTTAGTTTTCTAAATAACTTGTCTAATTTAATATAAATTTAATTGAATAATTGCATTTTAAAAATTGAAAGTTTTTATTTTAAATTTGTTATTGTTGGAAATGTGATACATTTTTTAAAAAGTTTTTTATAGTTCTGAAATTTATACAAGACATTGTAAAATAAGAATTGTATTTTTATACTTTTTTTATATCAATTTAGTATGTTACAAGATTATTTTTCAATTTGTTACACACTTTAAAAATAAGCATTTTTTTTTTTTTTTTTTTAAATCTTAATTTGTGTTGTTCTATACATTTTCTAAACCTAATACTGGACTGTCACTTGAAATAATTTATTATTCCTTACAACTAATTTAAGTTGATTTTTTTTCTTTACTCTTTAGTGCCGTAAAAAACAAGTGTATGTTGAAAGAGTAGCCCAATTACAAAAAGCTCTAACAAATCTTCAACAATCCAGTGAAAAAAGGTTGCAAGTAGAAAAGAAACTGCGGGCACAGCACGAGAAAGAAATTCAAGCTTTAAGATCTCAACAAGTTAGTAACTGTATTATTTTTTTTATGTTAATAATCTACATGTTCATTTATTATTATATGTGTAGTAAAAAATATAATATTTACCTAAAATTGGGTAAAAATAATTTTTATTCTGAAGCCTTATCACTCTTGTTACTTTATATAGTAACTAAAGTGTGGAAAGCATATATTATGCTGCATTTTAAGCAGCTGCTATTAATAAAGCAGCATAGGTATCTTTGTGTAAATGAATATAATAAACATGCATCATGAAACCACACTATTAGCAAACCACTGATAGTGTAGAAAATTGGCATATTGTGGACAGATTCAAAAAGTATCTTGGGGAAGGAAATATCATTTAAGAGGGCATTTAATTAGAAAAAAAAAAAAGACTTAATATTATGCAATCTAAAATTTTGATGATTTAACAGAAAAACTATGTAAAAAAATTTCTGCACTATACTTTTTTTCTTTTAAATCAGCTTTGTGGGGTATATATCTTATTAGTACTCTTAATGCAAATCAGTTCATCCACTTCCATTGTAAAACTGGATGTACACTATTCGTGGCCAAACTGTATCATTTGAAAAAAATTATTGCTGAAAGATAATTTGTTTTTAGATCGACTTTTTTAAACAAATAATTTTATTCTGTGTTACATAAGTTTTTTTTTAAATAGTGATGAAAAAAAATCTTATTGTTATATTTTACTGCGAATTGATAGCTTAATTTTTTTGTTACAGATAGCATGGGAATAAATTGGTAAAAACTGTTTAAAATTATTTTCTCCCCTTGTAAAATAAATGATTAAGGCATAAATGCATGATAACTCTTACTAGTAGTAGTGTTTTAGGTCCCTTATTAAAAGATAAATAAATTAGATACTATGTATGTATTTGTTCTAAATAGTTACAAATTATTGCTTTCTCTAATTTACCATAATCGAAATATAATAAACTGTGAATTGGAATGCATGACTTTTTCTTTTAACTATTAAACACGTGTTTTTAATATTTTAAACCTCTTTTTATACACAGCAAGGGAGATCGCCTTCTTCTGTGCCTAAGAATGATATTTCAGAAAGTGTAGAGAGTTTGAAAAAAACAATTATGGAATATGAAGAGAAAATTATTGGATTAGAAGCTGAAGTTTCAAAGGTAAATTGATTGCATGTTACTTTTCTGTTAGGTTGAGGAAATTTCAAAAATGAACACATTCTATCAAAAAGGATAGCAATATGTGATATTTTATTTCATTAAAAAAAATTTTTAAATTAAAAATTTCATTTTGTACTTTATCTTTTTGTATTTAAAAGAAAATCTTCCATTATTATGCTACTGAATGTAATGAAATTAATTAATAATCTTAGTTATGATATGTGAGTGTTTTTAACATTTGCGGGCAATATTTTTAGTGAGATCTAATCTTTAACCAATAATAGTTTTAATGAAATTTTAGAGAAATAATTTTAGTTATGTAAATATATTGATGCATTTCTGATTTTTTTAGTGGGAGCAACGCTATATAGCTGAGAGTACTATGAGACAAATAGCAGTTGATGCAGCTTCATTGCCAAAGTAAGTTAATTAATTCATAAAATTACAACACAATAAATTATTAAAAATTCATGTATTACAACAATTTTTCTTTTAACTATCATTAATAGAACCATATTTTTTAATATAGAGATGCATAAATTTAAAACTAATCGCATATTATTTTTAACACAATTTTTCAAATTAAAATTTTGTTTTATGTATCTGACCTAAAAATATTATTTCAGAGATGCTAAAATTGCTGCCTTAGAGAAAACTTCACAAGAAAGTGAAAAGTTAATAGCTCAAGCCCGTACTGAAAAATTGAAACATATGGATGAGCTTTATGCTTCCAACAGGAAATGTACTGAACTTGAAAGCAGGTTTGTGTCTAATTTATGTTTGATATTAAGATAATTTAAAAAAATTTCTAATATTAATAGTAGAAAATATTAATATGGCAATTAAACAAATGCTTTAAAATGTTGTATTTTTTTGTACTGAATTTAGATTTTTTCCTGACTAGTGCATCTATAAAATTTCATGTTAAATTTTTCCACTAAATATTTAAAGCAATTTTCAAGTACTTTGTTTCAATTAAAATTATGTGTGTGTTTGTGTTATTTGATGCAATCAATATTTTAAAATGATTAACTTTTAAAATTATTAATTGCATAAAATTGAAATTTGCTAATGAAATGGAAGCTATTTAGAAAGTCATTCTTAAATTCAAATAGGAGGAATTGTTTCATTATATATTATTTATTTATTTAACAGGATTTTGAATGATGTTTTCGTAGATTTTAAATTAATTGTTATTTTTAATTGTAGGATAAAAGATTATGAATCAAAATTAGCAGAAAAAGATGCTATGATCAAAGTTTTGCAGCAACATTCCCAAGATAAGGATGCTGTTTTTCAAAATTGTGTTTTAGGTCGACCACCTAGACATACTCGTGCTGCAAGTACAGTTGGTTTAACTACCAGTACTTGTCACACGACAACTACAACAGGTGTTTCGTCATTGGGAAGGGTTTCTCCATCTCCTACCAATACATTACATAGAAGAACTGGAAGTAAGTTAGTTTTATAAATTCTAATTTGTTCAATTAAATTAAATTTAAATTTAAAAAAATTTAATTTGATTAAATATATCTGTACAGGAAAATATTAATGTTTTTTCATCCTTGATTAACTACTTAAAAATTATAGGGAAAATATTTGATTCAAATTTTAAATCATTATTATAGCCTATTATGAATAATTAAATTTAGTAAGTGAATTTACAAGTGGTCTCTTTCTTAAGGAAATCAATTATTTCTATTATACTTAATTTTGGTGATGAACATTTTTATGCTAAGAACTTTTTTAAAAACTCTTAAACCTGATTACAAAAGGTACAAATTAGGAGAATTTTTATCTTTGTTTTTGTAACTTCATTTTTATTTTATATAAATTTAATTTATTTAATCATTCTGCATTCAGAATAGATTTTCTAAAAGTAATTTATTGACTAAACTATAATGATAATAGATGGAATTAAAAAATTAATTTTTATATTTAAAAAAAATTTAATGGAATTTTAAACAAATGGAAATTCATAAATTCTAGTAGTGATTTGTTATTTCTGAAGATTGCATTTATTTTAATCAAAGACGTTTTAATGATTTTCAATTAATATTGAACTATATCACTGAACATTAGAAAATTAAATATCTGTTTAATTGAATTTGTTAATTGTATATTGCTTTTTCACATTGAGGCTAATACTTAACAGTTATACAAAAATTATCTTAATTGCATCCTTTCATTTGAAAATATTCTAGTTTTTCATGTTTAGTATACAAAAATGTCATTCACAAAAGAAGTTCATGTTTGTTTTTATAAGATACCAACTATTATATAATTTGTGGCAAATTAAAAAAAATATTAGCTTATTTCATGAATTTAATTTTTTTGAGACAAAATTACATTAAAGGAAAACAATTATTTATTGATGAATCATAATTTTCTCCTATTCAATTATTTAGTTTGTTTATAAAGTATAATAGTGCTTTTAATATTTTGTATCTCTTGAAAGAATAGGTGTAAGAAACCCATTATGTTTTACTTTCAGTATATGAAGATTTGCAGGATTCAATATATTTATCTGCCTTTCAACTTACTGTATTAATGTGTATAAATTTGAATTTTGCAGGTGCCTCAGGAAGTCTTCTCAGTATATCAAGCGATTCCTCAGGCAGTACTGCTCTCCCATCACAATCTTCTCCTGTAACGGAATCTGTTACAGCAGCCAAGAAGAGCCTTGATGAACAACTGAAAGAGCTGGACTCTCGTCTCTCCAGTAAGGTAAATTTTCTTTTTAGCATGTTACAAAACTAATTTCTCTAACAAAAATTAATCTACCCAATACATCTAACTAGAACTGTTAACAATGCATTGTGTAATTTTATATTACATCAATTTTGATTAAAATGTAAATCACAAATAAAAATAAATGTAATACAGTAACCTCTCATGTTCAGTACCTCAGCATGCCTTATTGGCATGTGTCAATGTAACTTTAAGGAGATATCAAAGATAAGACATTCTAGATAAAATTTTAAATGATTAAAACATGTTCATATTCAATGTGTTAATGAACTTTTTGGCCCCATGTAATATCTGGAAATGTAATGAATATAAATGGCTGTCAAATGTAAGCAGAATTTTGTTGCCATATGGTTGTCAGTGTCAACAATCTCCCAAATCTATATATATATATATATATATATTATACAAAAGCAAAGTCTTGATCGATACCCGGTTATAAAATGTACCAAACCATCAAATTCTGGATTACCGAGAGGTTACTATATATAAATAAATATATATATATAACATAATTTTCTTAATGTTTCTTTAATATAAATTACTTTCTTGGATTTTCTATTGTTAGGTAAAGAAATTAATTTTTTAAGATTAATTAAATGAAAAATTCATTAATTTAATAAAAGAATCTTCAATATACAAATATGTTTTTAATAAATGTGCATTAATTGTTTTTGATAGTTCTTGTAGAAACAAATTATAATATTTTATTGGGCAAATTACTTTATAATTTTGTTTTTTTTCATTGTGTGAAATCTTCTACTGGGTTTTTATCTTCAAAAGTAATTGTAGGATGTTTTTAACATTAAAAAGTTTATTAGCTAAATATTGTGTCACAGTTTTAGTTTCACAATTTATTGTTCAATGAATATAGATAAATAGAAATAATAGAAAAGATTTATTTGTACTTTAAATAAGTGAATGCTTTATGTCCATTATTGCTATTATATTTTAATATAAGAAGGAAAATCACTGTTATAATTATGCAATATTTAAGAGAATTGTCCCCTGGGGTCGTTTTTTTTTTCTTTCCTTGGGTGTTTCTAATTTTTAGAATTTTTAGTAATGGGTTAATGAAAAGAAAAATATTTTTTATTTACGTTTTACATTTTTATGTAATGCAGTATTAGATTACAAATAGTTTAATATATTTACATGGTTGTAGGTAAATATTAAAGATTTATTATATGAATGTGTAAAAACAAAACATTAAAATTGGAAATGTTGTTCAATATTTTAAGATTTTTTTAGAAAATTGATTACATTTTTCTAAAAAATAATCCATCCATAATATCTTAAATCAAAGTTTTAAACATATCATTAGTTTTATTATTAGTCATAGATTGATAATTATATAAAGCAAAGTTAAAAATTAAGCAGTACTGACATTGCTTGTTAGTAAATAAGGTTTTATGTAAGGAATGAACATTAATTTGAATAAACCAATAGCAATGAAAATATATTCATGTATGAACTGATGTATATAATCTGACCAAAAATACAGTGAAATGATGAACATCTGGTTGAACAATGAAAAGAGATAAATCAATGAAAAAAGTATAATAGTTATTAGGAAAAAATTAAGCAGTTCTCTGGTATTTTTTTTAATATTGTATAATCTAAAATTTTAATGATAACCAATTAAAACTTTTTTTATTGCACTTAAAATCTTTTTTAAATGTCACTTCATTCTTCTACCCCTCTATGATACAGGTTTTATTTATTTATTTAATTTTATTTTTAAATCTGTCAAACTTGGCTGCTTGTTAATTTTCTGTACGATCATGGTTGTACTATAGACTGCTTAATAGAAGCTTTTAGTTATAGAATGTTGATAAGTTTTCTCTGGAATTACTCTCATTTTAAAGACGTTATTTGTAAAAAAAAAAAAATTTAGTTAAGGATACATTTTTAAAAGTTCATACAGGTTTTATTTTTAAAAGCAAACAGTTGTTGTATTGTATTATTTAAGGTTGTATTGCATAAATAATTTTCACTTTTCATTTAGTGCAGCAAATAATTAAAAAAAAGTTTGTTATTAATTATATTTCTTTTCTTCCTCAATTCTGTATGTTTTTTTGTTTTTTTTTTCCCCTTCTAATCTTCTTTCATATTTTGTTTTTGTAGGACTCGATCATAAGCGCTCTACGAGCCGAGAGAGAAAGGCATCCAAGTCACTTCTGGAGAGTATGAAAGAAATTATATGTAACTAGAGCATCCTAGTCATTATTTAGGAAACCTTTCCCAAACTTATCTTAAGGAATGATTGTTAAGTGCCTTGTTAAGCTGCTGGATCAGCTGAACAAAACAATTTTCTTTTAAGTTTTTGTTATTATGTACACTGGTTAAGTCAGTTTTCTTTGTTAAGCATATTTCTTAAACTGTTTTTTCTTTAAATCCCATCAGAAACCATGGATTGTTCTTCTCTTTGGATTTTCTTTCTTATTTTATTTTATTTTTTGCTGCATTATTTATCTCATTTGAGGTAAAATATTTTGACTATACCGGTGATATGAGAAAGAGTATCTTGCTGGTTAAGATGCTTAATTTCTCTCATTACTCTATTAAAAGTGCTTTTAGATTTTTTTAATTAAATGAATTAGATATGTAGATACTTCCTCTCCTGCTTTTTATACATTTTATATAAACTGGTAATATTGCCACTTTTTCTTTGATTATCACTTTGTATATAATCAAATAATGTGCCACATTTCAAGGAATTAAAGACATTTTACTTGAACATGTTTGTTGTATTTTTTTCATGAAAACTCCTTACACATTTTATACATAAATATGCGTTTATTACATTGACTACTAATAAATCTTTTTTATATTTTAACAAATATATTCTCATTATAAAATTTTAAACATATCAATATTTAATTAAAAACGGAAGAGAGTCTTTATCTATTTGTGCAATGTATTATAAAGTCATTAAGAACTGATTAATTAAAATTGTATCTAGATAATTTTTGCGAGATGTGCTGGTGATTCATCGTTCTTGAAACCACCACCGATAAAATGCTTGCTTATTTTGAAGTTATTTGTAATATGAGCATAAATAATAATTAGAATCTAGATTTCATATGGAGATAATCGTTTTATGTAAAAAGAGGAGTTTTTTTTTTTTTAATTTAGAATAATGTTTATTCACATAATTCATATATAGAGTTTTATTTTACTTAAAGCATGATAGAGCAAACATTTTTTTTTTTAAGTCTTTCATATCAAATTCGGTTAACTCTATCTCTCAATTCTTTGAGTTATAAAATCCCATTGATGGTCTAAAAGAAAATAACCGTACTTAGTTTAAGTATATAATTTTTATGTTAAATAATTGTAAAGAACAAAGATATTTTTTCATAATATATAAAAGACAAAAAATATAATTGCAATTTAATACATTCTTGGTAAATAAATGTACTGTGAATTATTGACTATGTAAAATGCAATTTCTCCACATGGAAAAACAAGATAACATGATTCTTAATGGAATATTAAACAATTCCCAAAATTCTTGTTCTTGTAAAAATAAGGGGGTGTTCATTTTTAGAAACTGATGTACTTGGGTTTTTCTCTAAATTGTTGAGGAGACCTTGGGGCAATTTTGTGTCTAGAAATTTTTTATAATAACCCTGCATTTTAAAAGTAGAGAAATCAATCCTTCGATATATTTACCATTGCTTCTTTTTTTCCAATTGCAATGAAGGAAAAGAAACTTTTTCAACACTCGGTAGTCGGAATGGTATTTGCTTTCAGAAATCACACAAATTTTGATGTTATGTTCATTTATTTAAAAGGTAATGTTTATCCCATGCATGGGTACATTTTTTTATGGAAATCTTTTGTTTTTTGGATGAATTCAATCAGTAACTATATTGTTTTAATAAGACAATTTAATTAAGAACTTTTATTTCTCTTGATGTAATTGTTAATATTAGCATGTGCATTATTATTAAAATGTGCATTATTTTTAGTAAAAAAACAGGTCAAATTTGAAAATCTAAAAAAAAAAAAAAAAAAAATTTTTTTTTTTTTAATGTGTGTTAGTTTAAAAAGCTAAAATTGTGTTGCACAGTGTAATTATGTATTAATTTTATTTCAAGTAGAAATCAACAATTCTGCAATTTCAAGTATTGAACAATATTTTGTAACTAGTTTTATAGCTATTGAGCATTATTACAAAATTTAATAATGTTTATTGAAAATTTTAAATAGCGATTAAAGATTTGTAATAAGTAAAAAAAATGTTAAATGGCGATTTTTAGACTTAAAACATTGATTCGCAACATCCAAAAGCAGAGTATTTCAAAAAGTATCGATAGAAGTTCCTTAATATTGTCATTGGCTACAAGAAGTAAAAACTAAATTTTCTGAAATGTGTACTTATTGCTATAATTCTCTTTAAGGAATGTGAATATATTAGCAAGTAAGCCTTCCTTTAACCATATGGGGAAAAAAGCTATTTTAAACAAGATGAATAAATTTTTAAGCCACTTTATTGAATAATGGTCCTTCTACTTCAGAAGATGAAAATCATTCTTTCCAAAATTTAAAATATGAAACGGCCACTGAGGTAGAACGTCTATTGACTTTGCACTCTGTAACAGAATTCACATCATTTAGATCAAGGTTAAGAGCTGTACCCCTTTTAAAAATCTTTTCAGATAGTGATATTGCAAAAAAAGATGACTTTAAGAACAAAAATTGCTTATTTTAGCATTCATGGACTTTCTCCATATTTTCCTAATCAGCTTCATGAATATAAAAATTGGTGCTATTTAGTAATAGGATTCAACAAGTCACTAAACAAAATTTCATGAAAGCAACAGATGAATATAATGATTAGATTCTGTAATGGCAAAAATCAAATCTTCATAAGATACTTGAAATCTGTAATTTTATAGCCTTGTGCTAAAGATTTGGGAAAAATTTCAACAAAGCCACATGTAATTTTCTCACTCCAAGTTTGATCATTGGCAAGAAAAAATCTGAAGCTCTAGAACAAGAAAAAGTTGAAAATACCAAAAATAAACATTTTTTTCCCCAACTTTTTAGGTCTGTCATTCTTCCCAAATATATATTGCCACATAGTTGTTAAACATTGAAAGTATTAGTTAAAGAGTAATATCAAAACGGATAAAAATAGAAAAATTAGAATTTTAATTAAATACTTCACAGTAGGATTGTTAGAGATTATAAATGACAGTACGGTATGCTTGCATATTTTTAAATGGGGAAATTGTTTGAGTTTTAGATGCTAAAAATATTTTAAAAGTATAACTTTTTGAAAATCAGAGGCATTCTTCAGATACTGGAACTAGGGATTGTTATCTGGGATCCGGCATTTTCTTTTTTTGTGTGTGTGTATTTCAGAACAAATTCTGATATTTAAGTCCATCCTAGGAAACTGAAAGTTTTAAATTCCTATACCAGTTTTGCAGGGAGAGATTTGATGCCAAGGTCATTTGTCCTGAATTCTAATTTTTGAGGGCAAGGCGTGGACGTATTGCACTCTAGCTAGCGAGAAAACGAATGAAGGCATAATTTTCACTACATCATACCTTGCAGTTACTGTTATGAAAAATGAATAGATTCGGTTGGCATTGTGATAGATCGCCTTTTTTTAACAATAAAACTACCCATGAATTTTTTCTCTTGCATCAAATCATCCAAATGTGAATCTTGGTTGATCATTATTTATAATTAAATTTTCCATATTTTTTTATGTTTATTTGTTTTTATGAATTTACTTATAGAATGTGGCATTTTAGTTTTCTTTTTTTTTCTTATAAATTCTGAATTCTACATTGATTATTCTCTTTATTATCCATCCCTATATTTTGAGAACTATTTAAAATTTTTGTCAACAGCATTAAAAGGTTTAGAACATGAAATACAGAAAAAGAAGTTAACACATTGCATGAAACCACTGCGTTAAAACAACACAGGTATTTCTCTAATTAATTTATAATTTAAATATGTCATCTAATTAGATTTTTCCAGATATTCACGTATACTACTAGTAATTATGATGGTTGCATATTTTTGGCGAATCTATTGCTTAAAACTTCAAGCAATTAATTTCGTGAGAAAAGAATTCTTTTCCAGGTATCTTTCGAGGCGACAAGTATCTCAAGGAAATTTTCAAAATAAGAACCTTACTCCTCCCATCTTTTTACCAAAATTACAAATTAAATTTGCCCAGGAAACCAATCTTGCATTTAATTATTTATATTAGCATGTATATATTTATTTAAGCATATTTATTTCAGATATAAAAAAAATAAATAGTTTCGTGAAGATTTAGGAATGGTAGATTTCGAAATGGATAACAAGAAATTTTCGAAAGTGCAACATGAAATTTTTGGGATCGTCATCGTCATCTTTTGAGAAACATCGGAAGTTTCCAAACACAATCCTCCCAACGGCCAGCAACTATGAAAAAATAATAAATTATTATAATCTGGTTTACTGTACAAAATTTTCATAATACCAATATTAACGTATGCATCTGAAACATGGTCACACTAACAGCAAGAGAAGAGAAAATGTTGGTAATCTTTGAAAGAAAAGTGCTACGAACTATTTTTTTAGTGGTATCAATGACAATGGAAATTGGCGAAGAAGATACAATTTTGAACTTTACAAACGTTTTAGAGATATTGACATTCTAAAATTTGATAAACTGAACAGAATGAGATAGGCCGGCCATCTCATGAGAGTGGAAAGTGATAGAGCTGCTTTGAAAATTTTCAATGCAATCCCTTTTGCACAACGACCAAGGGGAAAACCGAAAAAGAGATGGGTCGACTGTTTAGTCTGATTTTAACTGGAGGTCCACGGCCAAGAGGAGCCTGGCCGGATCTTTTAAAGAAGGCCAAGGCTAGTCGGGCTGTCGAGGCAAATATGATGATTATAATCTGGAGAAACGAGTACTACAAACTAGAAGTCACAAACTATACATAATTGATTTGATTAGAATAAGTGCATGTTATAATCAGTATATTAAATATTTATCTATAAATTAATTTATGCGTATATTTTCTTCACTATGTTTGCATTTAAAACTTTTTCGTTATCTTCTCTTCCAGAGATTACAGGACCATTCAACATTTTACTTTATTAACTCATTTTCTCATGATTAGTCTCTTATATTTCATGGTGAATATCTGTACTCCAGAATACTGTTATTTATTTTTTTTTTTCTCAATTCCTTTTCTGAATTTTTTCAGTACCACAACTGAAAAACAAAATTTTGTTCACATTTAAAAATCTCTGCGAACTTTTCCAATTAGGAATACAGAATTATTAAAAAGAAATTAACCTTTTTTTTTTGTGCGAATAATTGCTCCTGTGAAATAAAAATATTCCATTAAGGATCTGTTAGTTTCTTTTTTTCCTATACCATTTCTTGTTTTTATCAAGTGTTTGCTACAATTATGATTATTCTGCTGCTACAACTATGTGATCGCTACAATTATAAACAATTCTCGAGAAAAATATGCATAAGAAAAATCAACATTTAATAATAATAATAACTTTAAAAAGTATGCCTTTTCTCACTGTAAGGTACAAAAAAAAAAAAAAATTTAATGACTTTTTATTTAGCCTTAATTTGTAAGTCGAATGTTGCGATGTGCACTTATATCTGACTATCTGTCAATCAAAATTTCCTTTCATTTTATTTTTGATCTCTTTTTTGAGTATCGTGTAATGGACACCTACTTGTGCCGACACTTTTTGCTTTTCCAATCTCCTTGCTTTAATTGTGTCATAGTAAGATATGTTTTTTAATATTTTTTCTGTAATTTAATTTTTATTTTACTAGCATTTTTTTAAATCTATGTAATTACATTTTATGCAAACATTATAATTAATTTAAAATTTGGCGGTTTAGTGGTACTTAATATCACATTGGAACTCCGTAATCGGTGCACCCGTTACCCGACAGCTGTAATTATGTTTATTAATAAAAAACTAGAACATAGGAAATAGATTTTCACGGTGATGTTTTTTTTAAAACCACATATGTGAATAGAAATACATTAATAGTAGTACTATAAGCTTATGATAAGCAGGATATAAAAATTGTTTAAAATTCTGAAATAAAATATGAAAAAAAATTAAGAGATTTGAAATAAAATTTTTGTTTCACGAAAAGAAAGTATAGCATTTTAATCGAATTTTATAAATATGTCAAATACAAAAACTTGTACTATATATTCGGTAGTGGATTTCTTTTACACTCATGTCCATAAATTAAGAATAATTCCGAATCACACAGAAATTGAAATCTAAAATAAAAATTTCACCTGTAGAATTATCACACATATCTTGAAGAAGAATATGCAAATTACAGAAAACCACCAGATGGCGCGGATAGTACGTCACAATGACGAGCGTGTAAGAGAGGGGTATATAAGGAATGGTGGCAAAGAAGTAAAATTGTTCACAAGCGCTTTAAAAGCCTTTCAGTGCAATAACCGCATAGTTACGGCACAAAGGAAGCATTTGGAGGATTTTTTACGTGGTAGAATTATCGGACGACTGTGGACGTACCCAGCTGGAAGTATCCGAGGAACTTGGAATCGCCCAGAGTGTCATCTCCAGGCTTTGGCAACGATTCCAAGATGATGGTAATGTGAGTAGATGTTACAGCACAGGTCGCCCCCGAGTTACAACGCTGAATGAGGATCGGTATTTAGCAGTTACTGCCAAAAGAAACAGACGGAGCACAGCATCAGACCTGTCTCGTCAGCTCTGTTCAGCTACCGGTACCACAGTTGCAAGGCAGACCGTGTACAGACGCTTAGGGCACATTGGTCTATATGCTCGTAGGCCTGTCAGATGTGTTCCACTTACCGCAACTCACTGTCGCCTGCGATTAACCTGGAGTAGAGAGCATGCATTGTGGACACCGCAACAGTGGTCTTGTGTGATGTTTTCCGACGAGTCCAGGTTTAGTTTGCAGTCTGATTCTCGCCGGACTTTCATATGGAGAGCGCCAGGTACCCGTTACCACCAAGAGAACACCATTGAACGACACCGTTATGGTGGTGCAGGATGACTCGTTTGGGGAGGAATTATTCTTGGTTCCAGAACTGACCTGCATGTTCAGAGTGTAACGATGACAGGCCACATCTATCGGGATGTCATTCTGGAACAACATGTACGTTTGTTTCGGGGCGCCATGGGTGCTGAATTTCTGCTTATGGATGACAACGCCCGTCCTCACCGTGCAAACATTGTAGACGAATGCCTTCAATTGGAGGATATCACCCGTATGGATTGGCCAGCATACTCACCGGACTTGAATCCAATAGAGCATGTGTGGGATATGCTTGGCCGACGAATTGCAGCCCGTCAACCCCCTCCCACCAGTCAACCGGAACTTCGGAGGGCATTGCTTGATGAGTGGTGTAATATTTCCCAATATCAGATTGATAATTTGATACTCAGCATGCCTAGGCGTTGTAAGGCCTGTATTGCATCGTCCGGGAGACATACTCCACATTAAACATCATACTAACCATGTTATACTGTTTTCTGTAAATAGGTTCTTTTTTGAAATTTGTTCCAGGGAGTAAAAATCGCAATTTTTATTAATTATGTCAAACATATAGCATCTTTTTTGCTCTTTACCTTTTGTTTACTAAATAGACTTTACAAATAAGTCAAATTTGTTTTGCTTCTGTCTCTTTCTTTGCCTGAACTTCATTATCCTTAATTTATGGACATGAGCGTACATAGTTTTAGTTATATGGTAATGGAATGTTTGATTTTAATGAGACTCATTTTCTATTTTATTCACCATACTTCTTCAATCTCTCTTCTTTTCCAATTATTTAAAGTCTCTTTTTTTTTTAGCAGTTGTTAATGTGCCTTTTAGATGAGATTCATTCTATATTTGAGTTATACTAACAACAGGTACACCAGTCAGATTTTTCACAATGGCGATCAGTATCATATGAGATTTTTCTAGAAAGCATTCAATACAAGGACTTCAGCAGAACTTTGTGGAGGTTTTTCTTTATGAAATTTGAATGTATATTTATCTGGCATTTTTGAAGCTATAAAATGTGAGTTTAAAAAGATACGATACGTATATATAAACTCATGTTTGTGAAAATTGCAACACCATGAAGGACTTACGCGAGTGAGCTGAAATTTTCAAGAAATGCAAATTAGCGTATGATATGCAAATGATTAGAATTTCAAATCCGTAGCTCATGCGTATGCTGAGCAGCGCCCTCTGAACGGCGGATGGATCCGAATAAATAGACGGCTGTAGCGAGGCGTGTATGGTTATGGGTGGTTATCTGCTAGTGGTAAACGTTAGCTCAATCGTTACTTATGCCTCTTCGACGAAAGAGAACGAGATTTGAACAACTTACAGAGTTTCAACGGGGGAGAATCATCGGCCTTCGTGAAGCTGGATTGTCTTATCGTGCAGTAGCCGCTCGTGTGCAGCATAACAGCAGCACAGTAAGGCGTCTTTAGAAGCAGTGGACGGACGAGTGTCGGACAACTCGGAAATCCGGGAGTGGACCCCGAAATGTGACGTCAGCTCGCGATGATAGACACCTGGTCCGCATGGCCCTGACGGACCGTACAGCTTCCTCTAGACAATTGGCAGCACAGTGGTCAATAGCTACAGGTGTTTCATTGTGTGCTTCATCAATTCGTAGATGTCTGCTGCAGCGTGGACTGCGCGTAACGACTTCTTTATACATGATGGCCGCATTCGTGTCAGACGCTATGCCGGTGAACGAGACCTTCCCGAGTGCATTATCGAACGCCACAGTGGACGAACACCCGGAGTTATCGTCTGGGGTGGACGATCATATAGCATTTATATATAGATATATAGCATATCATGGACGATCTCAATTGCTAAGAATTGTGGGAAATCTGAACAGCAACCGGTACATCAGTGAAGTTCTACAGCTACAAGCTGTTCCCTTCCTTCAAAGCTTGCCAGGCGCTGTATTTCAACAGGACAATGCCCGCCCTCTTATCGCTAGGACTGTTCAATCCTTCTTTGCAACACGGCAGGTACAGCTTCTTCCTTGGCCTGCGTATTCACCGGATATGTCGCCGATTGAACATGTGTGGGATTTCGTTGTTCGGCGTCTCGCTCGTGATCCTCGTCCTGTTGCTTCTGCAGACGAAGTTTGGGTGCGCATACAAACAATATGGAATGCTCTTTCTCAGGCAGACATTCAAAATTTGCTTGATTCCATGCCACGTCGTGTAGCAGCACTTATTGCGGCGCGTGGTGGCTACACAGAATACTGATTCCGATGTCTTGTTATTGTTTGTTTGCTTTGAACATTTAATCATTTATTTGTACCACAACCACTCAACTGTGTATTAAATTTCATTCAATTATGACGAGTCGTTCATGGTGTTGCAATTTTCACTAACATGACTATATATATATATATATAAGATAATAACATATAAGAAATGAATGAAAATATGTAAGAAATATAATTCAAGGATTGTATAAAAAATTAAATTCACGGATTCTACATTCAAATAAAAACATTAATAATAAGTGATTAAATAAGAAGAAATAAGTAGATGTGGTAAATAGAAATCGTGAAAAAATTAAACACCATGGTGATATTTTTTCCTAATCATGCATTTAGGTTTGTAGTTAATTTTAAATGAAAGATTCTATTCTAGATGAAAAGACGGTTATGCAATACGTTATCTATTCAAACCATTTTAACAAAAAATTTGACAAAATGAGGGGATTCCTTATAAGCATTATGACATAAAATTTGAATACAATAAAAAATAACAAAACAAAAGAATTCGTTATATTTATTAATACTTAACATTTGAGCATAAATAAAAGTGACAAAATGGCAAGGGGTGGTGAATTAAAAATTTTAATTAATAGCCGTATAATATCAATCATTTCTGAATATAATTATCAACTTGCATTTTTTTTTCTCAAAAACCTGCGCTGTCTAAAGAACTATGTTTTTATGTAGAAGAAACCTTCTTGCAGTCTAAAAAGAGCTGTTTAAATAATGCGAATATGTTTGCATTTTTTTTTTTAATTGTCATTAAAAGTATTTTTGGGGAAAAAAAAAGTGAAAAGTAAAAAGGGAAACATTGATTAAAAAAGAATAAACTAAGAGAACGGAGAGCGAACTGGGAAAAAAGACAACATATGAATCTAGGTCAGCGCTTTTGGGAGAAAACATTCTGTGGATGAAAAAACTCGAAATCTTGAGCGCGGTGATAATAAACATGTCAGCTAATTAGCAGTGAGGTTCGCGGGCGTTTGGAGTTCTTCGGATTATTTATATCATATTCTGGGAGTCGTTTAAGCAGCTCATTATCGATGTTTGGGATGTTAGTGTAAAAGTTATGCGCTAGTTTAGAGATGAATTGAGGGAGAGTCTACAAATTGAAAGAGCGATGAATATCGGTGTTGCGGAAGAACCAGCGTCCGTTTATAAGCATACGGAGTGTTTTATTTTGCAGGCAGCTAAGGATGGCGATGTTAGATTTGGTGGCTGATCCCCAGACTGGAATCGCGTAGGTTACGAGTGGGCGAAGATAAACTTTGTGCAGCAGCAATTTTATTTGTATGGAAGTATGAGACTTTCTGCAGATTAAAGGGTAAAAGATGCAAATAGCTCTATTGAATTTTTCTCGAAGATGAAGGATGTGTTGATGTATATATGGAGAATAAATTTAAACACTAACAATTAAAGAGAGAAAATTCTTTAGAGAGATAGAGAAAAATGAGAGAAATCTCAGAGAATAGCTCTAGGATGCAAAATCTAAACGATAGCTTGTATATGAAAATTAAAGGAACAGATTTTCAAAAGATAAAGGATAGTTTTTAAACATTTGTTCCGTAATAAATTAAAATTTTTTTCTTACTAAGAAATTTTTATTTATTTTTTTTATTTCCCATGGCAGATTATGAACAGTTACAGCGAAAACATACAACAAAATAATACAACAAAACATGCTGAAACAGAGTTCATTAATCTAACAATAATGCCAAGTTGCAGATTTTAGCCACTAAAAAGTGTTACCAGGTGCACCACGGGGAGGTAGATCTTCTGCGCATCCTACTAAGAAATTTATACAATAAAATAAAGTTATAAACGGTGAATGATGTATTAATATATCGGGGTAAAAAAAAATTTTCTGGGAAATTAAATGTATTGGCTATAAATTGTAAATTAATTATTAAATAACAATTATAATTAACATAATTTCTTATTATAGTAATTTTTTATTATATAATTTTTGTGTAAAGATAGTTAATATTTAAAAAAAATTGAAAGTTCTTTTAAAATTCTCTTAAAAAAAACGTTTCATGTTACAGTACAATGTATTTATTCATCATTTAAATTCTCTATAATAAAGATATTTAAGTACAGGAAACACATTTTTAAAATTTAATGACGAAGTTTCGTATATTTTGTGGTAGAAGCTTCTTTGTCCTTATTGCATTGTCAAATCCCCTCAACCAAATGACGTCATTAATATTCTTCCCTACAACTTTCAGAAAAAATTCCCTTTCCCTAAAGACAATGAGCTTCTATTGGTGTTCTAGAAATTTTAGCAAAAGGGTTATTCCTCTCTTTAATGTCCTCTTTTTTTAATGACCTATAATTTAAACAGTAGAATAGTGCATGCACCTAGTGAAAGTTCATAAAAAGCTTTCCTTAAAATTTGAGTATCAGTCGAAAAATTAAACTACGCTGTGTCTAATTGAATTTATCTCAAAAGCAAACAGTACTAGTATTTTAGAATTTTTTCTACCTAGATATTTTTTAAAAGTATACATTATTTTGTCTTCAATCATATTTTTTTCTTAATGAAGTATTAAGTGATGGCTCAAAATAATGAATCGTTATTATTATCTGGAAAAAGTATTCCAAAAGATGCTCAAATCATAGATGCAATTTTGAGAGAAAATGATATTGTCGATTACGAGGATAGAATTTTGAATCTTTTGTTAGAGTTTATCAATAGTAAGGCATTTTTATTTGTTTCTTTGTATTATAAATATGAGATTTGTTTTTATCTTCAAATCGAGAAATTATAGACCATCTACTAAACAAGAAAAGGATTTTAAGCTGTAAAACATTTTGTATTGTATCATAAAAAGAAATCTTTGTAATTTAATGTTATGGGCAGATATTATCTATAAAAAAACCTTGATATTTCATAAACTGTGATATGTTCTATTAATTCAAGAATTTCTGTTATAAAAAGATAAAAAATAGTGTTTGAGGTGATGATGTAATTTTAATTGTAAAGTAAAAGAAAAGCATTCTTTGAATTATTACAAAACTGCACTTTTTTTAAGTAAGAAAAAATTAAATCAAAAGGTAATAAAACAGCTTAAAAATTATGTAATAAAATAAAGATCCTCCAATTCATAAAATAAAGAAATATTAGTTGTCAATTAAATGTGCTTTTTTTAATATATTTTTTCTGGTGTTTTTAGTTGCTTGGCTTTATGAAATGACATTTGAAAAGGCTTTTTAACATTCAAAAATTTACTTGCATTTGTCTACTTTCAATTATTTTTCAAGATGTAGAATGCTTCGTTTTTATTGCATTCATTTCTTATTAAGGCTTGCATTCCATTTGTTGTAATATTAATAATTTGTATTTAATTTGTTAAATTTTGTTGGTGTAAATTAACAGTATGAGAAATAACAAATGATCATTAAATAAAAATATAAATTTTTGCTTATATTATTTATTATTATTTTGACTTTATTTTGGTATAATTCAATATCTTAAAATTTATTTTGACTCTTTTTCTGTATAATTTAAATGTTAGAAACAAGAGAGAGTTTAGTTAATAAAAAGAAAAAATTAAGTTCTAATACCTAAAATCTCTTGTACTACGTTGGCTGTAAAATTGAAACACTTCAATTTTTTGAATGATTATTTTTATAACAATATTAAACAATGTATACTTCTCTCTAGTCAATTTTGTGAAGTTTTATTTATTTATATATTTTTTTAAGGATATGTTACTGATGTGATTGATGATGCTCAAAGATTTGCAAATCATTCAAATAAAAAAACTATTGATGTTCAAGACATATCTCTTGCCTTAAATCAGCAAAGTAATAAGTATTTTATTACACCTCCTGATAGAGAGGTAAGCAGAAATTGAAGTAACTTAAATTAATGTATTGAAGTGAAATTTTAATTTGTGAAACTTAAATTAAGAGAGTGCAATTTTAACTTTAAATTGATGAAACTTTTAAATTAAAATGAAATTTTAAGTTTAATTAATGTATTCACATTAAAGAAAACTAGATTAGTAAATAATTGGTACTTGCATATGAATCTGATACTGTCTTATTGAGAGTAAACCAAAAATAAATAATTTCATCCTTATTAAGTATTTTGTTACTTATAGTTTAGCCATTACAGTTAGAAATACTTATGTAACATGGAAAAAACTTTTTTAACTTTTACTTCTTTCATAAATATTGTCAACTTTTCTTAAATCTGCTAACTTATAATCATGTTTTGTTAAACTTTGACCACTGAATGATGTTGATGTATAAAGACCAAATAATTTTAAAATTTGATCAAACATGATTTTTTTTATTCTGTTGAACCTCAACATTTAACTGTATAGTTTTGATATTAATTTAAAATTAATGTGTAAAATCTTTTAATTAAAAAATATTGAAATTATTAATTAATTTAAAAAAATATACAATAAAAAGTTGTAATAAACTTAATAAAGTAATTACAAACTGTGCAAAAGTCTTTTGACTGAGCCAAGAAATACAAAAATATATGTTATGTTTTACTTATTTGAAGTCAGACAATTAAAATAATTAAATTGTAAAAAAGTTTAATTGAAGATTTAGATTTATTTTCATAAATGATTAAAAATAACCTTATGTGTGTATATGTGATGTTTAGATATTCTAAGATTGTAAAATTACATTTATTGGGGTATGAAAGATCATAATAATTTGTGAAACTAATTAGAATTTGTAAAATAAAAAGGAAAAACATTAGAAATAAAGAATGTAAGAAATAATCCTTTAAGGAGTAATGTAAATTTTTCCTTCAGCTTTCTTTTTTAATTTACATCACATACTATCTGATTTAATTATTTTATATAATATATTCCATTTCTTAAAAGTTTGTTTTGATGGCATAACAAAAAATATGTAAAATTTTATCTTCAGTGAGCTTCCTGTGCATTCATTATAGAAATATCCACTTTCTAGGGAAAAAAAAAAAGTTGAACTTAATATATATAGTAAAAAATGTAATTTATAAAAAATATTTGAAAATTTCAAATGTTTAAATGGTTTAAAATGTTGTTTGAAACAATTTTGCTTTGTAAGAATTTTTATTAATTTTTTTTTTTATATATTTTAGGTCACAACTGCTATGGCAAAACTTAAAAATAGTATACCTCTTCCTCAAATTAAATCCAATGCAGGTTTACGTTTACCTCCAGATCGTTATACTTTAACAGCTTGTAATTATCGTGTAAAATCACCTCCAAGAAAGGTATGTAATCAAATGTTTTTCTTAAGTAGTTCTTTTATTCAAACTGTAAATGAGCTGAAATCATTAAACAGAATATAATCTTGATAGTTTAATATTTCTACTTAAATTTGCCACAAAATTGGGGGGAAAATATGCAACAAAATTTTGGCAACTTTTATTTGTTTCTCAAGTTGGCTCTAAATTAGGACTCTCGTCTCTGATTGGAATGCAACTCTACAACAACATTCTTGCTGATTTCCTTACTACAGAATTTAAAGAAAATGGAAAAAGTAACGTTATTTAAAAAAAAGGCTGGAATGGACAATAAGAAATATAATGAACTTGCCCATAAGCAAAAAAATTGTTCCTTAAATAAATCCATTTTATAATGCCTGGACCAAAATCTGAAGTAACATCTGGATTCTTTCCTCAAAAAAAAAAATCATTAATTTTTTTCAGATATTTTGTGAAAGCAAATAAAGTGGTCAGAAATAAAAGATAAAGTGGTAGTGACCTCAGTTAAACACATTGCAAAAGCAGCTCATTCTATCCCAATCTGCTTTATACAATGCCCAGAATTTAATGTCAGAAAAGAAAGTTGTAGAACTTCCAAAAGTCAATAAAGGAGGAAAAATCTGATATCAAATTACACCCTTGAAAATGAAAAACCTGTAGATACAGAACCCCTCTTTCATACCAGCATCTCAAGTTGATAATTCAAAGCCTGTTTTGAGGAGCAAATATTATGCAGAGAGAAATCCGGGTTATCACATTTGGTGATTTTTTTTACTTCAGGAAGAAAGTTGCCAAAATTTTGTCCCCAAAACTGATTAGTGAAAGTTTTTATTCTCATTTCGATTTAAATATTTAAATGCTTTTATTGCAAAATGGTGTATTTATTAATAAATTTTTGCAATTAATTATATACTGTAGATTTTTCATTTTAAAAATTTTTTAAAATATTAAAAGACCCTTTAATTTATTATTAAATATTATTTAAATTGGTATTAATAATGTGATTTTATATTTCAGATTAGAACTATTAGTCGTACTCCTAGTATACCAACTACTCCAGGTAAAGTTTAGATTTTTTAAAATATATATTGTACTATTCCTGTCAAGTTAAAGCAATCCATTTTGAATGCTGGTGGGTTTTTTTTACGCTTTTATTAGCTTCACCTGTATGTTTGTATGTATGTATGTATGTTTGTATGTAACTCACTTTTTGGGCTCGATTTTGGGACTGATGGGTCCATCTACTATAGTCAATGATTTAAAAGAAAAATATGCTTTTTCCTCTTGTATTATTCTTCGGTGGCTTTAAATGGCAGATATCAGATAGGCATAGGAGAGCGAAAATGTATAAATATTTCTTCCTATTGGCCGAAAATTTCGGTGGCTAAAAGAGGCGGATCTCAAAGGCATAGGAGTGCGATCATGTCGAATTTATTCTTCCTATTGGCCGAAAAGTTTAAAAAATTGTTTTAAATTTAAGCGGATAACAAGTGGAAAACAAAGTAAAACAAAAAACTTTTTTTTTAAAAAAATATGCTTTTAGATGGTTAATCAGATTTACATTTATCACAAACAGATTACAGTAGGCAATGAAAAGAAAGCATTGCCTTCCTTTGAGAATTTTTAGGGGTAATGGCTGAACATTTGCATATCATATAGGAGAAAACTTATCAGGCTGTCTGACTGTTAATGCAAGAGGCTTAATTTTTTTATTTTAAACTAAGTTGCATTCGGAATGAAACTTTTGAAAATATGCATCAAATTGATAAAAAACTTATATCATTATATTTTAGAACAGTGACATTCATTTTAGCATCAGTCATTTTATTCTTATGTTAACAATTATTTTTTACTTTTTAGTTTGATTAACTCTAAAAGCGTATTTTTTAGTTTTTTTAAACTATTAATTTATTTTTCTTTCCAAAATAAAGTTTTTCTTATGATAAACTATTATTTTCTGACTGCTGCAATTAAATTCTTGAGAAATGCATGTACAGGAAAAAATTACATATAATAATTAATATTTAAAAGAAAAATATGCTTTTTCCTCTTGTATTCTTCTTATGTTTTAAATGGCAGATATAAATATTTCTAATAAAAGAAAAATATATAAATATTTCATTAAACTATACGAAATATTAGTAGCTATATTTTGCTTTTAAAGCCATATATATAGATATGAATAGCTTGTGATGAATAGCTAAGTCAATCATTGATTATTATTTATTTTTTTTTATGTTGATTGGGCAGTTCTTTATTCTCATTTAAAACTTTCCTTATTCTAGTAGCTGTTAGTATCTCACTTCATGTATAGAAACATGTGGCAATTCACATGTTAGTATGATTACAGAAAGCATAGATAAATATTTTCTTTTAATATTTGCATTTTTATCAAAATTAAACAGTGTGACAAAAGGAGAACTAAAAAATTAATTTCTTAATAAATGGGTGAACAATTGTCATTTTTGGATATATTATTCAACATCTTTTTGTTTGAACTATATTTTTCTGTTAAAGAATCCTTCTTGTATTATAAATAACACAATCAACTTGGGCAATCCCTAAGTATAGTATTTTTAGATATAACAAGAATAGCGCAAACTGGCAAAAAATTTAATATTGGCATTATAAAAAAAAATTAAATTCTATAAGTTTTTAATGATCTTTTCAATAAAACTTGTTCTGTTATTTCTAAAATAATTACTAATTGCATGTTTTGTAACTTGTTTTATAATTGAAAACTAATAATGAATGAATCAGTGGGAATTTTATAATAATTCATGTAATTAAATTTTGGAAACAAATTATTTATTAATAAATTTAAAATTGTCTGTATAAATATTTTAAATTAATTTCTGCTTAGTTTATTTAAATAATTTAGAGATTGTGTAGAGCAAGCACATTATTTGAAACCTTTTGAGTATTAATTTTAAAATCTTAACCACATGGAATACTTGAATAAGTGAATAAAAAAATTATATGTAGCTTTTTGCAAAATTTATTCCTGCTTTTTTTTTTTTAAAAATAATAATTAGAAATTTAAAAATACTTATTATTAAATATTATATCTTGTTAAAATAATATTGTTACAATTTTTTCTTGTTAAGCACTAATAATGTTTCATTTATTTATAAATAAACTACATTTACTTATGTAATTAATTTCAATTCCTTCTATTAGCTCACACTCTCCCTATATATATCTTGTTCAAATTTTCAATCGTTAATAAAATACTTCTTATTCATCCACTCAAGTTCAAATACATTTTTTTTTTTAACTTGTAATGGATGACACTGGATGTTAATGCAGTTTTTTCAAATATTAATTCATTAGTTAATTTTAGTTTTTTTTAGATTTAAGTTGCATGTATCTACCAATAGATGGCGGCAGATAAACTTTAAAATAATGAATGAAAATTATTTATAAAGGACTTTCTGCTATATAGTGAAAAAAAAGGAGGAATTGACTTTAAAAAATTTGTTTTTATATTACTTTTTGTAAGTGAAACATTATTAGTGGTTAAATTATAAAATAATTGTTTTTTAAAAGAAATGTTGTGTATTTCAAAAGCACATATTAATAAACAAACAAATGGTGTAATAATTGGTTTTTAATATACCATTCATTTATTATTATATATTTTTTAGTTAATAAAGGTTCTGGAATAATTACCAATTTGATCAGAACAAGCCCAACTCCATCATCTGTTGCAACTTCAAGTCCTAATGTTTCAAAGCCTAGTAGCATTAACAGTGGTACTCCTTAATTAACTTAAAAGTTTCAACTTGAAGGTAAAATATAAATTTTTTAAATTTCTTTATTAAAATATGTTTGTTATATTTCATTATTGTTATATTTCATTACTGCATTTTCCATTTCATTTTTTCATTATTTAAATCAATGAAAAATAAATTGGTGTAGTCAAAATAAAATTTTTATTTGAGCATATGAAATACTTGTGAAAGAAAACATCAATCCCTAATTTTGAAGCATGGATTTGTTTAAATATGAATCATGCATAATGCTTTTTTGTGATGCATAATGCTTTCATTAATAAATTTTCTTATTCCAAAATATTTTTTTTGTCTAAGGTAATTTTCTTTCTGTTAAGGTCTGTATATGTACATAAGCTAATTGCCTTTTTATTTTTTTCACATTTCATTTATTTCAAAATCTGTTTTGTAACTTTTTTTTAGAATATTTGATAAAAAAAAAAGGCATATCTATGTGAAAATACAGAGCAAATTATAAAAGTATAATATCATAATGCATGTAGGGGCTTCTAGCATACTTTTGAATAATTGCTTTTAGTGAAGAAGTAAAAATGTTATTGCTCAAATTAAAAAATCATTTTCTATGTGAATAATGTTAGGCTGGATAAGAGAGAAAAGTGAACATTTTATTCATAAAATAATTCTCTGTTACAAAAGTGATCACACGTGCTATTGGCAATTAATATAATGCTAAATAATATAATGCCAGTACAATTATAAATTATGAATAACATTAAATATCAAAAATAGTTTAGGGGAAAATATGTAATATTCACATTAAAATACAATTCTGGTTAATTCTGTTTCAAAAATATTACAAGGTTCTATTTTAAATTTTGAAAATAATTTCATAATTATTTTTGTTAGAGAAGATATGGTATATAAATCATTCTGATATGCTAGATTTCCATTGTTTAAATGATAATGAAAAATGGATTAAACTGTTTTAAGATTAAATAACTAATGACTTATTCACTGTCATTAATTATTTTTAAAATTATAAGAAAAGAAATTTATTGCATCATTATTTCTCATTAAATTAAGATAGATAAACTACATAATCCTTAATTAAACAAATAAAATTAAGGATTATGAAGTTCTGCCAATTTATTTCTCTGTAAAGTTCCCATATGGAAGCATTCAAACTGATTAATGCTTATTCATGCTTTTTTAATACTCAATCTACAATTATTTTATAATAAGTTAAAATGTAAAAGATAACTCCAGCTTTTAAAATTACTCATTCATATCATGTTTTTTTTCACAGAGTAGCATGTCATGTTTTGTCGAAGAAATAGGTTTTTGATTAACGTGTGGAAGCATATTTAGACATATTGTTTGGTACACTAATATCATTATCAAGAAGACTAGATTTCAGGATTATGTATTTCATCTAATGTTCATTATGCAATGCACTACTTTATTTTATTCAAAAAATTATGTAATTTTTCTATTTTGTAATTTATTAAAAATACAAATGTATTTTAAATGAACCTTGTACAATTTTATTGAATGTTATAATCAAATCTGAACTTAACATAGATGGCAATTTTGGTATGCTCAACCAATTTAAACATGAGTAATCAAGAATGGATAAATAACCACATGATGATTCAATTAATTTATAACCATTAAATGATTCAGAAACAAAATGGCTAAATCAAGTCCTTGAAGTTTTTGGGATATTATTTTATGTATGGAAAATATGGCTAAAAGTTTTTGTAGTTAACAGATTTATTTTTGTGAATTATTATACTGCTAAAATGAATCTTGATTAATGTGTCGCTGTAAAGTAATTTAAAATGAGATTTTCATTTTGAATCCATGTATAAAATGCTAAAATTTACTTTTTTTTTTTTTTTCCAGGTTATGCACTTGTTTCATTCTTTTTGCTAAGATGTAAAATCATCTGCAAGAGCTATATTCTGAATTATTCATATATTCTGTAAAATATGTACAGAAATATTTTAATATTTATGGTACTAATATTAATGCATTTAATAATATGGAAATATATTTTGTGCATGAAAAATAATTGAAATAAAACAATAAAATTCATATTTAGGTTCTCTGTCTCATTTAATATTTTCAAAAATTACTTATATATTTATTCTTTTTTTTAAAAAATTAAATTTTATTATTGATTTCCGAAGTTCAATTCTTTCATTTAAATATTTTAATTGCATGATTGAAATCTAACGGTAATTAACCAGTGTGTACTGTAACGTATGATATGAGGCTTTCAGAAGTAACAAGCAAATCAACAACAAAATTTTAAAGCATCAATAAGTAATAAATTGTAAAGATATATAACAACACAAAAGAGAAATAAAAAAGGATTCAAGAAATATTAATATAGCAATTGACAAATTTGCAAAAAGACTTCAAAGGCGAATTCTTATTAAAGGGCCACCAAATTTCTGTCAACTTGTTGACTTTTTATAAGTGCCAGTTCTTTCCTGAACATCAGTAAAAAGAATGCTGTTCCTTGATTCCTTCCTAAAAGAATGATTCCTTCCAAGGAATTCTGCATTCCATTTACATTTCAATTGCAAAAATAGGCTAACCATAGATTAAATCTGTCTAAATAAGTTAGATTAAATCTGTTCCTTGTTCAGTCATAAATGAAGCAATTCTGAATTTGATAACATAGATGATAGAGAAAAGAGGGAAAGTACTTCTTTGTAATACATGCATTAAATGATTCTGTGGAATTTATTAGCTTTGTCCTGAGTTGCCTATATTAATTATAAAAGTAGTTATGAATTAAAATACCATCAATACAGAATTCTTAACAAATGTGTTATGCATTAGATTTGACAGAAGAATAAAATATTTCTTTCCAAAGTGTGTAATTTTCTTTGATTTGCTGTCTTCCTGAAAAATATTGCATTGTACAATTATATTGCTAACATTCGTACATTTTTAATAACTTTTCTGAACAAAATATAACTATCTTTTGTCTGTAATTATGGTCATACAGGAATTTTCAACAATGAATGAGCTGATTGGTTAGTGAAAGAAATCACAAAACAGCACATAGAAATTAATGTATATTATAATGGTAATTCTTTAATGATTTTTTCCCCTATTAGTATTCTACAGTATAACATGTTTTCTTAGAATGATTTTTTCAGATTAAGAAATTATTAAATTAGTTTATTTATTAACTCATATAATAAAATCACTTGATTTAATCAAATAACAATATTTATGATCCATTATATCGCAATGTGAATAAGAAATCACTGATTTGGCTTATCACATTTATATATTTGAATACATATTACAATCTTTGTTATAAGTCCTATTACAATATTTTATCTGAATGGAATATGCCTTTCCCATCTCATGGAGGAAGGTTATTTTAATAGCTATTTCAAAACTGGGACAACCGCACACAAATCCTAATAAATATAGACCAATTGCTCTGAATAGTTGTCTATGCAATGGATAAGAAATACCAGATTAATATATGTTCTTGAAAAGGGAAAATACTTATCGTAGATTCCGGTTTGGACACTACACCACAGAAAATGCATTAATACTTCAACTTAGAGGCATTTGTTCAAAATAGGCATGCAATAGTCATCTTTTTCAACATTGAGAAAGCCTACCACAGGACCTGACGTCATCAAATTTTATTAGACTTTTATTCTAAAGGTTTAAGAGAAATTTTATCTCTCTTTATCACAAACTTCTTAAAAGAACATTTAAAGTGTGCATCAATAATATCTTTTGTGACAGCTTTTACCTCGAAAAAAAGGTGCTAGTGTTTTGAGCATGGCACTCTTCATGATAAAAATTAATGACATTATAAATTAATTACCACTTACAGTATATAGAACTCTGTACATAGATAATTTCCAAATTTTTTGCAGCTTGGATGGCGCAAAGTGTAGGCATATGTAGGAGCTGTTGGGGTTTTTAAGGACAAAGTTTCCTCGAGAAAACTTCATCAACATTGTTCTGCTTTTGCATTAACTTATAATACTCATACATCGAGTTATGCTATAATGTATGAGTTAATGCAAGTATGCAGTTAAAATGTAGCTACCTCTGAGAAGCATGCTTTGTTTGGAAGGGAGTATTTTTGCATTAGACAGAAATATGAAATTTGTTTTAAAAAACTCCTCGTATAAATATCGACTGTTTTGCTTGTATTTACTTTTATCGATGTAGAGAATATTAATTTTCTCACTTCTTTTCTATTGTTAATTAAGTTGTTAGATAAGACTGTTTATTTTTATATTTTTTGAGATAAAAATTAAACTATTATAAATCTATTAGGAACTGAAGAAAAACTAAAACTATAAAAAAATCTTTTCATGAATATAGCTCTTAATTAATAGGAACTACAAAATGATCAGTTTTTGCTATTTTTCTCGGCTATAAAATATGTATAGTGTAGACAAATTGTATTTAATTGTAGATTTCTTTTATTTATTGAACTTTTCGACCAGTTATAATTTGAAAATTATCTTAACTTTGTAAATTACTATAAACAAACAGAAAGATAAATATGTTCAGTAGCAACCTTATTTTTCTTCAAGCAGTTATACAACTTGCAGTTCAAAATACTTATTGACTAATAAGTGTAATTCATTAGTTTTACTTTCAATTATTCTTTAAAAATAAATTTAAAAAATAATTTTTGTTAAAATTTTGTTAAACGTTGATAATTATTTTAAGTCAAAAGGCATTAACGATTCTGATTCTTTGTAAAATAATGTCAAAATGGTTCTTTTCTGTTTTCTTAAATATAAAGCCTAAGTTCAAGACCAATTATTAATAAAGAGTTTAGCGTTTTTAATCTTACGAATTATATTTTGAAAATATTTGTGCTAGTATTAGAGCCAACCATTACATTCAATTTTAATGGCTCTTTTATAATTTTAAAGGAAAAAATTAAACACTTATAAATTTTTCTCTTGTACAATGACATTTTTGTTTTATACATTGGTCCATTCCTTTATATATTCGTTAGCTCGTGAGGTTAGTTGGCCAATGTACAAAGAACCACAATTAGATCTAGGGCGATATGTAGAAGGTGCACACATTCCTTCTTAAAAAGGCACTTTCTGGTTTATTGATTTATCCCCGACCTTAACACAATAGGTTTTGGCTTGAGCTCCCAAACCTGACCTGAAATTCCTTGTTTCAGAAGCCCAGCAGGCTGAATTTCACGATTTTTCAAGTCTCAAATATTTATTTAATTTCTTTTGTTTATTGTAATTAAAAGGTTGGTTTTGGAACGTAACATTTTTATTTAATTTTTAAATTAATATTTATATATTATTGAAATATATATATTATACATTATCGAAAAAGGTTGTCAGGGTCTGAAGGTCGAGTGACAAGCGCTCTGGTGCTTGGTGCCACAGGTTTCGGGTTCGAGTTCCGATGGTGTCATGGATGGGTGTAGTGGTTCGAAATCCATTTTAGCCATAGATCCCGGTCTAATATGACGCTTCGGCGTATGGCTGACAACTCTACCATGTAAAAAAATCAGCTTCACGGAGCCAAGTCAGACTTCTACCTACGGGTGCTCTATCGCAACAGAAGCTGCACCCTCTTTCCTTTCGACCATGAGACGACACGGGTTCTTGGACTTGGTCTAGATCAGGGATGGGCAAACTACGGCCCGCCGGAAGATTCTATCCGGCCCGCGGATGGAACTTTAATTTGCCGGTCCGAGGCAGATTAAAAGAAATATATATTATATATCCATCTCCTTTTTTATATCCATCTCCATTCCTATATATCCATTTTTCTCTCATTTTCCTTTTTCCTCCTGAACTTTGATTAAATATTACTTTTTTCTTCTTCAAAGGACTGATCTTTTTACTTTTTTTATTTTTGTTCTACAAAACATAAATCGACTTTTAAACTAAAACTTAATCTGTTTGGTGGGCTAAGAGACGACTTCCTTTCCCGAGGTTAAATTCAATACCCTCAGTAAATGAAGAGAAGCTTAAGAATTATGAAGATGACTTGAAAAAAACTGCATTTTGAGTTGGAACGCAGATTTCATAATTTCAGTGCCATTGAAACAGAATTGGATATTTTTACCATGCCTTTCAACGTAAATTGTGAAGCAGTGAGGTCAGATTTGCAGGTTGAATGAATTGAGTTGCAATCTGACAATCATCTCAAGCAGTTGTTTCAAAATATGCCAGAGTTATAGTTTTACAAATTATTATTGAATGTAAGTTTCCCAAATTTAATAATTATTTCAGAAGCAGACTGGCAGATGAGCATTTAGCCTCGTTCCTTATAATCATTACATCTCACTTCGGATCTCAATACTATAAGGAACTTTTTAAAAGTGAAATCGCAATTTCCTTCATCTCATTAACATAATTAAATTGTAATACTTGCATATTGTTTTTAAAATTTTAGAAAAATTTATCTTGGCCCGCCAAACTTTTTTTCTTCGATTTTTAATCCGTGACCGAAAAGGTTTACTCATCCCTGGTCAAGATGTTGCTGTTTACCAAGCGGGATAAGAAACAACAGTAAAAGTTGTTAATAAATTGAATAAATTGTTAGAACTCCTATGATATTAGGTTTTAAAAATTGTTAGAACTCCTATGATATCTGATTTTAAAAATTGTTAGAACTCCTATGATATTTGATTTTAAAAATTGTTAGAACTCCTATGATATTTGATATTAAAAATGTTTCCGACGATATTTGGTTTTAAAAATTGTTAGAACTATGATATTTGATAAAAAAAATGTTTCCGACGATATTTGGTTTTAAAATTGTTAGAACTCCGATGATATTTGGTTTTAAAAATTGTTAGAACTCCTTATGATAATTGATTTTAAAAAATGTTAGAACTCCGACGATATTTGGTTTTAAAAATTGTTAGAACTCCGATGATATTTGGTTTTAAAAATTGTTAGAACTCTTATGATAATTGATTTTAAAAATTGTTAGAACTTCTATGATATTTTATTTTAAAAATTGTTAGAACACCGACGATATTTGGTTTTAAAAATTGTTAGAACTCCTATGATATTTGATTTTAAAAATTGTTAGAACTCCTATGATATTTTATTTTAAAAATTGTTAGAACACCGACGATATTTGGTTTTAAAAATTGTTAGAACTCCTATGATATTTGATTTTAAAAATTGTTAGAACTCCTATGATATTTGGTTTTAAAAATTGTTAGAACTCCGATGATATTTGGTTTTAATAAAGGAAAAAGATTAGATGCAGATGTGAACAATATTTTTTCGTGATAAAGAGAATACGCCAGTAAAGAATTGTTTATGGAAAATATTATTGTTTATCCAAAAGGGACGTAGACAAATTGAGCATAGTAATCAGTTAATAATACTAATGCATTAATTTTCACATCGTTTTTTTAAGCCACTTTATCAGGTAATACTGAAACTTTTTTACATTTGTATCTTATTTTGCAAACTTACCATCCCCGCAGATGCATGCAATTAGTATATTGACTAGTAATAATTCGACTAAATAATTCGAAGTGTGTGTCAATCAATAGAGAGTTTTTGCATACCGTATTTTGGACGTCCGTTAACTTTTTCTCCCTAGCGCGCATGCTCATAGTAAACATTATTACAGATACGCATGCTCATAGGAAACATTATTACAGATATGCATGCTCAATTTCCTATCAGCATGCGAGTTAGGGAGAAAAAGCTAACGAACGTCCAAAATACGGTATGCAAAAACTCTCTAATGTCTTGAGGAACTTTTCGATATCAAACATCCCGTTTTGTAAGTACAAAACATAATTTCTTTTTAATTGTGATGAAACCCAACACTAAAATTATTATTATTAAACCATCAGAAACAAAATGTTACAACTAGTGTATGGTTTTACTGTCTAAATTTTTTTTTTTTTTTTCATCCAATGGCAGATTATGAACAGTTGCAGCAAAAAAAGGAACAACGAAAAAGAAAAAAAAAAAAAAAACATACAACATACAACAACAACAAAATAATACAACAAAACATGCTGAAACAGAGTTCACTAATCTAACAATAATGCCAAGTTGCAGATCTTTTAGCCACTAAAAATGTTACCAGGTGCACCACGGGGAGGTAGATCTTCTGCGCAGCCCTATCTAAACTTGATTATAGCTTATAAGTTCTAATGACAGAAGTTCATAAATTTCTTCTTCTTTTTTATTTAAATTTTAGTTAAGTTATTTTTTATCACCACTTTCATCAGCACATCTAGACCCAGTCCATGAACCCATATGTTTTCGTTGAAGGAGGGAAAGGCAGCCTCTGTTATGATGGAGCAGCCGTAGGTAGAAGTCTGACTTGGCTTCATGTCACTGAAAAGGAGTGAAATGCTTTACAAGAGGACTTTTAGAGGGAACTATCCGCATGGGCGTATCGTATGGGAGAAAACCCGGAAAACTCCCACCAGGTAGTTCGACTCACGAGGGAAGATGCTGAACATCACAGAGGCCATCAAGACTTCTCGTTTTTTAAAATGTTTTCAACAATGCCGCCAGCGAATTGAACTCCAGTCCTAATGCTCACCAGCGGCGCACGTTGCCACGAGTCGGACATTTTAATTATTCTTCAACGAAACTGTGTTGTGTAATAACGTTGTATAATATACGTTGTAATTATACGTTGTGTAATAATGTTGTCGCCATTATTTATTTGTTATACTAATATCTAATGTTTTAGAACTCTAGTAAAATAAATTAAACTAGTTTTAAAATACATTTTCTAAATATGCAATTTTGAAACAATTGCATTTTAAATTTTCTCTTGAACTAAGGAATAACTAAAAAAAAAAAAAAAAGAAATCAATTCAGTTTTTCAAGAATATTTCAAGTAGTTTTGTTAAATGCAAATAATTTTAATCATCTACTACTTAATTTTTAGCAATTCTTACTTCAAATTCTGCAATTGTTAATGGTGAATTGAATTTTCAAACATGCTTTTAGAAAACAGCAAAACTTCCAGCTTGTGTATGATTGAATACTTTTATTTTATTTGCGATCTAATGCGTATTTAATTGCAAACTCCTCTTTCCGAAGGACGTTTCATGAAATCTGTAATTCTCTGCTTGAATTCAGTCGTCTTTGTCTTCTCTATAAAGCAATCTCGTGGTGAATTTCTTTTTCATATCTTTACCTTTTTCCCTTACATAATAGTTCCCTTCGTGGTGCATATAATGTAACGCAGAACATAACACTCAGTGTAGAAGTTATTAGAGAGTTTTTGCATACCGTACGTTAGTTACCGTAGGACGTCCGTTAGCTTTTTCTCCCTAGCGCGCATGCTCAGTTTCCTATGAGCATGCGCGCTAGGGAGAAAAAGCTAACGGACGTCCTACGGTGACTAACGTACGGTATGCAAAAACTCTATTGTAGATTATTACGGAGATCCTTGGCAGCGTAGCGGCCACTAGCTCCTTCTTTGTAAAATGTTGAAACATAGCGGTGGTCTCATGCCCTTTGAGTTAATAAGCAAATTAAATTAAATGCCCTTTTTTTAAAAGAGAATTATTTATTTAATAAAATTATAAAATGAAAAATATCAAAAATTTCAAAAATGTAGATGTTGATGAAATCAGTTGCATTTAATAACCCCGAATGAGCAAAGGTCAAATTAGGAGAAAAGCGAACTTTTTTCATCTAGGCAGTTGTAAGGAATTAATTTAAAATATTTAGAACAGTGCGAGGTCTTTTGCTACGTTTGCGGGAAGAAATATCATAATCGTAATTTTGTAGGATATTTAATACAGGGTTATTAATGTTTCGCAGATCATTATAGAATTTAGTAGAAATTTTGTGAACAAATTGCCTTAAACTTGGAATCGAGAGATCTCGTCTAATATCGTCATTACGAAAGTACCAGGGTGAATTCGTTAACATTCTGAGAGTTTTGTTCTCAAGCCTTTGAATAATTTCAAAATTTGTACGTGCGACTGAACCCCAAACTGAGCTTGCATAAGCTAATACTGGACGAAGATAAGAGAGATATATTAGAATTTTGAGATTAAGAGGTAAAGCTGAATTTCTATTGTTTAAAGGTAGAAAATTCTAAATTGAGTATTGAATTTATTTCTAAGGTTGTAGATATGCGATCTGTAGTTAAGTTTACTATCAAGAATAATTCCTAAGTACTTAGTTTCTTTAGACCAGGTGATATAATTATTGTATATTTTAATATTAGGAGGGTTATAACTCAGTGTCGAAGGACTTATAGGTTGAGACAGTGACGGATTTGGGTTTGATGGCGCCCTAAGCCCAAGTTAATTTGACGCCCTTATATATAATAATAATAATACGAATAGTAATAATGGATTTGAATTAAATTTAGGTTTTGAATTTAGATAAATGCTATACTTAACGAAAAATTTTTTTTAGTGCCTATTTGTTAGATATTTTAAATTTTACTACTTACACGATTAATTATTTAAATATTGACATCTTGAGGTTGTCAAAGCAAGAAAAGAAGCATTAAAATTTGGTTTTACAGCTGATAAAAAACAAAATCGATTTCAAATATTTGCCGCCCCTAAAAATTTGGCGCTCTAGGCCCGGGCTTAAGCCTAAATCCGTCACTGGGTTGAGAGGCATTAAAGAACCAATACAAATTTCGATATTGATTTTTCTTTGTTAAGTTTCGTTTTTACTTACATGAATATTAATAGATATGCTATATAATTACCATAAGTTCATCAAATTAGAATATTTTACAATAGACTTCTTTTTATTACCCATGTAGTTTTCTACTTTGAGTTTTCCTTTTTAGCACAAAATACTTTTATTATTATTATTTTTTTATCATTATTATTATTATAGTTTATTTTTCATATGTGTATATTCAAAAAACAATTTGAAATTTCGCCATATTTAAATTTTCTCATATGCAAGCATGTTCATTTTACTGGGCTTACAAGATCGTTATCTTCAATTTTATGATACCACAAATAATTTTGTTTTCTTCAATGGCGCAACAGCCCCATGGTTAGCTAAGGCCGTCTGCTTACTGGCAGATTTCGAGACAAGAAATGTTTTCTTTTAACAGGGTAGGGTTGTCAACAGGTAAGGTTGCCCTACACCCAAAGCTCTACAGTCATAATAGATTGGGAGGTGGATTTTAAGGAATCCATGGAGCCGCCGGGACTCATGCCCGAAACTATGGCATCAAGCTCCAAAACTCTAGTCACTCGGCCATCAAGCCCCTATTTAATTGCCAAGTTCATCAAATTAGAATATTTTACTATAGTCTTCTTTTTATTATCCATATAGTTTTTCGTGTTGTGTTTTCCCTTTTAGCACAAAATATTTTTATTATTATTATTTTTATTTTAATAGTTTATTTTTCATATGTGCATATTTAAAAAAACAATTTGAAATTTCACATATTTAAATTTTCTCATATATAAGCATGTTCTTTTTACTGGACTTAAAGATATAAACTCATAGTTATCTGCAATTTTATGACCAAAAGCATTCTTCTTCTTATTACCCATATAGTTTTTCGTGTTGTGTTTTCCCTTTTAGCACAAAATACTTTTATTATTATTATTTTTATTTTAATAGTTTATTTTTCATATGTGCATATTAAAAAAACAATTTGAAATTTCACATATTTCAATTTTTCTATATAAGCATGTTCTTTTTACTGGACTTAAAGATATAAACTCATAGTTATCTGCAATTTTATGACCAAAAGCATTCTTCTTCTTATTACCCATATAGTTTTTTTCGTGTTGTGATTTCCTTTTAGCACAAAATACTTTTATTATTATTATTTTTATTTTAATAGTTTATTTTTCATATGTGCATATTAAAAAAACAATTTGAAATTTCACATATTTCAATTTTCTCATATATAAGCATGTTCTTTTTACTGGACTTAAAGATATAAACTCATAGTTATCTGCAATTTTATGACCAAAAGCATTCTTCTTCTTATTACCCATATAGTTTTTCGTGTTGTGATTTCCCTTTTAGCACAAAATACTTTTATTATTATTATTTTTATTTTAATAGTTTATTTTTCATATGTGCATATTAAAAAAACAATTTGAAATTTCACATATTTCAATTTTCTCATATAAAAGCATGTTCTTTTTACTGGACTAAAAGATATAAACTCATAGTTATCTGCAATTTTATGACCAAAAGCATTCTTCTTCTTATTACCCATATAGTTTTTCGTGTTGTGTTTTCCTTTTAGCACAAAATATTTTTATTATTATTATTTTTATTTTAATAGTTTATTTTTCATATGTGCATATTAAAAAAACAATTTGAAATTTCACATATTTCAATTTTCTCATATATAAGCATGTTCTTTTTACTGGACTAAAAGACATAAACTCATAGTTATCTGCAATTTTATGACCAAAAGCATTCTTCTTCTTATTACCCATATAGTTTTTCGTGTTGTGTTTTCCCTTTTAGCACAAAATACTTTTATTATTATTATTTTTATTTTAATAGTTTATTTTTCATATGTGCATATTAAAAAAACAATTTGAAATTTCACATATTTCAATTTTCTCATATATAAGCATGTTCTTTTTACTGGACTAAAAGATATAAACTCATAGTTATCTGCAATTTTATGACCAAAAGCATTCTTCTTCTTATTACCCATATAGTTTTTCGTGTTGTGTTTTCCCTTTTAGCACAAAATACTTTTATTATTATTATTTTTATTTTAATAGTTTATTTTTCATATGTGCATATTAAAACAATTTGAAATTTCACATATTTCAATTTTCTCATATAAAAAGCATGTTCTTTTTACTGGACTAAAAGATATAAACTCATAGTTATCTGCAATTTTATGACCAAAAGCATTCTTCTTCTTATTACCCATATAGTTTTTCGTGTTGTGTTTTCCCTTTTAGCACAAAATACTTTTATTATTATTATTTTTATTTTAATAGTTTATTTTCATATGTGCATATTAAAAAACAATTTGAAATTTCACATATTTCAATTTTCTCATATAAAAGTATGTTCTTTTTACTGGACTAAAAGATATAAACTCATAGTTATCTGCAATTTTATGACCAAAAAGCATTCTTCTTCTTATTACCCATATAGTTTTTCGTGTTGTGTTTTCCTTTTAGCACAAAATACTTTTTATTATTATTATTTTTATTTTAATAGTTTATTTTCATATGTGCATATTAAAAAAACAATTTGAAATTTCCCATATTTCAATTTTCTCATATAAAAGCATGTTCTTTTTACTGGACTAAAAGATATAAACTCATAGTTATCTGCAATTTTATGACCAAAAGCATTCTTCTTCTTATTACCCATATAGTTTTTCGTGTTGTGTTTTCCTTTTAGCACAAAAATACTTTTATTATTATTATTTTTATTTTAATAGTTTATTTTTCATATGTGCATATTAAAAAAACAATTTGAAATTTCACATATTTCAATTTTCTCATATAAAAGCATGTTCTTTTTACTGGACTAAAAGATATAAACTCATAGTTATCTGCAATTTTATGACCAAAAGCATTCTTCTTCTTATTACCCATATAGTTTTTCGTGTTGTGTTTTCCCTTTTAGCACAAAATACTTTTATTATTATTATTTTTATTTTAATAGTTTATTTTTCATATGTGCATATTAAAAAAACAATTTGAAATTTCACATATTTCAATTTTCTCATATAAAAGCATGTTCTTTTTACTGGACTAAAAGATATAAACTCATAGTTATCTGCAATTTTATGACCAAAAGCATTCTTCTTCTTATTACCCATATAGTTTTTCGTGTTGTGTTTTCCTTTTAGCACAAAAATACTTTTATTATTATTATTTTTATTTTAATAGTTTATTTTTCATATGTGCATATTAAAAAAACAATTTGAAATTTCACATATTTCAATTTTCTCATATAAAAGCATGTTCTTTTACTGGACTAAAAGATATAAACTCATAGTTATCTGCAATTTATGACCAAAAGCATTCTTCTTCTTATTACCCATATAGTTTTTCGTGTTGTGTTTTCCCTTTTAGCACAAAATACTTTTATTATTATTGTTTTTATTTTAATAGTTTATTTTTCATATGTGCATATTAAAAAAACAATTTGAAATTTCACATATTTCAATTTTCTCATATATAAGCATGTTCTTTTTACTGGACTTAAAGATATAAACTCATAGTTATCTGCAATTTTACGACCAAAAGCAGGGCCTGATAGCCGAGTGGCTAGCTCTCTGGCGCTCGGTACCACAGGGTTCGAGTCCCGGCGGTGCCATGGATGTTTGTAGTGGTTCGGAATCCACTTTAAACCGTAGGTCCCGGTCCTTATAGGATCGTAGAGCGTTGCGGGGGCATTGTTACTTTGCGTCCGTGGCTTACCATCAAGTTACACGCGCCCCCTGGGTAATGCAAAGTGAGTAATGTCTGTGTAGCGCTTGCCTTAAGGCATCCAAGACCAAGCTGAATAAGTGTTTGCCAGCTGCATTAGAACAAAAAAAAAGGACCAAAAGCATTCTTCTTCTATTAAAATCAATATATCAATTCAATTCATTACTACTACTACACCACACCACATCACTGTGCCTTAGAGCTGAGTTGCCTCTTTTACAATTTGGGAAGGATGTAGGTGGGATAGAAGTCTGATTGGGATCACCGTATACCGTAGGGCTTAAAGTGAATTCCGAACCACTATAAACATCCATTGCACCGCCGGTTTCGAACCCGATACCAATGGTACCGAGAACCAGAGCGCTAGCCACTCGGCCATCAGGCCCTATTCAAATTATTAATCATTATTCATTATTATTCTATTAAAATCATTCTTCTTATCACAAATCATTTTTACTCAATGGCGCTACAGCCCCATGGTTAGCCAAGGCCGTTTACCTACTGGCAGATTCCAAAACAAGGCATGTTTTTTTTTTACGGGATAGGTTATTAGCCCTACGCTTTACAGCCATATAAGGTCGAGGCCTGATGGCCGAGTGGTTAGCGCTCTGGCTTTCGGTACCACAGGTATCGGGTTCGAATCCCGACGGTGACATGGATGTTTGCAGTGGTTCGGAATCCACTTTAAACCGTAGGTCCGATCTCATAGGACCAGAGCCCAGTCAGACTTCTTCTCACCCACATCATTCCCAAACTGCAAAGGGGCAACTTAGCTCTAGGCACAGTGATATAGTGTGGTGTAGTAGTAGTCATATTAGGTCAGCACCTACGGTTTAAAGTGGATTTCGAACCACTACAAACATCCATGGCGCCACCGGGATTCGAACCCGAAAGCTGTGAGACCGAACACCAGACACTCGGTTATCAGGCCCACAATTCATTAAACCCAGTGGAAATATCACAATAGTGACTGGACTTGTCATTATGTAATGGTCCACGTTTTCTTTTTTTAAGACAAACAAGATGTTAATTATTTATATAAAAGCACATTTTGCTTTTTAATGTAAACTTTTAATTTTTTTAATATAAACTTTTAATTTTCGTAATTAGATAGGAAAATTTTCAAAGCATTTAATTAATCATAAACATATTTTTTACATCATTAACTCATTTTATTATATAAAATTGCAACATTTTGTCTTCCAAAAAATCTCTCTCTCTCTCTCTCTATATATATATATATGTAAAGAGTTCACTTAATAATTTTAAAGCAATTTATGTTAAAAAATGCGTTTTTTTTTAATTTTGGCAAAAAAAAAAAAATAATAATAAAAAATAAAAAAAAAAAAAAATAATAATAATAATAATAATAATAATTCGTAAGTTTTTTTTGTTTTAGTTTTTGTGGAATTTTCTTTAATAATTTGACAATGGAAAAATTTAATTGATATCTACAAGTTATAATTTTAACGGTTCTGTATTTCAATCAAATACTATTACTATTCTTCTTCATTGGTGGAACAGCCCCATGGTGGGCCAAGGCCGTCTGCCTACTGGCAGATTTCGAGACGAGATGTTTTTCTTTTTATGGGGTAGGGTTGTCAGTCCTACGTTCAGGTGTCATATTATAGATCGGGACCAGTTTAAAGTAGCTTCCGAATCACTACAACCCTCCATGGCACTGCCGGGACTCGACCCCGAAACCAGTGTGCACCGAGCTCCAGAGAGCTAGTCAGTTGGCCATCAGGCTCCAAATACCATATTAACATATCTAAATAAAATATGAACTATAATAAAGATTAACATTTTTATAAATCTCTCTTTTTTTTTTTTTTTTTTTTTTTTTTTTAAATTACAAAAAAAAAAATAAATAAATAAATAAATAAATAAATAAAAAATAAAATAAAATAAAATAAAATAAGTTGTACTATAAAAAAAAATTCTGTGAAAATACAGTGAAGGCTGTTTAAAAAACAATTGTTTTTCATTTATTCGAGTTCATTAGTAACATCAATCATATTAATTGGTTTGGAAATAACTAAATAAATTCTGAGAATTTCATTCCTAGATTCGTGTTTTCGAAGAATTCATCCGTTTTGAATTTCAGACGAATTGCGCAATGTAAAGGTATTTTAATGATTTCTTGGTAATTTTTATCATTAATAATACATTTTTGAATAAAAAAGCAGATCTCAAGGTATAAACGTTGGTTTTTTTTTTTTTTAGTGTTTATTCTTAAAAGTTCAAAGTTCAAAACTAGGAATATTCAGGTTAAAGTTTATTTTTATATTATTAATTTTTTGCTTGTTGGATTACCATTATAGATTAGAACTTTGATATAGTAGAGAGTTTTTGCGTACCGTATTTTGGACGTCCGTTAGCTTTTTCTCCCTAGCGCGCATGCTCATAGGAAACATTATTATAGATACGCATGCGCAATTTTCTCTGAGCATGCGCGCTAGGGAGAAAAAGCTAACGGACGTCCAAAATACGGTATGCAAAAACTCTCTAATAACCCAAATGACGTACATAATTAGAATTTGAGTAAATATACATAAAAATATTAGACGTTAAAAAATACGATACAAAATCACTGTTCATAAAAATATCATATTATTCACATCATTTAAATATATATATATTTGTTTTTGCAATTTTTTATGATCATATGTTCTGTTATTGAGTTTTTTTTTCAAACACTATTGCAAAAGTAAATCATTTTGATTGTTTAAATTTTTTCTACTTTTCAAATTATCAACTGTTTGTTATACTAATTTCGTTTCATTGATAAACTAGCTTTGATGTCAATTTAAATAAGGAGATTGTTTTAAAAGACATATCTCAAAATAAACAGAAATTTAAAAATTAAAATAACAAATATAATAAATAGAAATTTTAGATAAGGTTTAAATTTAAGAAATCATATCTAGCGCCTAAAGAACTTTAGTCAAATATAAAATGGATAAAAATGTAAAAATACAAATTTCTTTTCTTTTTCACAATAAAAATCAAGATTCTAATTTGTCTAATGAAAATAATTAATAAATCGCGCTATTGTATTGTAAGGAGATTTTATGATTCTATTTTTCCATTTTTTACTAAAAATTCTTAAAAGATTCTTGCGCAATTCAACATTTTTTGGTATAAAAATTATTTGTTAAGTTCTTGTAGAATAAATTTAGATGCAAATTGACATTATATAATTTCTATATTTCAAAATCATTAGTGAAATTCCATTACATGTACATTTTGGATCACGAATTATTATGTCCTTATTTTAAAAAATTTTTTTTTTTAATGGGACTGACTTGAAGACACTTGAGAATATATATTTATACGGAAGGCTATTTTACGTCTTTGTCATATGGCTTTATTATTATTATTATTATTTTTTTTGTCTTGTATAAACTTATTACCCATACTTTTTGTTCAGGGTATATCGAATTCCAATGTTTTGTATATATATATATATATATATATATACACTCAAGAGCCAAAACATTATGACCACCCCTACATTTTGCAATGAACTCGCCTGGATGACGTGGAGGGCACGTGATCAGGTGGAAGTGGTATTTAACTGCTGCTGGAGAGTCTGAAGAATCATTCTTTCACTTACTTCTGTGTGTGATGGGAAAGGCTGAGGATCTAAGCGACTTTGATAGAGGGCAGATTGTAATGGCTCGAAGGCTCGGAACAAGTATTTCCGAAACTGCACGACTCGTGGGTTGTTCGCGATCTACAGTTGTTAGTACTTATGCAAAGTGAATGAATGACGGTGAAACCAGCAGTAGACGACATGGTGTTGGACGTCCACACGTTATCAAAGAAAAAGGTCGTCGGAGACTGTCTGGCATGGTGAAGCAAAACCGGAGCCAGACAATGGCTCAGCTGACAGCCCAATACAATGCAGGGCCAAGTAGAATAGTATCGGAGCACACTGTTCAGCTGACACTGTTGGATATGGGGTTACGCAGCAAATGTCCCCCTCGTGTGCCTTTGCTGACCAAGCGTCATTGCCAACTGCGCCTGCACTGGGCCCGGGAACATCGTGACTGGTCCATAGATCAGTGGGAGAGAGTTGCCTAGTCAGATGAATCACGGTTTGTCATTCATCACGCCGATGGCCGTGTCAGGATACTCCGTCTTCCAGGCGAACAGGTTGCTCCCTCAATGTACAGTAGGTCATACACAGGTCGGTGGTGGCGGTATTATACTTGGCGGACGTTCTCTTGGGCGTCTCTGGGACCCGTGGTTGTGGTAGAGCAGACCATGAATGCTGCAGGGTATCTGAACATCATTGCGGACCAGTTGCACCCTTACATGGCCTCTGTTTTTCCAGCTGGAAATGGAATGTTCCAACAGTACAACGCCCCTTGTCACAAGGCTAAAATTGTGTTGGAGTGATTCCAGGAACATGATGCTGAATTCCAGTTAATGTCCTGGCCGCCTAACTCACCGGATATCAATCCGATAGAACACATTTGGGATGTCCTGGGACGGCAGCTCAGAGTTCAAAGACCACCAATTCGCAATATCTCGGATTTGCGTGACCGTTGCTTAAACATCTGATACAATCTGTCTCCGGTCATCTACCAAGGACTTGTGGCATCCATGCCAAGGCGGGTTGAAGTTGTGTTGAGCGCCAAAGGTGGGCCAACACGTTATTGACAGGTGGTCATAATGTTTTGGCTCTTGAGTGTATATACCCACACATATAAACACACACACATATATATATACATAATATATATGTATTTTATATATATGCACATGTATATATATATACATATATATATACGCATATATATATATATATATGTATATATTATATATATATATATATATTATACACACACATATATATACTAGAGCACGGTGCCACAGGTTTCGGGTTTCAGTCCCGGTGGTGCCATGGATGCTCGTAGTGGTTCGGAATCCGCTTTGAACCATAGGTTCCGGTTAAATATGACCGTAGAGCGTCGGGCATTGATCTGACAACCCTACTCCGTAAAAAGATATCACCTGCTGTCTCGAAAACTACCAGTAGGCAGGCGACCTTGCCCCACCATAGGGCTGTTGCGCCACTGATGATGAGGATATATATATATATATAAAATATATGCTCTGCCACACAGTGCCACAGTTTTCGGTTTCGTCCTGGCAGTGCCATGAATGATTGTAGTGGTTATAGAATAGAATATATATTAATGATGTTTATTAATATATTTTCTCCTTTTTTACTTTGTCATAAAAAAAAATTGAAAATTCCAAATGTTCTTTCTGTTCTTAATCTTTCTATATGACAGTTATTAATTAAAAATAAATAGAAGAAATGCTACTTTTTAAATTAAAAAAAATAAATGATATTTGTAATGGAATTTTATTTTAAATTAGGATTATTCATATTAATCAGAAATAATATCAGCCATTATTATTCAGAAATAATAGTTATTCTTTGTATAAGTGATTAACAAAATAATATTAAAAAAAATAGTGTAATGAACCTCTGGCAAAAGAAAAACATTTTATTTCAAGAATTTTGTCTATCGTGTATTTATTTTCGTTTAATTAGTGCTTTTATATTTAATGACATAGAAGTAATATATACTTTATATATAAGTAGTATATACCTTTCATTACTACATTAAAACTACGCTTATAAGTGATATTAAAATGCTATAACATGTATATGTATCAACTTAACTTTTAACTTGAAATATTGCTATTTGAAGATTGAGCAGCTCCTTTTACCATATTACGATACTAGGGATACATTAGACCAAATCAATATTTCAACTGGTGGGCGCTCGGCATGTGTCGTGTATCACTTAAGCTTTGTTCTCAAATTGCTCTTCCCACCCAAATGATGAGTCAGGAGTTCGCGCTAGACTCTTATTTGTATCCTTTTACCAGGAGAAAAGCTTTTCTTTCTATCCAATTATAAAATGAAAACCTATATCCCTTCATTTTAATTTGCTGCGCATCAACTTTTACATAATATTAATAGCACCATTTCCATGTCGTTGCTTAGTAACTCTGATTAAATAAAATAGGCTTTTCACATTTCGCTCTCACTAAATTAAAAATTAACAACTACAAAAACGAGTTTTTTAAAATTTAGTGAAGATAGAGTTTAATTAATTTAATTTTTATTTTAATTAAAAGGATGTAACTAATCAATTCCCTAAAACTTCATGATTCTACCAGTTGTTTGAAATATATAGAAGGCGATGATAAACAAATGTATATTGGGAAGACAGCTATTAAAATTTTCATTTTTATTGTTTTTATAAATTGAAACCGTTTTTCTATCAAAAAAAGGGTTTCAATTTATAAACAAAAACAAAAGGAATTTCATTTTTAAATAAAGCAATTTGACTGGAAGTTACAATAATCAGCGAAATTTTATAAAAGCCTTTACTTTATAAAATTATATGATAAATTTCTTTTTACTTTTGATTATTAGGTATATCAATTTTTTGTACTATATTATAATTGAAACTTTTTTTATAATGAAAACTTTTTTTTTATTAAGTACGAAAGGATACTTGAAAAAAAAAAAAAAAAAAAAAACGATTCTTCCTAAACGAAAACGATAACTTAAATAAAACGATTCTTTTTAAACGAAAACGATAACTTAAATAAAACGATTCTTTTTAAACGAAAACAATAACTTAAATAAAACGATTCTTTTTAAAGGAAAACGATAACTTAAATAAAACGATTCTTTTTAAAGGAAAACGATAACTTAAATAAAACGATTCTTTTTAAACGAAAACGATAACTTAAATAAAACGATTCTTTTTAAGCGAAAACGATAACTTAAATAAAACGATTCTTTTTAAGCGAAAACGATAACTTAAATAAAACGATTCTTTTTAAACGAAAACGATAACTTAAATAAAACGATTCTTTTTAAACGAAAACGATAACTTAAATAAAACGATTCTTTTTAAGCGAAAACGATAACTTAAATAAAACGATTCTTTTTAAGCGAAAACGATAACTTAAATAAAACGATTCTTCTTAAACGAAAACGATAACTTAAATACAACGATTCTTCGATAAAATGAAACATTCTCTATTGCACCCATTTCAAAAAGTGTTCCTTTCTGTATTATTCCATTTCACATTGTTAATGGACCTGAATGGCCGAGTGTCTAGCGCTCTGGCGCTCGGTGTCACAGGTTTCGGGTTCGAATCCCGGCGGTGCCATGGATGTTTGTAGTGGTTCGGAATCCACTTTAAGCCGTAGGTCCCGGTCTCCTATGACTGTATGAGCGTCACGGAGCAAAAGTCAGGCTTCTACCTACGGGTGCTCCATCACAACAGAAGCTGCTTCCTTCCCCTTCAATCGTGAGTCCATATGGGCTCGTGGGCTTGGCCAGCCAAGTGGGATAAGAAACAACAACACATTGTTAACAAACCTTTATATAATTAAAGAGAAAAAAATTACAATTCTAATATATAAGGAGTTCGTAATACTATAGGTAAGTGGTACAAAATTTTTTTTCTGTGATGAAATTTTAATATGCTCTTAATATATTTTTTAATGAGGCATAACAAGAATTTCCACGAAAACATGCACAATTTAGACTTGAAAGCCCGCTTTTCAATCTCTATTGCATTGCTTCTATGAGTACCTGAAACATTCTAATAATGTGCTCATGTGCTGGATTCTAATTGTTTGAATATTCTGTTTTTTATGCTGATTTCAGGTTTTCTGTTTATTTTTTCATCATGTTGCAATCTTAATGGACAACAATTTATAAATATTTTAAAGTTTAAATAAATATATGTATTTGATTGTTAAAAAAAAAGTTGGTCATTTAAAATTTTAGTGTATTGCAAATTATGTTTAGAAAGAAATGAAAACAATAAATTTTCATAACTTATTTAGAAAACAGTGTTTTGCTACTAATTTTATTTTTAAAAGATTGCTTGATAAAAAATATTTTTTTTAAAATAACTATTACTTTTAATATAGTAAAAAGATCAAGAAATTGTATTCAGTAAAAATTTAATTTTTTTGTAAAGTATTTAATCAAAAAAGTGGAAAACTATATTTAGTTTATTGATATAATCTCTCTTGCATTTATTTGTGTAATTTCCATTATTTAGATTTCAATAATCATAACAAGCACATTTATATGCATTATAGCAACAATAAAATACAGATTGTTTTATAAAAAGATACAATTTTTATGACTTAATAAATTTTGAAATTAGTAAACTTTCATAACTTATTTAAAAACAGTGTTTTGTTATTAATTTTATTTTTAAAAGATTGCTTGGTAAAAAATATTTTTTTTAAATAATTATTATTTTTAGTATAGCAAAACGATCAAGAAATTATATTCCGTAAAAATTTCATTTTTTGTAAAACATTTAACCAAAACGTTTAATTAAATTATATTTAGTTTATTAAAATAATCTCTTGCATAATAAATATCATTTCATAAATTATTTAATAATTTATGTAATTTCCATTATTTAGATTTTAATAATGACAAGCAAATTTATATTCATTATAGCAACAATAATTGCATAAAATGCAGATTCCTTTACAAAAAGACATAATTTTTGTAACTTAATAAATTTTAAAATTTGTTAATTATGTGCAATTTTAAATTTATTGTTTATTATGTTAGAAACTTCAAACAATTATATATTTTATGGGGGACATTAGGCCTGCATGGCCGAGTGTCTAGCGCTCTGGCACCCGGTGCCACAGGTTTCGGGTTCGAATCCCGGCGGTGCCATGGACGTTTGTAGTGGTTCGGAATCCACTTTAAGCCGTAGGTCCCGGTCTCCTCTGACTGTAAGAGCGTCACGGAGCAGAAGTCAGACTTCTACCTACAGGTGCTCCATCAGAACAGAAGTTGAACCCCTCTTTCCATGAGGGGCACAACAACAACATGGGGGACATTAAAATTTTTATGAGGATTTTTGTTTTAGCTATAATTTTCTAGATTAAACATTAGACATATTTTTTAAAAGTTTTCTAATCCAAATTGCATATCGTTGATTGAATTTTATGTTTCAAGCCATTTATTTCTCTGGGCATTTGAGGATTTCCGTTTTTTCTGGAATGTGAAAAACGAACTATAAAAAAATAATAAATGATTAGAATAAATAAAGAGTTCATAAAGAATGTATAATATAAGTAACATAAGAATGTATAATATAAGTAACATAAGAATGTATGTAAATAAGAATTCTATAAGACGTCTGAAAAACAATCCACACGTAAATCAACAAAAAGAACTAGAAACAAATGGGTAAGAATCTTTGATATCTAGCATCTTTGAATCTCTGAAGATAATGAACGATTCAACAGGTATCGAGTGAACGAATCTCGGAATACCGCCATCGATCTTATTCGACCAATCCGTCTCTTTCTGTTAGCTAGTTCGTTTTTCCAGTATTTGGCTTAGAGAACTGGTTGGGGGCGAATGCATCGGACGTGTTTTCCAAGTATCTGCTCTTCCGAGAATAAGTAAGTATATTTTCTTTTCCTAAGATGAATCTTTTTTAATTTCGACTTGCCATAAATTCTTTATTTATCCAACAAACAACTTATAGATTAAATTTATTATTCTAATTTTTTTTTTATACGCATTTAAATAATATTATTATAAACATTCGAATTTTTGATAGTTTAATGTAAGAAATTTGTCTCTGTTTTTTAAATATGATTGTTAAACTTGAGAAAAAAAAAAAAAGGCTCGTATGTCATTGTTCTCATATTTTTTAATGAAAAAGTAAATTCAGGTATCGATTTTCTCATAAACTATTTAAATTTCTGTATTATGTTCTAAATTATGTTTGGTTTTAAATTTCGTATTGTTCTTAATTCTCCCAATCAGTTATTTAAAAAGATTATGTTGTTTCACTTACTATTAAATACAAGTTCAACATCTTTTATTATTAAATGGCTAATAATTAATAAAAAATAGTAATAATTTTTAATTTTAAGGAACCATAGCAAAATTTACCTTATTTCTTATTTTGGAGAACTATTTTTGGCCCTTGAAATGCTAATGTTTATGCCACTGAATTCCTATAAAAAATTACGTAATTTAATAATTACGTAAATTGAAAGTTTTAAATAAATGTATAGGATGATAAAGAATTTATGATTTTTTTGTTTTTGTTTTTATGAATGTTGTAAAATTGATAAAGCAGTAAAAGGTAAAATTATTTAACTAGTTACAAAGAAATTTTCATTTTGATTACAAATAAAAAATAAATTATGTATGATAAGAGCTAAAATAATTATTTGGCACTTGTAGTAACATTTGAAAAATAAGTATTATTATTATGAACGGTTAAAGACTTTAAATATTTTTAAATAGTAGTAATAGTCACTACAAAATGAGTTGATTTTGTAAATAAAATGGTGATTTGTAAGGAGATATCTAACCTTACTTGTTATAAAATATTTTTATCATCTATTATTTAATTTTAATATTTTTAATAGTTACTATTAAAAATGAATCATACATCTGAAGCTTTACTGAAACACGCATTCTAAGTAAGTGTTTAAGTTGTCTTATGTTATAAGTGTAAGTTGTTTAAAATAATAATTTTCATAATTTCTATTATGAAATTTTTGTCCTTTTTAACTGAAACTAGAAATAAGTAATCATGTTTCTCGACCTGGGCTTAGGAATGGGATGTTATCAAAAGCCGAGACACTCTTAAAATAGGAAATATAATAGGGGATATCGAAACTAAAATATTTTCTTTTTTCCTGTTTGCGTTTTTCCACAGTATTCAATGTTGCACATCACTGAAGTGTTTGGCTAGTTTATTAGCCAAATTTTTGATATTTTCTTCTATAATTTGTTTCTGCATTAATTAAATATTTCATATCCATATTACTGTGCATAATTGTATTCTAAATTTCTTTTATTTAGATATTTTAAAATTAATTAAATTGTTTTTTCTATTTGTAAATTTTTTGAAATAATGTTTTTTTTTAATATTGAATAAAAATTATTATTTACTTGCATTAAATTAAATTGATGGTCTTTTTCTCTGTGTAGCAAAATAATAATCGAAATATGCTCAAATTCTAGTCTAGTCTCTTTTGAGAATAAAATAGACTCTGATTTTTTCCCTCCTTATTGTAGGATTTATATAAATAGCATCCAGCATTTTAATTTTGAAATTAAAGTATATTTATCTTAGAAATTTTCATAGGGTCAAGGAAAATATACGCATTATATTTATTGTCCGTTTTTAACAAATTATAAGAACAAGTAAAATGCAAATTTCTTTCTTTCGTTTACATACGCGAAGATTTTGAAATAGCTATTAAATCTAAATTTCGAAAGGAATTAATTAATACTTATTTAGCGACACAATGCTGCAAATAATCATGTTATTAACTCTTTAATATTTCACCAAAGCTGGGTTCAAAAACAAGACTGCGAACCCCTCAGCGAACCTTAGCGGCATACTACTGTGCCCCAAAAGTAAGACCAATTATTTTTTATTTCAAAAACTCTTTATTTATTCTCCCAAATTTATTGCATCGCCTTCAAAGTAATCCCCTCCGGACACAATGCACTTATGCAAACTTTTTTTCCGATCCTCATTGCATGCTAAAAAGTCATCGACAGGGATGGCCTTCAGAGCGCGCGGAGATTCACATTGAATCTCTTCAATCGACTCAAAACGGTGTCCCCGGAGTGGTCTTTTGAGTTTAGGGAATAGCCAGAAGTAGCACGGTGGGAATACGGTGGTTGTGGAAAGATATAGGTTTCATTTTTGGCGAAAAAGTCACGAAGAATCAATGCAGTGTGAGCTGGCTTATTCAGTGTTTTCGGTACCAATCGAGATTTGACGCGTTTGAGTGAAAAAATGGAATTGACCGATCCTTTTGAAATTCCAACATCATCAGCAAGGTCTCTAATTGTAAATCGACGATTTGTAAGCACCAAATCTTTAATTTTTTGGGCGTGAGCTTCGTCGGTTGAGGTTGATGGTCGACCAGAGGGCTCTTCGTCTTCAACGCATTCTCTGCCTTTGAACTGTTTATACCACTTGTAAACATTTCTTTCCGATATAGGAATGCTCACCGAATGCCTTCTGCAACATTCTATATGTTTTCGCAAACAAAATTTAAAGCAAATTCTTTTCTCATTTAATTCAGAGATTTCAAAAATCGTCGGAATTAGTTATAGCGTCTCACAGAGCCAAGCGTAACTCAAGCATTAATGAATATTTTGACGTCAAATTTCATACAGATGTCAAGGACAGTGCCAGCAATCTAAAAAAAAAAAAAACTGAAATTCCATAAGCCCCGGAATTTTAAATTGAAAACTGGTTTTAATTTTTGGGCACAGTAGTACATTCAAAATTGCAATGACACAATGTGTATGCAGTGGAGCAAGCATTTGATTCTGGTAAACGCTGAATATACTAAATTTTTTCCGCTCTACGACTTTCACCCAAGGCAACTGTAATAAAGAAGTACCTAACTCTTAATGAATGTTTTAATTAAATTTGGTTTCCACGCATCTTTTTGTATCTGTCTTTAAAAAATATACTTTGTAAAATACGTACCTTTGTTTGTACTTTTATAACAAGAATTGTTTTCCTTAAAATTTTTAAACCATTGAATTAAGATTTTCACCTTGAATAATGCCCGAAAAACCAATTTAGGTAATATTTTTATTCTACTTTACTAGGGGGGAAAGAATCCTTCGTATTTTGATATTTAAACTAGTCAAAATTTTTCATTTGATATCTATTTAATTTTCAGCATACTTTATCTGACGATGAATCTTTTTTCTCATATCAGTCACTTCTATAAATTCAAAAATTATGGATTCTTACATTTTTCAATAAAATTTTGAAAAACCGATGAAATTAAATAAGCTGATAAAATCAGAAAGCACCAAGATATTTATAAAGTTAAAAAATAAGGTTCTCCCATTCACATAAATTTTAAGCTTAATCAGAAATTTAGATTAACTTAATTTCTTAAATTTAACTTTCATAAAAATAATATAATATCTTTACTAAAAATTTGAAAGATCAAAAAATCTTTTTTGATTTTGCTCTTTCAAATTCGAAGAACTAAACTGAAAAATATACCAAAAAACATCAAACAAAACCAACGTATAATTTATATATATATATATATATAATCGGTTCTGTTAATGTATATAGGTTACCCATAAAATTTAGTATTTAATGTAAGAACAAAACAATCTTAAAAAATAAAAAGCTATAAATTCCAAACAATTTTTTTTTTCTTAAAAAATCTCATTTTCACTTTGAAATAAAATTCTGTTTGCTTTCAACAGACGATCTTTTAGAACAATATTACATTATTTAATTATATAATTATTTTCTCGTGAAAGAAAATTAATTAAAGATTATGGATAATAATTAGTTAACAGTCGAACAAAATCGTTTACACAGCAAAACTTTTACAAAGGCAAGAAAGTAAAAGAAAAAATGTATAGGAAAATTTATTTATATAGTTCTTATTATAATATCTCAGAGAAATTACGTTTTATACAACACTTGCCTGCTGTCATTTATCTGTTGTATACAAGAATACATTTTATCTAATAACCAGTCCCTCAATTGAATAATTATATTAATAAAGGAAATAAATAACATGAAAATATTATTTTCCAGATAACTTGTATTTTCAAACATAAATCGTAATGCATTATAACTCGATTTGCCAGGCACTTATTTTTAGTCTGTCATTATCATAAATTTTCTATAAACCTGCCTTTTTTTAATATTAATGATCTTTTTCGAATCTCTTCTGTTCATACTCTTGGTGTACTTTATTAAAACTATCTCTTTTCTTACCTCACTGAATTCATCTCATCAAAACTTATGCATTAAACATTAAAATACACACTTAACATTAAAAAAAAAACATTAAAATACATAATACATACTTAAACATAAAATACACACATATACATACATATATACTCATGTTTTACGATATCGTTGTTGTAGCTAACGCGTGCTATGGATCCATAATAATTTTTTTCTTGTTTTTTTCTGATATTTGTATTCTTTCTGTTTGGGGCTAGCTTAGAGATATATGAGAAGTTTTGCTCAACTGATGCCATTTTATGGCTTTGCCATAGAGATTGATTATCAATAATTAATCCCTTGCCCCCCCCTCCCCTTGTCTTGTTTTTTGCCATATTTCAACCATTTCTTATGATTATCTGTGGTATTTTTACAAACCTACACTCATATTAAAAATGAATTTCCAATTTTGTGATGTTTCTGCAAAAGAAAAAAAAAATTATTATGTTCATTTAGCTATTTAATTCCCATATTGTAATTGTGTATAATTAATTAAGAATATTAGTTACACCCGATTCGTGGCTCAGTGGCAGCAAAGCACCCAGGTGAGCATTAGGGCAGAGGTTCAATCCGCGTTTGTGATGTTCAGCACCTTGCCTCGTGAGTCGGGTCGGTAATTTTCCTGGTTTTTCTCTCATACGATTCGCAAATGTCGAATAGTTCCCCCTAAAAAGTCCTTCCGGAAGCCATTACCTTCCTTCCTCAGTGTCACGGAGCCAAATCAGATTTCTACCTATGGGTGCTCCATCACAACAGAATCTAGTTACCCTTCCTTCCTTCCATGAGGGATACGACAACAACAACAACAGTTAATTATAAGAAAATAAACATATTTTTGATAAAGATAAATATAATTTATAATAAGGTCATGTTTTCTGAAAAATGCAAAGAAAAAGTCAGATTATTGGAATACACTGATTTTAATTATATTAATTTAAATTTAAAATTAATTTTTTTAATTTAATTTATTTAAAATTATTAAAAAGTTTTTAAAATTATTATCCGAAAGGAAACATACATATATTAGATTTGAGAGAGAAGAAGGTTGATGATAAAAAAAAAACTGCCCAGGCGAAAAAAAAAAAAAATGGCTTACTTTTGAATTCTTTTCTTCTGAAAATCTCAAGCAGAAAAAAAAAAAAAAAAAAAACAGTCTGATTAATTAGTAAATAAATCCATTGCTTGAGGGGTTATTAAAATTTTTTCCTCTTAATAGGAAAAATACTGTCACGTTCCCGCACCTTTCACATTATTATTTAATTTTAATTTAATTTTGGTACGTTATTCTGTTTACTTTATATTAGCAATATACGATAAATTAATATACGAATTTACAAAAATAAAAAATTCCCAATTTTAAGCTTAGGAAATTTTTTTTTATTTGAATTGAAATAAAAAGAATAACTAATTAACGAATAACTATTTTTTTTACTACAAAAATAATTCGATTTTTAAATAATATTGTTGTTGTTGTTTTCTTAACTCACTTGGTAGACAGCAACATCTAGGCGGGTGCAGCTTCTGTTGTGATGGAGCACCCGTAGGTAGAAGTCTGATTTCTGCTCCTTTTCGTTGAAGAAGGAGGGCAGTGGGTGGACTTTTTAGGTGGAATTACCCCGCATTTGAGTATCGTAATCAGGAAAACTCCCATCATGTAGTCCGACTATACATCCGTACGTCCATCTGACGAGGCAAGATGCTAAACATACAAAACTTCATACGATTAAAACTTCATACGTACTAAACATACGATTGAACTTCAGCTCTAATGCTCCCCAGAGTCGCCGTAGGTAGAAGTCTGACTTGGTTCTGTGACGATGATTAAGGAAGGCATTGTTTACCGAGAGGACTTTGATGGGGAACTATTACGCATTTGTGTATCGTAAAAGAGAAAACTCGGAAAAACCCATTAGGTAGTCAAGACTCATGAGGCAAGGTGCTGAACAACACAAACGCCATTGAGTCTCCTCGTTTTTTGGAGCAGTGTCTATAACAAAGCCGCCAGCGTATTAATTCTCACCAGCGGCACACGTTGCCACGAGCTACGAGTTGGGCTTTAAATAATATGGATCATCTACATAATTTATGATCAGTTTTTAAGTTTTTTAGAGACAAGATAATAAATTGTGAAAAAAAAAGGAAATCGATAATTTAATTGATCTAAGGTGAATTTTATAAAAGGAATATGTCGGGTCCTCTCTTTGGGATTTGATAATCAATGCAATTAAAAATTTTTTTTTTTTCTTGATGATATAGGAATTAGATAATGACGGAAGGACAAGCAATAGAATGGCGGGAAATCGGCGCAGTGGAATGGCGGGAATCGATAAATCGATCCAATCACGAAAATTTCTTGATGAAAATTTTGATGCACGAAAATTTCTGCATCAAAAGAATTATTTAAAATCTAAATTTAAATGAAATTGCAGAATTATTAATTCTTAAAAGGTATGTAAAATAAATCAAAATAAAAAATAGGAGCAACTAATTAATTAATTAATCAGACTTATGATGACAATTAATGAGACAGAAAAAAGTCCTTGAAAAATTTCGAAATAAGCAATAAGAGATCAAATATGAAGCAAATTGGAAATTTGCGAAAGACTAAAAGTGTTTTGGTGACGTAGATGGAGATCATTTCTTCGAATTCTACCAGATTTTTGATCGGGGGGGTCTTCAGTCACGTGTCCACCATTTCAGGGACTCTCTTGAACATCATTGGTTAGATTCCGTCCTAGTCTCCTCCCACCAATTGAAATCAACCTTATTAAAAAGGTAAAAAGCGTAGGCTGAAAATATTCCCCGGATTTAAGAAGAAATGCGTTGCTATAACAACGTTTCTTGCGTAAACAACTGTTTCATCTGCAGTTGATTTGAAATAGGGATGCTTGATCTAAAATCAATAATGATCTATTTTTAGATGTTTATGGCCTTGGTGCAATTAAGATTTTAGGTTTTCGCTCCCTTGTGACAGGAGAAAATATTGTCTCTCAATCAAACTGAATGTCTAAATTCCTGCCCACATATTTAAACTGAATGTCATAATAATTATTAAATATTTATTTTCTAATGGTGTTTTTTTTAATTCAAATTTTAAGAATATTGTTCTTAAATTATTATTTTGCAGTTAGTCAATTTGTGCATTAAAAATCAAGCATATTTAAATGCCAAATTTATAGCAATTGTGGCTCTGCTTTTTAAAGAATATTTTTTTTTATAAAACTTGGTTTAATATCAGAAATATCTCTGCGATTTTTTGAGGAATATTTTGGTTCTGAGAAGTCAAGAAAAAATTACGGTCTAATTGCTTAAAAAACCACAATAACTCATTAATGTATATCGGAAATTTCGAAATAAACAATTTCTAAAACAAAGGTACAGTGAATTATCCTCATACATAAAATAATAATCGTTAAAAAAATAAGCAGCTATCTATTATCTTTTAAAATAATGGGATTTGTAATTGAATGATCAAGATTGCTTCTGGAATTAATTTTTTTAACTGTGCCTACATTAGTTACCAATAATTTTGAAAATTCAAACTGCTCATTAAAAACTATTTCAATTTTAATGCAATATTAAATTAATTTTTATCTCTACAAAATACATTGATTTCTAGTTCTTTTATTCTTACAAAAGTTTTGCACAATGGCGGACTGATGGCCAATTCGCTAGCGCTCTGGCCTTTGATGCTTCAGGTTCAGATCCTAGTGGGAGAGATGTTTGTTAGAGGTTCGGAATCCGTGTTACTGTAGGTCCCCGTCTAATGAGCCCTAAATGACCGTAGAGAAACAAACCAAATGAAACAATATACGAAATTTAATTTTTTTAATATTAAAAAAATAAAGAAAACGCTACAACAAAATTGTTTGGTTTTACAGAGAAGTAGCCTAGTGTATAACAAGTTAGATTTAGTTCGTAACCCGATAAATGTCTATATGCTATGAAAGGACTTTCCGGTTTTTAAGTCCGTCCGTTTAGGCTCAAGGAAGTGGGTGAGATGGTTTTGTCCAAAATTGCTGTGATGAAATGTGGGTGTATAATAGCAGGCCTCTCATCTGGGTAATATTGAATCTTATATATGTTTATGACTGAGATAGCGAAAAGCTCTATATATTTCTAGATAATTAAAATATAATGGATATCTTAAACTATTAGACAGACAAAGACTAATGTTTTTATATCTTCTTCTTCTTCATTGGAGCAACAGCCCATGATCAGTCAAGGCCATCTGCCTACTGGCAAATTTTGAAACAAGAGATGCTTTCTTTTTACGGGATAGGATTGCCAGCCCAACGTTCTACTATTATATGAGACCTAGGTTTAAAGTGGATTCCGAACCATTAGAAACATCCATGGCAACCCGGACTCGAACCCGAAACCTGTGACACCAAGTACCAGAGCGCTAGTCACTCAGCCATGAGGTTCCATTTTTATATCTACATTTATAAAATAGCTGTAACTGAAGGCCCTACCTATAACTATGTGAATTTAAAAAAACTATAATTTGTATTTGTGTCGATAAAGTGTGTTGAACATTGAAGCATAGCAACCCTTTTTAAAACCTCATTTGCTGAGATCAAACAAAACGACGACTCATTTGCCAAATTGCTTTTTTTCAATTCCTTCTATTAGCTCACACTCTCCCTATATATATCTTGTTCAAATTTTCAATCGTTCATATAACACTTTTTATTCCTCCACTCAAGTTCAAATGCATTTTTTTTAAACTTGTAGTGGATGACACTTGAATGTTAAAACAGTTTTTCAAATATTAATTAATTAATTAAATTTAATTAATTAATTAAAGTTTTTTTTTAGATTTAAGTTGCATGCATCTACCAATAGAGATGGCGCTAGATAAACTTAAAAAAAAATGAATGAAAATTATTTATAAAGGACTTTCTGCAATAGAGTGAAAAAAAAAGTAGGAATTGACTTTAAAATTTTTTTTTATATTACTTGTTTTTTATTAAAAGAATGAACACCCTCTTCCTGTCCTTTAATAAACATGAAGGGGATGTTCCCTTTGATATAACTTAATACTACCGAGTAGAGCAGAATCAACCAATAAATCAAAGAAGACTTGCTTAAGTTGAAAGAAAATGGATGCTTCCAGGAGTTTAAAATAGAAGTGAATCCGGAAAATAAAAGGGACTCACTGTTGCTAGGCAACAGAGAGACGAATCCTAGTGCTAAGTCAAAAAATGTTACCACGTGTAGAAAATCGATCGAATGCAACAGTTTCCCCGGAATTACTGTCAACCGCCATGACTGATTCGAATCATTTTGGCGGTTCGTGTGGTTCGCATAAATTTTCTGAACGATTCGTAATAAAAGAATCGTATCAAAAGATTCATACAGTGTGCAAAACATTTTGATTTAACTGCATTTGAAGGATAAAAAAAAATGTGTTGGTTCTATGCGTTATATAAGAATTCTAATATTTATTGCTAAGTAAGAAAATCAGTAAATAATGCAATTTATGGTAACAATAAAATAAATATAAGTGATAAAAATAAGTACAAATTTTGTTACAGTGTGATCTTTGATTTTTTTCGTTGAGAATTTTAAAAATCATTGAGTACGTATTAAACTGTTTTAATCATTAAAATTCTAAATGGCTTAGGGATATAAATAGCTAATTAAGGAAATAAAACTTTATTATTTCTTATATATTTCATATAAAAGAAATCTAAGTGGATGAAAAAAATAGGATGTATAACTTTAAATCGCTTTTTGCTCTTTCAGATGCATACATTTTTAAAAATTTTATATTTGAAATCGTGAGTGTAAATAAGTAAACGAACTCAAATCCTAACAAAAATTCTCGAAATAATGAATACTATATCTTCCGCTGATGAATAATTAATTTCCTAATGATTCCAAGAGTACGAATAAATAAAAGCATATTTACTAGGTGGGCAAAGACTTAATATGGAATACTGATATAACGATATACTGATATATTTGGAATTGATAATGTTGATAGACCTCAGCTTAGAGATTCTGTAGCATGGATATCTAAACTATATTCTACTATTTAACATCATGAAATCAACTTGCCCATACTGACTTTATTTCTTTATTAATTAAATACTTTCGTTATAAACGACTGTATACATAATAATATAATATTTTTATTAAATTCCTTCTATTAGCTCACACTCTCACTATATATATCTTGTTCAAATTTTCAATCGTTAATAAAATACATTTTATTCATCCACTCAAGTTCAAAATTTTTTTTTTTTTGAACTTGTAGTCGATGACACTGGATGTTAATACAGTTTTTTCAAATATTAATTCATTAATTAAATTTAATTAATTAATTTTAGTTTTATATGGGAGAAATATTCATATATTCACGTTGCTCTTTCTTCTCATTTGTTCATCATTAATTAATTAATAATTAGTTAATAATCTCTTTTTTCTAACTAATTATTAATTAATTAATGATTATTCATTATTTTATTCATTCAATTATTAATTATTTTTATTCATTCAATTATTAATTATTTTTATTTATTTAATTATTAATTATTATTATTTTATTATCAAATATTTTTATTATTCATTTAATATGTATTATTTAATTTTTAAATAATTTATCTACAAATTGGAAATACTATAAAAAATCGTGTGATTTTAATTTATTCATTTAATTATTAATTATTTTTATTTGATTATCAAATATTTTTATTATTCATTTAATATATATTGTTCATTTTTTAAAATAATGTAACTACAAATTGGCAATAATATAAAAAATCGTCTGATTTTAATTTAGCTTATTTTTCTGGATATTATTATTCTTAATTTTTTACGTTTGAAATTTGAAACGATCGTGTTTGAGTAGTCTTGTTAATGTATTCTATATTTTTTAATTTGAAATGATCAAAAAGGTTTTTAATTAAATTTGAAATATAGCCTAATATATTTGCTTTTATTATTTTTATCGTATGTATTTGCTTTTATTATATTTGATTTTATTATTTTTGCTTTTATTATTTTGCTGTAATTCCAGATTGCTGTACTTTTTTTTTCAGTTCCTTCTATTAGCTCACACTCTCCCTATATATATCTTGTTCAAATTTTCAATCGTTTATAAAATATTTTTTATTCATCCACTCAATTTCAAATACATTTTTTTTTAACTTGTAGTGGATGACATTTGATGTTAATACAGTTTTTTCAAATATTAATTCATTAATTAAATTTAATTAATTAATTTTAGTTTCTTTTTAGATTTAAGTTGCATGTATCTACCAATAAATGGCGCCAGATAAACTTAAAAAAAAATGAATGAAAATTATTTATAAAGGACTTCCTGCAATATAGTGAGAAAAAAAGGAGGAATTGACTTTAAATTTTTTTGTTTTATTGTTACTTGCTTTATAACATATGTTTATATTTTTTGTATTATTATAATATTACATTTTTTTTATTGACTGTATACATAATATTATGATATTTACACATAATATTTTTTTTTAAACTTGGAGATTCTATACCATGGATATCTATATTATAATCTATTACTTTACATCATAAAACCAACCCGTCATACTGACTTCATTTCATAATTAGTTAAATACTTTATTTATAATCGACTGTTTATATAATGTTATAATATTTTTATTTTTATTTTATAATATATATATATTTGTATTATTATAATATTATATATTTTTATTTTTATCGACTGCATACATAATATTATAATATATATATATATTTAAATTTGGAAATTCTGTAGCATGGATATCTAAACTTAATCTACTGTTTTTGATCATGAAACCAACCCGGTATACATTTTTATTTTTTATTTTTTTATTTTTTACTGACTTTATTTCTCAATTAATTAAATAGTTTCTTTATAATCGACTGAACATATAATATTATTATAATATTTATATATATATATATTTAAATTTAGAAATTCTGTAGTTTGGATATCTAAACTTAATCTACTACTTTACATCATGAAACCAACCCGGCATACTGACTTTAGTTCTCAATTAATTAAATACTTTCTTTATAATCGACTGTATACATAATATTATAATATTTTTTTTTATTATATATTTTTATTTTTTTGTATTATTATAATATTATTTATTTTTTATTTTTATCGACTGTATATACAGTGGATAAAAAAAGTATTGGCAATTGCCTATAAATGATCATATTTGCTAACAAAGTATGTTTACAAATTTTATTTTAACATAGCAATTACAGAAGGAGAAAAGACAAACAAATATAACGAAATTTTCATTTAAATATTTTTTTAGTCAAAATCTACGAGAAAATCCAAAATTTACATGATTAAAAAAGTATTGGCAAAATTATGAAATTGACAAAATTATGAGCAAAAACAAAATCAGTATATGTTTAGTACTTTGTATGCATACCTTCTGCATCTATAACAGCTTGTAATCTATTTCTCATAGAGGAAACTAAGGTCTTTGTTGTACTGTTGGGAATTTTGTGCCACTCTTGCAAGAGTAAACGTTTGAGGTCGTCTTTATTTGAAATTTTATGTTTTTTAATTTCTAGATCCAGCAGGTGCCATAAATTTTCAATTGGATTGATGTCAGATGATTGAGGAGGGGTTTTTAATTGGCGAGGAGCATTTTAGAGTAGCCATAACGGGTGAGATTTGCTGTATGCTTGGGGTCATTGTCTTGTTGAAAAACGAATGATGTTCCCAAGCCAAGATTTTGGGCACTGATTTTTAAGTTACGGCGCAAAATGTCAATGTATGTACGTGCTGTCATAATACCATCAATAAAATGCAGGTTGCCAATTCCATTAGCTGCCATACAGCCCCAAACTAAGACGCTGCCTCCACCATGTTTTACAGTAGCAGTTAAATGTTGCTTTTCCAATTCAGTATTTGGCCTCCTCCACACATATCGTCGTCCATCATTGCCGAAAATGTTAAACTTTGATTCGTCGGAAAAAATAACTGTGTTCCAAAACTCTTCAGATAAATCAACGTGGGATTTTGCGAAATCTAACCTCTTTCTCCTATTTATTTCCGAGATGAATGGTTTCTTTCTAGCTGCCCTTCCATAATAACTTCTCTCGTGTAAAACATTCCGTACAGTCTGTACGCTGAAAGTCTTTTGCGAAGTGAAAGCAACATCTCTAGCTATCTGGGGTGCACTTATTTTAGGGTTTTTCTTAACCTTGTTAATAATGACACGTTCTTCTCTTGTAGAAAATATTCGAGGTCGTCCACTTCTAGTCTTATTTTCCGTTGATCCTGTTTCCTTGAACTTTTTTACAACACTTCTGACAGTAAATAAACTTATATTGAACTGCACTCCTATAGCACGATAAGTTAAACCTTCATTTCTGAGCCTAATAATCGTGTTTTTAACGCTAACGTCCAACTCCTTCGATTTCGAAGTCATTTTACTGCAGTAATCGCAAAATAATGCATAGACACTTTTGGAGTAGTTTTGCAGACTTTATACCGGTAGAATTTCTTATCAGTCGAAACACGTGACTTCAATGTAACAAAATTTGCATAGCAGTTAAAACTTTGCCAATACTTTTTTGACATGCAACTTTTCGTTTTTGAAAGAAAAAATCGTAGAAAATGCAAATTAAAATAAAATTTTTACTATTTTTATATATCTAAGATGTCTTGTATTTAATTACGACAGCTAAAATTGCATAACATTTTATTTATTTGTCAATATGAATAAATTAAGGCAATTTCCAATACTTTTTTTACCCACTGTATATAATATTATAATATTCATATAAAATATTTTTTTTTAAATTTGGAAATTCTGTAGTTTTTATATCTAAACTATAATCTACTACTTTACACCGTGTAACCAACCCGGTATACTGACTTCATTTCTTAATTAATTAAGTACTTTCTTTTATAATCGACTGTATACTGTATATTTAACTTAAATGCATGAATTTCTTTTTTATTTTTTCTATTTTGGACCTCATTTCCCTTTTTTTTTTTTTTTTTGTTGGATAATTTCTCGACAAATAATATAATTAATTTATGTATTATTTCTAATAATTAATTAATTTTTTTATATTTTTCTAGATTTATTTAATTTAAACTCTTAAATTTGTATCACATTTAGTCACAAAATTCTTAAAAACTGGATTAATTTTATTAATAAACACTCTAATCAGATACCAAAGGAGAGGTGCCAAATACATGCTGAACGTCTAGTAAATAGTGTTAAAAAGTATCACTTATTATTCAAGAGATAGCGACTTGATTTTTGAAGAAAAAGCTACTTTTTTTTCACTTCCTTCTATTAGCTCACACTCTCCCTATATATATCTTGTTCAAATTTTCTATCGTGAATAAAACACTTTTTATTCATCCACTCAAGTTCAAATACATTTTTTTTTCAACTTGTAATGGATGACACTTGATGTCAATACAGTTTTTTCAAATATTAATTCATTCATTAAATCTAATTAATTAATTTTAGTTTTTTTTAGATTTAAGTTGCATGTATCTACCAATAGATGGCGCCAGATAAACTTAAAAAAATGAAGGAAAATTATTTATAAAGGACTTTCTGTAATATAGTGAAAAAAAAATAGGAATTGACTTTAAAATTTTTTTTTATATATTACTTGTTTTTAAGATCAGACGCGCACCCAGGATTTTGTCTTGGAAAGAGAAGGAATGGGAGCACAGCAGATTAAAGCATAACAGTTTTTTTCAATAGGTATATAAGGTATATAAGTAAACTATAAGTAATAGGTAATAGGTATATAGGTAAACTATGAGTAATAGAAAAGATATTGGACATCAAGATTCCATATATTAATTATTTTATCAGTAATTTTTACAGTCCACTGATATTTGGTTCAAATGTATAAAAAAAAGAGAACACGCAAATTAAGAAGTATTGTACAAAAATAAAAATTTAATTTCTAAAAAATATTACATAATCAAATTGTAAATTAAAATTAAATCTCTTTTTCCCTTTAGTTTGCTCATCAATTACATCGTTTATATCAACTTCAATGTTTCGATGAATTAATAAACCTAAGCTTGGAAAAGCGCCAACTTAATTAACAAATTCAGTGCATTAGTAAAATTGACACTATATTGAAAAAAAAAAAAAAAGCACGGATTTATTGAAATGCTAAATATTTAACAAAACACTATAGGTCTAAATGGGAAGTGGCTATAGGTTTGAACACTTGCACTTATGGGTTTGGAGGGTTTAAATCCCCAGGGTGCGCGTCTGCTTTAGATAATAATTTTTACTTTTAGGATGCTCCATAATTTCCTTACTTCAAATGAATGGCCAGCCAAGTGGGATAAGAAACAACAACAACAACAACTTAATGAATAATTTTTTCAATTTATCAACTCTAGATTAGCATTATTTGGTTAATTTTTTACGATCATAAGAATTAAAAAAAATAATAGAAAGTTTTAGGTATTAAAATTATTTTATTAAATATTTGTTTAGAAAAAAATCACCATCATTTTGTTAATATAATTAATTATGTGAGAAGAAATGGTTTAGTATAATTTTTTTGGAGCTCAATAATGTATAGTTATTTTTTTTTGTCCATTCATATTTTTAAAGGATATTATTTCAAAATTTTCTTAAAAAACAAAACAAAATTATTATTTAATAATCTTCAAATAAAAATATTATTTCATCAATATAAAACAAATAATATTTCAAGCTGAAAAAAAAAATTTTTTGTGGAAAAATTCTGAATACAATACACTTGCCTTGAAAATCTTATTTTGGCAAATTATGTAGAGTTTCTAGTAATTAAATCAAAATTACTTTCCAGATAACGCATTTGCTGAAATTTTTTTTTTTTTTTAATTATTTTATTTTAAATGCTCGATTAAGATTTAATATAAAGACAAAAAGCTCCTAATGTGTTTTTTTTTTGTGTTCATTCTAATTTTGAAATTAATAACAAAACCATCGACTTCGTATGCAGTCTGTTATTTTACTCTTCCGTAATTTGTCCCTATTGTACTCTTCTTCTGCTCAGTGAATAGCCACGTTCAAATTATAGAGTACGTGCCGTCGTGGGATAAATCAAAATCTCGATTATTATTGGGTTTTTTCCAGCTTCAATCTATTATTATTTCTTATCTAAGCATGCTTTTCAACATTGAATTGTCATTGAGAAATAGTACCTCTCGCCCACTCTAGAAAAAAAAAAAAGAGAGAGTACTGCAATATCCTCTGTACAACCCGCAGCGTCGTATGAGGTTTTTTTTTTTCTTATCCCACTTGGTAGATACCAACATCTAGACCAAGTCCAAGAACAGTGTGGTTTCATGGAAGAAGGGGCAGTTTCTGTAGTGATGGAGTACCCTTGGGTAGAAGTCTGACTTGGTTCCGTGTCGCTGAAGAAGGAGGGAAGTGCCTTCCGCGAGGACTTTTAGGAGGAACGTTTGTATATCGCATGAGAGAAAAACTTGGAAAACTCCCGCTAGGTAGTCCGACTAACAAGGCAAGATGCTGAACATCAGAAATGGCATCGAGCCTCCTCGCTTTTTGAAACAGTGTCTAAAACAAAGTCGCCAGCGGATTGAAAGTCAGTTCCAATCATTCTAGAAAGTGTTCAAGACAGAAATGTAACTTAGATAACTTTCATACTCTTCTGATATTTTCCGATCCATTTATAACAAACCTGAGATAACTTCGTCAAAGTAATTTCATTTGAACAAAAAAAAAAAAAAAAAAAAAAATTGTGTGAAGAATTCTGGAACTAATTTAGAAGAATTGATTTTGCGATTGTGCATTATATTTTCAGATAACATTTTAAATTACTTTTTAGTATTATAAATAAAATTTGTATTTTTAATTTTTTTTTAGTTAAAATGAGTAATTCTTGTTAGTAATAGTTTATTTTTTCATTATTAATGTAACACATTACTAAATCTGTTGAATATTACAAAGAAAAGTTATTGTTAATATTTTCTTATTTTTTTTTATAAAACTTCTAATAGTTATGTGTTTAACATTATATTTTATTTATATGAGTAAAAATGTATATTACAAAATATTTTAGCCTGCAAAATGAATTTTCGTATCAAAATTAATATAAAAGCTGACAATTCAATTTCATTAACATCTAATTTCAACAACATTAACGTATATTATCGTAATGGTAATATGCATTATCCCTAATATTAATTTTTTTATCATTTAACTTAAAGCAATCGTTTTATTATTATTTTTTAAATATATTGAGGAAAATTTACATTTGAAGAAAATAAACCTCTTACAACCCCAATGTCGTCTTAGAATGTCGCAGCAAAACCTAATATATTGTTAAATTAATAACAAACAATTCTGAGAGCTGTGAAACTATTAATTTTGAATTTCTCATATTTCCAATCCCCTATAAAAGAATTTTTAGGACAATTACATCAAAAATTGATTTTTTGCCAGAAATCAGGGTCTTTTCCCCACTATATGAAGCATGAATATAAGGTGTCAGTCTGTTGGTGGCCAGGATGATAGGCTATGACGCCAATATAGACGACTTTGTAGCAAACGTAGCCCCTTAACGGTAATATGTCAGTCAGTAATATGTCTTAGTAATCGCTTTGAGAGTAACTCCACCGCAAGCAAGCTCTGTGAGATGGTGTGAAAAGTATTTTGATTTAGTATTTCTTGTGTGAAAATGGTTCTATTGTGGAGGATTTACGGAAAATGCAAATCAGAACAAAAAGCTTTTAAAATCATATATAAATATAATGAGTTAATAAATTTGAAATATAGTAACCTCAGGTACAATACTTGTATTGTCTCAGTACTATAGTGTACTTATATTTGTATTAAGCTACATCCAGATTCGAAGCGAATAGGTGAACAACTATCTGTCACCGCATTTTAAGTTTACCTCGAAAAACAAGTCAATTTATCTTACGTTGTGAATTAGCAATTGGCCGCTATTTATTTAATCGAAAATCGGTTAAAGCTGAACGTAAAATCGACCCCAAATGGAGCTATCTTTTGCTTATTACGTTTCGCGAAATATGAGGGAAAATGTGTCACATGTTTCCTTCACATTAAGAGAAGCTCTGTCCCTTTAATTTTAGATAAATTATGGAACCTTTGAATGAACGGTGTAAATAGCTTTTTTTCTAATGCAGCTGGCAAACACTTAGACAGTTGTCTTTTTCATGCCTTAAGGCAAGGGCTGCACCGACGTTACTCACTTAGTACATGTAGCTTGCGTGTAATTTGAAGAAAGGCTACGGACGCAGAGTAGCAATACCCCCGCAACGCTCTACGATCATGTTAGACCGGGATCTACTGTTTAAAGTTGATTCCGAACCACTACAAACATCCATGGCACCGCAGCGCCAGAGCGCCTAGCCACTCGGCCATTAGGCCCCGCGGTGTAAATGTTCAACACAACATTTAACTATCCTTCAATATCTGCCAAATATCGGTAATTATATGGCCACTTCTTTAACCAAGTTTGTCGCTCATCGAAGACGTGCTAAAGGGACAGATCGCTCAACAACTGGCATTTGCACTAACATATTGGCGAGTTCGAAAATATGTGATAGCACGAGATAAACTTGCTTCAAAGCCTTTTTCATTCAATGGTAAGTCACATAGCAAAGTTTATCGAAGTTCGTCGAGACTATTCAAAATATTTTTTCGCATTCTACAACTAAAACACAGCTGTAATTTTAATTCTTATGCCTCATATTGTTTGTATAATGAATACGTCTGTGTTATTCATGATGGTGCAGTTTGAAAGGTCAATGATACGTAAAAAGAATTTTTTATTTCAATTTATCAAAATCGATAACTGAGAATGCCATATGCAGTGTTTGTTAAACATCATGTTGTATATATTACCGTTCAATTCATGCAAGTCAATATACTTCTGTAGACAAAGTAATAAACTGAATAAACTAAATTATACAGAAAATAACAATCTTTAGAATTACATTTAAAAGTTATATGTTAATTGTTAACGGATTTTTAATTCTGTGTGAATTTGTTTCTCTTATATTTTCAGATAATAAAGAATCTCCAAATTTAAAAAGAATGAATGGAACAAGTCCTATAGTACCAGAAAAAAAAGATGTTCCAGATAGAACTTTGGAAAAAAGAATTCCAGGAGTGAGGAAATTTGGTGGCAAAGTAACGACAGTGTCCCAGGTCAACACAATTAGACAGATAATCACTCAAAGAGTTCTAAGCCAATTAGCCGATTTTTGTGACTTTTTACGAAAAACCACTAGTGGAAAATTAAAGAAAAACTATTTAGATAAGAAAGGAAGAGAAATTTTTGCAAATACTTATATAGTCGCATTAAAATCCATCTTGGAAAAGCATATTTATTATGCTTTGATGGATGGAGTTGATTATGTGCCAAACCTTCATGGACATTTCGAAAACATTTTTGAAATAGTAAGATTAATTTTGCTGTTTATTATTTTTTTTATTATTAATTAAGAATCTAGAGGCAATCATAGCAAGCATAAAGCTGACTAATCTTTCATTTCTTGGAAAACATTTCACAAACATTCACGAAACATTTCAATTTCATTCTCAACATAATAAGAAGTAATTTAGATCTATTCACCTCATGAATAAGAAGTAATTTAGATCTATTCACTTGACTGCTCCATACCTTTTTCCTGATAACGATGTAAACTTACAAAGTAAGTTGTAAGTATACTGAAATAGTTTAATCAACTGAAATGGTTTAATTTATATTGCGAAGAGAATGCAACAATTAATTTCAAGTAAACCCTGATCTGAAATCACCATCTAATATCAAAAATGTAAGTAACGCTTTTGCTAATTCAAATAATCCCGCGAGTAGAATTTAATATGCACAAATGAAAAAGAAAAATTAATTGTAAGTAGAATGATCTAAATCAAGAATTTGTTGTATAATATCAGAAAAGAAGAATAAGGAGAAAATTTAAATAATTTATGTGAAATATTTAATATGAATGTTTTGGTTCTCTATATACTTATTGCAAACACCATGGAGACTCCTTTCCAGCTTAATACTAATAATAATGATGAGATGGATAATATTGTTACACTCTTAATAATTTCAATTACTTCAATCAAGATAATACTCCTACTACTAACCCCTCGGATATTGTTTCTTTAATTAATAAACTTAACATTAAGAAAGCTCCAGGATTAGATAATATAACTAACAAAATGATTAAGCATTTGCCTCTTATCACCGTTATTTATCTAACCTACCTAATTAATAAGATACTTGAACTAAATTATTTTCCCACTGCTTGGAAAACTGCTGCTGTAATCCCTATTCACAAACCAGAAAAAGATCTCACTAACCCAAATAATTATATACCTATTTCCTTACTTTCATCCATCCGTAAAATTGCTGAAGCAATCATTTTAAAAATCTCAATACTTTTGTTACTGAAAATAATGTATTAAATCCTGAGCAATTTGGCTTCAGAAAAAACGTTTTTACCACTCATCAACTACTGCGAACTATAGAATTTATTACTGAGGGTTTTCAAAACAAATATTTCACAGGTGGGGTATTTCTTGATATTTATAAAGCATTCGACAGAATTTGGATTGACGGGATTACTATATAAACTTATTATTCTCAACTTCCCACCTCACTTGACTAAACTTATTCGCTCCTATGTTTCTCATAGAACTTTTACTGTTAAAATAAACGAAATTCTCTCTTCTTTTAAAAATATTGTGGCTGGTACTCCACAAGGTAGTAAACTTTCACCTCTTCTTTTCTCTATTTTTATTGTTGATGATATCCCAACTAACCTAAACTCTTAACTGCTATCTACGCTGATGATACTGCAATCCTTTGCAATAAAAACCTAAATTCTTAGCTATCAACCTTACTAATCACCTTAAAATTCTCAATAACTGGTTCAATAAATGGAAAATTTCTTTAAATATAAACTCATGTTTGTGAAAATTGCAACACCCTGAAGGACTTACGCGAATGAGCTGAAATTTTCTGGAAATGCAAATTAGCGCATGATATGTAAATGATTAGAATTTCAAATCCGTAGCGCATGCGTATGCTGAGCAGCGCCCTCTGAACGGCGGATAGATCCGAATAAATAAACGGCTGTAGCGAGGCGTGTATGGTTATCGGTGGTTATCTGCTAGTAGTAAACGTTAGCTCAATCGTTACTTATTCCTCTTCTACGAAAGAGAGCGAGATTTGAACAACTTACAGAGTTTGAACGGGGGAGAATCCTGGGCCTTCGTGAAGCTGGATTGTCTTATCGTGCAGTAGCCGCTCGTGTGCAGCGTAACAGCAGCACAGTGATGTGTCTTTGGAAGCAGTGGACGGACGAGTGTCGGACTCCGAAATGTGACGTCAGCTCGCGATGATAGACACCTGGTCTGCATGGCGCTGACGTACCGTACAGCTTCCTCTAGACAATTGGCAGCACAGTGGTCAATAGCTACAGGTGTTTCATTGTGTGCTTCATCAATTCGTAGACGTCTTCTGCAGCGTGGACTGCTCGCAAGGACTCCTTTATACAGGATCCCTCTCACGCTAAACCATCGCCGCCTGCGGCTACAATGGGCCGCTCAGCATAGAGACTGGCGTGCTGATTGGCAGCATGTCGGGTTTTCTGACGAATCCCGCTTTAATTTGTGGTACCATGATGGCCGCATTCGTGTCAGACGCTATGCCGGTGAACGCCACCTTCCGGAGTGCATTATCGAACGTCACAGTGCACGAACACCTGGAGTTATGGTCTGGGGTGCCATAGCATATCATGGACGATCTCAATTGCCAAGAATTGTGGGCAATCTGAGCAGCAACCGGTACATCAGTGAAGTTCTACAGCCCCAAGCTGTTCCCTTCCTTCAAAGCTTGCCAGACGCTGTATTTCAACAGGACAATTCCCGCCCTCATATCGCTAGGACTGTTCAATCCTTCTTTGCAACGCGGCAGGTACAGCTTCTTCCTTGGCCTGCGTATTCCCCGGATATGTCGCCGATTGAACATGTGTGGGATTTCGTTGGTCGGCGTCTTGCTCGTGATCCTCGTCCTGTTGCTTCTGCAGACGAACTTTGGGTGCGCTTACAAATAATATGGAATGCTCTTCCTCAGGCAGACATTCAAAATTTGTTTGACTCCATGCCACGTCGTGTAGCAGCACTTATTGCGGCGCGTGGGGGCTACACAAAATACTGATTCCGATCTCTTGTTATCGTTTGTTTGCTTTGAACATTTAATCATTTATTTGCACCACTACTACTCAACTGTGTATTAAATTTCATTCAATTATGACGATTCCTTCATGGTGTTGCAATTTTCAGAAACATAAGTATAGATAAGACTAAAGCTGTTTTCTTCTCTATTGGAAATAAATGTAAAAAACCTGTGATTAAGATCAATAATAATATTATCCCTTGGAATAGCTAAACTAAATATTTAGGAGTTATACTGGATCAGCATTTAATTTGGAAACAACATTTTCTGCACACCAAAACTAAATTCCGTATTGCCTACAGAAAAATCGACCCACTTATAAATAGAAATTCTACCATGACCAGAGATAACAAAATTCTTTCTTTATACGGCTATGCTTCGCCCGGTCTAGACCTATGAAGCTAAATCTAACAGCTGTTTCCTTAAAGCTTTTTATTTTTGTGATTATATATCTGTATTTTCTATTTATTTCCATTATATGTGTGTTTCTATGTCTGCTATGCATTTACGTATTTATATGCTTCTATTGGGCATTTATGTATTTTGATATTGTTTATATTTGTCCCCTTCTAGTAGTTCCTCTTCCCTTAACCTTTTTTTAACTCTCTTTTTTTTTAAAAACTTCTTTCAACTGTTTGCTTTAAATTTTTTAATTCCTGCTAATTCTGTGATACTTTGTTTTATTATATTTAAATTCTGATCAGATGTGCACTACGTGCACAGATACTCCCCTCTCCTATCCAATCTAGTAGGATGAATTTTCAGGAAAGGTAAAAATGCATTCTCTCTAGTTGATTTGATAGTTGACGTATACAGGTACAAACACAGGGACGTGATGGCCGAGTGGCTAGCGTTCTGGCGCTCGGTACCACAGGTATCGGGTTCAAATCCCGGCGTTGCCATGGGTGTTTGTAGTGGTTCGGAATCCACTTCAAACCGTAGGTCCCGGTCCTAATAGGATCGTAGAGCGTTGCGGGGGCGTTGTTGATCCGCGTCCGTGGCTTATCTTCAAGTTATACGCGCCCCCTGGGTAATGCAAAGTGAGTAACTTCAGTGCAGTCCTTATGGCATGAAAAGATCACGGTCTATTTGCCAGCTGCATTAGAAAAAAAAAAAAAAGGTACAAACACTTCTTCTTGTTGGGAAAGCAATTGGATTCTTTAATATCAACAGAATAGGGTATTTTTTTTTACCAATTAGAGAACTTTCAAAATTTATAAAAAATTAAATTATTATTATTCTCAACAAGTCTTCCTTATAAATGTCTATTAAAAAAATTAAATTTTTTTTTTTTTAATTATAAAAATTGAAATATTTAAAATTTTATAATTAAAATTTTTTTTTTTTTAATTATAAAAATTGAAATATTTAAAATTTTATAAATTTTTAAAAATTTTGTAAAATGAAATAAGAATTTACTGAGTTTACTGAGAAAATAAGTAGTTACTGAGTTTACTGAGAAAATAAGTAGTTATTTAATAGAAAATACTGCGAAGATTTAAAGAAACGAAAAAATGTATTATGAATTATTATTTATTGATCATATTTGGCACTTAAGATTAAATTACAGTAAAATTCACATTAATGATCAAAAGTTTTCAGTACGTTAAATTCAGTAGTACGTTAAAAATTTCGTCCATGATTGTAGTCTTGGCAAGGATATTTTTTTATTGCTTCTAAAGGGTGAGGATATCGAGACGAGTTCCCCGCAATAAAGTTGTCTATTGTATAATAAAAACTAATGAATACATTACCACGCATCCTCAACATAACCATTCTTTGGTGAGAAAAATTCAGATTCTTCTTCTTGTCAATTTAAAAATGTTTCGAGACAGTGTTTCAAAATATGTTCCACTTTACAATACAAAGAGAGAGTAAAATGTGAAATAAATCTGACCGGTTTATTTATTTTTTGGCATACACTTCTTAGATTACAGTCTTTTAGTTGGTGATTAAATTCTTTTTTAAAGATGTAGTTCAGTAGATGAGTTGTCTTTTAAAATGATTTTGATTATGGATTAAGATACTTCTTAAAGCTTGTAATAGCGGCAACGTACCAAAATATACTTTTTCTTCAAATTGTAAAAGAAGTCGGCATTAATACAATCTACAGACAGATTCTACTTTTACAATACGTTTTCCCCTATAGTTATTTAATGTAGTAATGCTTGATCTCATCTTTTGGCCATAAAAACTGGAACATATAACGAAATAGTGTTCCGAAAAATGTTCTTCTGCTCAGTGGATATGGATAGGTACATTGGAAGGCATAAGGCAAAAACTTTTTTTCTTCTAAAATGCAACTTAATAGTTTTAATTTTAGTGAGGACTGCTGTTTTTCTTCTTTAGAACTTGTAAATTGAGTTCTATTGAAGATGACTTTATTTCTCTTTAAAACTTGTAAAATGAGTTCTATTGAAGATGGTTTATTTCTCTTTAGAGCTTGTAAATTGAGTTCTATTGAAGATGGTTTATTTCTATTTAGAGCTTGTAAATTGAGTTCTATTGAAGATGGCTTTATTTCTCTTTAGATCTTGTAAAATGAGTTTATAGAATATCGCTTTATTTCTCTTTAGATCTTGTAAAATGAGTTCTATTGAAGATGGCTTTATTTCTCTTTAAAACTTGTAAATTGAGTTCTATTGAAGATGGCTTTATTTCTCTTTAGAGCTTGTAAATTGAGTTCTATTGAAGATGGTTTATTTCTCTTTAGAGCTTGTAAATTGAGTTCTTTTGAAGATGGTTTATTTCTATTTAGAGCTTGTAAATTGAGTTCTATTGAAGATGACTTTATTTCTCTTTAAAACTTGTAAATTGAGTTCTATTGAAGATGGCTTTATTTCTCTTTAGAGCTTGTAAATTGAGTTCTTTTGAAGATGGTTTATTTCTCTTTAGAGCTTGTAAATTGAGTTCTTTTGAAGATGGCTTTATTTCTCTTTAGATCTTGTAAAATGAGTTTATAGAATATCGCTTTATTTCTCTTTAGATCTTGTAAAATGAGTTTATAGAATATCGCTTTATTTCTCTTTAGATCTTGTAAAATGAGTTTATAGAATATCGCTTTATTTCTCTTTAGAGCTTGTAAAATGAGTTTATAGAATATCGCTTTATTTCTCTTTAGAGTTTGTAAATTGAGTTCTATTGAAGATGGCTTTATTTCTCTTTAGAGCTTGTAAATTGATTTCTATTTAAGATAGCTTTATTTCTCTGTAGTGCTTGTAAACTGAATTATATTGAGTAAAGGGCTTAATATATGCTTTTATCCTCAATACAAGCAGATGGCTAAAATGTTACATGTGTCAAAAATTGATTTTTCTTTTACAATTCTTTTTATGATTATTTTCTGTTGAGGCTTGTTGTGTTTTTTTTTTATAAGCTTGTGACATTGGAGAGATTCACCCCTTCATGATTCCTCTTCTTCAGTGAAAATTCTATTATTGTAATGGCGTTGACAATGATTAGGATCTTCTTTAAGGTTTATATAGTTGTTGATGGGTGAAAGCAGCATTCCAAAGAAAAATTCTGAAGAAAAAAGATATTTATTAATATTAAATATTTAATACAAATAAAAAGTACTAAACTTAAAATAATTTATATTATTATGAAAAGAAATATAGGAAACCATGAAAAAATTATATTCTAGAGAAATGTATTGTAAAAATGATAAAAGGGCATTAATAAATCTTTAATAGTTGCTAGTTCCGTTTGCAACATTTTCTTAAATAATTTCATTAATATATTCATTAAGTTAAATATATTTACATTGCATTTACTAATTATTAACAAAAGTGTACATTTAAAAACACCCACTTTTTAGTTAATCATTCTTATTAATATGTTTGTCCTTTTTTGGCATATCTATCCAAAATAGTCCAGTGGACGCCCACAAGAATCAACGGTACGATTGGGAACTACTCCAACTTTAAGAGTCCAAATACGATGGGCCCTGAGTCCTTTACTAGTACGGCTGACATAGCTGCACAAATCACAGCCAAATTCCGGAACCTGTGTGATAAAATTACATTATCAAATGGTTAATTAGAAATAAATAATCAGATTCAAAAATAATGATTAGGAACTAACTATATTTTTGAAAAAATCAATTATTTTCTTTAATTAAAAATTAACATGTGATATTAGCATCAGTTTTATGTAGTTATAATATTATTGAAAATTTTAAAGTGGTTAATGTAGCTTAGGCAAAAACGTAAGCTGAGTTATGTCATTTTTTATGATTAATAATTAGCAAATTTGCTTTTATGCCAAAAACAGAGTGGATTAATTTACATTTCATACAAAATAAGTTAATAGTTTTTATTTTTCTTGATTTTATGCGTCTTTATTGATATATTATATATATATTTTATAGGTTATTTTAAAATGTTGCAAATAAAATCTCATTAGCAAGAAAAAAAATAATAGCTAATTATCTAATGTATTATTTAAAACTAATAATTAAATTATACTTCATATATTTCATTTTCATTCATTAATTTCATTTATACTTTATATATTTTTTCTTTTTATATTTATCTTATGTATGATATAATATTTTTGTTGTTGTATGTATAATATTCTTTTGTTTTTAAATTTTATAAGTAGTCTAATGTAGCAGGAAATTGAAGTCATGAAATCGGGGATTCGGCAATTTTATGATTCCAATATCGCCAAGTTCCTTTTCCATATCAAATAGAATCGCCAAAGGGCGATGAAAAAAATACTACTACTGTCATTTTGTTTTTTAAGAGGGGCCTTGGCAAAATCCGCGAAATCTGTTCTAATTCAAGCAAAAACATTATAAATAGTACACTGCCTCGAGAGTCTTTAGAAAAGAGATGCTATAAAATTATGAGATTATAAATGCTATAATCTTTTATGTGAAATTTAATATTCATACTTACAAAATAGTCCGGAATAGATCCTGAATTTCCATCATAGTCACAACCTCCAAAATCAAATCGAACGTTAACAAAGCAGGTATCCTGAAATAAAATGTTAAATACTTTAATAAATAATCATGTAATTTCAATTAATTTTAATGTTTTAATTTCAGTCAATTTTATTTTGCATTTTTAATCATTTCTTTAATATTACAGCCCCGCAATAAATCACAAATATATGATGCGAAATGCGTGATAAACCTAACGATTGTCCCTTATTTTTAACTCTATTTGTCATGAGAAAGATTCTTGGCGATCATCTTGGCGCCATTAAATTTACATAGTCATAATAATAAGAAAGTAACTTAAATATGCTAAAATATTATTTAATGATACAGATCAAATGTTACAATATAAAAAATGAAATTAAATGTTGATAGTTTAACAACATTGGCAATATGGTTACCTTTCATTAAAGAAGGATTTATTAGAAGTTAGTTATCAATCATCATATAAATCAACTTATGCGTGCATTCTTATGTCTTGCAATTGATCGATTATATTTAATTGTAATATATTTTTGCCAATGAGCTTTAATAAACTTATTATTAGTTTACAAGTCAGAGAAATCGTAATTACTCATAAGGCAAAATATGTATTTCGACTTACTTTAAAATCCTTCTTCTCCTTCTCAACACCACAAAATCCACACCTGAAATAAAAATCGTTGAATAAGGATCGATTTACGTGAGAATATTAAAAACTGACCTTATATAATAGGTAAAATCGCAGAATAGTGGCTGTTGATATTTGGCATCAAAAACTCTTTTCGACAAAATGTGCTGTAAATGTAGTGAATTGCAAACAGTAAAAGAAACACGAGTTACTCTATTTGGTGAACTATCGTCTATTTGGTACTTAAACGACTATTTCGAACTTATCGTTATCGTTGGTGAACTTATCGTGGCGTTACAAAAAAGTCAAATAATCGCACAATGGCTCTTATTTTGCGATTTGACCATATATTATTAATCTAAATCACTTTCTTTTTGTAAATGTCTAAAATTTGAAACATTTTTATGGAAATATAATAGTAAAAAATAAGACCATGTGAACCAATGAATCAATGAAAATGGGAAATACTTTTTTATAATGAAAAAATAACCCCCCCCCCCAAAAAAAAATTTAATTTTTCTTAATTAATTGAAAACTATTTGAAAAAGTCCTCATGATTAACACAAAACTAAAGTATTTTAAGATACAATTTATCAAAAAACAATTTATTGGCTTACACAAATCCAATTGATATATTACATTAAATTTCGAAATATTAAAATTTGCTATTTGCAATATTGAAAAACATTTCCTATTTATGTACGTAAACTATTGAAATACAGAAGATAATGGACAGATATAGAATATTTATGTATAGATATTTTGTCTTTCAAAAAATACATTAACTTTTTCAATAAATAAAGAAATCCCAATATGTGCTTTTACGAATTATATCTTAATCATCTCTTTCGAAATTCCCAAGATAAGATTAGATTTCCAAGATATGATTTATTTATTAATATTACAAAATCTTTTCATTTAACCTGCTTCTCGAAGTCTCGGAGAGGTGAGAGTAAAAGTGAGTTTCCATCGGATGTTAAAATCTCACGTCGTAAAAAGTTAGCCAATTGAAATTCTGATCGGATAAAAATCAGGCTTCCGATTGGCTATATTCGGTGATAACCTACTTTAAGCGAGGCCAGCGAGATTAATCAGACGAATGAATAATCTCTCTGGCCCCTCTTTAAGTCAATAAAAATTGAATTCTTTGAGATAAATAAATATAATTTAATTTGAATACGTACATCAAACGTTTAAACCATCCCATTTTAATATCTCTCAACAAATTCCAGTCAGTTCACTCCAAAATGTGTAGAATTCAATAAAATTCACAAAAAATAAATCGCAGAGTAATAAGACCAGCCTAATAGCCAAAATCTTTCCAAAAGGGAAGAAACAATGTCAGAATTTTATAATTTTTAAGATAGTGCATTGTTTCAATTGCTTTGTTGTGAACTAATAATAGTATATAACAATTTAGTAAATAATACTATGACTTGTTTATTGTTCTCTACCAAATTGTTAAAGTAAAACATTGTTGCATTAAAAACATTGTTGCTACGAGGTCCAAACTATGTGACAAGGACTGTCCTTAAATTTAGAGACTCATTCATGAGATAATATTTCCTTTTTGTTCAGAGTTGCACTTCGCAGATTTTTTAAAACTATCTTTTATACATAATTGTTAGAATTCAAATATAATTTCCAGCTTATAATCCACATTTTATATGCTTAAAAAACTAAACATTTCAGGATGTTTTTAGGCAGCTACATACAATCTGTGGTCATCTTTCCCTGGAAATTCCATATTCAATTTTATAAAACTGCAATCAAGTGATTAGATAGCGACCTAAAAGTGCTTTTTGCCAACAGAAATTGTGTGAGAGACAATAAACAAATAAACAGTTTCCAAACACACACAAAAAAGAAACATAATAGTTTGGTTTGATTTGTCGCTCTACGGTCATTACGGCCGGACTGTACAAAATCAGAAAATTGCAGGTTTTATAAATTAGACAAAAAAATACATAAATGCCAGTGAATGAAAAAAGCACTGATATAGATAGCAGTACATTGCGTATTGCACATTGTGTATTCAGCAAAAAAAAAATTTCCTTTTTAGGCAGAATCATTACTTGTGATAATAAACGTAAGTATTCAGCAAAGTAGCTAGTTGCAGATGAAAAGCCTAAACACGCCCCCAAACCAAAGAAGACAGTGTTGACCAAATGGAATCAAAAGGGTGGTTTTGGTTACAGTTTCCTAAATATAAATCAGGCAATTAATGCACAGTACTGCTGTCAACAAATTTATACTTTGCATTAGAAATTGTTGTCATCAGGGGCAGGGTTGGTGAATTAAAAAAGCGTTATTCCTCTGCATGACATCGCAAGAACTCACTCCTAAAATGAACGAGTTGAAATTTGATGTTCTGTCTCATCCACCTTATTCACCACACTTGCGTCCTGCTGTCTAGAACTTCTTTAAATTGAAATCATTTTTAAAAAATAAGCATTTTGTCAATTAAGAAGCTGCCAAAAATTCCCTTGCTGAATTTATTGATTCTAAATCAAAGATGTTCTTGAAATCTGGCATAAATATGTTTTGTAAGCGATGGTAGAAGTGCATTGATGTAGATGAAGTATTTTTTGATTACTTATGTTTAAACAATTTGTGTTTATGTACTTTTAAAAATTGTGTACTCAAAAGTTCATTTCATATGCAACAGCCTGATATATAATTTGATAGTAAATATAGCATAAAAATATTTTAACACTGTTTTAAATTTATATAATTAATAATCAATTTTTATTACAGAATTACCTTACTAAAATTGACAATAAATTTCCAGGTAAGAAACTTCCTTAATCGTTTAATACAAGTGTTAATCAAACATTATCCTAACACCATTTTTGTACTTTAATGTGACCCTGATTTATTACATTATCCTTAATAAGAAAAAAGAAATATATAGCCATTTCAAAGTTTCCAATTTTCATTACATCAAACTCAGTAAAATGAAAATAATAAATTCTTCATTAAAAACAACTTAATAAATATAGTAACATCGTTATATTTCTTTTATTAAAAAATAATAATGCCCTAAATGAAGCTTGTTTAGAATGTTACCACCGTCAATTGTCCAATGTATATTGAATACTATGTACATAAGTTAGTATCGCTTCATTTTGTATTATTTATTACTTTTTAGTAATTAATAATATTATTTATTAAATTTGATACCACGCGAGCTATTTTTATTAATCGTGAAAATTTTTAACAGTATTTCCTGTCCATAAAATTAAATAGAAAATACAGACCAACATAAAGATAGTCTCAGCTATAAATAATTACTCTTTAGATAAGAGCAACACATATTCATTTGTATCATATCGTTGATTCCTATATTAATAAATACAAAAAAAAATCGAAATGCTAAACCAAATATTATATAATGAGCTTATTAATCATTTTATCAGTTACTGAAATTGCTAAAATTATTAGAATGAATGTTCTCAGAATTATCAACCATTGTGCCTAAAAACAATTGGTTTTTGCCTTTCAATATCTCTGTACAACAGTTGTCGTTAGTTGCTTTTCAAAGTTTTCCAGCAGATATTGTTTCTTCCATGTCACAGAAATCATCATACTATTGTTGCATTTCCACAATAAAATTATCAACATCTACTACTGTCCTAAAATATACTACTAATCTATCCCTAATTTATTTTTATCTTAAAAATCTTTTGGATTTATGCAAAGCTTTAAGATCCTAAATCTATTTCGAACTCTTAATTTTGAGTTAAAAATTTAAAAATATGAGTAATTAAAATTTCATATTTTCACGATGGGGATTAAAATTATTAAAATGAAAGTATTGAAAGTTAATGAGAATAATATGCATTAAAAAAATCTACTTTACATTACAACTGGACTTGTACCAATTTAATAGTTTTCCTAAACTGTATCGGCTTGTTTATTTCACTTATATACACTGAAGTGACAAAAGTCATGGGATAGCAATATGCAAATTTTCAGATGGCAGTAGCATCGCGTAGAACAGGTATAAATGCGCAGTGCTTTGGCAGAGCTTTCATTTCTGTTCAAGTTATTCATGTGAAGAGATTTTGACGTGATGATGACCGCACGACGGAATTAACAGACTTTGAACGCGGAATGTTAGTTGGAGCTAGAATGGGTCATGCCATTTGAAATCGTTAGGGAATTAAACATTCCCAGATCCACTGTGTCAAGAGTGTGCCGAGAGTATGAAATTTCAGGCATAACATCCCACCATGGACAGCGCAGTGGTCGACCGCCTGCACTTAACGACCGAGACCGGCAACGTCTGCAAAGAGTCGTAAATTCTAACAGACAAGCAACATTGCGTCAAATAACCGCAGAAATCAATGTGGGACGTACGAGGGACTTGTCTGTTAGAACTGTGCGTAGAAATTTGGCTTTCTTGGCCTATTCCAACAGAAGAAGTCTTTACTGACAGAACGACATCGCTTGCAGCGATTGGGCACGTGAGCATATCGGTTGGTCCCTAGATGAATGGAAAACCGTGGCCTGGTCCGATGAGTCACGATTTCAGTTGGTAAGAGCTGATGGTAGGGTTCGAGTGTGGCGCAGACCCCACGAAGCCATGGACCCAAACTGTCAGCAAGGCACTGTTCAAGCTGGTGGTGGCTCCGTAATGGTGTGGGCTGTTTTTCATGGCATGGACTTGGTCCTCTGGTGCGACTGGACCGAACATTGACTGGAAATGCTTATGTTCAGCTACTTGGAGATCACTTGCAGCCATTCATGGACTTCATGTACCCAAACAAAGATGGGATTTTTATGGATGACAATGCGCCATGTCACCGGGCCACAACTGTTCGCGATTGGTTTGAAGAACATTCTGGACAATTCCAACGAATGATCTGGCCACCTAGATCGCCCGACATGAATCCCATCGAGCATTTATGGGACATCATCGAGAGGTCTGTTCGTGCCCAAAAGCCTGCACCATCAACACTTTCACAATTATGGACGTCTATCGAGACAGCATGGCTCACTATTCCTGCAGAAGACTTCCAAAATGAGTCCATGCCACATCGAGTTGCTGCACTTCGCCCGGGCGAAAGGAGGGCCGACACGATATTAAGAGGTATCCCATGACTTTTGTCACTTCAGTGTATAAAATTGAATTACTACATATATTGCAAGGAATCTATTAATTTAATGAATATATCACTGAAAATAAATCTACTAATGTATTGAATCTATTGCTGAAAATTAATATCGAATGAATCTATTACTGAAAATGAATCTACTAAATCTAATTAATCTACTACTGTCCTAAAAATTACATTTAAGATATTAAATCCTTTTTGAAGTCTATTTTTGTTAAATTATTTTAATGTAATTTTAATTGAATTCTAATGTAATTATTTTTTTCTTTTAATGCATTTTAAAATTGCAGGTGAAAATTTGACAAATAAAAATGAAGCTGGAAATTCGACGACCGAAACGAATGTTAACAATTTGATGTCCGAAAAGAAAGCAAAAAATTCGACATCCAAACGTGGAGCAGACAATTTGTCAAACCAAAATGAAGATGCAAATTTGACAGACGAAAAGGAATCTGAAATTTATTTTGTCAAGAATGAAATGATTATTTTGCATATGAAATTGAACTTTCTGAAATCACTTGACATGGAAGCAATTGAAAATGAAGGAAATTTGATGAACAATAATGAAATTAAATTTTTGCTACAAGAAAATGGGGATCCGTATTTAATAACTTTAAATGAAGCAGAAAATGTCTCAACAGAAATCGACATGTTATTGGAATTTTCGCAAAACGAAAATATTGCAAAATGTTTCAGAACAGAAAATGGAGCCGAATATTCGGCGACAGAAAATGAAGCATTAAATTTGACAACAAAAATTGTGGGAGAACATTTAGCAACAGAAAATAAAACAGAGATTCTGGCAACAGCAGAAAATCTAATAACAGAAGTTATAACAAATTTGACGACAGAAAATGAAGCCATAAATTTGACGAAAGAAAATAAAGCAGAAACTGTATCGAAAGGAAATGAAGCAAGAAATTTGACAAAAGAAAATTTAACAACAGAAAACTATAGTAGAACTATCTGCAAACAACAATTTGAAGACACTACTAAATTGCAGGTTATTTTCCAATTTCAATTTATTCATTATTTGAAATATTGCTGCAATTTTTGGTTTGAATCATTCTAAATAAACCTTTAATTTTTCAGGTTGGATGTTTTAAACGTAAACAATTATTTCCTACACGAGGTAAATTGTTTTTTTTATTATTTCTAAAACATCCTTCTTCTAATGCAGCTGGCTAATAGACCGTGATCTTTGCCATAAGGGCTGCACCTATGTTACTCACTTTGCATTACCCAGGGGGCGCGTGTAACTTAGTGGTAAGCCACGGACGCGGAGTAACAATTCCCCCGCAAAGCTCTACGATCCTATTAGGACCGGGACCTACGGCTTAAAGTTGATTCCGAATCACTACAACAACCCATGGGCAAAGCCGGGATTTGAACCCGATACCTGTGGTACCGAACGCCAGAGCGCTAGCCATTCGGCTATCAGGCTCCTATTCCTGAAATATAAGGATGTTGGATATATTTTATGTATTTTACTGTCTATAGTCTGTTACTATAGTGGTAACGTATTGGTATAATAGCTCAAAGAATATTGATTCTAATTTTTATTTTATGCTTTTTAATGGCTCTTTTTATTTCTGTGTTACTTTATAAAATTATCTACACATTTGTTTTTAGAGTATTTTTCAGATTATTTCGAAGTTATGTCAGTAAGCTGGTTTTTTGATTAGTTGCTGTTTTACCCTATAAAAAAAAAAAAAAAAAAAAAAAAACACACACCGATTGTGCCAATGGTTGAAACGAATAAAGTCCGGTAGGTTTGGTGAGAGCTTTCCGAGAATTTCTTCAATAAAATTATTAATAAAATTCATAAAATTAGTGATAAAAATATTTCCGCATTTCTCAAATGCTTTATAGCCGCAGTTACCTTTTACAGCCTCATGGAAGACATTAGAGAGTTTTTGCACGTTATTTTGGACGTCCGTTATTTTTTTCTCCCTAGCGTGCATGCTCATAGGAAATTACGCATGTGTATCTGTAATAATGTTTCCAATGAGCATGCGCGCTAGGGAGGAAAAAATAACGTACGTTCAAAACACGGTATGCAAAAACTCTCTAATGCCTTCCTAACGTCGCTCATCGTTGCACAATTCATGGCGTACATAAGTGAAACACAAGCTTCACCAACCTTCAAAAAATATTTTTGAGTTTCTTTACATGTACTAGTATATACTAGAAAATTCTGAAAACAACTGGAATTAATGGAACTTACACTTAAACTTGTGAACTAAACTTTCACAACTTAGAACTTACGTTAATTTAATACATTGAAACTTATCTACACTTATTATGCAATTATAATAGATATAAATTATTCTGATAATTGATTTGTTCCACTATTGCCCTCCAATTACTGCATGATAGTAATTTGCTTAGCTAACAGTTTAGTAAAAGCCAAGTTCTATTATAGTTGTACAATCTGGTTGAGTATGTCCTAGTCAATGATGATAGCCAAGATGATCAATAGTCATAGTCCAAATGGAAATTCATTGAAAAAACTATCCTAATTATTAAAAAAAGTATATTAGAAAATAAAATAAAAAATAATTTTGATATCAACAACAGAGGGGGAGTTGAAAAAAGCGTGGTCAGATTTAAAGCCACTGATAACAGGTTTTCTCAGCCACTGTGTTAAATGGAGCAGACGAGGACAATTGTGTCTCACGTCTACTGTTAAACTTGGTATTTTGGGTTTTCTTCTATATGAACACAAATAAGGGGCAATTACTTTTCAAAGACCTCTCGAAAGGGAATGTCTTCCTATCACCATCCTTTTATCAGTTGATTTACACAATAATAATTAAGAAAATTTCAAATCAATTAATGTTGGTTATAAGACAAATACTCAAAAAATTGTTTTAATGATCAAAAATTGTTATCACTTAATCTACTTTAATCTACTGTACATTAAAAATTTCAAAAACATTAAAAATTATTTAATTTTATTTGCAAACTGAAACTTTTCAAAAATGTATAGTGTTTGCATCACATAAATCTTTCATTTACTTTTTCCAAAATATAGTTTAATTTTTAATTTATTCATCAAATTATTAATATATTATTTAAATATTATTTTAATTCTAAGTTTAATTTGAAGAATTTATCTAAAATAATACGTTTTTAAATACTTTGTTTTCATTTCATTTCAAATTTGAAATGCTAATTCTAGCTGAACCTTTTTGAAGACATATGTTACAATATCATGTAGATTTTTTATTTACTTTAAAAAAAAATAATAATTAATGTGTACAAAAATTATAAACATATTAATCAAATACCATCTTAATTCTAAATTTAATTGATGCGTGTTTTCTTAAATAAAATAATATGGTTTTTTTCCCTTTTTCACACTTCTTTGCAAATTAAGGATATGAAATAAAAACTTATATTTCCTTTATACACATTAATGAAATAATTTTCATCTATTTAATTCCAAATGCTAATTCTTTTTTCTTATAAAATTTAGGTCCAGAATACCCTAAAACGTCGAATTTCAAAACACTAAAGCCCTATCCCGGACCAATACATCAGAAAATTAACGATCAAGCTCGTTCTTCGAAGGTATGCTTAGTACATTGCTGTCCATAAATTAAAGAAAAATTATATTTATTAAGAAAAAATAAATTCTACATATTTATAATAATACAATATTATTATAGAATACAAACAAACAAACATACAAACAGACCTAAAATAAAAAATAAAAACAGATGCTGAAAAAATTAACACATTTATAGAAAATAAAGATAACAAAAAACAATATACCTATTTATGGACTTATGGATAATGATAGGAAATTTAGGAGACCTAATAAAAAATCATATAATCACTTTGCTTATAAATTTTTCTGAAACTTGAGTCAGTTAAACGTCCATTTCTCATTCCAGTGTATAAATAGCGTCTATTGCTTATTCTCTTTATCAGATTATAATGGAAAGTTCGATGAAAATTGGCACCTAGAATCTATGTTATTGTGCTAAAGCACACGTACATAGAAGTCTGACTTGTCTCCAACGCTCTACGATAATATTAGACCGGGACCAACGGTTTAAAGTGGATTCTGAACCTCTACAAACATTCAGGAAACGTTTCAAACAAACCACTTCAACAGCCGGGACTCGAACACCAAGTATGTGATGCCAGAGCGTTAGGCACTCAGCCACCAGACCCCTACAGTTTGTAATCTGTATATAACTGTCTTCAGTTCATGTAGTTTAGAGTGGTCAACTAGAAATTATTCTATCTAGTAACTGTTCCAGTAAATCCATTCCACATTCATCAAACAACGCTTTTTGTCAATACCTAATTCTTTTCTAACATGTCTCATTGGAAGCTCACCTTTCAGATTGCCTGCAATTCTTCCAGGAATAAAATTTATCCAGATTTCATTTAATTTCATTCATATCAATTCTATATAAAGAAGAGAAAAAATCCACATAATACGTGCAAAATATCTTAATTTTTTTACTAATTCTCCATTAAAACTTATATCCTTTTTTTCTGAGATCCGTTCTTGTTAAAAAAAAAAAGATGCTCAACAATTTAAAAAATTAGCAATTAATCAGTAACATCCGTTTATTATACTTCCTGATTATATGAACTTCTTTCAATCATTAAAAATTAATTTTCGTGTTTTTCCTTTTTTTATGGACAGTATATTATTTTAAAATTACCTTTCTTACATATAATGTTTACTTTATTTTGGCTAAATGAGGAATTTATTATTTTAATATTCCCCAGTTTCAATTTCAATTGAATTTTTTATTTGAAGTATCGCTTTAATTTTCAGATTGAATCATTCTAATCATCTTCTTATTTTGCAGGTTGGATCTTTAAACACTAAAAGTCCAATTCCGGCCCGTGGTAAATTGTTTCTTTACTGCTTTTAGAATATAAATATATTGGTTATTCAATTTTTTTGTTTTGTAATGTATCTGTATTGTTTTGAAAGTCAGTAAGCTCAAAGAAATGTGAATTATAATTTCTTAAAATTTTTATTTAAGGTTTTTTTTAATATTTTTTTATTACTTGTTATAGAACTTTTGATTAGTTGCAATTTTATATTATAATACAAAAAAATTTGATTATTAAAATGATTTAAATGTGAGGTTTGTCATAAAATTTCTCTCATTTGTATCGGTTACTTAGTGAAAGATTTCCATGATTTTCCACTTTGTAAAAGAAACTCATATTCTAAGTGATTTATATCATTTTATAATATTTATGATTTATAAAATAAAATATAGTGAAAACTATTGCAATTAGTTAAACTGTCACCATGCACGCTTATTAAACAATTAAAATTAAATTACTCTGATAATTGCATTAATTCCGCTCTAAAACTACATTTGCTACATGGTAGTAACATTCTTAGTGAATGATTGAACAAGAGGCCAGTTCTAATGCATCTAATGCATTAAAAATTATTTAATTTTATTTGCCAAAAGAAACTTTTCAAAAATCTATAGTGTTTGCATCACATAACTCTTTCATTTACTTTTTCCAAAATATAGTTTACTTTTTAATTTATTCAGCAAATTATTAATATATTATTTAAATATTATTTTAATTCTAAGTTTAATTTGAAGAATTTAACTCAAATAATACGTTTTAAATACTTTGTTTTCATTTCATCTCAAATTTGAAATGTTAATTCTAGCTGAAGCTTTTTTTGAAGATGTATGTTACAATATCATGTAGATCTTTTATTTACTTCAAAAAAAAAAAAATAATAATTAATGTGTAAAAAAATATAAACAGATTAATCAAATACCATCTTAATTCTAAATTTAATTTGACGCGTATTTTCTTAAATAAAATTAGATGGTTTTTTTTCATTTTTCACACTTCTTTGCGAATTTAAGGAAAGGAAATAAAAAATTATATTTTCTTTATACACATTAATGAAATAATTTTCATCTATTTAATTCCAAATGCTAATTCTTTTTTCTTGTAAAATTTAGGTGAAGAAATCTCTAAAACGTCGAATTTGAAAATACTAAAGGCCAGTCCCGTACCAATATATCAGAAGTATAAAATTAATTATCAAGCTGGTTCTTCGAAGGTATGCTTAGTACATTACTGTGAATAAATTAAAGAAAATAACATTTATTAAGAAAAAATAAATTCTACATATTTATAATAATAAAATATAATTGTAGAATACAAACAAACCTAAAATAATAATTAAAAAAAAGATGCTGCAAATAAAGATTGTTACATATATAGCAAATAAAGATTACAAAACAAAATATACCTATTTATGGGCTTATGGATAATGATAGGAAATTTAGGAGACCTAATAAAAAATCATAAAATCATTTTGCTTATAAATTTTTCTGAAACTTGAGTAAGTTATACATCCATTTCTCATTCCAGTGTATAAATAGCATCTATTGCTTATACTCTTTATGAGATTATAATGGAAATTTCGATGAAAATTGGCACCTATAATCTATGTTATTGTGCTGAAACACACGTAGATAGAAGTCTGACTTGGCTCCAACGCTCTACGATAATATTAGACCGGGAACAACGGTTTAAAGTGGATTCTAGACCTCTACAAACATCCAGGAAACATCCAAACAAACCACTTCGACAGCCGTAACTCGAACACCAAGCATGTGATGCCAGAGCGTTAGGCACTCGGCCACCAGACCCCTACAGTGTTAATCTGTATATAACTGTCTTCAGTTCATATAGTTTAGAGTGGAGGACTAGAAATTATTCTTTCTATTAACTGTTCCAGTAAATCTTTTCCACATTCATCAAACAACGCTTTTTGTCAATTCCTAATTCTTTTCTAACATGTCTCATTGGAAGTTCTCCTTTCTGATTGCCTACAATACTTCCAGAATAAAATTTATCCAGATTCATTTAATTTCATTCATATCAATTCTATATTAAGAAGGGGAAAAATTCACATAATACGTGCAAAATATCTTAATTTTTTTAATAATTCTCCACTAAAACTTATATCCTTTTTTTCTGAGATCCGTTCTTGTTACATGGGTCAAACAATTTGAAAAATTAGCAATTAATCAGTAACATCCGTCTATTATACTTCCTGATTATATGAACTTCTTTCAATCATTAAAAATTAACTTTCGTGTTTTTCCTTTTTTTATGGACAGTATATTATTTTAAAATTACCTTTCTTACAAATAATGTTTACTTTATTTTGGCTAAATGAGGAATTTATTATTTTAATATTCCCCAGTTTCAATTTCAATTTAATTTTTTATTTGAAGTATCGCTTTAATTTTCAGATTGAATCATTCTAATCATCTTCTTATTTTGCAGGTTGTATCTTTAAACACTAAAAGTCAAATTCCGGAGCCTGGTAAATTGTTTCTTTACTGTTTTTAGAATATAAATATATTGGTTATTCAATTTTTTTGTTTATGTAACTGTATCTGTATTGTTTTGAAAGCCAGAAGCTCAAAGAACTGTGAATTATAATTTCTTAGAATTTTTACTGAAGGTGTTTTTATTATTTTTTATTACTTCTTATAGATCTTTTGATTAGTTGCAATTTTATGTTATAATACAAAAAAATTGATTATGAAAATGATTTAAATGTGAGATTTGCCATAAAATTTCTCTCATTTGTATCGGTTACTTAGTGAAAGATTTTCATGATTTTACACTGTAAAAGAAACTCATATTCGGAGTGATTTATATCAGTTTATAAGATTTTTGATTTATAATATAACAAATTCTGAAACTATTGCAATTAGTTAAACTGTCCCTATGCACGCTTATTAAGCAATTAAAATTAAATTACTCTGATAATTGCATTAATTCCGCTCTTAAACTACATTTGCTACATGTGTTATCTTCTTTTTTCTTTTAACATTAATTGACACAACTTTCAGTTGATATAAAAGGACATTTATTCACATTCCAAAATACTTATTCGAGCAACCGCCCGTCATCAGCAACTCCGTCGCGTTCCTTTTCTGCCCTTGCCCTTACATTGGAGTCCCCGTACAAGATCTGCCTTACTTTTTTTCTTCCAGCTGAGTCACACGGTAAATATCGTTGGGGAGGACCTCAGTCACAATTAGGGGCCCTCTATATTTTGCTTGAGTAGAATTCAAGCTGTGCTTTATTCCGTTATCATGACAGTACTTTTCAAATTGATGCAATGTATAACAGGAGCCTCTATCACTTATGATTCGGTCAGGTAATCCAAAATCTTCAACGAAGTTTTTTAAAGCTTTTAAAACATATTGGGAGGCAGTATTTTTGACTAGACAAAGTCTGGTAAATCTTGTGAAGTTGTCAATTATGATTAATATATCTCGATTTTCTCGTGTGCTTTTCACAAAAGGTCTTAAATGGTCTATGTGAACAACTGAAAAGGGTCTTTTTCCAGTATTAATCGGGTGTAGATATCCTTGTTGTTTTCCACCTGGAGTCTTGTTGACTAAGCATTCGAAACATGTTTCCGTAAGTAACGCTTCATGTATGGAAACAAGTATAACTCTTTTATTTTGCTGACAGTCCTATCAACAGAAAAATGTCCCATAAGGTCGTGAAATTTAATAGCAGTACTTTTCCTTATACTTTTTGGAATCACATACAGAAGTTTCTTTTTTCCTTTTTCTTTGATTCTCCTACAGATTCGGTTTCTTTTGAAGGCAAAATTGACAATTTGTTGCTTTTCTTCGTATGTTCTTTCATGCTCTTCCTTCTTAAAAATGTCAATCAATTTTCTTAAATCTCTATCAGCATATTGAATGTTCAAAATTTGTTCATCTTCACTTAGTGTTAGGCATACTTCAAATTTCTTTTCTATGAGGTTTGTTATAGTATCTTCCGATTCTGAAACGGGAGCTCGACTCATCGCATCAACATGTGTCATTTTTATGCCTGGTCTGTGCCGAAATTCAAAATCATATTCTTGAATAAGTATACTCCATCGTGCTATCTGAGGATTACATGATTTTTTGACATTCATGTAAATTAATGCTTGACAGTCAGTGACAACTGTAAAACTTATTCCCAATAAAAATTGTCTCAATCTTTCTAATGTCCATACAATAGCCATTAACTCCAATTTACTTGAATAATAATTCTTTTCGGCTTCAGTCGTCTTCTTGCTAACGCAGTAAACTAGGTGCCACTTGTTATCACTTCCAACTTGAAGTAGCATGCCAGCGATATCTTCCGCACTTGCATCAGTATGAACTTCAGTTTTAGCTTCTGGATTATAGAGTGCTAAATTAGGTTGACGAGTTAATTCACTTTTCAAAACATTAAAAGATAGTTCTTGTTTTTCTTCCCACTTAAAATCTTCGTTCTTCTTAGTTAGGTCAGTCAGAGGTTTTGCTTTTATAGCATAATTTTGAATAAATCTTCTAAAAAAACTTGTTAAGCCGAGAAAGCGTCTAACTTCATGCAAAGTTGTCAGTTGGGGAAATTTAGAAATTACTTCTACCTTTCTTGAGCCTG